>CM055122.1:278314109-278914109 GCA_029206835.1 Rana muscosa | reverse complement strand
CTGTTAAGTGGTGAAAGGCCTGCAGAGTGCAGAACGCTGCCCGGAGTTCCAGAACATTGGAGACTATCCTGTGAGAGAGAAAATTCCATATGCCTTGGGCTACTTCTGTCAGCCCCTGTTGCTGGCATCTGTAGTGATGGTGACCCAAGACACAGGTGCGATGGAGTGACAATTGAGGAGGTTCCTCTGTTGTAGCCACCAAGGAAAGCTCTCCCGCATGGATGAGGTTATTTGGATGAAGTGATCCCGAAGCCCTGGATTATACTGCTGGAGGAAACCCTTCTGGAAGGGCCGCATTTTCCACTGAGCCCACTTTACCATGGGTGTTGTTGCCACCATGGTACCAATGATCTTTAGGCATTGAGAGGCTTGGAGATGAGGATGACATTGCAAGCCAAACTCTGTCCCGGATCACTGGGATTTTTCCAGGGGTAACAAGATGGTGCTCTTGATAGCGTTGAAGTGTGCCCCGAGGAATACCAGGGACTGCGTAGGATCCAGATGGCTCTTTTCCAGATTCAGAAGCCAACCAAACTTGAGTGGAGTGGAGATGACCTGGGATCTGTGGATTAGCAACTGCTCCTTGTCCCGAGACAACAGCAGGTCGTCTAGATAGTGATACAGACGGACACCTCTGGTCCTGATCAGAGCCACGACAGCCAACAAGTTTTGAAAACACACGAGGCGATGTAAGCCCGAAGGGGAGACAGGTGAACTGCAGACGGATTTAATCGACAGCAAAGCGAAGGTATTTCTGGAATTCTGACGCTATCGGAACATGGAAGTAGGCGTCTTTCAGGTCTATAGAGACAAGCCAATCGCCTGGTTGGATTGCTTGACTGATCATGAGTAGTGTCTCCATCTTGAACTTCTCCTTCTAGATAAAATAATTCAAGTGGGTTAGGTCTATAACTGGCCTCCAGGAGACGTTTTTCTTCAACACCATGAAGAGGGACGAGTAGACCCCTTAAAACCTTTTGTCATCTGGAACTGGAATTGCAGCGCCCTGAGCCACAAGAGAGACAGGAGAATTCGCTTTTTCTCTTCCGAGAGAGGCAAGGATGCCGACTCGCTCTGTTTTAGGCAGGTGAAATATAAAGACTTAGGGGATTCTTGTCCACCGGAAGATGCCCCTTTTGAAAACTTCTGGCCTGAAGGCTGTTTTTTCTTCCAGGTCTTCTTGAACTCACGGCCAGGCCTATAGTAGCGAGCATTCCTTGCTCGATCTGAACTTTGCCTGGGCTGTGTTCTCTTCTGGTTTAGCAGACGGCGATCCTGGGAAAGGAACCCCAACTTGCCCCCTGTGGCACGGGTGATGGCACTGTCCGATATGTTCCCAAAGAGGGACGAACCCCCAAATGGAATCCTGCACCATGCCTGCTTGGAGGCAGGGTCAGCTACCCATGGGCGCAGCCACAAGGCACGCTTAGCCGTGACAGATGTCAGCATGATCCGAGCCACCAGGCAAATTGTCTAGGGAAGCCCCACGAGAAAAGCCAACGTCAACCTTAGCCCATGAATAGGTGAGCTCCTGGCCAGTTCTTCTGAGATGCTCCTCAGAGAAGCATCTACGTCGTCTGTCCAGACTTCCATCGCTTTAGAAAGGGCTGCGAGAGCTAGAGCTGGTTTGCAGGTCATACCCGCTGTAATGTAGATCCGCTTGAGGTCGGTATAAATTTTCCACTCCAGGCAATTCCTAAAGGAAACAGTATCCTCCAATGGGAGTGTGACGTGCCTCACCATCCTCATTAGGGCTGAGTCAATGAGAGGAGCCGACTCCAGGTGTTTTACATCCTTGCTTTTAAATGGGTACATTTTTGATACCTTCATTAACAGGTAATTCTTCCTTTCAACACCAACCCATTCGTCGGTAATTATTGCGCTGAGTTCACCCAAAAAGGAGAAATGAGGGTGTTCTTTTTTGAGGCGTTTAAAATATTTCCTCTGTTTGGAGGGTGCCTCCACTGGCTCTTCCAACTCAAAGCTTCTTTGACAGCTTTTGACCAGCTGTGGTACTAGGGCAAATTCAAAACCTGCACCAGGGTCATCTACCTCCACCTCACTGTCTGAGGCTTCAATTGAGGAATGGCTCGGCTGTGAAGGGCCTGGAGCCTTGAGATCATCCCTAATAGGGACTGACATAGTGTCGCCAGCAGGGTTGTGGGTATGACCAGAATCCCCTTTACTCAGGGACTCATGGACCACCTTTCTGACCAGTGCTTCCACTTGTTGGTCTGCACCCTCTCTTTCTTATGCGACTTTAGAAAAGCATCGCTCGCAGAGCGATTTGCCTTTAGGAACCTGGGCCCCGCATACCCAGCAGGCTTTCCTTACAGAGCGGCTGGAGTGGCGGTGAGAGTGACGCCCAGAGGTGGTTTTAGACTCCTATCTGTGGTACCTAGATCTAAAGGAAGATCTGACGTCTGGACCTTGAAGAGGAGTGACAACGTTGAGACCTAGGACGGTCTTTGCCGTGCTTTGGTGTTCAGACCTAGAAGAGCTGAGTGAAAAAGAAAGGGTTAAGAGCTCCTGAATGAGTGAACCCAAGCATCACAGGTAGAAAAGAAATAAATCCTACCTGCAGCGCAAGGGTTGGCCACAAGAGGGCGGTGACAGATCCATGGCAAGGCAGTTTGAAAGTGAAATGAATCATTAAAGCGTTATGAGAAACAGGAGTGACAACAGGCATGAGAGAGCACATAACAAAACATAGCCAGCACCCAGGGAGCCTGCAGCAAACAATTTACCTTGTAAACCAGAGCCCAGTGCCTGGGTAAATACCGCATAAGCCTGCAAGTCATCCCAAGTAATAGCTGCTTTGACAGCTATTTAAATCTGCCACCGTAAACGATGTCACCGCCCCATAGCGGTTGCCATCCGGTGGCGGCCAATCGCATGCGCGACCGCCGCCATTTTGGCAAAACTGCGCCTGCACGAACCGAGCATGGAATCTTTGTTCGCGGCTTGCGGATGCGCAGCGACTTCCTGAAACGGCGAGCTGGAACGCAGCTGCGCTCCAGCCGCCGTGGCCACTCACTGGAGCTTGATAGAAAATAAGGAGACACACAAAACACAGAGATACGGCTGCCATATAAAAGGAATATCTTTGTACATTACCACCACCACGGCACGATCCGGACCAGAACCTGGGACTGGGGAGCTGTTCGCTCGACCCACCGCACGATCGGGCGTTTACAAAGCCTCCCGCTAATAGCTGGGACGTTTGGCCATATTGCCGCTTGCCTGCCAATGGCCAGGTTAGTAAGCTCTTCATGGTATCACATCATATCGCCCATGTCCACCTGCTAATAGCTAGGATTGCTGGACTGCAGAGAGGATCACCGCTAACCACCAACGTATCGCCGTGCACACCGCCAGGCCTGGATTACAGGAAAACTTCATGAAAAGGTAAGACTATATCTTGGTCCTAGGAGGACAAAAAAAGGAACACGGCCTCTGGCCCAGAGCAAAGATTTATGGGAGAAGGGTCCTATGAGGTATGAGGGGCGGGATTAACCCACACGTAGGCTGCCATGGAGTCTGTCAGGAAAAAGGGCTTTGTCTTCAAGTGGTTAGAAGAGTGGATGTAAGCTTCCTAATGTTGTGTATAAAATGCCAGAACAGTTCAAAACCCCCCCCCAAATGACCCCATTTTGGAAAGTAGACACCCCAAGCTATATACTGAGAGGCATGTCGAGTCCATGGAATATTTTATATGTTGTTGACACAAGTTGTGGAAAAAAGACAATTTATTTATTTATTTTTATTTTTTTGCACAAAGTTGTCACTTAATGATATATTGCTCAAACATGCCATGGGCATATGTGGAATTACACCTCAAAATACATTCTGTTGCTTCTCCTGAGTACGGGGATACCACATGTGTGAGACTTTTTGGGAGCCTAGCCGCGTACGGGACCCCAAAAACCAATCACCGCCTTCAGGCTTTCTAAGGGTGTAAATTTTTGATTTCACTTCTCACTGCCTATCACAGTTTCGGAGGCCATGGAATGCCCAGATGGCACAAAACCCCCCCAAATTACCCCATTTTGGAAAGTAGACACCCCAAGCTATTTGCTGAGAGGTATTGTGAGTATTTTGCAGATCTCGCTTTTTGTCACAAAGTTTTGAAAATTGAAAAAAAATAAAATATTTTCTTTCTTCATTTTCAAAAACAAATGAGAGCTGTAAAATACTCACCATGCCTCTCAGCAAATAGCTTGGGGTGTCTACTTTCCAAAATGGGGTCATTTGGGGGGGTTTTGTGCTTTTTTGGCATTTTATGGCCTTCGAAACTGTGATAGGTAGTGAGGAGTGAAATCAAAAATTTGTGCCTAGAAATCCTGAAGGCGGTGCTTGGTTTTCGGGGTCCCGTACGTGGCTAGGCTCCTAAAAAGTCCCACACATGTGGTATTCCCGTACTCAGGAGAAGCAGCAAAATGTATTTTGGGGTGTAATTCCATATATAACCATGGCATGTGTGAGCAATATATCATTTAGTGACAACTTTTTGTATTTTTTTTTTTGTCATTATTTAATCACTTGGGACAAAAAAAAAATATTCAATGGGCTCAACAGGCCTCTCAGCAATTTCCTTGGGGTGTCTACTTTCTAAAATGGGGTAATTTGGGGGGGGTTTTGTGCTATTTTGGCATTTTATGGCCTTCAAAACTGTGATAGGTAGTGAGGAGTGAAATCAAAAATTTGCGCCCTTAGAAATCCTGAAGGCGGTGCTTGGTTTCCGGGGTCCCGTACGCGGCTAGGCTCCTAAAAAGTCCCACACATGTGGTATCCCCGTACTCAGGAGAAGCAGCAAAATGTATTTTGGGGTACAATTCCACATATAACCATGGCATGTGTGAGCAATATATCATTTAGTGACAACTTTTTGTAATTTTTTTTTTTTTTTGGCATTATTCAATCACTTGAGACAAAAAAAAATAATATTCAATGGGCTCAACAGGCCTCTCAGCAATTTCCTTGGGGTGTCTACTTTCCAAAATGGGGTCATTTGGGGGGGTTTTGTACTGCCCTGCCATTTTAGCACCTCAAGAAATGAGATAGGCAGTCATAAATTAAAAGCTGTGTAAATTCCAGAAAATGTACCCTAGTTTGTAAACGCTATAACTTTTGCACAAACCAATAAATATACGCTTATTGACATTTTTTTTACTAAAGACATGTGGCTGAAAACATTTTGGCCTAAATGTATGACTAAAATTGAGTTTATTCGATTTTTCTTATAACAAAAAGTAGAAAATATCATTTTTTTTTTAAATTTTCGGTCTATTTCCATTTATATCGCAAAAAATAAAAATCGCAGAGGCAATCAAATACCATTAAAAGAAAGCTCTATTTGTAGGAAGAAAAGGACGCAAATTTCGTTTGGGTACAACATTGCATGTCCGCACAATTTACAGTTAAAGCAGCGCAGTGCAAAATTCTGAAATCACCTCTGGTCCTCTAGCTACCAAATGGTCAGGGGCATAGGATGCATTAAGGTGAAAAAACACAAGGGTTTACAACTCCTTTAACCACTTCAGCCACGGACCATTTGTCAGCTTAAAGACCGGAGGTCTTTTTACAATTTGGCACTGCGTCGCTTTAACTGACAATTGCGCGGTCGTGCGACGTGGCTCCCAAAAAAGATTGACATCATTGTTTTCCCACAAATAGAGTTTTTTTTGGTGGTATTTGATCACCTCTGCAGTTTTTATTTTTTTGCACTATAAACAAAAATAGAGCGACAATTTTGAAAGAAAAACAATATTTTTTGCTATAATAAATATCCACAAAAAATATATATAAAAAAATATTTTTTCCTCAGTTTAGGCCGATACGTATTCTTCTACATATTTTTGATTAAAAAAAATTGCAATAATCGTTTATTGATCAGTTTGCGCAAAAGTTATAGTATCTACAAAATAGGGGATAGTTTTATGGCATTTTTATTAATATTTTTTTTTTTACTAGTAATGGCGGTGATCAGCGATTTTTATCGTGACTGCGACATTATGGCGGACACATCGGACACTTTTAACACCATTTTGGGACCATTGTAATTTTTACAGCGATCAGTGCTATGACACTGGCAGTGAAGGGGTTAACCACTAGGTGGCGCTGTAGGGGTTAAGTGTGCCCTAGGGAGTGATTCTTACTGTAGGGGGGATGGGTTGTGTGTGACAAGACACTGATCTCCGCTCCGATTACACGGAGCGGAGATCAGTGTCATTGTCACTAGGCAGAGCGGGGAGATGCTTGTTTACATCAGCATCTCCCCGTTCTAACTCACCGTGAGACGATCGCGGGTATCCCTGCGGCGATCGAGTCTGTGAGACCCGCGATCGAGCTCACGGAGCTCGCAGCGGGCGCACGCGCGCGCGTCCACAATGCTGCGATTTTAAAGGGGATGTACAAGTACGTCCTTCTGCCTGTCCGTGCCATGCTGTCGACGTATATAGTCGTGCGCTGGTCGGCAAGCAGTTAAACCCACAAGTGCTTTTTTTTTTACCACTACTATTCCTTTATACTGGCTTTTAAAATTTATAAATACAGCAACTTAGAAATTGGATGAAAGGTTTAGCACTGGGAAACACTTTTTGAAAGATAAAAAGTGCATTTTATATACAACTATATAGATCAGAGCAAAATGAGGTACAAATGAGGAGGAATGAGGGACAGATGGACATTGCTCCAAATCAGGGACAGTCCCTCGAAATCAGGGACAGTTGGGAGCTATGGTTTAGGCTCTGTTCACATCTAGGCGTTGCTATTTTACAGGCGTTTATTTAGGGGTTTTTGCAGCGATTTTGTACAGGTGTTTTGAAGTTGACAAGTTACCAATGTAAAGCAGTTAAAACACCTGTAAGCTGCCAAAAAAGAAGCTTATATACTTTTTTGAACAACGGGCGTTTTTCTTAAGGCAACAGAACGCTCAGATGTGAATAGGGGCCATTGAAATGAATGGGATTGGTCTTGCTGGGCATTTTTAGAGCTGGGGCTTAGAGCAGAAAATCGCTCAAAAACGCCTAGATGTGAACGGAGCCTAATGCCTTGTACACACTGTCGGATTTTCCGTCGGAAATAAACTCTGATGGGTTTTCCCGACGGAATTCCGTTCAAGCTGTCTTGCATACACACTGTCACACCAAATTTCGACCGCCAAGAACGCGGTGACGTACAACACTACGAGGAGCCGAGAAAAATTAAGTTTAATGCTTCCGAGCATGCGTCAACTTGATTCTGAGCATGCGTGGTTTTTAGTCCGTCGGAATTGCATCCAGACGAATGGAAATTTCAAAAGAATTTTTTTCCGTCTGAAAAAAAGAGAACACTTTCTCTTTCTAAGTCCGTCGGAATTTCCGAAGGAAAAAGTCCGATGGGGCATACACACGGTCGGAATATCCGATGAAAAAATTCCGCCGAACTTAGGCATTAGGCATTAGGGTAAAAAAAAGAAGCTTGTATATTATATGAAAACAACAGAAAAGGCGCTCACACATTTGTGATTACCTTATTGTTGCTCCCCAGAAAAGCCAATAGGTGTCACTGTTAAACCAGTTCTTTACCCAGCAGTTCTTTCCACCATAAATGATGTTTTCAGCCATAATTACACATGACATTGCGAGACTGAGCTTACTTCCAATATTGCTTATATAACACAATGTCTATATACTATGAGCTTTTTCTGGTCATTTTAAAACAATCCCATCTAGAAATGTATAAACCAATGATCCTTCCATAAATTTCAGATTTCTTTAATTATCATTTATCTTTATTTACGCCAAATTCATTAAACAGATTTTTAGTTAGCACATGTTTCATTTATTATTTCAGTGTTTTTGATTTGACTTTGATATGTTTGTATGCTTGCACGTCAATGTTTTTGTTATCGGATGAAATATTGAGATTTGTAGATTGCCCACTAGAGGGAGCTCTATATTCCAACACAATGTGTGAAATATCAATGGCTGTTGATAAATCAGCCACACAGGGAGTGCATTGGTTTAAATGAGTCAGCTGCATTATAAAATTATGAAAAGGAGCTGTAAAGCACAACATTGTGTAGCACTGCAAAGCAGGAGTTGTAAAGTCTCAAAAGTTATTTTATTTTTTTAAAGTCTCAAAGTTTTTCACCTTAATGCATTCTATGCATTAGGGTGAAAAACCTTCTGTACGCTGCAGCTGCCCCCCAGAGCCCCCATTTTACTTACCTGAACCCGATCTTTCTAGCGATGAGAACGAGCCCAGCAGCTCCAGCATCTGACTCGGGTCCTCATTGGTCAGACTGATAGCAGCAGGAGCCATTGGCTCCCGCTGCTGTCAATCAAATCCAGTGACACATGAGCCGGGGGCAGAGTCCTGATGTCTGTGTCAATGGACGCAGCAGCAGGACTCCGGAGGGCTCCCGCACGAGTGCCCCTTGGAATGTGGCTCTCCGTTGGGGCACCTGATGCGGAGGAGGAGCCAGGAGCGCCGCCATGGGGCACCAGAAAAGGAGGTTCAGGGCCGCTCTGTGCAAAATCCTTGCACAGAGAAGGTAAGTATAACATGTTTGTTATTTTTTTTTTTAAACAAACCTTTACAATCACTTTAATGGATGTAAACCACATCCACGAAATCTGACCTGGGCACATATATCTGTAGTGTTTACCTATCTCTCTCCAAAGCTTTAAGTTCTGTGTCTTTCTGCTGCTCCATTCCTCTGTTATCAGTATGATAACTTCTGACAAGTTCTCCGACACAGGAGATAAAAGCAGCTGGAAATTTGTGTCAGGGAGGGTACTTAGAGACAGATAAGCAGAGAGCTGGTCTATTCACATCACAGCTCTGCAAGTTTCTTCATTCCTGTGCCTTTCCTCCAATCAGCTCACACACAGTGTATGCCAAGACTCCACACCCACAGGTGAAACAGAAAGAAAAATTTTCTAACAGAATGTGCACTTTGTAAAGAATGAAGAAAGCTTAAGAAGGCAGATATACATGTAAAACTTACGTAGGGAGATTTGTTTCATCTCTGTGTATCATCTGAGGCTGTTTACTTCACTAGGTATATGTGAGGGTTTACATCCACTTTAGGTAAAATATTTCATTTACACTCAGAGATGAGTTAGTTTATCAAACTGACCACTTTTATATGTTCCAGAAAAAAAACATCGAGAAGGCTCATTGGAATGTGTGAAAAAAAAAAATCCATTATTTACCACAGCAGTGGGACTTGGAGCATAGGTGTGGTAATATCATTGCGCTTGTAGTCCATTGATAACCTTCCTGCCCTGTATCTAAACCTTAGTATGGACCTACAACTGGAGGAATAGTCTGCAAAAGCCAAAACATTGCACTTATAATTCACGGATTACAGTTGCAATGCTTTGCAGGCTTAAATGCAAATGAAGTAATAAATGCACACTTTCTATTAATCAATACGGGCACATTTATACATTTTTTGCAAAAGGTTGGATCGGCCTCTAATGCCGCGTACACACGATCGGACATTCCGACAACAAAACCGTTGTTTTTTTTCCGACGGATGTTGGCTCAAACTTGTCTTGCATACACACGGTCACACAAATGTTGTCGGAAATTCCGTTCGCCAAGAACACAGTGACTTACAACACTACAACGAGCCGAGAAAAATGAAGTTCAATGATTCCGAGCATGCGTCGATTTGATTCCGAACATTCATAGGATTTTTGTGCGTCGGAATTGCATACACACGATCGAAATTTCCAACAGGAACTTTTGCCGTCGGAAAAATAGAGAACCAGCTCTCAAACATTTGTTTTGGGAAATTCCGACAGCAAATGTCCGATGGAGCCTACACACGGTCGGAATATCTGATCTAAAGCTCACGTCGAACATTTGTTGTTGGAAATTTCGATCGTGTGTGCGCGGCATAGGTGTATATTGTTCTCTTCTAAACTGGTAGTCCAATTTTCTGGTAAGTAACTTCTTTAGGTTTTGGGTGCAGGTCATGTATTGCTTCTATCCTCACAGTGAAGAAAACATTTCTATTGAAGCCAGCATCTTCTTAGAATGTTCGTGGACTGCATATCATCTTCCTGTAAGCTGATGAATTTATACCTTGGGATTTATATTAGCGTCAACTTTTTTTTTGGAAAGCTTTTCGAACACATAACTCATTTTAGATTTGATGGATATGTAACAGGAGGTAATTTTACTGGTTCTGCAGGACTCTTTTTTTTTTTTCACTAGATGGCAGCATCAAGTGTGTTTTCCTTAGCTTGATTGACTTTGGGCTGCAGCACTCTGGGAGTTGTAGTTTGGAGGATCATCAGAATCTTTTGCCATCACTGGGAAAATATCTAACTACAATACCTAGTGACAGTGACACCTAAGAGCCGGTAATAATTATAAATACAATTAGAAAAGCCTGGGAAGGAGGGGAGCAGTTGGAGGAGGGTGCCAACTGGAGAGTTGCAGAGAGGAAGAAGTGATGTGCTGCGTCTCACTGGGGATAGAAAGAGCCGGTGATCTGCTGCATGCTGGATGCTGTTGTACCCTGTTCCAGGTGGCTAAGTCTGCTGCGAAATCATCTGCTCCGTTGCCTGTGCTGGAGCACCAGTCCACGACCCAGGCTATCACTGATCGGGCCTGCTGAGGAACCACAAAGGTGAACCACCAAGGTATCTGTCATCTTGCCTGCCCCAAGAACAGTCCACAACTGAAGGGGGGCTCCTCCATCAGCCCAGCCAACTGTTATAGGAGGATCCCAGGAGAAGAGAGAGTGTTGGACAGGTCACAGACCCACAGTTAAGCTGAACTTAGTGCTGTCAGTCCCTGCTTGCAAGAAGCCATTCACTAGCTGCTGATATTGCTGCTAAGTTAGGCCCCATGCGGCTAGTTTGTCTACTTTGCCCATTCAACTGCTGCAACTATATAAACCCTGAAAGCAAGGTGCTGCAGCAGTACCCACCTTTCATCCAACTGTTATAGCAGTGTACACCCTGTCATCAAAGTGCTGCAACTGTACCTGCCTCCATCTGTGTACTCAACTATATTCAGAGATCCCCCTCCATTACTCAAACTTTTTTCGAGGTGCAGTACTGTACCACCCAGTCTACAGACATATGCTTCTTTTTTTTGCGCGCCAACATCTTCAAGGGCCCCAACTTAGGCAGCGGAAGATTCACGTTAAGGACTATCATCAGACAACTTTACCCTGTGGGCAGTCCTGTGCTTAATTTTAAATCCTCAACCTCAGGCCTAAACCTAGCCTGCTTCGTCTGAGAGCTCTCAAATTACAAAGTTGATCTCCATTGTTACTTTTTTTTGATCACTTTGGGCAATTTATCTCATATGGAGAGTTATTGTTTATGCCATCGGGGTCACAATATATGCTGGAATCTAAAATCCCTGCAAGGGACCAAGTAAAGCTTATTGTGCACTCATTAATATGTTAATGCTGGTTGGCTTTAACTTGCCAACAATACATTCTATTATTCTTTCATAGAGAGAAAGTTTACAGTTTGCCAAAAATGTATGGTACACAGGGAGGGTGATCGGAGTGATCAGAGTTTAACAGGTGGCACCCAGGGCAGTGGATAAGGGGGGTACCACCGGTCCTCCTGTATGGAGCCCAGGCCAGCAGGGGGGCCCAGGCAGCTGGGTGAGTATGATGGGGGCAGGGAGGATGAGGAGGCAATTACTGGAACCGATCCCCTGTATGTCTTTCTCTGCAGCTGAAACCAGTGGGAGGGAGAGAAGATGCCAGCTTTCAGCTGCTGCAGAGAGAGCCGTACAAGGGATCGGTTCCAGTACTTGCCACCTCACCTTCCCTGCCTACATCCAATTCACCCAGCTGCCTGGGCCCCCCCACTGGCCTGGGCTCAATACAGGAGGACCGGTGGTACCTCCTTATCCACAGCCCTGGGTGCCGCTTGTCAAACTCTGCAGCCTAAGTTAAATTGATACTAAAGTCTCTGTTTTTTTTTTTGTTAAAAATAACAATCATATTATACTTACCTGCTCTGTGTAGTGGTTTTGCACAGAGCAGCCCGGATCCTCCTCTTCTCGGGTCCCCTCTTCGGTGCTTTGGCCCCTCCCTCCTGTTGAGTGCCCCCACAGCAAGCAGCTTGCTATGGGGGCACCCGACCCAAGGCACTACTCCCTCTGTCCATTCAGACATGGAGCCGCATGCCCAACCCCTTTCTCTCCTCATTGGCTCACGGACTTTGACTGACAGCAGCGGGAGTCAATGGTGCGCTTGTCTCTCAGCGAATGGGGAGGAGAGTCCCGGGCAGCCGAGAAACTCCTGCAATATCGCTGGATCTCGATGGCCCTTAGGTAAGTGTGAGGGGGGCTGCTGCACAGAGAAGGCTTTTTATCTTAATGCAAATAATACATTAAGATAAAAAAAACCTTCTGCCTTTACAATCAATTAAAAAAAGCAAAAAGCAAAGCATCGTGGCCACGGCCAGTGTACAACCCCATCAGGCTGTAATATTAGCATTGGGGTGGGTGGCCAGCCAGGGAGATGGTAAAACCATGGCTCAGTCACCTGTTTTTATTTCTCCCCCGGCCTCCCATCTAAAAGAGCCCTTATGCCGCGTACACATGACCAGTTTTCCCGTCGGAATAAACTCTGATGGGTTTTTCCGACGAAATTCCGCTCAAGCTGTCTTGCATACACACGGTCACACCAGATTCCGACCGTCAAAAACGCGGTGACGTACAACACTACGACGAGCCGAGAAAAATAAAGTTCAATGAATCTGAGCATGCGTCAAATTGATTCCGAGCACGTGTGGTTTTTAGTCCGTCGGAATTGCATACAGACAAATGGAATTTCTTTTTCGTACATCACGGGACACAGAGCGACTTAGTCATTACTAATGGGTTATATAGATTACCTTCAGGTGCTGGCACTGGCCACTTCCAAACCGGAAGTACCCTCCCCTATATAAGCCCCTCCCATCCGGGAGCACCTCAGTTTTTTGCCAGTGTCTAAGGTGTTGGCCAAAGAGTAACATGTGTTTTCACTGGGCTTGTGTACAGGTTCTTTTGGGCCTTAGTAAGCTGTTCCGGATCCCACCAAAAAAGCTTCATAGCTAAACGGTCGGTACCCGGGCCTTGCAGCAGAAGAGCAAGGTTTTGCCTGTAATGCCTCTCTTAGGAGGGCTGGACCCTGGGATCCAGAGCTCTGGTCATACTCACGACCAAGATGTTGTCTGTGCAGGGTGCTATACAGGTCCAGGGGAGTGGAATCCTTGGGAACCCGGTCCCTGAAGGTTTAATTACAATGCCTGCCGTGATAGATGAAGTTTGGGCTTCTGTGGACCAAACAAAGTCCTGCGGCGGGGATCAGGTAAGTGGGGGCCCCCAGGAACTTGGTTCTATTGGGGGACCCCCAAGCCTAATTTGTCTTTCTGTCTGTTACCTAACGGTATTCCCGCTAATATCTGTGTATGCCTGTAACTACTGAAAATGTAAAATTTTAATAGTAGTCAAGAAAAAAAAAAAAAAAAAGGACCGCGGTACCTGTGTTAAACCACTAGAGGCCGCTGTGGTCCATTTTTCTTGTCATGTGGATCTTTGGTTTTCTCAAATCAAAAGATCCAGGCAGTTGGTAAGTTTCTCTGTGGGAATCCACTTCCTCTGCCCTGTTGCTGCGCTCATCCACCGCACAGGCCCTCCGGCAAAAAGGGCCCTGGCTCCTAGTCCCTGTTTGATTTTCGAAAAGGGCGCCAATGGCGCACGGGCGTGCACGCGCCTCCTATGAAAAAAAAGGGGCGGGGCGGGTGGATGACGCTCGATGTGCGCCACGGCGCTTCTGCGCATGTGCAGGCGTCCCAGCTTGTATAAAGACACAGTACAAGTGTCAGCTGGATGCAAACAGAGCTAGCAACAAACAGTGGCACACAGAGGCGGTTGATGCAGGCATCCCCATAGAAAGGCACTTTAGTGGACACCAGCTGGTATATAGCAGCAACTGTGTTAGACTATTACCAGCAAAATTGGTGTATGACGACGGGAATACCTCAGCTTTGTGCTTATAGGATATGTCGTCCAGACGCTCTGGAAATAGATCTTCCAAGAAGCGAAAGGGGTCTCCGTCGGGCTCTGAGGATTTTGGGCATGCTGTACTGCGCCAATCTCCCCTGAAATTTCAGAGGTCAGTAGCCGTAGGAACCCCGCAGGAGTACCTGGTACTGCGGCTGTCCCCAGTCCACCTGCTCCTGTATATATAACAGAGGAGGTTTTTTCCTCAACTCTGGGAGGATTGGAAGAGAGATTAACAGCATTGATCGCTGCTTCCCTGTCACAGGAAAAGCGCGTCCGATCTCCGTCTCCTCCTGCAGAGTGCCTGTTAGTGGAGGAACAGTCCCAGAGATCGACCTACCTGAAGGGGATCAGGTGAGGTTGATAAAGTTATAGAGGAATCAACAGTGGAAGAACCTTTCTCAGCATCTCAGGCTGAAAGATTATGGGTTCAGTCTCTGACTAACATGGTCCGAGCAGCATTTTAAATGCCTCTGGCGGAACCATCAACCACTACTGTCTCCTCGCTGGGGTCGCTGAAAACTCTCCAGACTGTCTGTTCCTTCCCAATCCACCCTTTATTGGAAGGGTTTATTTACCAGGATTGGGAGCATCCTGTAAAATATTTACTCCCCCCAAGAGATTTCCAGTGATCTATCCCATGGAGGATAAGTTCATAAAAAAAAAAATGGAGGGTCCCTACAGTGGACACAGCCATCTCTTGTGTAAATAAATCACTGACATGTCCAGTAGATAATGTTCCAATGTTCAAGGACCCAATAGATAAAAAATTGGAGTCTTTACTAAAATCTGCTTTCTCTACAGCAAGCATGGTGACACAACCTGCAGTAGCAGCGATTGGAGTCTGCCAAGCAATGAAAGATCAGTTGAAACAAGTCTTAAGGGACTTACCAGATCAGCAGGCTCTTGCCCTAGCTGACCTACCTAGAGCCTTGTGTTGCGGTGGACGCCATAAAGGATACAATCCAACAGGCATCCCGCTTTACGCTGTCTGTAGACATATGCGTAGGCTTCTATGGCTCAAAAAACTGGTCTGCTGAAGCTCCCTGTAAGAAATTGCTGATTAGCTTCCCATTTCATGGAGAACGCTTATCTGGAGATGATCTGGACAAATATATCCAGAAAACTTCTGCCGGTAAAAGTACACTCTTGCCGGTTAAGAACAAGGGTAGAAGTCCTTCTTTTAAGAGGCCTACTTCTCCAGTCCCTGGCACATCGGCTGTGAAACAGTTCCGACGGCCTCCGCGGTCAAATCCAGGGGGCAGAAATCAGGGACAATCACAGGGTAACAAGAAACCCTGGGTCAAGAGAGGTACAAAACCTCCCCCTGAGTCATGAAGGGTTGCCCCCACTCAATCGGGTGAGGGGAAGACTTCAGTTGTTCACAGAGACCTGGCGGGACACCATCAGAGATGGCTGATCTCCGCAGTAAGTCTGGGATACAGGCTGGAGTTAAAAGACATTCCTCCTGCCCATTTTATAAGGTCAAACGTGCCAAGCGATCCCCAGAAGAGTGGATCCCTCCTTCTGGCACTAGAGCAACTATTGCCCCAAGGGTAATCATGAAGGTTCCCTTGGAAGAAAACAGGTTCGGGTTTTACTCGAACCTTGTCACAGTCCCCAAACCAAATGGGCTGAACAGGTTCCTACATATCAGGACTTTTTCGGATGGAGTCGATCCGATCGGTGGCCACCGCCCTACAAGGGCAGGAATGGTTAGCCTCGATCGACATAAGGGATGCTTATTTGCATATTCCCATCTGTCCGGCCCACCAGAAATTTCTACGCCTTGCAGTAGAAGGGCGCCATTTTCAGTTCAGAGCCTTACCTTTCGGTCTGGCCACAGCACCACGAGTGTTCACAAAAATCCTGGCCCTACGATTGGCCAAACTAGTAACACAAGGTGTAACGATAATGGCATATCTAGACGACTTGTTGCTGATAGACCACTCAGTGAAAAAAACTAGAATTGGTCGTTCACAAGATAATCAAGTATCTGGAATCTCACGGTTGCATTATCAACCGATACAAGTCAGCCCTAAAACCAGTCAAAAGCCTGGAATACTTTGGGGCTAAGACTGGATTCAAATCAGAGAAAGATTTTCTTACCTCTGGATAAGGTGTCGTCTTTGAAAGATTTGACCCACTTAGTGGGTACAAAAAAGAAAAACCATCCATACGCCTGTGTATAAGGCTGCTGGGAAAAATGGTGGCTTCATTCGAAGCAGTACCCTACGGTCAATTCCATTCAAGGAACTTGCAGAGGGCCATACTGTCAGCCTGGAACAAAAAAGTTCAGGCTTTAGACTTACCAATGTCCCTGTCCCCTTCCGTTCGCAAGAGCCTCCATTGGTGGTTGGTACCAGAATCTGGAAAAAGGGAAACCCTTTAGTCCGGTTTCTTGGAAGGTGGTCACTACAGATGCCAGCCTCATAGGCTGGGGGGCAGTACTGGAGCAATGGTCTCTCCAGGGCAAGTGGTCAGAAGCAGAGAAGGCCCTGCCCACCAATCTCTTAGAGATACGAGCAGCCCGGTATGCCCTAGTAGCATGGACATCCAAACTCCAAGGGTCACCTGTCAGAATTCAATCAGACAATGCCACAGCAGTGGCATATATCAATCACCAGGGTGGCACCAGGAGTCGTGCAGCCCAGAGGGAAGCGAATTGCATCCTGGAATGGGCAGAAAAGTATGTCACAGCCATATCCGCGGTTTTCATCCCAGGAGTGGAAAATTGGAGAGCGGACTTTTTAAGTCGCCAGCAATTATGCCCGGGGAATGGTCTCTTCACCCCGAGGTTTTACAGGCAATATGCCAGCGGTGGGGAACACCGGATGTAGATCTGCTAGCATCCAGATTCAACGCAAAGGTGGACAGATTTGTGTCTCGCACAAAGGATCCCCTAGCTTGTGGTTCGGATGCCCTAGTGTTCCCTTGGGATCAGTTCAAGCTGATATATGCATTCCCACCGCGATTAATCCGCAGAATCAGGGTAGAAAAGAAACCAGTGATTCTGGTGGCTCCAGCGTGGCCCCGAAGGGCATGGTACGCAGAGATTGTAAAAATGTCAGTGGGAAGTCCTTGGACCCTCCCACATCATCCGGACCTGCTTTCGCAAGGACCGATATACTACCCTTCCTTACCAGCCCTAGGTTTGACGGCCTGGCTATTGAAGCCCACATTCTAAAAAAGAGAGGGCTCTCTAGTCCTGTGGTATCTACCATGATCAATGCCAGGAAGCCGGTATCCAGGCAGATCTATTATAGGATCTAGAAGGCGTACATCACGTGGTGTGAGGCCAGGAAATGGCATCCACGCAAGTACGTAATAGGTAGGATTCTGGACTTCCTACAGTGGGCTGTACATAGGAAGCTTGCCTTGAGTACTATCAAGGGTCAGACGGCCTTGTCAATATTTTTTTCAAAGGCCCTTGGCTTTGCATTCATTAGTCAAAGCTTTCATACAAGGAGTGATGCATATTAGCTCTCCGGTTAGTATTCCCATATGTCCATGGGACTTAAACCTGGTTCTGTCGGTTCTACAGAAACAACCATTTGAACCATTGCGGCACATTTCCTTGGTTCTTTTCACCAGGAAATTGATTTTCTTAGTAGCCATTTGTTCGGCTAAAAGAGTATCGGAATTAGCCGCCTTGTCCTGTAAGGAGCCATATCTGGTTATCCATAAGGACAGAGTAGTGTTACGTCCTCATCCAGCCTTTCTTCCTAAGGTGGTATTGAGGTTCCATTTGAACCAAGATGTGGTTCTTCCTTCCTTTTTCCCCAAACCTAGTTCGGTAGAGGAAAAGTTATTGCATTCTTTGGATGTAGTAAGAGCAGTTAAAGCTTATCTTAAAGCCACTGCTCAGATTCGTAGAACGGATACTTTGTTTGTTCTGCCGGAAGGCCCCAGAAAGGGTCAGGCAGCATCAAAAATCTACTTTAGCCAAGTGGATTCGACAGGTCATAATACAAGCCTATGGCTTGAGAAGGAGACCGCCTCCGTTCAAAGTTAGGGCGCACTCCACAAGAGCAGTTGGAACTTCATGGGCAGTGCATCACCAAGCCTCCCTGGCTCAAGTCTGTAAGGCCACAACATGGTCCTTAGTACACACGTTTACTAGATTCTACCAGGTAGACGTCAGGAGTCAGGAGGATGTCGCCTTTGGGCGCAGTGTGTTGCAGGCCGCAAAAGAGCCTCATGCCTGATGGCGCCCAGCTTATGTATCCCTCCCCTCATTTGGCATTGCTTTGGGACGTCCCATTAGTAATGACTAAGTCGCTCTGTGTCCCGTGATGTACGAAAAAGAAAAAGGGATTTTTATAACAGCTTACCTGTAAAATCCTTTTCTTGGAGTACATCACGGGACACAGAGCTCCCACCCCTCTTTTTGGGACACTTATTGCTTTGCTACAAAACTGAGGTGCTCCCGGATGGGAGGGGCTTATATAGGGGAGGGTACTTCCGGTTTGGAAGTGGCCAGTGCCAGCACCTGAAGGTAATCTATATAACCCATTAGTAATGACTAAGTCGCTCTGTGTCCCGTGATGTACTCCAAGAAAAGGATTTTACAGGTAAGCTGTTATAAAAATCCCTTTTTCCGATAGAAATTTTTTCCGTCGGGAAAAAAAGAGAACATGTTCTCTATCTAAGTCTGTCGGAATTTCCGACGGAAAAAGTCCAATGGGGCATACACACGGATGGATAATCCGATGAAAAAATCCCATCTGACTTTTTCCATCAGAAATTCCGACCGTGTGTACGCGGCATTAGAGATTTTGCATTCTTTTGCCTCTTAACTTTTTTGTGTCCGGCCCTCACAATGGGGACATGTGGTTACAGAGACTCCCTCCCAGACCTGGCTGTTACTTGTTGGCAGGAAGAGAGGACCTGTAATTTCAGAACTCTATTTTATAGTTTTAAGTGGATTAAAACATGACGAAATAGAAAAAACAAGAACTTTCCCTACCCTCTGCATGTGATATTTAAACAAACATGGCATGCACTCGATTATTTTGACTTCCAAGTGTGCGTATTTTGGATCCTGGTATATTTTTAAATGCTAATCATTTGCATTTTGCCCATGCTAACATCCTCACAGATATGGCTCGGCCGACCTCACAGGCGACCCGTTTCATAACGAAGAAAATTATTTTCGCGTCCAAGTTCACATTGTTTAATTTGGGTGTCACAATGAACAAGTAATGTTCCAGAGATTATTTACTTCAGCTGTCAGGATGGAGAAATAAGCCACGCCGGGCTTTTGGAAAAGGCTTCACGAAGATGGAATGAAGCTAGGAGTGATTTAAAGCAGAACACCACTCAGCCAGAGCTTCATTAGCATGGGAGACACTGGGCCGTTGTGTGCCGTTGTAGGGAACTGCGGCTGTGAAATGCAACACGTGGTGAGGCGACCGTCATCCACTACAGAAAACGACTTTCCAGAGCTGATATGACCTCATAAGAACATGACAGGCCTTATTAATCATGTATAACGCTTCAGTTTCTCTAATGTTTTTGCTGAACTTTTTTTTTTTTTTTTAGTCTAACTGAATAGGGATGAGGAAAGAAAATCAGATAGATTGGGGTTTGAACCATAATTGTCAATCAGTTTGCCCAAAAATGGATTCTCCCCACGTACTCCAATTCCACAAACAAGTCCTTTCAATAACGTCCCAAAGCTGTTTCCAAAGTGTTACAGGTCAGCAAGTGCACTAGGCAAAGTGCATCAGAGGAAAGATGGCACCATCACCTGATCACGCTGTCTCCTACCATCACGTGTGAACCTCCACACAAGGAAGGTAAGACAAGCAGCACAAAAACTTAGTCCTGAACAGGGATCCAATAGGAAAGTTTTACCACTCTCCTCTTTTTCATACACTTCTAATCAGCCGATGGTCTCCTATAGAATCTCCCAGAGGTTACAGGGAAAAGCGAAAGATGCGTAACATAGTGTAGTAGTTTTAATAAAAGGTTTATTGATGAAAAATATTGCACTCACTTCAATATAAGGTAACAATCCGCATGTCATGTATAAGCAAACGAAAGGGACGAAATGGCCACCATGTCCCGATGCACGATGTTGTCACATATCATGACTCCCTACGCGTTTCGTCATCTAATGTGCTAAATACAGTGCAGTGCTACTGAGCAGAAAACATTTCTAAACCAGTGTAATCCAAAAAGTATGTTTGCATTAGAGCTGCACGATTATTAGTTAAAAAAATTGTGATCTCGATTCAACCCCTCTCACGATCTCTATGCAGAATTTCCAGATTCATTAATGTAACAAGTGTAAAGAGTTCTCTGCTCACTCAGCTGTCACAGGAAAAAAAAAACGGGCAGCCTGCCAAGTTTTTCACAACATTGTCCACTCTGGTAGATAACTATAAACATTGTAACTTTTTGTTCTTAGATCAAAGGAATGAACTTCGGTCTATAAATGAGGGAAGTTTAACCACTTAAAGACTAACCATTTTTCTGACACTTGTTTCTTTAGTATTTTTTGCTAGAAAATTACTTGGAACACCCAAACATTATATATATTTTAGCAGAGACCCTAGGGAATAAAATGGCGATTGTTGCAATATTTTATGTCACACTGTATTTGCGCAGCGGTCTTTCAAACGCAATTTTTGGGGGGAAAAACACATTTCAATGAATTAAAAAAATAAAAAACTGTAAAGTTACCCCAACTTTTTGGTATAATGTGAAAGATGATGTTACGCCACAAGAATTGTGAGAGAATCATGATCTTTATTCTAAGCAAAAAAATTGTGATTCTCATTTTAGCCACAATCCTGCAGCTCTAGTTTGCATCCAAAATACCAAAGCCATAAATATCTAATGAACAAAGTCTTTCAATGTATGTGATCCACCACAGTGCTCTTCAGTGTTCCACTTGTTAATTAAAAGTGAACAACCACCACAAGGTGAATTCACCGCTCACCTCACAGCAAGTAATCAAAGTTTTTAATATCTTCCTACTGCACATTATATGAATTTTAGTGTGGTGGAATCACTAAATGGTGTACAGCGGCAACTGAAGAGATTTACACATAGCGGTGTGTCATTGTGGTCATTATTCATTTTGACTATATTTTTTGTTATTAGGAACACATAATTGGAGGTAGCGCTGATTGTACACAGATTATTAGTTTGGAAGCGTTTCGTCATCAATGACGTCGTCAGGGGTGTTGATGACCAAACGCGTAGGGAGGGGTCGTGACCTGTGATGTGATCTTTCCTCTGATGTACTTTGCCTAGTGCATTTGCTGACCACATTCCTCAAGCACTTTGGAAACAGCTTTGGGACGTTATTGAAAGGACTTGTTTGTCGTACCTGGAATTGGATGTCACAATCTGATTATTGTTTTAGCGCTGCACCTTTATAATATATCATTTTTATATATTGTTTTCAGAAATTCATGTATTTTATTATCTAGTGCAGCTGGTCATTTTATTTACTACAATGGACAGATTTTTCCAGAAGATTGAGAAAGGGTTCCAAAAGACCCCATATGAAAAACCATCTCATGAACCCCTTTACAGATTCACCATATGCAATACTGATTGCAGTTATACTCCCAGTGAAGTGAATCTTGCCATCTTCCTAAAGAAGAATTCCAGGTATGAATATTTTTATATACAGTACTGTGCAAAAGGTTGTAATCTCAGACAGACTTGGTGATGTTCAGATCGAGGGGCAAACTATCACGTCCAGGACTAATCAGCTGATAGTCTCCTCTAGAATCTCCCAGATGTTACAGGGAAAAGCAAAAGATGCGTAACATAGTTTAGTAGTTTTAATAAAAGGTTTATTGATAAAAATATTGCGCTCACTTCAATATAAGGTAAAAATCCGCATGTCATGTATAACCAAACATTTCCAACCAACAAAATGGCCGCCATGTCCTGATGCATGATGATGTCACATATCACAACTCCTCTCTACATGTTTCGTCATCAATGATGTGGGTGTGGGTGTGGATGATGAAATGCGTAGGGAGGAGTCATGACCTGTGATGTGATCTTTCCTCTGATGCACTTTGCCTAATGCACTTGCTGACCACATTCCTCTAGCGCTTTGGAAACACCTTTGGGGCATTATTGAAAGGACTTGTTTGTCTTACCTTGAGTTGGACGTCACAATCTGATTATTGTTTTAGCGCTGCACCTTGATTATATTTGTTTATGTATATTGTTATCTTCCAGTGATATTGTGCCAGCAGCTATTTTAGCATTCATTTGTAATTTATTTAATATTGTTTTTGGAAATTTGTGTATTTTACTACCTAGCGCATGTCATAAACCAGGTGTGACCAGACTGTGTGGATTGCAAAGAGGAAACCAAAACGCATGTAAGGTGAATAATATAAAGTTTATTAAACATTAGTGGTAAATAAGTAAACACCCCAAATACAAATAGTGCTCAACCAACCAACAGAACCCCACAGACAACAGATTATTATATACAGCCAAAGGGAAGTACCAAAATCAAACACGTTAGCCAGGCCAGGGTCATACACAGAAGATCAGCAGATAGCAAAGGGCAGTTCCGGAATCCCAAACGTTAGCCAGGCCAGGGTCATACACAGATCCGCAGATGAACAAGGGCAGGACAGGAGAGGGAGAAGATGGATGGGATCAGGCTACAAGGGAACAGGAACACAGGAGGGACAGGATCAGGATAGGATTGGGTACAGGCTCAAGTACCAGCTCAGGTTCAGGTTACAGGGTTCAGGATACAGGATACAGGCTAACAGGTCAGGGCGCAAGGACGATACCAAGGCGATAAGAGCATTCATGAGTCGGGTATTTATATGAATGCCTGTAATTAACCTCATGTGACACCTGAACGCAGGAGGTGCTGTCTGCTCCACACTGCCGGGAAACACCCGCTGGTGGACACCGGTACTACAGCCAAAGGATCCAACAGTGCAGGTTAATCCCTCCACTACAGATCCAGAGTGTTGGAAGACACTCGCTGGTGGACACTGTTACTGCGATCCAAGAGACCGACGGCGCCACCAACGGGTGAACCGTTTCCTGACAGCGCAGCTGGTCATTTTATTTACTACAACAGACGGATTTACCCAGAAAATTTAAAAAAGGGTTCCAAAAGACCCCATATGAATAACCATCTCATACACCCCTTTACAGGTTCACCATATGCCATGCTGATTGCAGATATACTCCCAATGAAGTGAATCTTGCCATCTTCTTAAAGAAAAATTCCAGGTATGAATATTTTTATATACAGTGCTGTGCAAAAGGTTGTAATCCCAGACAGACTTGGTGATGTTGAGATCGAGGACCAAACTACCACGTCCAGGACTCCTTGTTCCTTTTTTTTTTTTTCTCCTTTTTTTTTTTTTCTACCATGATATTTTTATTGAAAAATATTTACAGAGGCAAGTGCAAAAACACAACACAATAAGACACCTCCAAGGGACTATTACAGATGCTGGAACCATCAAGACAGTCACTTGTAAAGCCTACCATTGTTGGAGGGACCGCAACAGGACATACTGTATGTTTAGATAGTAAAATACAAAACAGAATAAAACAACAAGAGAAAAAAAAAAGTGAGACAGTCATAATTCCGTGATTCCAAAGGCTACCTTCAGATGTCGTCATTATTACAGTCACGATATAACAGGACTCCTTGTTCTTCTTTATGCTGAAGATAGTTCTTAATGAAATTGGCTGCATGTTTGTGGTCATTGTCTTGCTGAAGCGCAAAGAAGAACAAGAAGTCCTTGAAGTGATGGTTTGTCCCCCACAGAGCCCTGATCTCATCATGGAATCTGTCTGGGATAACATGAAAAGACAGAAGGATTTGAGGCAGCCTACCTCCACAGAAAATCTGTGGTTCTCCAAGATATTTGGAACAACCTACCTGCTGAGTTCCTTCAAAAACCATGTGCAAGTCTACCTAGAAGAATTGATGCTGGTTTGAAGGCAAAGGATGGTCACACTAAATATTTATTTGATTTGGATTTCCCTTTTGTTCATCTAGTTTAGATTTAGTTAATTGATAAAAAATAAACTATTAACACTTTTATTTCTGAAAGCTTTCCTCATTTACAGCATTTTTTTCACAGCTGCCTAAAACTTTTGCACAGTTGTGGGTGTTTGTAGCGTGGTACAACAGCAATACCAAAGACGCAATCAGCTTGGCTGAAACCTGCTCCGCTACATGCTGCGGTCATCCGTGAGTGGTCCCGGTTGAGCTTCCTTCCACCAGGTTTGTTGTGAACTGTTTTACTTTGACTTCAATACAAGTTCTTTCAATTGCACCTGTACTGAGTGTCAGTAAGGGTGCAATTGAAAGAACTTGTATTGAAGTCAAAGTAAAACAGTTCACAACAAACCTGGTGGAAGGAAGCTCAACCGGGACCACTCACGGATGATCGCAGCATGTAGCGGAGCAGGTTTCAGCCGAGCTGATTGCGTCTGTCTTGAGGGGCGGAATGCAGTCTGGCCGGTCCGAGACCAAATGGGGAGGTTTCTAGACATGTGCAATTCGTTTAGTTCTGAATTCGTCTTTTAACAAATTTAGACAAATTCGGTAATTCAGAAATATTTGAATTTCCGAATTTTTCGGAATATTCGGAAATTCGAAAATTTGGAAATTCGAGATTTCGGAAAATTCGTAAATTCTAAATTTCAAAATTCAAAATTCGAAAATCCGAACATCCTCAATTTCGAAAATTTGAAATTTGAAAATTCGAAAATCCAGAAATAAAAATGAAAATTCAAAAGAACGAAAATCAGAAAATTCAAAAACTCAAACTCGAAAATCTGAAATATTAACTAATAATAACAACTTATCTATTACTAACTATTAAATTATAGGTATTGGAATTTCCTTTCAAATTTGGCTATTAGTGAATGTAACGTATATGAATTTATCCAAAGTTACAAATTATCCGTAATAACGAATGCCATATCTAAACGAATGGAACTTAACAAATTAATAATAATAAATAACCATAATAATAATAATAAAAACATATTATTATTTATTATTGTTTCGTTCCATTTGTTAGATGCAGCATTCTTTATTTTAGATAATTTGTAACTGCAGATGAATTTGTATTCGTTACGTTCACTAACAGCCAAATTTGAAAGGAAATTCCAATACCTATAATTGAATAGTTAGTTATTATTAGTTAGTTAGTTATTATTTAGAATTTTCGTTCTTTCTAATTTTCGGATTTTCCTTTCTTATTTTCGGATTTTCGAATTTTCGAATTTCAAATTTTCGAATTCCCGAATCTTCGAATTTTCGAATTCCGAATTTTCAAACTCCAGAATTTTCAAATTTTCAAATTTACGAATTCTGAATTTTTCGAATTTACGAAAAAAACAAATGAAACGAAAACAAACGAATTTTTCGGCAGTGCACATGTCTAGAGGTTTCCAGGAAGAGGGACAGATCCCTATGCTTTCCCTACTCATCTGGAACCTTCCCCTGATGCTAATACTATCCCTAACAGATGGGCAACCTGTCCCTACACTACCCACGTGCCAAACCTAGGAGCCAGGGTCTTAAAATGTTTTTTACCCCAGCATTTCATATTCCTAATATATGGCCAATGTACCATTTACTTGTATGAAAGGGTGTCCTGTTTTCTTTATATAGCTTCCTTTGTGTGAAACCCCTGCTGTTCCTGCCAGTCCCCTTGCTTTCCTATTAAAAACTGACTCTAGCTGTGCTGAGAACTCAGCCTGCTCTCCTCCAATGATCACACTTCTTCTGGACCCCCCCCCCCGCACAGCCATTCACTGGGAAGCAGTGTTGCACTGTTGCTTCTCCTTCCCCCCCGCTCTTATGCAGCTGAGAACAGAGGGAATGCGATCACTTATAAATAAGGGAAATAAGGGAAAAATGGTATTTAGATTTTATTTATTTTTTTAATCTGTACACAAATGTTTTGCCTTTCATTTCAGTTTTAAACTGAATGGGTTGTTTTACTCATTTTAAATAGACTCTGGCTGACCCAAGATGGCCACCAGAGTCCCATGGGCTGTCAGCATCCAACTGGATCGCTGCCTTAGTGACCCAGGAAACCATACCTCCCAACTTTTTGAGATGGGATCGAAGGACACCTATTAGCAAAAGTATGTAGGCAAAGGACACACCCCCAGCCACGCCCCTTTAATATAGAATTCATTTTAAACAATAGTTAGACCCACAAGTGCTTTTTTTTTTACCACTACTATTGCTTTATACTGGCTTTTGACATTTACATATACAGCAATTTAGAAATTGGATAAAAGGTTAAGCAATATAAAACACTTTTAGAAAGATAAATAGTGCATTTTATATATAAAACAAAAACAACTTTTCCTGCGACTTTGGACATCAGAGTCGAATGACAAGTCGTACCCCAAGATTCCCAATGATAACCATTCATATCTGTGCGACTTCAAGTCGCACCCACTTCAAAGTAGTTCCTACAAAGTAGTACTTCAGAGTAAGTAGTCCCTGCACTACTTTGGTCCGACTTTCATGCGAGTTGAGATCCATAGACCTCAAGTTTACACAGACATTCTCTGAAATCGTGGAAAAATTTAGGTGACTTTCAAGTCACAACAATGTGAAAGGGGCCTCAATCCAAGGATTTCCCCAAACAACAGGACTGTGATAGGCAATGGTTTCAGCAATGCAGCCCTCCTCCGACTGGGCAGTCCTTTCGAATACTGCAAAAATGTACACAAGAGGGCGCAAACGCCTAGTGCATTACCAAAAATTACCATTTATTATAATCACATAACTGTTATACAGTGGAACCTCGGATTGCGAGTAATGCGGTTAACGAGCGTTTCACAATACAATCAATAATTTTTTTTTAAATGCCAAAACGGTTTGCGAGTGTTATCTCGCAAAACAAGCAGAATTCAAGCCTCTGCGGTGTGCAGTAACTAATTTGGCAAGAGGTGCGGGGGCGCTGGTGACACTTGGAGCCGTTCGGAAATACTCAAACACTCTGAAATACTCTGTTTCTGAGTGTTTACAAGCCTTTCCGAATGCAGCCGAGCAATCTACGAGTATTTCCGAGTCTCTCCGGTGCCCCCACCCCCACCTCTGGCCACCTGCGGTATTGCATGCCATAGAAGTCAATGTGGAACAAATTATCTTTGTTTCCATTGACTCCTATAGGGAAACCCGCTTTGATATGCGAGTGCTTTGGATTACAAGCATTCTCCTGGAACGGATTATGCTCGTAATCCAAGGTTCCACTGTGCTCACAAAAGTGGGAATAAAATCAGGCTTGTCATGTACAATGCTCCAACTGGTGAGGTCAAAGCTCTGAGGAAGGGGGTAACATTTTCACAGCTCTTAATGTGAAGAAGCCTTTCCGTATTTGGAGATGAAATCTCTTTTCCTCTAGACGTAAAGAGTGCCCCCTTGTCCTCTGTGATGACTTTAAAGTGAATAACTCAACACCAAGTCATATCCCCCCTTAATCTCCTCTTCTTAAGAGAGAATAAATTCAGTTCTTCTAATCTTTCCTCATAGCTGAGCTCCTCCATGCCTTTTATCAGTTTCGTTGCCCTTCTCTGCACTTTCTCCACATCCACATTATCCTTTTTATGAACTGGTGCCCATACAGTAATATTCAGTTGCAATACAATAAAATATAAGGTTAACCACTTACCGACCGTATAACTTAGATATACAGCAGCAAAGTGGCATGGCTGCGCCGAATCACGTACCTAGTTTCTAATACTTCCGGGTCTGGGGCTCACACGTGCACTGCTGGCGGCCCGCTCCTGCTGTGATTATACACAGCGGGTACCACAGACTCGATGTTCGCCGCTACCCGCGGATCCTTCAGTACAGAGGGAGAACAGCGATCTGCCTATGTAAATAAGGCAGATCGCCGTTCTGTCAGTACAGAAGGCATGAATTCTGTATCTCTGCAAAGCAGGGGCACTGATACATGCCTTCCCCTAGTACAAGCACCTCCCCCACAGTAAGAAAACACCAGCTAGGCACACATTTAACCCTTTGTTATCCCCTTCCCAGCCAGTATCATTAGTACAGTGACAGTCCACATTTTTAGCACTGATCACTGTATTAATGTCCCTGGTCCCCAAAAAGTGTCCGTTAGTGTCCAATTTTTCTGCTGCAATATCGCAGTCATGCTATAAGTCGCTAATCGCTGCCATTACTAGTAAAAAAAAACGAAAAAAATATAAAAACTAATCCCATAGTTTGTAGACGCTATAATTTTTGGGCGAATCAACCAATATACGCTTATACATAGCAGAAGATATATTGGCCCAAATTGATGAAGAAATTCGATTTTTATGTAGCAAAGTACCGGGGCCCCTGAAGCCCAATGGTGACCTCCAGAGTTAGGGACAGCTGACATCCTTCTAGACATCCTATAGTGGGTTGCAAGGCATGGTGGGTGTAATGCAAGATGAAATGGTGGGCGCCGGACACTTTTAGAATGCAAAGAGAGATTTATTGTCTCTTAAATAGAACTGGGGGAGAGAGGGTGAGGGCCAGGACACCCTTAGGTAGATGCAATGTTAATTTGCAGAGTCCGAGACTTCTATAGGTAGACAGCTATACAGGTGAAGGCCTCTAGCCGGACACCACTTCTGTATAGGTAGGACCGCTCTCTCCTATGGCAACAATCTTGTAGCTGTTATTAATGACAATTGTATTCAACTATTAGCAACACGAATAGTTCTAAGCTTTCCCCACACTCTCTCACTGTGGGTCTTCACTCAACGAGCTCCCAGTCTTTCACTAGACTTCAGATCCACTAGCCACTGGATCCCCTGAGCTCTTCCACTTTAGCACTCAGTATCTTCCTCAAGCATCACCCCCACTTCACTGCTGGGTCCCTGGCTTGGCACTCACAGATACTCCTCAAGCTTCACCCCTGCTGACACGTTAGGTTCCTGGCTTGGCACACACTGATGCTCAACAAGCGTCACCTTTGCTGTCCCACTGGGTCCCTGACTTTGCACTTGCTGATGCTTTCCCACTTCTTCACTGGCAAAAAGTCTGCTTTGGTACTTGTCTCAGCCTACTCACAGTGGTCTCCGGTAGCAAGGTGGATGGTCCCTTAGTGCCGACTGCTTCCCCTCTCCCTCCAACCACAACGGGTTCCCTGGCCGGCGGAACTGTTACTTCTGGTTGGACTACAAGTCCACAATCCCAACCCTGCACTACTTCTGGATAGGCTCTCGATAGCCTAGCAGCCAGATCTCCCCGGGATAGGCCTTAGGTTTCTGGCCTAACAGCCTGGGGCAATACGACACACGTCCACCCAGACAGCCATCCAGGTGGCACAGAACCCCGATCACCTGACTCCACCCAAATAAATAGGTTCTCCCAGCAGGCCAAGGGACACAAGAAAATTCCTGCCCATTGTCTGAGATACGCTATGCCCTTGTCTTATCTAATAGCACCAGCTATCATGCCACCTAGTGACAGAAGAGAGAAGTGCAGCAATTCCAGAATTAGGGGGAAATCAATTGATCTCCTAACAATTGGCCAAGGCAACTATCGCCTGGCAACTAAATTTAATAGCAACCCTGCCTAAACATCAGGGTGCTACATCTACATTTTTTTATTGGAGAAAGTAAGAAATATTTTATTTTTATTTTTTTTGCAGAAAGTAAATAAATATAGTTTTTTTATTAAAATTGTTCTTTTTTTGTTTATAGCGCAAAAAATAAAAACCACAGAGGTGATCAAATACCACCAAAAGAACACTCTATTTGTGGAAAAAAAGGGCATCCATTTTATTTGGGTACAGCGTCGCACGACCGCGCAATTGTCAGTTAAAGTAATGCAGTGCCATATCGCAAAAAATGGTCATGAAGGGGGGTAAATCTTCCAGAGGGCAAGTGGTTAAGAGGGCCCTGCTCATGAGAGCTTATAATCGAAAAGAGTGGGGATCCTTTGTATAATGAATAACCGGAAAGAAAAATAAAATATAAAAAAAAAAAAAAAAAGAAAAGAGTGGGGATTAGACCAGTGGCTGAATAAAGTGACAAATATTTTGGAAGGGAAAATTGTTTAATGCATTTCAAAAGTGTCAAAAGTTCCCTTGCTGCCCTATAAAAGGCTGCTCAGTCTTGTGGTTAATTGCTGGTTTGTCTTTCAGCTTCCTGTGTTCCTGCTTCATTATTCTATTATCTTGTGATTACCTGTTGTGACCCGGATTGACTTTGACCTGCTCTGATCCTCTCCTGTGTTTGACCCCCGGCTTTCCTAACGATTTCTATGCTCTGCCTGTCTCCTGTGTTTGACCCCCGGCTTGCCTAAGGATTTCTCTGCTCTGCCTGTCTCCTGTGGGTTTTTTTTTAATCAAAAAGGTTTTTATTGCTCACATACACAAATGAGGTACAAAGACATGCAGCAGGTTACATCCTGTACAAGTAGCAAGATAGACCTTTAACATTCATTGATCACAGCAAAAATCACATACATTAAACAACCTTAACCAATTTTCTAGTAACATAAATTGAATAGCGTACAACCCACCTGCCTGTCCCCGCCCAGCCACTGTTAAAATATAAGCAAGCTACACCCCTCCCAACCACCTCGTCTTTACTAATTCCATGGGGCTTAAACCCGGTACTGCAAGCCATGGATCCCAGAGCCTATCAAACTTTACTGCATTGCCCCTGTGCTGGTATATGTATTTTTCCATCAATAGCATTTTAATCATCTGTTGTATCCACAGTTTGGCCGTAGGCGGCTCCGTGGACTTCCACAGTAATAGGATGGTTTTTCTCGCCTGGAACAATGCCCTAGTAACTGCCATACGGGTCACCTCCTCCGGTATCACCCCCTCCAGTACTCCTAGCAGACAACTTACGGGGTTAGCAGAAACGTTGGCCTGGAACACCAAATTAAGTGTATCCAGTACCTCCGTCCAATATCTATGGAGTTTGGGGCAACGCCAGAGGAGGTGAATCAGATCACCAGGTGCCGCCCTGCATCTATCACACAGCGGGTCGGGTAATTTTCCCATCTTGAAGAGTTTCACCGGGGTATAATGTACTCTCAGTAGTATATATAGTTGGGAGACCTTTTGTGCCACATTAAGCGAACAGGCGTTAACCACTTGCATTGCCTCCTCCCAGAGCTCCCCCTCGATAGGACCAACATCAGCCTCCCACTGGCTCACTGCCTTCATGGGGTGTCCCTCCAGAAAAGAGGACAAAAGCATGTTATAGCACTGAGAGATGATGCCCTTAGTCTCAGAAGCATCTTGCAGCATGTGGAAGACAGGGGTGGGGGACTGAACCCACTCCACCGCATCTCCCTGAGCTCCAACAGCATGTCGCAATTGCAAATAATAAAACAGCATATTAGACGGGAGCGCATATCTCGATTGGAGTTCATGAAAGGGAAGTAAGGCCCCATTATGAAACACTTGCTTCATGTGGGTTATACCTAATGACCGCCACTTCGGACCATGCCGAAGTTTGGCCAATTCAGTATAAGAGCCATTCCCCTATAACGGGCTATATGTAGTAAATCCCGTGACGTTCTGAAGTTGTTTGGCTTTATTCCACACCTTCTGAAGGAGCGAATAAGTGGGCATTTTCTTGATAGATTTCTGAAACTGTTGGGCCTCCAGCCCCTCAGGCACCGTGTTAGCTCCCGAGCCAAGCAACATGAGCCCGGCCGTGGAGCCCCCAGAAGTCGGGACCATGGCACCTATCAGGTGCTGCAGCTGCGCTGCCAGATAGTATATCCAAGGGTTGGGGAGGGCAAGGCCCCCCCTCCTTCGGACGCTGTAATTGTTCCAGTTTAATCCAGGGGGGGTTTAGTATGCCACAATAGTAATCTAAAGAGGGAGTTGACAACCCTGAAGATTTTGAGCGTGATGACCACAGGAGCATTGTGTAGCAAGTTTAGCAGTTGGGGCATTAAAATCATTTTAATGAGATTTGTCTTGCCGGCCAGGGACATCTGCAGCCTATTCCATATCTGTATTTTGTCCCTGAATCTAGTTAATAGGGGGTAAATGTTCAGCTGGCAGAAATCTGTGATCGCAGGGGAGATGAATACACCCAGGTACTTAAATGAGGAGACTGTGGGGACCGAGCATGAAGGCCCCACGCCAATCGCGGGGGCCTCATCCAAGAACATCAGGGCAGACTTGGACCAGTTAATTGTAAGGCCCGAAAAACGGCCAAACTCTGTGATAAGGGACATAACCTGAGCCAATGAGTCATCAACATCTTCCAGAAAGAGGAGCATGTCATCAGCGTACAGCATAATTTTCTCATGTAAGTCGCCATAATGGAAGCCCCTGACTACCGGGCAGCTACGCACCAGAGCCGCCAGGGGCTCTATGGCCAGAGCGAAGAGCAGGGGGGACAGAGGACATCCCTGCCTAGTCCCCCTGCCCAGCGCAAAGGCATGAGACATCCTGTCAGACATACGTATGGCCGCCTGTGGCGAGCCGTACAACAGTCCTACCCACCTCAGGAACCGGGGACCGAACCCGAACTTGGCCAGTACAGCCCACAGATACCGCCAGCCGACACTGTCGAATGCCTTATTGGCGTCAAGAGACAACAGCGCCCTGTGGCCGACGGAATCCGAGGGGGTCTGCATGTTCAAGTATAATCGCCTAAGGTTAGTTGCGGTGGAGCTTCGGGGCATGAACCCTGCCTGATCTGGATGAATGATCGACAAGATAATTTTGTTGACCCTCATAGCTAATACCTTAGCTAGGATTTTAACATCGCTCTGTAGCAGTGAAATGGGCCTATACGAACCGGGGTCTAGGGGATCCTTGCCAGCCTTTAGTAGTAATATAATGTTGGCTCTATTCATGGAAGGGGGCAATGCTCCAGATTTAAAGGAGGCGTTGAACACTGTCAGCAACCTGGGCAGGATCACCTCTCCATATTGGACATAGGCTTCCATGGGGATCCCATCACCCCCCGGAGCCTTGCATGTGGGGAAAGTTGCAACTGCCTCCCTCATCTCCTCCAAAGTGAGCGGGGCCTCCAACTCCGCGCGAGCTGGCTCGCCCAAAAGCGGAAGCCCCACCGTACCCAGATACTGTGACAGGTCCTCATCTGTATAATCATCGCATGACCTGTAGAGATCACTATAGAAGGACGCCAATTCCGCTATGATCTGCTCAGGGTCGTTCACCAGTCGTCCCCGGGAATCTCGGATCGCTCCGATTGCCGGAGAGGCCTGCTGAGACCTGGCAATCCTAGCCAGAAGCCTACCCGTCTTCTCCCCCTCCTCATAAAAGGCCTGTTTGGTAAAGAACCTCTTTTTTTCCGCAGCGGAGGTTCTCAATCGGTCCAGGGAGTCCTGGGCCGAGATCCAAGCCTCCCTCGCGGAATCAGTTGGATCAATCACAAATGCAAGCTCTAACCGCTTCACTTTGTCTTCCACCTGCACCAAAAGCACAGACGAATTGTGTTTGATGGCCGTGATTTCAGCGATGAATGACCCTCTCAAACAAGCCTTAAAGGCATCCCAGCCCACCGTCGCATCCTCCCCTAGGTGGTTGTCTAAAAAGTACTGATCAATTTGGCGTGTCACCCGGCCATGGGAGGTAAAAAGTTTTAGCCAGTAGACATTTAGTTTCCATGGTGCCCTGGGCAATGAGGAAGCGGGACGGGTAACCAAATGGGCAGCCAACGGGGAGTGGTCAGACACTCCTCTAGGGAAGTACTCAATCCTAAGCACCATGTGCAGAACCTGCCGGGACCCCAAACACAGATCTATGCGAGATAATGAACCATGAGTTTTCGAAAAACACTAGAATTGCCTAGTAGTCGGGTATCTGGCCCTCCACACATCCACCCAGCCCACCTCCGCCAGCAGGCGGCTCAAAACAGTGCCCCTACCCCACAGCGGAGGCTGAGCCGGTGGATGTCTATCCAATCTGGGGTCAAGGCATCCATTGAAATCCCCCATAATCATAATGGGAACATCAGATTTGTTAACTAGGTAAGACAGTAGTAATTGTAGAACCTCCCTAGAGAAGGGAGGGTGTATATACACAAAGGCAAAAATTAACGTCACAGTAAACACTTTGCAATGCACAAAAACATACCTCCCAAGTGAGTCCACCTCCACATCCAGTTCCTGGTATGCCAGGGACCTGTGTACCAGTACACTCACGCCTCTAGAATAGGAGGTGTGAGTGGAGTGGTAGGATGTGCCCACCCATGCAAACCCCAGACAACCAACCGTATCCTTCGTGAGGTGGGTCTCCTGGAGGCCCACGATGGCAGGGTGGAACTTTTTTAAACAAGAGTTAAGCATAGTGCGTTTCAACGGATCATGAACCCCACGAACATTCCAAGTCACTATCGGGGTGGTGGCCATGGCAGGTGGAAAGAGTAGACATCGCCGGGGGCCAAAGGCTCCGGCATAAGAGTTCTGGACATCCAGTCACTAAGGTCAGATAGGAGAGGGGTCTGCACCATTGGGCAGATCTTCAACGGTTGTTGGGGAGAAATCAAAGCAGAAAAGGTCAGCAAGCATTGTGACGGTGTGAGCAGGTGGTAACCATCAAACAGTCCAGAGCTGCCCTTCTGAGCTCGGGTAGTGTACTGTCTCCTGTGTTTGACCCCCGGCTTGCCTAAGGACCTCTCTATTCTGCCTGTCTCCTGTGTTTGACCCCTGGCTATTTCTAAGGACTTGCCTCTACTAGATCATCTGTGTTTGACCCCCGGCTTCCCTCAAAGGACTTCTCTACAGTCTCCTCTTTCAGACCTGCCGGGTTGGAGCCCCATCCGGGCTTCTCACTAGACTGGTGTCAAGCCGACCACAGCACGGTGTACCAGCTCCCTTCCCAGCGATCACCACTCAAGCCCTTCCAAGCCTGCTTGGTGACTCGTGCCTCTTTGTGCCCTCTACCCTCTGTATCACCTCCAGGGGTGAGTGCGCTTAGCTGCAAGGGAAGCCGCTCTCAGCATCTTGGCCTTGGTGAGTACATCTGACAGTGTCTGGGTTTTAGTCCACCTGAAACCCGGACACATTATTCAGATGGGAATGTGGCTCTGAACAGGGCTTGACATTAGGGCTAGGGGGCACTATGTGTGCCGCATTACTATTCTTTTTGGAGTACCCAAAGTTGTCCCAGGTCTGTTACAATCCTATAGTGTATACTAAAACAAAAAAAAGTTCTGTGCACCAAAGTGTTCGGGTTTGGCTTGAAGAAAAAGTGTCAACTCTACCTGCACACCTGATTGGCTCACAGATATGTCCCGCCCTCTCCCAGTCTCAGTGCTGCTGTAAAGAGGATTACAGTAGTTACATTAGTACATTAAAAACACATTTAATGATTTATTAATAAATTCATAGCTGCATTAAATCGTGCCTTTTATGTCTGCTTGAAATTCACCTTTAAAACTGCAAGGCACTACAAGCAGGTATGCTGGATATTAAAAAAACACAACTCTGAAAATAAAAATTGCAATTACAGGGAGAAAAAATATACATCATAAAATTTGCAGAATGGAAAGTCAAATATAAAAATGTGAAAGAGGCTGTAGATGGCGGGCACTTCACATGTGTGTTATTCTTTGCATTTTTCACACTTTAGCTTCAATTTGATGTATGTTTTAGAGCTGCTGTTTTCCTTCCTGTGAAATGTGCCTTTAAGTTCAGGTGATTTAGGGCCCCCGGATAAAGGCCGGTCTTGTTGGCCCTCTTACGCAGGCTGCAATTGTGTGAAGTAATGCGCTGTGTTAATTCTTTCATGGCGTGCAGCACTTTATTTTGCGTTATGCCTCATTAAAGACTAGCTCCATGGGTAAGTGCTTACAATTTACCCTCATTATTTATTACCTGAATGGCTGCTGTGTATTAGAGGGCCGACAGAACCCAAGTACAATGAAACCGAGAAACCAGTCAAAGTCCTTCTTTACACCTTTTATGGGCTCAGCAGATCAAATGTTATCTATCTATTATCTGTCTATCTATCATTCTCTGTATATGTAGATTTACAATGTACAGCATTTTTCTTTCTTTCTTTCTTTCTTTCTTTCTTTCTTTCTTTCTTTCTTTCTTTCTTTCTCTTTCTTTCTTCCTTCTCAGTAGAGTCCAGTAAGCCACTCTCTCTGGTGGATCCCCCACACATCGACTTGACCCCTTGCAGCTTGGGACGGAGCACCTCTCTATCCCGATCTATATCCCTATACTTTCTTTCTTTTTCTGTCTCTCTCTCTTCCTTTCTATTTTTAGGGCACCCTCCTTGCTACTCAGTAGACTCTAGTAATCCACTCTCTCTGGGGGATCCCCCACACACCAACTTGACCCCTTGCAGCTTAAGGCACATGGGACGGAGCACCTCTCTATCCCCATCTATATCCCCATATTCCCATTCTTTCTCTTTCATTCTCTCTCTTTCTTTCTCTTTTTAGGGAACCCTCCTCATTAGTAGACTTCAGTAGGCCCCTCTCTCTGGCGGAACCCCCACACACTGACTCGACCCCTTGCAGCTTGGGGCACATGAGGCAGAGCACCTCTCTATTCCCTACTATATCCCCATATCCCTATTCTTTCTTTCTATCTATTTTTAGGGCACCCTCCTTGCTACTCAGTAGACTCCAGTAAGCCACTCTCTCTGGTGGATCCCCCACACACCAACGCGACCCCTTGCAGCTTGGAGCACATGGGACGGAGCACCTGTCTATCCCCATATCCCAATTCTTTCATTCTTTCTTTCTGTTTTTAGGACACCCTCCTTGTTGCTCAGTACACTTTAGTAGGTCACTCTCTCTGGCGGAACCCCCACACACTGACTCGACCCCATGGAGCTTGGGGCACATGGGACAGAGCACCTCTCTGTCCCCATCTATATCCCCATATCCTTATTCTTTCTTTCTCTCTATTTTTAAGGCACCCTCCTTGCTACTCAATAGACTCCAGTAGGCTACCCTCTTTGGGGGAACCCCCACACACTGACTCGACCCCAGCAGCAACACTGAAGAAATTACACTTTGCTACAATGTAAAGTAGTAAGTGTACAGCTTGTATAACAGTGTAAATTTGCTGTCCCCGCAAAATAACTCAACACACAGCCATTAATGTCTAAACCGCTGGCAACAAAAGTGAGTACACCCCAAAGTGAAAATGTCCAAATTGGGCCCAAATAGCCATTTTCCCTCCCCGTGTCATGTAACTCATTAGTGTTACAAGGTCTCAGGTGTGAATGGGGAGCAGGTGTGTTAAATTTGGTGTTATCGCTCTAACTCTCTCATACTGGTCACTGGAAGTTCAACGTGGCACCTCATGGCAAAGAACTCTCTGAGGATCGGAAAAAAAGAATTGTTGCTCTACATAAAGATGGCCTAGGCTATAAGAAGATTGCCAAGACCCTGAAACTGAGCTGCAGCACGGTGACTAATACCATACAGTGGTTTAACAGGACAGGTTCCACTCAGAACAGGCCTCACCATGGTCGTACAAAGAAGTTGAGTGCACGTGCTCAGTGTCATATCCAGAGGTTTTCTTTGGGAAATAGACATATGAGTGCTGCCCGCATTGCTGCAGAAGGAGTGGGGGGTCAGCCTGCCAGTGCTCAGACCATAAGCCGCACGCTGCATCAAATTGGTCTGCATGGCTGTCATCCCAGAAGGAAGCCTCTTCTAAAGATGATGCACAAGAAAGCCCACAAACAGTTTTCTGAAGACAAGCAGACTAAGGACATGGATTACTGGAACCATGTCCTGTGGTCCGATGAGACCAAGATAAACTTATTTGGTTCAGATGGTGACAAGCTTGTGTGGTGGAAACCAGGTGAGGAGTACAAAGACAAGTGTGTCTTGCCTACAGTCAAGCATGGTGGTGGGAGAGTCATGGTCTGGGGCTTCATGAGTGCTGTACGAAGAGGAGCAGTGGTGGGAGTCCTATTACTAAAGATAGGAGCACTCACCGTAAATTAACGGGGGTGTGGTCAAATAAACATATATCAAAGAAGAAAAAACAACAAACAGAATAGACCTCCACACACCTAAATGAGTTTATACTACAAAAATTTATTTATAGCCTATATAAAGGCACATTGATTAGTTACAAAACATTGCTATAATACCCCAGGTTAAAATAGATCAATACCCATTCATATCCAGTCGCCAGGTCACTTCTACTCCAAAACCAACTAGGAAGGGAGAAATAACCTGGTAGCTGGCAGACCCGTTCCCTCCCCCAGTGTGAAAGAACACCCCCTAAATGAACCCACTGAACCTCAAGAGCTACCCTTATAGACAAAGTTATTCCCATATACTGGTTCCTAAGCTATGGCAGCGTGCACCTATACCAGGTAATTGTCGCTGCCACAGATTGGAAAAAGCACACACCGAGACAAACACACAAATTATGCAGCAAACCAGTCTAAAGTCAGTCAGTCACAGGAAAAAAGGGAGGGGGGTATCCTGAGGATACTTGAAAAATATTAAGTAGCTGATGGAAGTCCAAAAAAGAAGGAATCTGATTCATATGTAATCTATAATATATTTGGATATAGAATAATACTCCCGACTAGAGTAAATGACAGTCAGCTCCAAAGTTTGTAGGAGATAAAGATGAGTGCTAAACTGCGATGATGATTGGTACAGAGTTAATATTATTGAAGAGATGTTCAAGTGTGAGTAATCCCAAAATGATGAGATTAGTCTCTATAGTTGTCCTGAGTATATCACACCAGATGTCTGACTATGGTAATTGGTGTCACAATTGTACTTACTCTCATCATTCATAGGTATAGTCTCAATACTTCCGTTATAGCCGCAATAGGCAGTGGCGGCTGGTGCTCAAATTTTTTGGGGGGGCGCAAACAAACTGAAAAAAAAAAATCATCAATTGCCGCCACTGTGCCCATTAAACGCAGCCACTGTGCCCAAACGCCACTAGTTTGTCCCCAAATGCAGCCAGTTTCCCCCCCATATGCAGCCAGTTTCTCCCCCATATACAGCCAGTTTCTCCCCTATAGTACAGCCAGTTTCTCCCCCATATGCAGCCAGTTTCTCCCCCATAATACAGCCAGTTTCTCCCCCATATGCAGCCAGTTTATCCCCCATAATACAGCCAGTTTCTCCCCCATATACAGCCAGTTTCTCCCCTATAGTACAGCCAGTTTCTCCCCCATATGCAGCCAGTTTCTCCCCCATAATACAGCCAGTTTCTCCCCCATATGCAGCCAGTTTATCCCGCATAATACAGCCAGTTTCTCCCCCATATGCAGCCAGTTTCTCCCCCATAATACAGCCAGTTTCTCCCCCATAATGCAGCCAGTTTCTCCCCCATAATGCAGCCAATTTCTCCCCCATAATGCAGCCAATTTCTCCCCCATATGCAGCCAGTTTCTCCCCCATATGCAGCCAGTTTCTCCCCCATAATGCAGCCAGTTTCTCCCCCATAATGCAGCCAGTTTCTCCCCCATATGCAGCCAGTTTCTCCCCCAATATACAGCCAGTTTCTCCCCCAATATACAGCCAGTTTCTCCCCCAATATACAGCCAGTTTCTCCCCCATAATGCAGCCAGTTTCTCCCCCATAATGCAGCCAGTTTCTCCCCCATATGCAGCCAGTTTCTCCCCCATAATGCAGCCAGTTTCTCCCCCATATGCAGCCAGTTTCTCCCCCATAATGCAGCCAGTTTCTCCCCCAATAATACAGCCAGTTTCTCCCCCATATGCAGCCAGTTTCCCCCCCCCATATGCAGCCAGTTTCTCCCCCATAATGCAGCCAGTTTCTCCCCCAATAATACAGCCAGTTTCTCCCCCATATGCAGCCAGTTTCCCCCCCATATGCAGCCAGTTTCTCCCCCAATATACAGCCAGTTTCTCCCCCATAATGCAGCCAGTTTCTCCCCCATATGCAGCCAGTTTGTCCTCATAATACAGACAGTTTGTCCCCCCCAGCCCTGCACTTACCTTCCTCGAGTCAGCGCCGTCCTTCTTCCGTCCTCGATGTCTTCTCCCGCCCTCGATGTCACTTCAGCCAATCAGGTTACCGGTAACCAGACCCGGTGAACCTGATTGGCCAGGGAACGCACCCCTGTGCGTCCTCTCATTAGATATTTAGAAGCCGATTACAGCCCTCAGGCTGTAGTCGGGAAGCCTATCAGAGCCTGCTGGCTCTGATAGGCACTTCTAAAGGCCAATCAGACGCTGTGATTCAGATGGCCGGCGCTCAAGGGGCCGGCCATCTGAATAGTGGGCGGCAGCAATACATAGGTTCATGCAATGCATGAAACTATATATTGTTGTGGTGAGTGACGGCCGGGCGCAGAAGCGAGCGGTAGCGGCGCTTCTGCGCCCACTATGGTCGCGCCGCTATGTGTGAAAAAAAGACATTAAAAAAAAAAAAAAAACTCTTAACCACTTGCTTACTGGGCACATATACCCCCTTCCTGTCCAGGCGAAATTTCAGCTTTCGGCACTGTCACGCTTTGAATGACAATTGCGCGGTCGTGCGACGTGGCTCCCAAAAAAATTTGACGTCCTTTTTTCTCACAAATAGAGCTTTCTTTTGGTGGTGTTTGATCACCTCTGCGGTTTTTATTTTTTGCGCTACAAACAAAGAAATAGCGACAATTTTGAAAAAAAACACAATATTTTTTGATTTATGCTATAATAAATATCCCATTTAAAAAAAAAAAAAAAAAAAAATTTTCCTCAGTTTAGGCCGATACGTATTCTTCTACATATTTTTCGTTAAAAAAATCGCAATTGGCGTTTATTGATTGGTTTGCGCAAAAGTTATAGCGTTTACAAAATAGGGGATAGATTTATGGCATTTTTATAAAAAAAACATTTTTTATTAGTAATGGCGGCGATCAGTGTTTTTTTTCATGACTGCGACATTATGGCGGACACAGCGGACACTTTTGACACATTTTTGGGACCATTCACATTTATACAGCGAACAGTGCTATAAATATGCACTGATTACTGTATAAATGTGACTGGCAGGGAAGGGGTTAACACTAGGGGGCGAGGAAGGGGTTAAATGTATTCCCTATTGGTGATTCTTACTGTGGGGGGAGGGTACTGACTGGGGGAGGAGACCGATCTGTGTCCCTATGTACAAGGGACACAGCATCGGTCTCCTCTCTCCCTGACAGGACATGGATCTCTGTGTTTACACACAGAGATCCATGTCCTTGTCTGTGTAACCGCCGATCGCGGGTGCCCGGAGGACATCGCGGCCGCCAGGCACGCGCATCGGCGTTACAGTGACGCGCCGGGCGCGCGCGCGCGCCCCCCAGTGGCCAAAGAAGCGGAGGCCGTAAAAAGACGGCCTCCCGGATTTTTAGAGCCACCTCGCGGCCGTATATAGTCGTACGGCCGGCGCGAGGTGGTTAAAGGGCCCGTTTTTTTTTTTTGGTGACCACAGGAGAGGGGGCAGCGCCCGGGCGCCCCCTATTGACGGGCCGCCACTGGCAATAGGTATTCCTGCTAACTGCAGGTAAAAAGCCTATGATTATATCATCAAAGATTCATGCGGCAGAGTTTTTTATATATACTCACGGATCCTGTAGAGATCACCAATGGATTATATTCGAGAGTAGTCGGCTCATCTGTATTCCCGCAGTTTAAGTGGTTGCACAGAGATCACCATATGGGATCGATCTGTGTATGGGTATCCCCGACAAATATATTGTTGGTCATCAGCAGTGCATCCAGTTGGTGGTGTTATTTGTAATGGTCTTTATTTCCAAGTCATATGCTGATCCTTCCAGGGGATTTGCTTGCAGGGTGTGTGTAGATCTCGAAGATGATATGCTCATGTAATGCTTCGCAGGACAACTTCTTCAAAAGTCATTTCCAGGGGTAAGAATCACTTGGATAGGTGTCAGGTAGGTGTCAGAAGGGGGTGTTCACCCCAACAGTTGACATGTTTCATTCCGATGTCCCGGAACTTCGTCAGTGTTGCCGGCGATGGGGAGCTACAGTTTATTGAGGGAACCATGAATGTCAACATGAACTGTGAGATACTAGTGCAGAGCATGATCCCCTCCCTTCGGAGACTGGGCCGCAGGGCAGTATTTCAACATGATAACGACCCCAAACACACCTCCAGGGTGACCACTGCCTTGCTAAAAAGTTGAAGGTAAATGTGATAGACTGGCCAAGCTTGTCTCCGGACCTAAACCCTATTGAGTATCTGTGGGGCATCCTCAAACGGAAGGTGGAGGAGCGCAAGGTCTCTAACATCCACCAGCTCCGTGATGTCATTTTTTAGAATCCTACATTTTTCTCTTCAGACACATTGTTCGGCACGGGACCTAGAACCTTGTTTTCTGTAGTAACGGTACCTACTACAATGATTTCCAGCTTCCACAAGGGTCAACCAGGTATAGATCATGCATAGTTATATTGCCCCAAGCTGGACCAATGTAACTTCAAAAATATGCCATACCTAAACTTTAGCTGTAAGGACTTTCTCTATATGAGCAACTGACTTTTTTAAAACGTTTGCAGTATAGGCTCGCTTGAAAACATTTTCCTCTACTATGAAAAGACAAAACAACGTCTGTATATCACCCTCTCTTTTGTTCAGTGAAAAAGATTTTTATTTCCGTCTCCCAATATGATCTCGGCTGGGTCAGATCCTTCTAAATGGTTTCAGTTCATGGACTACACATACTTGGAGCTGCATTTAGTACTGCTGGAGGGCAGAATTTACAAGTTGCGTGGGTGTCATGCAACCTCCTGACATGTCACAAGGACGGAGCATGTGCCGCCTTTGGTAACTTTACTGTTTGCTGTGACCTTTATCTCTCATCGCTTGGTAAAGCTAACTAGCGTGGCCACTGGGTTGTTTTAAAGTAAAAAGTATGTGGCTCTAGTTATTAAAGTCCAATTGGACTTTCAATTTAAGTTGTCTAAATACATTTCAGGTGCATCAAAAAAGGTGTTCAACACATCACAATTTTATTTCTTTATAAACCAACCACAGCTTTAGTAGAAAAGCAAAAAAAAAGTGCAAAGTCTTACCATATTTTTTCTTTAGAAAGGGTCCTTCTTTATGGCATGCTGTAGAGAAGGACTCTTGCTTTCTGTAGGAGAGCAGTGGTCTCTCTGCAGAAGTCTGACATGGCTTAGGCCCCTTTCACACTGAGGCGTATTTCAGTCGTTGTAGCGCTAAACATAGCGCATAAATAACGCCTGAAATACTCCTGCCCCAGTATTCTCAATGTGAAAGCCCGAGGGCTTTCACAATGAGGCGATGCGCTGGCGGGAGGAAAAAAAATCTCCTGCAAGCCGCATCTTTGGAGCGGTGAAAGGAGTGGTGTGTATACCGCTCCTTTACTGCTCCTTCCCATCGCTGTAGCTGCGGTTTGCGGGCGGTATTAACCCTTTATCGGCCGCTAGCGGGGGTTAAAACCGTTCCGCTAGCTAGCGCCGCTAGCGGCCAAATCTCGCAGTAAATACGATGGTATAGCGGCGCTGAAAATCGCGCCGCTATACCGCCACCGCACCTGCCCGCCCCAGTGTGAAAGGGGCCTTACTGTGAGTCAGAGCCAGGGCTCTTCAATTAGTAGGGAGCATGAGCTTTGATGATTACGGAGCTAAAGATCTGACTCACTTGGAGGGACCTCTGCAGGGAGACCCCTGCCTACAGGGATTTTCTCTGAAGCATGTTGGCAAATGATAGGCTTTTATGCTTTTTCTTAAGAAAACAAACTGTAAGACTTTCCTTTAATAAAATGTATTTAGCTCTTTCCCACTGAATGTTCAGTTAGAGGTGAAGTGGACCAATCAGGGCCGGGACAAAGAGTGGGCAGAAGGGGCGGCTGATCTGGGTACAGCATGTATTGCTGGGATGGGGGGCGCCACAAGTTCCTTCTACTATAAGGTTGACAGGAGTAGTGACAGCGGAAGGAGAGAGCCATGAGGAGGTCCAGTCTGTGCTCTCTCTCCCCTCCTCCTCATAAGCTCGCACAGAATGAAGGAGGGCGCAGTTTGGCATCTTTGCCCTGGGCACTGCATGATCTTGTCCTGGCAGTGGGACCAATTGCCGGTTTTGCTACTTTTTAGCATAGAAGATTGGCTCCAGAATAAACTTGCTGCTCCCAGAGAAGGGATGCCACTTACCAGCAGCATTTTACTTGTTTTGGTCTTATGAAGGCTCAGGTTAAAGTATCAGATGGCTCACAATACATGACAAAGGGCTCCCAGAGCACCATGACTTACAGTTGTGCTCAAAAGTTTGCATACCCTGGCAGAAATTGTGAAATTTTGGCATTAATAGGTTAAAATTTCAATTAAGGGTTAATTTCTCACATTTGTGACTTTTTAAATCACAATTAGTGTCTGTGTATAAATAGTCAATGAGTTTGTTAGCTCTCACATGGATGCACTAAGCAGGCTAGACACTGAGCCATGAGGGGGTGGAAAAGAACAGTCAAAAGACCTGCGTAACAAGGTAATGAAACTTTACAAAGATGGAAAAGGATATAAAAAGATATCCAAAGCCCTGAATATGCCAGTCAGTTCTGTTCAATCACTTAATAAGAAGTGGAAAATTTGGGGATCTCTTGATACCAAACCAAGGTCAGGTAGATCAAGAAAGATCTTTTTTTTTATTTTTTAGCAAACAGATATGTACAAAACCACTATGTATTCTCTTTAGGGCTCCATGCACGCTGGATGTTAAAATAACGTTATAAAAACGCCAGTAGCTTTGCAGTGAGACTTTCAATGTTTTTTATTGTTTTTGCAATAGCGTTTTTTAGTGTTTTTTTTTTTTTAAAGATTTTTTTATAATTTTTTTTTCAATGGATCAAAAACGTTAAAAAACGCTTGTGAGACACATTTTTGAGCGTTTATCGACGTTTATCAGCGTTTATGGGCGTTTAACATTTTTTTATGGTCAGAAAAACAGCTCCTGAACGCGATTCTAGGGCGTTCAGACAACAGCCCATAAACTCCACTGCTGATAAACGTCCAAAAACGTCCATGTGTGCATTTCAAATATAAAACTAAATTTTTTGGGGAAAAAATACACTATTACATTTTATTAAACACAAGAACAGTATAATACACTATTATAGGTAAAATATAAAAGATGATGTTACGCCGAGTAAATAGATACCAAACATGGCATGCTTTTAAATTTGGGCATGCCCGTGGAATGGTAACAAACTACGGTACATTAAATTATCCATAAGCAATGCTTTAAAATGATTTACAGGTTACTAGTTTAGAATTACAAAGGATTTCTGATGCTAGAATTAATGCTATCGCTCTGACTTTTGCGGCGATACCTCACGTGTGATCACTGTTTACATATGTGTGTGGGACCTACGTGCGTGTTTGGATTTTCACGTGCGCACAGGGGGACGGGGGCGCTTTTACATTTTTTAAATATTATTATTTATTTTATTTTGCCACTCTACTTTTAAAAAAATGCATTAACTTTATTGCCGTCACATGGAAAGAACAACATCCCTTGTGATAGCATGGACTGCAATAGGTCCTCTATTTGGAGAGATCTGGGGTCTGTTAGACCCCAGATCTCTCCTCTAGCCTCCAAAGCATCTAATCAAACCGAGAATGGTTTGATCAGTTGCTTTGACAAGCCGGTAACAGCTTGTTTACAACAGACCGAAACCACAAGTGACAAAATCTTCTGATCTAACAGAGAGGGAGGAACAACGTCACGTCTTCTCTCTCGGTTAAGTGCACCAGATGCTGCCAGTTTGATCAGTCATGAGCTGCCCGATGGGACGGGAGAGCCCGGGAAAGGTGGCATCTGGCCAGGTACCTGGCCGCGGCCTGGAGGTTGGGGACCCCCACCCTAGGGGAAAAAGTACACGTAGTACTTTGTCATATATTCCTATGGGCTAGCTAAGGTTAGCTGTGAAGTGAAGGGCACCCCTCCTCCTTCCATGGCTATCCGACAACACATCTACCAAGGAGATGGCTGCTTTGAGAGATGGCACTTTTCTCTGTGCCCAGATCCTTGCCCACTTGCCTGGAGTATTTTAGCTGATTAGCCCCCTCACCCTGCATTCCTCATGAGATGCTTGTCTGGGGCAAGTGCTTAGAAATGAAGAAAAGTGCTGTTTGTCAAAGCATGTGTCTCCTTTCTAGCTGCATTTTTGAAAGGCTATGGAAGGAGGAAGGGGCACCATGGCCGACCTTGCAGCTAGCCTTAGACTGCACATACAGTATGAAGACAGGACCAAGTACTACAAGTACTGGGGAACAGATCACATTCATAAAAATGTAAGTGACACTTCTGCTTAACCCTTTCAATACAGGGCTTTTTATACCACTTCCATACCGGGCCTATTCTGGCACTTCTCTCCTACATATACAAATCATCATTCTTTTGCTAGAAAATTACACAGAACCCACAAACATTATATATGTTTTTTTAGCAGACACCCTAGAGAATAAAATGATGGTCGTTGCAACTTTTTATCTTGCACGGTATTTGCGCAATAATTTTTCAAACGCCTTTTTTTGGGAAAAAAATGGTTTCATGAATTAAAAAATAACAAAAGAGTAAAGTTAGCCCAATTTTTTTGTAAAATATGAAAGCTTATGTTACGCCGAGTAAATAGATACCTAACATGTCACACTTAAAAATTGCACACACTCATGGAATGGTGCCAAACTTTGGTATTAGAGTTACAGAGGAAGTCTAGTGCTAGAATTGTTGCACGCGCTCTAACGCACGCGGCGATACCTTACATATGTGGTTTGAACAGCGTTTACATATGTGGGCTGGACTTACGTGTGCGTTCGCTTCTGAGCGCGAGCTATTGGAGACAGGGGCGTTTTAAAAGACGACTGGTCCCCAGTCATCTCTATGCTCGTCATGTGACCACCGACGATTATTTCTCCGGGCCCCCGATGGCACGGGAGACCCCGGAGAAGCACCGGATAGCGGCGGGACCGCCTATAAGAACGATCAAGCGGCGGAACCGCTATGATCATTCTTATGGTGCGCAGAATCGCCGGCTGAAGAGAAGGATATCTGAATGATGCCTCTAGCTGCAGGCATCATTCAGATATCCCCCCACAAACCCAGGACGTCATATGACGTCCACCCGGAGGGGGAGAGGGTTCCTGCCGGCGTCATTTTACAATGACCCGGAATGGAAGTGGTTAAATTAGACTCTGGAGACTGGGTTTGCCAGTGATTGTAAAGCTTCAATTTTTTTAATTAAAATAATACACATACCATACTTACCAGCTCTTTGCAATGGTTTTGAACAGAGCAGCCCCGATCCTCCTTTTCTGGGATCCCCCGCTGGTGCTCCTGGCTCTTCCACTTGCAGAGTGCCCACCATAGAAAGCCATCTATAGACACAAACTGCAGAGCTCAGCCCTGACACCCACTTTCTTGTCATAGGATGTGATTGACAGCAGTCAATGGGCAATGGCTCCCCTGCTGTCATTCTGCCCAGTGAGGAGGGACAGAGCAGGGAGAGTCACTGCTCTCTTGCACAACACTGGATCGAGATCGGGCTTAGGTAAGTAAAAGGGGAGGTTGGGTGGATCCTCTATAACAGAAGTTTTTTTTTACCTTAACCACTTGCTGTCTGCCCCTTAGCAGTCTTCCTGGCGTCCTTGGATATCAAGGATGCATACTTGCATGTCCCAATCTGCGTCAGGCATCAGAGGTTCCTGCGCTTTGCGATTGGCGAAGACCACTATCAATTTGTGGCGGCACCAAGAGTTTTCACCAAGGTGCTCACCTCGATGCTAGCTTTGCTGAGACAGCGCGGCATTGCTATTGTAGGCTACTTGGACAACCTTCTTCTGAGAGCTGCTTCAAGCTCAGAGTTAGAGTTAGAGGAGGACGTGTCTATAGCCAGTCAGATCCTCCGGGAGTTTGGTTGGATACTGAACCTCCAGAAGTCGTTGTTAATACCGAACCAGGGCCTAGAGTACCTGGGGTTGATTCTGGACTCATCGGAGGCCAGAGTCTTTCTTCCCTTGGAGAAGTTGCAGACACTCCAGACTATGGTGAGGTTGTTGACATCCCGCAAATAGTCGTCTCTCAGTTTTTGCATGCGAGTCCTGGGCCTCATGGTAGCCTCTTTCGAGGCAGTACCATATGCCCAATTCCACACTCGGGTCTTGCAGAAGGAGATTCTCTCCAAATGGAAAAGATCTCTGTTGTCTCTGGATCGTCAGATTCAGATAAGTCATCTTGTCAGGTCCTCTCTAAGTTGGTGGCTGAGATCCCCGGCTTTTCGGTCCGGGAAGTCGTTCCTCCCCTTTCTTTGGACTGTGATCATGACGGACGCCAGTATGACCGGTTGGGAGGGAGTCTGGGGGGTTCAGGCGAATCCCAACTGCCGATCAATGTTCTGGAACTCCGGGCGATCAGACTGTGCCTCTCCAGGTGGTCTCAGAGACTAAGAGGGTGTCCAGTCAGGATCCAGTCAGACAACGCCACGGCTGTGGCATATGTCAATCATCAAGGAGGAACAAGAAGCCCAGGTGCAGCGTCAGAGGTCGCACACATCCTACGGTGGGTGGAAAGGAGCGTACCAGCCCTATCGGCAGTTTACCTTCCTGGCGTGGAAAACTGGCAGGCGGACTATCTGAGTCGCCAGATGCTGGACCACGGGGAATGGTCGTTACATCCGGAAGTTTTCAACTCCTTTGCCGGGGATGGGGCACGCCAGACATGGATCTCCTGGCTTCTCGACTCAATCGCAAAGTGTCGAGGTTCGTGGCCAGGTCCAGAGATCCCTGGGCAGACATGTCAGATGCGTTGGTGGCCCCGTGGGGTCAGTATCGGCTAATTTATGCCTTTCTCCCACTGAAGTTGCTTCCTCGTCTACTCCCCAGAGTAGAGACCGAGGGAATTCCGGTGATTCTAATCGCACCAGATTGGCCCAGGCGTCCCTGGTACGCCGACCTCGTGTGGCTGCTGGTGGATGTGTCCTGGCGACTGCCACTGAGGGAGGTCCCATTCTTCATCCTGCTTTACAGTCGCTGGCTTTAACGGCATGGCTATTGAAAGCCAGGTACTGAGGGACCGAGGCCTGTCGGATTCGGTCATTTCAACCATGTTGAGGGCACGGAAATCTTCTTCTAGGAAGATCTACCATCGCACATGGAGAGCCTACATCTCTATGTGTGAGGAGATGGAATGGCATCCACGGACTTATTCGGTTTCCAGTTTCCAGGATCCTGCTGTTTTTACAGCACGGAGTAGATCAGAAACTTGCCTTAACCACTTAACGACCGCCCACCGCCGATTTACGTCGGCAGAATGGCACCGACAGGCAGAATCACGTAGATCTACGTGATCGCCTTTGTGCAGTTGGGGGGTCCATCCGGACCCCCCTTCACTGCAGTGAGCGGCCGTTAAGTGTTCGGGAGCGATCAGGCATGAGGGGGCGGCCGCTCGATTCCGCCCCCCCCCTCGCGATCGCTCCCGGCCAATGAAAATGCTTCCTCCGCCATGTGATGTAAACACAGGCTGGAGGAAGTGATGTCATCTCCCTCGCCGCGGTCTTTTCGTTCCCGGCGCCGAGGAGAGAAGACAGAGGTTAGTGCTGCAACAGTCCACTGACACGTAGGTACACATAGGCACACAAATCACCCCCCAGTCACCCCCAGATCACCCCCCAGGTCACCCCAAAGCCCCCAATCACAGTGTCACTGATTGCAGTGATCATTTATTTTACTGATCACTGCATTTAGTGTCATCTGTGATTGTAAAAAGTTGCAGGGCAGTTAGGATTAGGCCCCTTTAGGTCCAGGGTAGCCCCCTAACCCCCCCCTAATAAAGGTTTAACCCCTTGATCACCCCCCAGGTAACCCTTTCACCCCCTAACTTCAGCGTCACTAAGCGATTGTTTTTCCGATCGCTGTATTCGTGTCGCTGGTGTTTTAGATAGGCAGTTATTTTTTTTTAGGTTCGCCGCAGGTTTTTATTAGTGTCAGGTACCCCCATATATTATTTTAACCCCCTGATTGCCCCTAGAGTTAACCCTTTCACCAGTGATCGCCGTATAAGCGTCACTGGTGTCACTGGTTAGCCAGTAAGTTATTTAGTTATTTAGGTTACCCGACAGGTTTTTATATAGCGTCGGGTACCCCCATATTTAACCTAATAAAGGTTTTAACCCCCTGATTGCCCCTAGTTAACCCTTTCACCAGTGATCACCATATAAAGGTTACGGGTGACGCTGGTTGATTAGTTTGCTTTTTATAGCATCAGGGCACCCGCCGTATATAACCCAATAAAGGTTTAACCCCCCTGATCGCCCGGCGGGTGAGATCAATTAGGTTTTAGCGCCAGAGAGGGTCTGCGTCGCCCCAGGCAGTGTTAGGTTAGTGCCAGTAACGCTAACACCCACGCGCAAAGCATACACCCCCCTTAGTGGTATAGTATCTGATCAGATCTATACTAGCATCCCCAGCGGTTTAGGGTTCCCAAAAACGCAGTGTTAGCGGGATCAGCCCAGATACCTGCTAGCGCCTGCGTTTAGCCCCTCCGCCCAGCCCAGCCCAGCCCACCCAAGTGCAGTATCGATCGATCACTGTCACTTACCAAACACAACACACATAACTGCAGCGTTCGCAGAGACAGGCCTGATCCCTGCGATCGCTAACAGTTTTTTTGTAGCGTTTGATATATTTGCTGACGACAGTCAGGTGCTTTTTTTCCTGTGAATCTTACTAGTGTACCCCTAAATTTAGAGCCCAAAATGGCAAGACGAAGGTACACTAGTAAAGAGGCCTACGAGATTCTGAGCATGACAGATAGTGAAGAGGAGGTCACGTATCTGTCAGATTCAGGCTCAGAATATCTTCCCGTAGAAGACAGTGACGTCAGCGGCCCCACGTCAGATAGCTCCGACGACGAAGTTGAGGTCCCTGCTAAGGTCAGGTGTACCCGATCCCGATCTTCTGAGGTTGTTGAGGAGCAAGAACCGCAGGTCTCTCGTATCATGGAGCAGAGTAGTACTAGCGCCGCTATTCCTTCTGGTGAACTGGCAAGCACCAGCGGCCTAGTACAGCCTGGACGTACATCCAGCACTGCAGTAACACTTGGTGACGTGGCGAGTCCCATAAGTGCAGTTCAAGCTGGCGAGGTGGCAAGCACAAGTAGTGTCCCGCTGCCACCAAGAAGACAAAGGCAGGCCCGTCGTGCCCATACTGCCCTTCCTGCAGAATTCGCCTATCCTGATTGGGTCCCCACCACTTCTGCAGAACCCGTACTTCCCCCATTCACTGCCCAACCCGGTATTCAGGTGGAAACAGCTGATTTTATTCCAATTGATTTTTATTCGCTGTTTTTCACGGAAGATCTCTATAGATCTATTGTGGACCAGAGTAATTTATATGCTGGTCAATTTATCGCCGCTAACCCCCAGTTGCCTAAAATTGCCAGAAATTGGAAACCAATTACGGTTTCCGAATTTAAGACCTTTCTGGGCCTTTCCCTCAACATGGGCACACATAAATTTCCGTCATTGCGTGCTTATTGGTCCACGCACCCAATTGACCACATGCCCGTGTTCTCTGCCTCCATGTCCAGGGCACGATACGAGCAGATTTTGTGGTTCATGCACTTCAACGACAATGAACTTTGTCGTCCACGTGGGGACCCTGAATACGACCGGCTCTATAAAATTCGGCCCCTCATAAACCACTTCAACGAACGTTTTGCAGCCTTGTTTACTCCCGATCAAGTTGTCTGCGTTGATGAGTCCCTGATTAAATTTTCTGGCCGCTTGTCTTTCAAGCAGTACCTTCCCAGCAAGCGTGCCAGATACGGGGTCAAGCTCTACAAGTTCTGTGACAGGGCAACAGGCTATGTAGTGAACTTTACGGTTTATGAGGGAAAAGATAGTCAGATTGAGTCGGTCAACTGCCCGGATTACATAGGGAGCGCTGGCAAGATAGTGTGGAACTTGGTGTCACCCTTATTCGGAAAGGGGTACCACTTGTATGTGGACAATTATTACACAAGCGTGCCACTGTTTAGTCACTTGTTTGATCATCAGATTGGAGCATGTGGCACCGTGCGACCTAATCGCCGGGGCTTTCCCCAGCGGCTTGTAGATGCCCGTCTTAGGCTGGGGGAGAGAGCCTGCTTGAAGTGTAATAACTTGCTCGCTATGAAGTGGAGGGACAATAAGAATGTTTTCCTTCTTACCTCCCTTCATGCAGACACGACAGTCCAAATTCGTACGGCGACTGGTGTTGTGGAGAAAAGAAACCCCTCTGTGTCCACGAATATAACCAAAATATGGGAGGGGTGGACCTCAACGACCAGTTGATGGCGCCGTATCTAATTGACCGTAAGGCGAGACGCTGGTACAAAAAAGTGTCTCTATCATTATTCCAATTGGCTTTGCTGAACGCTCATGTGCTATACAGAGCTTCAGGCGGGACGTTATCTCTTCTAAAATTCCAGAATGAGATAGTCACAGAACTCCTGTATCCAGGCGGTTCTGCACCTCACCATCCCCAACCAAATGCAGTAAGTCGGCTGCATGAGAGGCATTATTCGTATGTCCTCCCGAGTACCCCTACCCAAAGCCACCCCCAAAAAAGATGTCGTGTCTGTAGCAAGCACGGATTTAGGCGTGACACCCGTAGTTTTTGTCCACTCTGTCCTGACAAGCCTGGTCTTTGCCAAGGTGAATGTTTTGAACGCTACCACTCAAAAGTGAAGTTTTAGCGTAGGGTACAGCATTTCACAGACAAGGACACACTTACACAGGGTCTCCCAAGATGCCATTACATTTTGAGAGACCCGAACCATTACAGTTGTAAAGTTACAAAAAAAAGTGTAAAAAAGAAAAAAAAAAACGTAAAAAACAAAACACAAAAAAAATATAAAATAAAAAAACCAAAAATAGTTGTCGTTTTATTGTTCTCTCTCTCTCTATTTTCTCTCTATTGTTCTGCTCTTTTTTACTGTATTCTATTCTGCAATGTTTTATCATGCTTGCTTTTCAGGTATGTAATTTTTTGTTTTCAGGTGCGCCATTCAACTGCAGCGCGGAATTATTTATCTTGACAGCAACAGCGTTTGCTCCCACGATACATAAAGCCGTGACTCCAGTGCTGTAGGAGGTGATTTCACCACCACAGTTAAAAAAAAGAGCATATATGCCGAAGCATGGGGGCAGCAGGGGCGGAGGAGCGATTTTGCTCCTAATGCCGCGTACATACGGTCGAAATTCCGACGGAGGCCTGCCCGTGGAAAATTCCGACCGTGTGTACGCGGCATAACTTTTTTGCGGGAGGATGCCCCCATGCTTCGGCATATATATATTTTAGGCACAGGTTGCGTTAAAACATTTTTTTATTTTTTACTAGATTTTGTTTTGGTATTTGCTTTGCAGGTATGGCATGGTAAGGTCTTACTGTTGTACTGTAATGTTACTTTGTTTTAATGTTAACCACCATTTGCTTAGCAGGTACGCCATTCAGTTGCAGCGCGGATCTATTTATCTTGACAGCAACAGCGTTTGCTCCCACGATACATAAAGCCGTGACTCCAACGCTGTAGGAGGTGATTTCACCAACACAGTTAAAAAAAAGAGCATATATGCCGAAGCATGGGGGCAGCAGGGGCGGAGGAGCGATTTTGCTCCTAATGCCGCGTATATACGGTCGAAATTCCAACGGAGGCTTGCCCGTGGAAAAGTCAGACCGTGTGTACGCGGCATAACCTTTTATGCCGCGTACATACGGTCGAAATTCCGACGAAGGCTTGACCGTGTGTACGCGGCATAACTTTTTTGCGGGAGGATGCCCCCATGCTTCGGCATATATGCCCATCATTAGAAGTGGGTGGATGAAGGGAGGTATTCTAATGGTGGGCATACCCACCAATCAATCTCTTTTTTTCGTTCAGCCAATAGGCTGTATGAAAAAAAAGATTACAATACATGTCCAACAAGGACCAGCAACGTACTGGCATGTTGCTGGACTTTGAATGTTTATACCAGAATGATGCCTGCGGGTTTAGGTATCATCTTGGTATCATTCTTTTCAGCCAGCAGCCGGCTTTCATGTAAAAGCAATTCTAGCAGATAATTAGCCTCTAGACTGCTTTTACAAGCAGTGGGAGGGAATGTCCCCCCCCCCCGGATATAAAAAGCGCCATTGGGAAATTGGGAAAGCATTTTATCACACCGATCTTGGTGTGGTCAGATGCTTTGAGGGCAGAGGAAAGATCTAGGGTCTAACCCCCATTTTTTTTTCAAAAAAAGAGTACCTGTCACTACTTATTGCTATCATAGGGGATATTTACATTCCCTGAGATAACAATAAAAAATATTAAAAAAAAAAAATATGGAAGGAACAGTTTAAAAATACAATAAAAAAGCAAAATAAATAATAAAAAAAAAAAAGCACCTCTGTCCCCCCTGCTCTTGCGCAAAGGCGAACGCAAGCGTCGGTCTAGCGTCATATGTAAACAGCAATTGCATCATGCATGTGAGGTATCACCGCGAAGGTCAGATCGAGGGCAGTCATTTTAGCAGTAGACCTCCTCTGTAAATCTAACGTGGTAACCTGTAAAGGCTTTTAAATGCTTTTAAAAATGAATGTAGTTTGTCGCCGCTGCGCGTTTGTGCGCAATTTTAAAGCATGTCGTGTTTGGTATCCATGTACTCGGCCTATGATCATCTTTTTTATTTCATCAAACATTTGGGCAATATAGTGTTTTTTAGTGCATTAAAAATAAAAAAAGTGTGTTTTTCCCCCAAAAAATGCGTTTGAAAAATCGCTGCGCAAATACTGTGTGGAAAAAAAAATGCAACACCCACTATTTTAATCTGTAGGGCCTTTGCTTTAAAAAAATATATAATGTTTGGGGGTTCAACATAATTTTCTTGCAAAAAAAATTTTTTTTTCATGTAAACAAAAAGTGTCAGAAAGGGCTTTGTCTTCAAGTGGTTAGAAGAGTGGATGATGTGTGACATAAGCTTCCTAATGTTGTGCATAAAATGCCAGGACAGTTCAAAACCCCCCCAAATGACCCCATTTTGTAAAGTAGACACCTCAAGCTATTTGCTGAGAGGCATGTTGAGCCCATTGAATATTTTTTTTTTTTGTCCCAAGTGATTGAATAATGACCAAAAAAAAAAAAAAATGTACAAAAAGTTGTCACTAAATTATATATTGCTCAAACATGCCATGGGCATATGTGGAATTACACCCCAAAATACATTCTGTTGCTTCTCCTGAGTACGGGGATACCACATGTGTGGGACTTTTTGGGAGCCTAGTCGCGTACGGGACCCCGGAAACCAAGCACCGCCTTCAGGATTTCTATGGGTGTAAATTTTTGATTTCACTCCTCACTGCCTATCACAGTTTCGGAGGCCATGGAATGCCCAGATGGCACAAAACCCCCCCAAATGACCCCATTTTGGAAAGTAGACACCCCAAGCTATTTGCTGAGAGGTATGTTGAGTATTTTGCAGATCTCGCTTTTTGTCACAAAGTTTTGAAAATGTAAAAAAAGAAAAAAAAAAGAAAAAAAAATGTCTTTCTTAATCTTCAAAAACAAATGAGAGCTGTAAAATACTCACCATGCCTCTCAGCAAATAGCTTGGGGTGTCTACTTTCCAAAATGGGGTCATTTGTGGGGGTTTTGGGCTATTTTGACATTTTATGGCCTTCAAAACTGTGATAGGTAGTGAGGAGTGAAATCAAAAATTTATACCCTTAGAAACCTTGAAGGCGGTGCTTGGTTTTTGGGGTCCCGTACGCGGCTAGGCTCCCAAAAAGTCCCACACATGTGGTATCCCCGTACTCAGGAGAAGCAGCAGAATGTATTTTGGGGTGTAATTTCACATATGCCCATGGCATGTGTGAGCAATATATCATTTAGTGACAACTTTGTGCAAAAAAAAAAAGTTTGTCATATTCCCGCAACTTGTGGCAAAATATAAAATATTCCATGGACTGAACATGCCTCTCAGTAAATAGCTTGGGGTGTCTACTTTCCAAAATGGGGTCATTTGGGGGGTTTTGTGCTATTTTGGCATTTTATGGCCTTCGAAACTGTGATAGGTAGTGAGGAGTGAAATCAAAAATTTGCGCCCTTAGAAATCCTGAAGGCGGTGCTTGGTTTCCGGGGTCCCGTACGTGGCTAGGCTCCTAAAAAGTCCCACACATGTGGTATCCCCGTACTCAGGAGAAGCAGCAGAATGTATTTTGGGGTGCAATTCCACATATAACCATGGCATGTGTGAGCAATATATCATTTAGTGACAACTTTTTGTAATTTTTTTTTTTTTTTGTCATTATTCAATCACTTGGGACAAAAAAAAAAAATATTCAATGGGCTCAACATGCCTCTCAGCAATTTCCTTGGGGTGTCTACTTTCCAAAATGGGGTCATTTGGGGGGGTTTTGTACTGCCCTGCCATTTTAGCACCTCAAGAAATGAGATAGGCAGTCATAAATTTAAAGCTGTGTAAATTTCAGAAAATGTACCCTAGTTTGTAAACGCTATAACTTTTGCGCAAACCAATAAATATACGCTTATTGACATTTTTTTTACTAAAGACATGTGGCTGAATACATTTTGGCCTAAATGTATGACTAAAATTGAGTTTATTCGATTTTTCTTATAACAAAAAGTAGAAAATATCATTTTTTTTCAAAATTTTCGGTCTTTTTCTGTTTATATCGCAAAAAATAAAAATCGCAGAGGCAATCAAATACCATTAAAATAAAGCTCTATTTGTGGGAAGAAAAGGACGCAAATTTCATTTGGGTACAACATTGCATGTCCGCACAATTTACAGTTAAAGCAGCGCAGTGCCGAATCCCAAAAACCGGCCTGGTCCTAATGGCCCAAAATGGTCCGGGGCTTAAGTGGTTAAGCACCATTAAGGGGCAGATTTCAGCCTTGGCTGTTTTCTTTCAGCGACCCCTGGCAGCTCATTCACTGGTAAGTACGTTTGTGCAAGGGGTCTGACATGTGGCTCCTCCGGTGCGGCCACCACTACCTCCGTGGGATTTGAATCTGGTGCTCTCGGCGCTTCAGAAACCTCCTTTTGAGAACATCAGGGAAATTCCTCTTTTGAAGGTGGCCTTCCTGGTAGCCATCACATCTGTTAGGAGGGTTTCTGAATTGGCGGCCTTGTCTTGCAAGTCCCCATATTTGGTCCTCCATAAGGACAAGGCGGTGCTACGCCCGCAGCTTTCTTTTCTTCCGAAGGTGGTTTCGGCCTTTCACCTGAATGAGGACATTGTACTTCCATCCTTGTGTCCTCGGCCATCGCATTCCAAGGAGGTTGCGCTACATTCTTTAGACGTGGTACGTGCCCTGCGGGTGTACCTGTCTGCTACGGCTCTGTTCCGGAGGTCTGACTCACTGTTTGTGTCGGTGTCTGGTCTGGAAGGGCTTGGCGGCTTCGTCGGCCACCATTTCTCGGTGGATCAGGCCGTTCACACTTTTTTCAACATTTTACAAGTGAAGCGGGGTCCTCAATTTAAGGGAAGTGTTTGAGAGGTAGTTAGCTCAAACACCCTAATTTGTCAGGGTTTTTACAACCATTTCTATCCACAGTGAGAGTGTTGGTGTGTAGTTCCCTGTAGCCTACAGGTGGCGCTGGCCTAGTAGGCTAGGGTTGAACCACTGATACAGTGCTGTGCCTTGTGTCCCCCCTCTCGGCAGCCATACGGTGGGTGTGTTTTACCTGCTGGGTATGCTGGGAGAGGATATAAAAGGGGCAGACGCTGCCTGTTCGGGGTTCTTCTTTCAGCGGGGTCCTACCCCAGGTGTTGTTCCTGTCTGCCCCGGGCACCTTTGGCCCGGGAGCGGGTCGTCATTGGTTCGGTTGCCGGGAGTTCTACTCCCAGGGAGTGATCCGGTTCCATCCTGGGCACCTTTTAGCCCAGGGTGAGGTACTATCGTGATGTTCCTGTCCGCCCTGGGCATGTAAGCCCAGGAACCACAGGGGAGGCCTGGGGCCCAGCACCTTCAGCTGGGGTCTGCCAGGGATCGAGGAATCTCAGGGTGCCGCCTTGCGAGGGGACCCGTATCTAGGATGAGGAGGTCGGGAAGGAACTCTCCGAAGACCCAGTGCAGTGTCATGGTGACGGTAGGGGCCCGGTAACTCTCCGGAGGGATGTCTTCTCCTAAACAAGGGCCATAGCTAAAGAAGGGAATCAGTTTTCACCAGGTCTGTGGCAGAGACCAACCTCACAGTCTGTGGCAGAGACCAACCTCACAGTCTGTGGCAGAGACCAACCTCACAGTCTGTGGCAGAGACCAACCTCACAGTCTGTGGCAGAGACTGTGCGCCTAGTTAACTTTGCTCGATAAGCTGAGCGAACATCCGTAACGTTTGTGCCTGGACCTCCTCCACACCTTGTGCTGTTCTGTTTCTTGCTCCAACCTTTCTTCTATCAGAGACTGTGTTATTGCTGAGAGAAAATAAACTCTGAGTTGGAGTTTCAGCTTGTGTGGACATTCACTTTAATGGGAAGTCAAAGACTTGTCTCAAATTAACATAGAGGTGAGCATCAGACTCTGGATGTTTTCATGTTCTGACCGTAGAAGACCCAACAACAACACCGCTCAACCTCTTGCACAGGAGGGTATGGGCTGTTAGTGCGGTGTGCCTCTCTCTTCCTGCGAGGAGCCAATGTTAATGCAGGTAAAGAAAGGGATGCGCTACACAAGGTTGATGTGAGTGCATCTTCGGATACTAGCTTCGGCCGCAAAGTTTTGCAGGTACAAAAATCCTATTTTTTTTTGCAGGGGATGCCTGAAATCTGACTTGTATCTTAGTGCAGACTTCTGGGAAAATTGGTGAGCCAATCACATGTAGCGCTACCCCCAGTTAAGAGAGCCGCTGATATTGATTTGGGCCCTGTAGTGCACTGCTGTCAACCCCTGGCAATCGGCTCTAACCTCCCGTGGCACAGCTGGTGATAGAGGGATAGGACCGCGTGACCGCAACTGTTGGTGACGCAGTCCTATAACAAACATACACAGAATATACTTTAAAACTCCTATTAAAGTAAGCGGAACTGACACCAAATGTACTTTACCCAGATATTTTACTGAGGCTAATGGGCAAGTAATAAACAACAGTATAACAAGTTGCAGATCCCTGCAATAAACAGTAATACAGATAAACAGAGTAATCAGAATAATAAAGTATTGCTATGCAACTCTAGCGCTGCCCTTTTACAGCTACTTCCCCTCATGGGTAGACTAACACCCAGCAATGTCTACCTATGCAGTCAGGCCTGACTGATCTAAATGGAAGTTCAGTGAAACAATATTCACTAGCAATCTTTTCGGTGGTGCACTTGAAGAACAACTTTGTAATCCCAACGAATAGTAAAGATAAAGGATCTGTCTTTAAACAGCTCTCACCACCCGGACAAGTCCAAGTCCGTTTCCTCCATCGATTCGTCTAGGAACAGGAATCCACCGACATCCAAGTCTTCAATCCTTCTGGTGTACTGCAGCAAGGAGGATTAGATGTCTCTAAGGCTCTGCTAGGCTGGCAGAGGGCTCTTTGGAAAGGAGCACACGGCCCAGGCTTCAGGCCTTGTGCACACAGCAGTTCAGCACAGAGATCCTCTTGCTAGGAGAGGGGTGTCCAAAGAGGCCGACCAAAACTCCGCCTCCCCTTTATAAAGTCTGCCCCAGCAGTCTCTGTTCTGGAGCAATGCACCCTGGGTGCTGCAAGATGTACTGGGAGATGTAGTCTCTCTCTCCTCTGCTTTCACTTCCATAATGTCTCTTTACTTCCTCCCGACTCACCTCTCACCTGGAACTTCTTGTCTCTCTGCATTAAAGGGGAACACCCCGCTACACACTCCCCCCACTTGAACTCTTTGGTCCCCAAAGACATCTAACATTTTTAGATCTGCAAAACATTTTAGCTTCAATGCGGTTGCATAGGATTGACAGAGGAGCCTCCCACCAATCATCATAGGATGGGGAGCTGTCCTGTCTACAGGTCGCTTCAGTGGGGGCAACCTGTCTAACTGTGCCAGAGAGTGAGCTGGGGTTGCCCTCCACTAAATGGACAGTGGAAGGATTCGGATTCTCAGCATTTCTTCTAGCAGTAACTACAGAGTCTTCCGAACTGTTCCCCATTTGTGGGTAGGTCAGCTTCTTAGGAGGCCGGATGACTCTTCGAGTCCTTTGCTCTCTTGGGATGTCTGGCTCTGGCGCCTCAGGTACCTCTTCCTCTGAACAACCATCCTGGGCATCTTCCCAGTATTCTGCTGAAGGACTAGAAGGGATGAACTCTGTGGCTTCTGGGTTCAGTGTTCCATCTTGAGTGTCTTCAGTGGCTGGAAGATCAATATTAGAAGTTTCTGGAGTTGGGGAAGGCCACAACCAATCAAGTTCTCCTTCTTCATTTTCACTAAGTTGAGAGGCCTCTCCCTCTTCAGCCCGGGAGGTCTGCGACCGAGTGTTCGGCCTAGGAGTATCCAGGATAGAGGCCCGTTCAGGGGAGTCTCCCGCAGGAGGTATTCTAACTGCCTCAGCAAGTGGGAGCAGGTGATTCCGATGCCACATCTTCAGTGGGCCTACCTTTCCTTCTGGTTTCAACTTATAGACAGGTAGGCCCGGCAACTTCCTACAGATGACATAAGGTTCAGATCTCCATCTGTCTGCAAGTTTGTGCTTCCCAGGGATCCCCAGGTTGCGTAACAGCACTCGATCCCCAGGCTGTAGGTCTTGCACCCGGACCTTCAAGTCAAAGTTTCTCTTATTTCTAGCCCCCCTTTGGTCGGAAGCTGCTTGAGCTTGCTCATAAGCTACTTTCAGGCTTTGTCTGAGCCTGTCCACGTACCCTTTGTGGGATGTGACTGAGGAATGGTCCAGAGAGGTGCCAAAGGCCAGGTCCACAGGTAGTCTCGCCTCTCTCCCAAACATGAGTCGATATGGGGAGTAGCCTGTAGCATCACTGATGGTGCAGTTGTAAGCATGTACTATGGCTGCTATGTGTTTGCTCCAATGTTGCTTTTTCTCACTTTCCAGAGTCCCCAACATGTTGAGCAAGGTTCGGTTGAACCTTTCCGGCTGAGCATCTCCCTGTGGATGGTAAGGTGTAGTTCGAGTCTTTTTGATTCCCAAAGAATCCAGGAGCTTCCGGATCAGTTTACTCTCAAAGTCTCTCCCTTGATCTGAATGGAGTCGCTGTGGCAGCCCATAATGGACAAAGTACTTCTCCATAAGTACCTTGGCTACGGTGGAGGCCTTCTGGTCTTTGGTCGGGAAAGCCTGGGCATACCGGGTGAAATGGTCGGTTATCACCAGAACATTTCCTAGTCCACTCAGGTCGGGTTCGAGGCAGAGAAAATCAATGCATACCAGATCCATTGGGCCTTGACTTTGTAGATGGCCCATTGGGGCAGCTTGATGGGGCAAAGTCTTCCTCTGGATGCATCGGGCACATAAGTGGCAGTACTCCTCTACCTCTGCCCTCATGCAGGGCCAATAGAACCGACTTCTGACAAGTTGAAAGGTCCTTTCAGCCCCTAGGTGGCCATGATTGTCATGCAGGGCAATCAGAACAGTCTCCCGATGTTTCTCTGGGAGGAACAGCTGCCACTTATCTTCTGAGTCATCAGAGGGGCCCCTTCGGTAGACCACTCCCTGATGTAGCTGCAACCTATCCCACTCCTTCCTCAGCAGGCGAGCTTCTTTTGAAGGTTGACGCATGAGTCTGTTTGGATCCTGATTCTCCAGGGCCTCCAGGACCAATCTCCCCATGGGGTCTTCCAATTGGTCACACCTCAACTCCTTCTTGGACAGTCTTGGCAGGTTGTCCTCTCCCAGTTGAGCTACTCCACAGTAGTGTTTGGGGACTCCCACTATGGTAACTCCTATTTCCTCTGCTCTGGAACCTCCTCGAGCTTGGAATTCAGCTCCTTGACAAAGGGCCCGCACCCCGTCCGGTGCCACTTGGGTCCAATCTTCTATTTCAATGGTGGGGAGATGAGATCTCCTGGACAGAGCGTCTGCGTCTCGATTCCCCACTCCTGGTCTATACTTAAGGCTGAAGTTGAATCCAGACAGTGCGGCCAGCCACCTGTGTCCAGTGGCGTCCAGCTTGGCCGTGGTGAACAGGTAGGTCAGGGGGTTGTTGTCGGTCTTCACAGTGAACTCCGCTCCATACAGGTAGTCTTTGAGCTTGTCTACTACCGCCCACTTGAGGGCCAGGAACTCCAGCTTGTGCGTGGGGTAGTTCTTCTCCGAGGGGTTCAGGCTCCTACTCACGTAGGCAACAGGCCGCAGTTGCCCTTCATGTTCTTGGTAAAGTACTCCTCCCAGACCGTCATGACTAGCATCCACGTGCAGTTCATAGGGTTTGGTTGGGTCTGCGTAGGCCAAGACCGGGGCAGTGGTTAGGCTCTCCTTTAATGCCTGGAAGGCCTCTTCACACTTCTGGTTCCACTGATCTCTGACTGACTCTCCCGGCTTCCTGGGCCCTGAGTCGTCCTCTTCCCCCTCGGTCTTGAGTAGTTCATTCAATGGTCTAGCAATTCGGGCGAATCCTTCCACAAACCTCCTGTAATAGGAGCAGAACCCCAAGAAAGATCTGAGTTCTGTTACTGTGGTGGGTCGTGGCCAGGAGGTAACTGCCTCCAATTTCTCAGGGTCTGTGGCCACCCCCTCTTCAGACACTATGTGCCCCAGATAGTTCACAGAAGACTGGTAGAACCGACACTTCTCAGGCGAAAGCTTGAGTCCTTCCTCACTTAGTCTTCTCAACACTTTTTCCAGCCTCTCTTCGTGTTCTTCCAAGGTTCTCCCAAAGACAATGACATCGTCCAGGTATACAAGGACTTCAATAAGGTTCATGTCTCCTACAGTCTTCTCCATGAGACGTTGGAAAGTAGCTGGGGCTCCAGACAGACCTTGGGGCATCCGATTGAATTCAAAGAACCCCACTGGGGTTATGAAAGCTGTCTTTTCCTTGTCTTCTGGATGCATAGGGATCTGATAGTACCCGCTCTTGAGGTCCATAACGCTGAACCATTTGGCTCCAGACAAGCTCTGTAGGGCATCCTCTATCCTCGGAGTGGTGTATTGGTCAGGGATGGTTTTCCTGTTGAGAGTCCTGTAGTCTATACAGAGCCTCAATGACCCATTCTTCTTTCTGACCACCACTATGGGAGAGGCATAGGGGCTCCTGGACTCCCGTATCACACCAGTCCTCTTGAGTTCTGCAAGTTGTTCCCTTAGATCCTCCAGATCTGCTAGGGGGACCCGCCTGACTCTCTCTCGGAAGGGCTTGTCTTCCTGGAGGCGGATCCGATGGGTGGCACTCCTTGCACACCCCACATCGAACTCATCTCTGGAGAATATCTTCTCCCATCTAGTCAACTGGGCCTTGGCTCTCTCTTTCCAAACCCTGGATAGATTCAAGTTCTCCATGGACAGCTTCTCCCAAAGATCTCCTCTTTCACCCGTCCCCTTTACTTCTGACAGGGTAACCGGGGCAGCAGGGCTCACCTGGCCCAGCAGCATTCTGGCAGGGATTTCCATGGGGCCTCTGGTAGTGTTTCTAACACTCACTGGAACTCTACAATGGGCCTTCTTCAGAACCTTCAGCGGAATCACTTCTGGTATCACTTCCAGACCTGAGGACTCTCCTTTTGGGTCGGACTCCAGCACGACAAAGGGTCCAGGCTGCTCCCAAGTAAGCTTCACAGTGGCTCTGAGACAGGTTACTTCGCCAGGCTGCAACACTACCCCTCTTCTTCCAAGTCTCCACACCTTCCCTATCCCCTCCACCGGGGTCTTCTGCTCAAGGACCAGCCTTTGGTAAGCCGTCCTCAGCATGGGATGGATCTTGGTGGCTGCTTGCCCCTTCTCTTCCACTAAAGGGGTCAGGAGTCTTCGGACCAGGTCCGTGTTTGTCCCTATTATAAGGGAGCTCTTGTTGGCTCCTGGCGGCCGAGGGCACACAACTGCCAGGGTGTCAAACACTTCGGCCTTCCCAGCCACAGACGGGTCAAAGGTCATCCGGATGGGCAGATAGCCATCATAGGGGAAGCTCTGGGTTCCAATTCCCCATATTTCCAGCTCCTCTATGTTCTGGATGGGCAGATGACTCAAGTGCTTATCGTAGAAATCCCGGTATAGTAGGGTCACTTGTGCCCCAGTATCCAAGATGGCTCTGGTGTAGACTCCCTCCACTTGAATGGGCACTACAGGAGATGGGCCTACCAGTTTCTCCGGATATGGCCTGGCAGGAGTCGCCTTCTTCTGGTCCTTTCCCTTCGGACTCTCTCTCGTCCATCTCCCTTTTGACTTTAGTCTTTCTTGGGCCTGGTATGCATCGATTTCCCTCCTTTTAATGGGCGCACAGACCTGCTGAGGGATATTATAGTTTTTCTTAGGTGTGCATTCCCTTTGGGGAATGCTGTGCCTCTTCTGAGGGGTCTGGCCCTCTCTCTTTGGGGTGTACCCCTGCTGAGGGATACTATAGTTCCTCTGAGGAGTTTTGTCTTTTCTCTTCCTTAGCTTCTCATTCAGTTTGGAACTCACTGAAAATGATGGGCACCCGGTCGGCTCCTTCACCGGGGCCCGCTGAAGTTTCCCGCCAGCTGTTTGGACTTTTCCTCAACTACCAGGCTTGGGCATACTCGCCTGAGATGTCCTTTTCCCCCACATTTGAAGCAGGCTCTCTGTATTGGTTTCATAGAGCGGTTAGTGGTAGGGGTCTTTGGTGCCATGAGTGGTGAGACCTCTTCTGTCTGGGGTTTCACCAGACGAGTCATCAACATCGTCATCATCTCTAGTATTTCTTTCTGGGTCTGTAACAGCTCCTCCAGTCCAGTCTGACTTGTGGGGAAATGGTGAATAGGTGAAGACCATGATCCCTGTTCAGTGCTTGCTGTCAGTACACTAAGCTCCCGAGTGTCTGAAGGGACATCTATCTGTTGTACTTTGGCACTTGTGGTGCTAGGAGATTGAAGTTTCCTCTGTTTTTGGTCCTTCTCAATCTCCATCTTATCTGCTTCATTCATTTTCTCAATGAGGACCTCATCCGGAGTTGAGGGATCTTCCAAATGCTGCTTCAGCTGTAGCTTGATGTAGTCACTCCTCAATCCCGTAGTCACAGATCTCCGAAATTTCTTTTGGACTAGCTCGACTCCAAAATGCTCCCCATTTCCTTCATCCTTGGATGCAAACAACAGGCGGTCCTTGAGCTCAATGGCCCGGAATAGGAAGTTCTGAGGAGTCTCTCCACTCTCCTGGGTCATATTTATCAGTCGATGAAATAACTCAGCAGCATCTTCCTCCTCATAGTAGCTTTTCAGTATCCTCTTTAGCTGGTTCAGGGTCAATCCACCCTTCCTCTCTAACATGCCCCTGACACTTGAACCTGGGTTGATGGCATGGATTACAGCCTCTCTAATTTCAGATTCCTGATATCCTTTCTGTAACCCCAACTCTATTTGGTGTAGGAGGTTGGTGTAGGACAGTTTGTCCTTCTGCCCTCTTTCTCCTATCTGGCCATCAATGCGGAAATCCTTCCGGATGGTTACTTCCTGCAGGCGACCCTGAGCTCGTTTCTTCGGTACCTTCCCAGGTTTGGGCTTTATCTGACCATCTTTCTGATCCTCAGGAGCGACACGTAACTCCTTAATGCGTTCAGCTATCATACTGGAAGTCTCCTGAAACCTCTCTTGTATGTCACGGTACTGTCGTTTCAGATCAATCAGCTGTTGCTCTGCCTGCGATTTAACAGCAGCCCCTGCTTTCCTGTCCAAGGGTTCTAACTGCTTCTGACTAGGATGTGTCAGGTGGAACTCAGTCTTTTCGGACAATTTTATACTGGCACCGTGGAAGTTTTCAGGGACATCCTGTCCCCACTCTATCAGTGCATAGGTGCAGTTGGTCCTTGAGTCTGGTCTCATTGCGACCACGTAAGCCTTTCTATCTGGGGACAATATGTGTACCACCTCTTTAATTTGTTTCTCTCTCCAGTCACTCCCTGGAAGTTCAATGACTACCGCCGCGGTTGGATCGACGCCAATCGCTGCGCACCACTGTGACATTGCTAGCGGGTCCATGCTGGTACTTCTGACCGGCTTGATTGCAGCGTGCAACGTACAAGGATCCCGGACTCGAGCCCCCACGTGTAGCGCTACCCCCAGTTAAGAGAGCCGCTGATATTGATTTGGGCCCTGTAGTGCACTGCTGTCAACCCCTGGCAATCGGCTCTAACCCCCCGTGGCACAGCTGGTGATAGAGGGATAGGACCGCGTGACCGCAACTGTTGGTGACGCAGTCCTATAACAAACATACACAGAATATACTTTAAAACTCCTATTAAAGTAAGCGGAACTGACACCAAATGTACTTTACCCAGATATTTTACTGAGGCTAATGGGCAAGTAATAAACAACAGTATAACAAGTTGCAGATCCCTGCAATAAACAGTAATAAAGATAAACAGAGTAATCAGAATAATAAAGTATTGCTATGCAACTCTAGCGCTGCCCTTTTACAGCTACTTCCCCTCATGGGTAGACTAACACCCAGCAATGTCTACCTATGCAGTCAGGCCTGACTGATCTAAATGGAAGTTCAGTGAAACAATATTCACTAGCAATCTTTTCGGTGGTGCACTTGAAGAACAACTTTGTAATCCCAACGAATAGTAAAGATAAAGGATCTGTCTTTAAACAGCTCTCACCACCTGGACAAGTCCAAGTCCGTTTCCTCCATCGATTCGTCTAGGAACAGGAATCCACCGACATCCAAGTCTTCAATCCTTCTGGTGTACTGCAGCAAGGAGGATTAGATGTCTCTAAGGCTCTGCTAGGCTGGCAGAGGGCTCTTTGGAAAGGAGCACACGGCCCAGGCTTCAGGCCTTGTGCACACAGCAGTTCAGCACAGAGATCCTCTTGCTAGGAGAGGGGTGTCCAAAGAGGCCGACCAAAACTCCGCCTCCCCTTTATAAAGTCTGCCCCAGCAGTCTCTGTTCTGGAGCAATGCACCCTGGGTGCTGCAAGATGTACTGGGAGATGTAGTCTCTCTCTCCTCTGCTTTCACTTCCATAATGTCTCTTTACTTCCTCCCGACTCACCTCTCACCTGGAACTTCTTGTCTCTCTGCATTAAAGGGGAACACCCCGCTACACACACAAGCAGGAAATTATGTTTCTGGGGAGTGGTCAGTACACACTCTATGTACAGAACAACTTTAGGTAGCCATATTGCATTGCATTTTCAGAAAATTACAGAGACTGCAGATTGAAAAGGAAAGCTCATTTATAACCGGTTACTGACCGGCTCACGTCTATTTACGGGGGGGGGGCAGAATGGCACCCCTGCGCGAAACCCTGTATCCGTACAGGGTTTCCTTTAAGAGCCGCCAGACGGGGGCGCGCACGCCCGCTGCACGGCTGGGGACCCGGTGCGCGAGGCCGGCGGTCGTGATCGCCGCCGGCCACGCGCAATCGCGTAAAACATACAAACATACAAATCCCTGTGCTGTCAGAGGAGAGGAGACATGTCGTTTGTTCCTTGTAAGTAGGAACGGCAAATTATCTCCTCTCCTACTCAGTCCTATCCCCATACAGTTAGAACACACTGAGGGAATCACACAAGCAGGAAATTATGTTTCTGGGGAGTGGTCAGTACACACTCTATGTACAGAACAACTTTAGGTGGCCATATTGCATTGCATTTTCAGAAAATTACAGCGACTGCAGATTGAAAAGGAAAGGTAATTTTTAACCGGTTCCTGACCGGCTCACGTCTATTTACAGGGGGGGGGGGCAGAATGGCACCCCTGCATGAAACCCTGTACCCGTACAGGGTTTCCTTTAAGAGCCGCCAGAGGGGGGCGCGCACGCCCGCTGCATGGCTGGGGACCCGGTGCGCGTAGCCGGCGGTCGTGATCGCCGCCGGCCACACGCAATCGCCTAAAACATTCAAACATACAAATCCCTGTGCTGTAAGAGGAGAGGAGACATGTTGTTTGCTCCTAGTAAGTAGGAACGGCAAAATATCTCCTCTCCTACTCAGTCCTATCCCCATACAGTTAGAACACACATTTAACCCCTTGATTGCCCCCTAGTGTTAACCCCTTCCCTACCAGTGACATTTACATAGTAATCAGTGCATTTTTATAGCACTGATCGCTGTATAAATTTCAATGGTCCCAAAAATGTGTCAAAAGTGTCCGATCTATCCATCACAATATCGAAATACCGCTAAAAATCGCAGATCCCCGCTATTACTAGTAAAAAAAAAATCAATAAAAATGCCATAAATCTTTCCAAGAGTTTGTAGACACTATAACTCTTGCGCAAACCAATCAATATACAATATATTGCATTTTTTTTTACCAAAAATATGTAGAAGAATATATATTGGCCTAAACTGATGAAGAATTTTTTTTTTTAAACATTTTTGGGGATATTTATTATAGCTTGCTGCTCTATTTTTTGTTTATAGCATGAAAAAAAAAAACCCCACAGAGGTGATCAAATACCACCAAAAGAAAGCTCTATTTGTGGGAAAAAAAGGATGCAAATTTTGTTTTGGGTACAGCATTGCATGACCGCGCAATTACCAGTTAAAGCGACGCAGTGCCAAATTGTAAAAAGTGCTCTGGTCAGGAAGGGGGTAAAACCTTTTCGGGGCTGAAGAGGTTAACCACTTCAGCTCCAGAACATTTGGCTGCTCAATTACCAGGCCATTTTTTGCAAAACGGCACTGCGTCGCTTTAACTGACAATTGCGTGGTCGTGCAACGCTGTACTCAACCAAATTTACGTCCTTTTTTTCCCACAAATAGAGCTTTCTTTTGGTGGTATTTGATCATCTCTGCATTTTTTTTTTTTTTTTTTAAAAGAGCGACAATTTTGAAAAAAACACAATATTTTGTACTTTTTGCTATAATAAATATCCCCAATTTTTTTTAAAAAAGCAATTTTTTTTCTTAGTTTAGGCCGAAATGTATTCGACATATTTTTGGTAATAAAAATCGCAATAAGCGTATATTGATTGGTTTGAGCAAATGTTATAGGGTCTACAAAATAGGGGATAGATTTATGTCATTTTTATTATTATTATTTTTTTTTACTAGTAATGGCGGCGATCTGCATTTTTTATCGGGACTGCGACATTATGGCGGACACATCGGACACTTTTGACACATTTTTGGGACGATTGACAATTATACAGCGATCAGTGCTATAAGAATGCACTGATTACTGTATAAATGTCACTGGCAGGGAAGGGGTTAACACTAGGGGCAATCAAGGGGTTAACTGTGTTCCCTCGTGTGTGTTTTAACTGTGGGGGGAGGGGACTCACTATAGGAGATGACAGATCGTGGTTCCTAGCTACTAGGAACTCACGATCTGCATCTCCTCTCCTCACAGAACTGGGACGTGTGTGTTTACACACACACGTCCCTGTTCTGCCTCTCGCGCCCGTGATCGCGCTTTGCTGGCGGTCATCACGACTGCCGGCATACCCCGCAGCTATCCCGCTTAAAGGAGCCGACGTACATCTACGACGGCTCGCGGGATCGTGCCTACCTGCTGCAGTATAATGATGGCAGCTGGTCGGCAAGTGGCTAATAACATTCAATTACAATATGACTTGTATCGCAATTTTACACGCTATATTATTTTTTCTTGATTATTTTCCCCACGAAAGTAGTTACACTTTAAGGTTTTAGAACCACTTTAAGCATTCTAAATACTTCTATCATTAAACACTAAAGCCCTGTACACACGATCGGTTTTACCGGTGAAAACAGTCCGATGGACTTTTGTCATCGGACAAACCGATCGTGTATGGGACCCATCGGTCTATTTTCCATCTTTGTGAAAAAATAAAACCTGTTTTAAATTTATCTGATGGAAAAAAAAATGATAGCAAACCGATAGCAAATTCCGATCGTCTGTGGGGAACTCCATCAGGTAAAAAACCCACGCATGCTCAGACTGAATTATGAGATGGGAGCGCTCGTTCTGGTAAAACTAGCGTTCGTAATGGAGATAGAACATTTGTGACGCTGTACCGGACTGAAAAGCACGGAGACTGAAAAGCGCGAATCGGCTCTCACCAAACTTTTACTAACACGCGGTAACACGAAATCAGCAAAAGCAGCCCAAATGGTGGCGCCATTGGATTTGAACTTCCCCTTTATAGTGCCGTCGTACGTCACGGCGTTTGGGATGATCTGATTTTTGACTGATGGTGTGTAGGCAAGACTGATGGAAGTCAGCTTCATCGGATTTCCGATGGAAAAATCCATCGGATTAGAATCCATAGGAAAACCGATCGTATGTACAGGGCTTAAGGAAAAGTTTACATTTAGAGCAGAGTTCTCATTTAAATACTGCAATACGCGCCCAATATCACAAATTTCTCCATCCCGCTACTTCCTAATCTTCAAATTCTTTATGCATTTCCAGGCCTGTCCTCACAGTAGCAATTCTTTGTATCTTTAATAACCTGCCTCTATAAAATCCCTCTATATCCCTCACACTAAGAAGGAACATCTGCACAAGCCATCTGAGGAAAAAAAAAAAAAAAAAACTGATATCACTGGAGAGAAATAATGGAACGGGAACACAAGAGAATGAAGCTCTGACATTCTAAGAGGGTTCCGTGAGGACAATGGGGCAATCAAACTCTGAAATGAAATAATACACTTAATACAGAAAGCCACCATCCCATTATATTAATATTAAACGTGCTTCACTGAGCACCGCAGGCTCTGACGGAGATTTAATTCCATCTGTATTGAATCATCACAGAGGAAAAGCAATCTGCAAATGCCTCCTTGATATGTGGCCTTTAACAGAATGAGATCGATAGGCAATCACTGATTTTCTGACCCGCTTGGGTCCCTGGCACTTCTCCGCATAGAAAGTTATCTTCTTTTTGTCTTTTTTTCTTACCCTTCTCCCATCGTTGTTTTCTAAATGCTGGTGGTGGGTTTGATAGCTAGGGAGATTTTTCGACCTGTCTATTTTTATTTTTTTCTCTGGTGGCTCATTCAAAGAAAGGGCACATGTATTGCCTATCACCACTCCTTAATCATCTTACACAGTGCACAAAGAAATTTCTCAAATCTGCTTCCGGCTCTATAAAAACGTGCGCTTTGAATTGGCAGTTCAAAGCCGTGAATAAGAAATGGAATATAGGAGGATAAGCTCAAGAGGATCGGACCGGTGACTCTCAGTCGCTTGATAATGGCGGCGTGTGAAAAGGCCGGGGCCGCATTGTACGTGGAACATGGAGTGGTCTCAATTCCTGCCCTCTTAAATCTTCATTGTGGGGGGATTTAGGTCCGCTGCTCTGTCTTGCTGCTCATTTTTCAGTCTGGACCATTTTCTCGTCTCTCTTAAGGGACATTATTATAATATACAGTATGAAAATGTGAAATTTACATAACACAGAGATCAATTTGCCCTGTCTGAATGTCAATTTTTTGGCTTCAGGAACATTTAGCATACACCTGAAATCATTTTCAAATGCTTCTGATTGTCTTCACACATCTGGCCTGCCTCTGACCTCCATTAAAGCTGCATCAAGCTGCTTCAAACCACTTTGACTTTTTTGGAAGTTAAAGCAGTTTTTAATATAACCGGTTCCCGGCCGGCTCACGCAGATTTACTGTGGCACAATGGCTCTCCTGGGCGAAATCCTGTATAAATATGGGCGTGCCACCGCTGTGAATCAGGTATTTTTGACAATAAAGTTACAAAAGGAGACACAATGAACATTATATGGTCTTTTTACAAAACAGATTATACATTTTTACAAGGACTTTACTAGGGCTTATTTTCGGGGTAGGGTTTATATTGCAGCCCTCCTTGAAAATCCCTCTAGGTCTTCTGTAGCGGAGCCTCACTTTCCCTCTCGCCTATTATGAATGGCTTGTGTCTAGGGGTACCTGAGAGAGGAGAGTGCAGGAACACCACGCCAAGCTCTCCCCTCGTATGTGTATGAGGGTTGAGCAGAGTTACTTGAATTACCTCCGGGTCTGTTCACTGCATACAAAGCCTTAGTTGTTCTGTGGAGATGTGTCTGCCAATAACATAGAGCCCCACACCAATCGAAAGTCCAACACTCCTTTATTACTTTTCTTGCAGGGTGAACACAATCAGTTGAACTTTCAGTAATGAACAAACAGGGGTGTGGATACGAGTAGGCCCAGGCACAACTGAACTCTCCTATTCCTTTGCTAGCGAATAGGCCTGGCGCACGGTCTCTGCCACCGACCGTGAGTTTTGTTCGCTGCCACCGACCGGATGAACCATTGAGGCCCCTGCCACAGGCCTAATAGCAGGCCTCTGCCACTGACCTGAGTTGAATAGTTGGACCGCTGCCACCGGTCATAGAACATGAACCACCTTCCTCTCTGAACTTGGCCCCTGTTTGGGAAGATATCCCTCCGGGCGGTCTCCAGAGGTTCATCCGGCAATGGCAATCTGCTGCACCAGGTCTTCGGATGAGTCCCTCCTCCGGTCCCTTACGCCGCTGGATTCAGGTGCACCAATAACCCGGGGCCCCCTATGACAATCCCTCCCTCGCGGGACCCATGTGGAAGGTACTGGGCCCCAGGCCTCCGGCTGAGTACCTCACCCCAGACTGAAGGTGTCTGGGATGGAACACGAACTCCAGGTGTCCAGGCCTAGGCCGCCTGGACCCCGATCGCGAACAGCAGCCCTCAGGCTGAAGGTGCCTGGGACTCCCACCTCGTGGCGAAGATGTCCGCCCCTTTTTACCCTCTCCCAGGATGCACAGCGGGTTCCCCGCCCCGCTGTACAACTGCTGCGAGAGACCACAAAGGGTACAGCACTGCAGCGATGGTTCAACCCCGGCCCAAAGTGACAGCGCCACCTGCTGGGCCGCAGGGAACTATACATCACTGGTGTCTTCACCAGAATTTAAAATATATACCCGCTACACTTGTTTTCGGGGAGGGCTTATTTTCGGGGAAACAGTATAAGTAATTAAAAGATTGAGTTCTTTTTTCTCGAGTTGGTATTATGGTAAAGTCATCTAAAATATGGGTGTCAGACATTTAAAAAGGCATGCAATTTCACTGCTTGCCACAGGCGCTATTTTCCATAGATATGCCCCTGCTCCTTTTACTGTCCAATCACAAACTGGGGGAGGGATAAGACCTGAAAGTGTTATTGAACTATAGCAGGAAACAATCTGGTCTTTTGCCCTGCCAGCCAGTGCTGTGCTATGAGTAAGCATCTTATGATGTGAAACGCGTTAGCCTCTTCCTGTTTTAAATTTTTGGGTTTATTTGCTGTGCTGTGATGGATTTTATTTAAATAAAGAAGCATCTTCTACAGAGTGCAGCAGTCCAGGATTTTCCTTTCATTTGTCTATATTGTGCAGAATATGTTTAAAGTGGGGCGGGAGTGTCTTACGGACTCAGAAGCTTCAGAGCGGTAATTTCCTTCATAGTGCTGTGCTGTGTGGCAGAGCTGTGTAAACCTTAGGACTGGATGGGCAGAAATACAAAACCTTTGGCAGGTAAACAGCACCCATAAATGTAATTCGTCTGTGTATTTAGCTGTTTGTCTGGAGTTTTGCTACAATATTTCAGCATTAAAATCTTTCAGCTGTTGAATCCTCTGCACATGACCAACTGCCATCTAATGTAGGGTGACCAGACATCCCCGGTTTCCAGGGACTGTCCCTGGATTGAAGACACTGTCCCGGGTCAAGTCTGTCCCCGGTTTTGTCCCCGAATTGGATTTCAACAGGGGCTGGGGCATTTTCAAAGACAGTCAGTGCAGAATAAAAAATAAAAAAATCTGAATTACACCCCCCGCTCTGCCGCTCCTACTAGCCTAGGGGGGGTATTTTTTTCCATTATCTGTGCCCCTTTCTGATGATCATGTGCTGGTCGGAGCGGAGGGAATATTTCTTCATTTTCGGGCGCATGCCCATTCAGCTCCGCTCACAAGTTCTTCTGCCTCGGCTCAAGTCCCGGCCAGCCGCCTGCCTGCTTATCTCCTTGCCTTCCCTGGTGGAGTGATCTTCCTCCGCTCCCCACCCAGTAGTATCCGGGGCCCGGAGAGTGAGACTTGAGAGGCTGCGAGGCGGGCGACGGTGACGGGCAGAGAGTCCCTGATTGCCGCCATTACTAGTAAAAAAATAAATATGTCCCCGGATTTCATTTTAAAAATCTGGTCACCTTAATCTAATGCCTATGGCTATCTGACCCTAGTAAATGGACAATTTACAGTAAGAGACAAAGGATCTACAATCTGGAACTCGTCTTGTCTTAAATGAGTCTGGTTGTGGTACACCTAGTGAAAATTTCTGGTTTAAATATATGCTTCATTACATAATTCATAACTTTTTGACACAATCTGATTGCGTTTTTTGCTTCTCTCTGTTGGCTTGGCTCATAGGTGTTGAGATTTCTGTTAATCCTCAAGTCTGAGAACCGCAATCCAATGAGATGAAATGCTGGTTGGAGCTCTCCATCATTTTTCCGTAAACAAAAATCTTAATGGTTAATTAGTGTGTCACATGAGCACAATATTATGACAAGTCCGGTAAATATTTAAGGACCGCAGCATAGACGCCCTTTACCGATTTTAGCTCTAGTTATTTCTCTGTTTATGCGCACTCTGCCTGGGCTCCGGGCCTCTCTGTCATAATCTTGCTCTCATTCAGTTGGTATGTTGTTAACATCTCCAATATGAAAAAATCGGGAGAAAGAATACGTTGAAAAAAACAAGACGCCAGCTTTATTTAAAATTTTTTGGTATGCAACGAGATAGTTAAATAGTAGTTTGGTGTCACGAGTGTAATATGCATATTCATAACATCTAGAGGGCCAGCTTTATAGATAGAAAAATATAATTTAGCAAACATAAAAAGATAGTCATAACAGAAGAGGAAAAATGAAAGTTTGAAAGCATTTGTTACCCCAACTTCATACTCCTGATACTTCATATTCCTGATATGTGGCTGCTGTACCATGTATTTGTATATGAAAGACTCCTGTTCTCTTTGTATTGCTTCCTTTGTGTGAAATTAAATCCCTGGTGTTCCTGCCAATCCCTCTGCTTTCCTATTAAAAACTGACCACACTAGGCAGGGGAGTACACCATGGTTAGTTCTCTAGCTATGCTGGGAACTCATTGTACTCTCCTCCAATGATTAGACTTGTCCTGACACCCCCCCCCCTTCTGCTGCACAGCCATTCACTGGAAAGCTCAGTGTGCTGCTGCTTCTCCTCCTCCAGCTCTTATGCAGCTGAGAACAGAGAAAATGTGATCACTTATAAAAAAGGGAAAAACTGTATTTATAATTTATTTTTATTTTTTATATATCTATACAATAATGTTTGCCTTTCATTTCTATTTTAAACTGAATGGATTGTTTTTACAAGGTGATCACTTTAATTTTCAGAAAATTTCAGTGAAATTAGGGGGAGTTTTGGCGAAATTGTGCCATTTTGTCGAAAATTGATTTAAGTCAAGGGAGAAGGCAAGTCAAGGGATATACTGCGACAGGGCGACCCTTAAGCGCAAAATCAGGTACCTGTCTACGTGATTTTTTTAATCGGGTCTGAGGCGCGCTGTCCAATTTCTGCGGGAGCCAATCAGCGGGTTTCCGTCAGACCAGATGTCCACCGGCTAACCCACGATCATTCCCAAAGATGACAGAATGGAGGTCTTTCTATGTAAACAAGGCAGATTGTAGTTCTGTCGGTGGTGAAGATAGAGATGCTAAGCAGGAGCGCGGATCTCTGTCTTCCCCCAGTCAAAGCACCCCCCCCCCACAGTTAGAAAGCACTACCAGGGAACGCATTTAACCCTTTGATTGCCCCTGCTGTTAACCACTTCCCTGTCAGTGTCATTAGTACAGTGACAGTGCATTTTTTTTAGCACTGATCACTGTATTGGTGTCACTGGCCCCAAAAGTGCCACTTAGGATCAGATTTGTCCGCTGCAATGTCTCAATCCTGCTAAAAATCGCTAATTGCTGCCATTACTAGTAAAAAAATAAAAAGTCCATAAATCTATCTCATAGTTTGTAGACGCTTTAACTTTTGTGCAAACCAATCAATATACGCTTTTTGTGATTTTCTTTACCAAAAATATGTAACAGAACACATTGGCCTAAATTGATGAAGACATTTTTTATTTTTTTATTTTATTGGGTGTGTTTTATAGCAGAAAGTAAAAAATATTGTTTTAGATGATCAAAGGATGTAAATTTTTTTGGGGTACAGCGTCGCACGACCGCGCAATTGTCTGTTAAAGCGACGCAGTGCCATATCACAAAAAAATGGCCTGGTCATTGAGCAGCCAAATCTTCCGGTGCTGAAGTGGTTAAATTGTAATGCCTTGTACACACGATCGGATTTCCGATGGAATAAAATCCGATGGACTTGTTTCATTGGAAATTCCGATCTTGTGTGAGCCCCATCGGACTTTTTTCCATCGGAGTAAAAAAATAGAACATGTTTTAAATTTTTCCGATGGGAAATTCCGATCGTCTGTGTGGAATTCCATCTGAGAAAAATCCACGCATGCTCAAAATCAAGTCGACGCATGCTCGGAAGCATTGAACTTAATTTTTCTCGGCTCGTCTGAGTGTTTTACATCACCGTGTTTTTGGCGGTCGGAATTTAGTCTGACAGTGTGTATGCAAGACTGATGGAAGTCAGCTTCATCGGAATTCCGATGGAAAATTCCATCGGATTTTGTTCCATCAGAAATCCGATCGTGTGTACAGGGCATTAGACTACTCCTAATAATCTGAATGATTTTGAAGTTTGTAAAAAAATGTTTGCAACTTTTTTTTTTTGTAAATCTGCTGCCCTCTACTGTAAGCTGCTAGTATCACATTGTAATGTAAAATTAGGTATGTCACTTCCTGACTTGGGGGATGTTGTGGAAAAGATCCTGGAAGGAAGAAGTGGAGAGATGGAAGGTCTCAGCCACATGTCCTGTCCATGCTACTAATACCAGATCAGAAGAGATGATTATTGCCAAATAACTAGGACTGTGTTCCAGACAGGTTGGGTAATGGCTGGAGGGTCTCTTCATCACTGCAGATCTTGTCTTCAGGTCTCTGACACAAAGACACATGCTGCATCATCCTTAGAGACCCCTGCAATGGGACTTTACTGCAACATTCACCTGGAAGTATCGCTCTCAGTAACTGTGTATACCCGGGAAAATGGGCACAATTCCACCAGGACGCCTATTGGGCCCTTTGCTGATAATATCTGTTTGCATATTAAATATATGTACTGTTATTAACCTTTTTTTTTATATAAAGCTTGTATTATTTCTATACTTGTGTGCATCCATATTCTTATGGTTAATGTTATATGCTGGTTGCAGTAGTTCTTCTGCTTCCAATTACTTTGTTTAGATTACTGATTCATTTCCCAGGAAGGAAGTCCCCTCTGTTGACAGAGACCTGTCCTGGGTGGAGGCACTGCCAACTTTATTATAAATCCCACTCTTCCACTTAGCAAAGTATCTGGTTCTCTTATTTATCTACAGGTTTAGTGCAGTACCCGGTTCGTTGAGGGCCATTTCCAATGCCCCCTCTCAAAAGAGGGCTACACTTACTTTGTAAACATCCCCACACATTTGCTCCCATGAATTCAGTGACACATATTCAATCAAAACGCCCTGTGAGCAGGCACTGCTGTGTCACACATTTCACAGATCCTGCCTTCTGAACTATAGAAGTGCTGAGAGGAGGAGTTTCAGAGGATGGATTCAGTACAGGAATAACTGCTTGCAGGCAGCAAGGTACCCTGGGATATATAGTCCTTAGCAATGGAGGCGATGCAGAAAAGCATGCTGGGAATCCAGGAAGTTGTGGAAAGAGATGGTTAGCAGGTAGCAGTCACAAAACAAAAGGAGATTTTTCAAGTGGGCTTATATTGGGTTTTCACCTATAACTGTTTGTATTGCTTTTACAATGCAGATGTTATAAAATAAAAGTATATGCTGTGATCATAGATTTCCTTAAAATTTTGTGTTTGGTTGGACATACTGTATATTTAAATCCATTTTTCAGTTGCCCACTAAATCTTGTAATACTTTTGAAATGCGGATATTTTTTATTTATTTTTTACAGTTATTCTGCTATTTTCTTCCTGGGCCTTACCTGACTCCATCTGTCCATGGATTATCAGATGGTTTCATGGATAAACATCATTGCTTTCTATCAGCCTTCCAGAAAAGAACAAAAACAATTCTGCTAACTTTCATGATCAGACTATCGACATTTGTTTAATAAATGATCAAACATCTGGCGAGAAGCTTACTCCAACTTTCATCCAAGCTCTCCCTCCACCCTTCCACCTCTCCCTCTGCAGATGGCCTATGGTGGATACTATCTCTAATATCTTTCCACCACTCCTGCTTCTCCTTGTATTTGTCCTTCTCATAACCTACGTGTGGCTACAGATGTGCGGCTACATCTTCACCAGCTGTTCTCGTTATAACAGAAAATCTCCAATAATTAGGACCCATTCAGACATTTACTAAGGCACAGTAATAGGTGAGTTTACTTGCAAATTATCACTGTGCACAGTAACACAGATAATACAAATGCTGCTGTGCCATTCATTTAATGCAGCTAACCAGTGTAAGGCAATGTACAGGTATTTTCGCACACTACAACACACAGGTGTGCATTGTAGTGGGTTGGCAGAAGTATACAGGAGGTAATGCCTTACAACCCAGGGACCAGTGTGAATGGACCCTTATGGTGCAGCTCCAAGTAGTATGTACAGTCAGTACTCTAAACTGAAATATCCACTCCGTACACCTTTTCCTACTGCAATAAAATCACTGTACTACCCCTGCGCAAAAAAAAAATGAAATATATTAACCACTTAAGGACCGCCCCATGTACCGTGGCCCTTTAGCGTGAAATCACGTACCTGTACATGATTTTTTTTCTTCCGGGTCTGGGGCGTGCATGCGCTCCGCCGGCGGCCCACTACTGCTGTGATTGGACACAGCGGGAGCCAATCAGCGGCTCTGGCGGACCCGATGTCCGCCGGGACCCACCAATTGTTCCTGAGGCAGACAGAATGGCAGTCTGCCTATGTAAACAAGACAGATTATCGTTCTGTGACAGAAGGACACAGAGATCTTGTGTTTCTGCTAAGCACAGTACAAGCACCCCCCACACAGTTAGAAAGCACTCCCTACGGACACATTTAACCCTTTGATTGCCCCTGATGTTAACCCCTTCCCTGCCAGTGTCATTAGGACAATGACAGTGCATATTTTTTTAGCACTGATCACTGTATTAGTGTCACTGGTCTCCAAAAAAAGTGTTACTTGGTGTCCGATTTGTCTGCTGCAATGCTGCAGTCCCCCTATAAGCCGCTGATCGATGCCATTACTAGTAAAAAGAAAAAATAAATCTATAAAAATTCCATAAAAATAAACCATAGTTTGCAGATGCTATAACTTTTGCGCAAACAAATCAATATACGCTTATTGGGATTTTTTTACCAAAAATATGTAGTAGAATACATATTGGCCTGAATTGAGGAAGAAATTCGATTTTTTTATTTTATTTTATTGGGTATGTTTTAGAGGTGTGCATCTTCGATTCGATTCGATTCCGCGATGCATCACGATTACTGACGAGCTCCCACTTCCGCTTGGGCCGCCTAGGGGGCCCCTTCTCCCTGCAATCTTCTGGGACACATCACAGGTCCCAGAAGATTGCCCGGCTATGCAGGACAGCGCAGTGAGACAGCTGCAAGCTGTCACAGCCGGATGCCCACAGTAGTATTGCCAGCTCTGTGGACAGGCGGTGGAGAGAATGGAGAGTTCGCGTGGCCACGTCGCTGGATTGTGGAACAGATGAGTGTCTTTTTATTAAAAGTCAGAAGATACACTTTTTTTGTAGCTGCTGACTTCTAATAAACAAAAAATTTACTGGAACTCTGCTTTGAATTAAAAATAACCTCACTCCCTTAAAAAGTGCACTACAGGGTACAGGCATGCACACACACTGCTGCTGGGAGGTCAGGAGGGATTAGAATCCACAGCTGACAAACAGCCCTGTGAAGGTCCCTGTACTTTCTCTGTGCTGACAGTTCCCTGGCTTCTCTGTTTGCACCTTCCAGCACACTATGAGTTAACACAGTGGAATGTGCAAACGGGGGAAGCCAGCGAACTGTCAGCACGGAGCGTGAACGAAGTGTAAGTAGAGTACACATTTGTACTCTATGTTTTGCTGTTGTAATAAATCCTGTGGTACAGTCCATTAAGTGCCCCGCTGTATGCGCTTTTTAAAAAATATGGAGCTTCATACCTCATTTCTCAGTCTGTGTACAGTGTACATGCCGCTCATGTGACTGCCCGGCCCGCCTCTCTCCTCTCTCCTCTCTCCTCTCACTTCTCTCCTGACGTCAGCGCTCTCCTGGGAGGGGCGGGGCAAGTCGGGATTGAGAATTCCCTGCTGATGTCAGGAGAGACGTGAGGCGTGAGAGGAGAGAGTCGCATGTACACTGTACACAGACTGAGAAATGAGATATGAAGCTCCATATTTTTTAAAAAGCACATACAGCGGGGCACTTAATGGATTGTACCACAGGATTTATTACAACACAGTTATTTTAACAGCTATACTCTCGGAGCGCTCTCCTGGGAGGGGCAGGGCAAGTCGGGATGACATCACCCGGAAATAGATTTTTCCAGTCGCATGCATCGATGCTGCATCGGGGACACCCAAATTGCGATGCATCGATGCAGCAATTAATTTTAGCACCCCTAGTATGTTTTATAGCAGAAAGTAAAAAATATAGTTTTTTTTTCACAATTGTCTGTATTTTTTTGTTTATAACTCAAAAAATAAAAACCACAGAGGTGATCAAATACCACCAAAAGAAAGCTCTATTTGTGGGAAAGAAAGGACATAAATACCAATGGTGACGGCATGTTTCCTCAGTTACAAACAGATAACAGCAGAAATAATAGTGCAGTCAATGAACAGCCCAAATGTTTAGGGTTTGCCAGAGTCCTACATCGCAAGCCATGGGAATGTGCATAGTGCCATTACTCCTGCACCCTCTTGCTTGCTTTCCTCCAAGGAGAAGCTTTTAGAAGCTACAGCCTCAGAGATTACGTTCTGATAACTTCCAGTGGGCGATGATGTCAGCAAATGGCTCTGCTTTATGCATTTTGTCATAAAATACATGTTCTGGGGCATGATGAAACGCGTAGGGTGAAGTTATTTGCTGGCATCATTAGAAGTGACCTGGATGTTGCTGTTTTTTGTCGGTTGGATTGGTATTTTCAATGCACAACTACTTTTATTACATGTAAGTGCAATACTTGAACTAATAAAGTAAGTATGTAAGGCGTTTGTTTGTCTTTTCCTTCCCTGAGTCAATGCATTTGAAGATTGGAGGAGGTGAACTAGATGACAGCAGGTGCCTGTTGACTCTGAGGAGAAGTGGGAAAGATGCCATACTGTAGATACCTATTATTATTGGACATGCTGTATATTAGACTTGTGCATGGTGGAAATTTTAATTTAATTTTCATTCGTAAAATACATAATTTAGTTTTGTTGTATTCATTATGTTAAGTTAATTTGTTTTTAGATAATTCGTTATTTCTGTAGAGTATAGATATTTGTTATAATGAATTGATTTGTTTTATTGTTTAATTATTATTATTATTATTATACAGGATTTATATAGCGCCAACAGTTTACGTAGTGCTTTACAACTTGAGGGTAGATAGTACAAATACAATGCACTTTAATACAGTAGGAATCAGAGGGACCTGCTCCTCAGAGCTTACAATCTAAGAGGGAATATGTTTCGTTTTCGGATAATTCGCTATTTATGTATGTATATATATTCGTGATATTGAACTGTAATTCGCAAAGTTGTTTGTTTATTGAATCCATTAACACACACCCACCATGTCTCTTCTGCTGCTTTTCAAAACTCGTCTCCTCTGCTCAAATGCAATACAATACCCTTCTCAGAAATGCACTTAGCTTGTTCTTGTGCTGTGTCACTGCTGCTAGTACCAGGAGGGACTGATGTTTAGCGCTTGAATCCATTACCACACAATGACAATATCTCTTCTGCTACTTCTCAAAACTCGTCTCTTCTGCTCAAATACAACACCATTCTCACTCAGTTCTCAGGAATGCACTTTGCCAGTATTAGTAATCCAACCTCCAGCACAAAATGAATCAGTTGATTGAGCTGTAAGATTTACTCTGAGTCAACCCGCTGTTTCATTAGACTTTTAATGAATTACCGAATTATGACAAATTAATTTGTTATTTTCCTTATAATTTCTTTTGTATTAGTTGAAATTCGTTATTTTGCATCCGAATGTCCAAAAGATGCAAAATTCAGCTGAATTTCGATTTGTTATAAAACAAATTGCACATGTTTACTGTATATGACTTCTCTTTAATTAGAGGGTCATGCCTATCTGATAAGCCTGTGTCTTACCACTATTTGGTGAAGACTTTGGGTTTACTTTGGCACCATTCTAGAAAAAAGTTTTTTATTGATCTACCTGGGGACTTTTTCACAATACACATTTCATATGTTATGTTCATTGCAGTACATTGCATCATAGTATAAATGGGGCTTGTGACAGACTCTGGAGTCTGGACACCCTATTGGGTATTTCCGCCAAGAAGCTGCTTCCCACTTCCTGGAACACGAGACCGATGGATCTGGCTATAGTAATCCCAAGAACCAGGCAACACCAGTTTTGGAGTACACCACAAATAGAACTGTTTATTAGAACAAGAATACATGCTTATATACATTTGAGAAAGACATTCCCCCCTCCTGATCAAATTACCCTAACAATACAACTGTAACCAGAAACATAAATTAACATGAGCTAATTAACTAGTCATTTAACCAGCCTAGGTGACTCAGTGGTTTGACCTTTCAGGTCGAACTTGTGGTCTCCTAGCTCAAAGGACACAATCCACATTATCATAATTATAATCACAGACCACAAGGGTAGAGTTAATTAGCACAATAAACAATGGATGGAAGATCCTTAGTAGGTTCACTAGACATAATTGCAATAAACACATTGTCATGGATATGCAGTAGTGTTTGTCTGTCAGCTTACCTTCCTTCCCATGTGTTCATCTTAGAGGCCTGAGCCCTTTCACCTGGCTTCCTTTATAATCTCCTCCCAGCCTGACTCCACCCCAGGCCCTATCACTGAACACTATATTAACCTGTGCACTGCAAGCCTGCTTTGCTGATCAACGTGTTTGTTAGGCATTGTGTGTTTGGGTTCCTGCCTGCCGTGTGCTACGTCTGTCTCTCTGTTACGTTATTGGCTTGTCCCCGACTATCCCTGTCTGCTCGTGACCCTTGACCTTCGGCTCATTCTTCCTTGTCTGCTTGTGGCCCCTGACCTTCAGCTTGTTATTCGGTTCTCTCTTATCGTGTGCTGCTGCTTCCCCTCTTTTCCCCTTGTCCTACGGGGCGTGAGCTAGGAAACTCCAGGGGCCGCGACCTGGTCCCAGCCTGCAGCGTAACATCCTCACCACTAGAGGCCCTGGAGAAGACCAGCTGGGTCTTAGACTCCGCGCCCTGGGGAATCTTGGCTCTAGCTTCCGTTAGGATCCCGGTTGTGCTCCTCTGGTCCCGCTTTCCACAACCACCCAGTTTCCTATCCGCAGCAGTCAGCCATAGGGTTCACTACCTTGCGGTGCACTCCTGACCCCCTACGGTGTGCATCTGTCACCTGGCCACAGGTGACCTTGACACACATTGTAGCAGAAAACCCCAGACAGGTGGCTTGCTGATGACATCAGCATCTGCTATGAGTCCCATCAGTATGAAGCAGTCACTATTTTTAATATGGCAGTTAGGCCCTGTACAGGGATCCCAGAGTCTGTCTGTCTTGGGGAGACATGGACTTGAATCCAAAGTAACATTACTTCAAGGGTCCCCAGGCATACACCTCACAAAGAGTATTGTTCCCTTAAAATCCAGGGCCCATAATCAGTAGGCAAGAGGCTAGCATTCAGTCCCCCCAAAAGCTTCTATCCTGGGTGATTCTATCACAATTCATTAAAGCTCAACTAACAAGGTATCAGACCTCCACCTGGTCTGGACATTTGTTAGTCGGGTAGAGTGAACTCACATAGTCAGTCCGCATGATCTCCATTCTTGGCTGCAAGGAATAGTTGTCATCAGTAGGTGTGGGGCAGAAGTCTTTGACTCCCCGACTGCCAGCACTTCAGCTGGGTGGTGTTTACCATTCCATGGCTTAGCCTGTTGCAGGGCAGAGGGGCCAACTGCCCCAGTTCCCTGAAGCTGTGGAGGCACTGTAGGTGCTAGGCAGAGGCACTCTGCCTTGTTGCCAGCGATTCAGCTGGGAGTAGAAGCTTCACTACATCCGATTGTCGCTGGGGAGAGGGGCCAACTGTCCCAGCTCCCTGGAACTCTGCAGTTGTTGCTGGTGCTGGGCAGAGGTTGGTAGCATTCTGCTCTGTTGCCAGCACTTAAGTGGCATAATTCTGGGGTGCCCTCTGCTACCAAGAAGGGGAGCCGGTTGCTCCATCTCCCTTACCCTCATCTGGCTTCTGGGATAACATATCTCTGGTATTGTCTCCCAGGTGCACAAATCTTTGCTGGGGAGGAAAGACTGCTTCCTCCACCCTGGCCGACTGTTGGGGAGGGACGACGAACACCTCCTCTACCTTCTCCCCCTATATCCTGATCTGCTGCTGGGGAGTGACTTCCACCTTCTCACCCTGAGCCTCGGGAAGTGCCACAGATGTGGGGCAGAGGTCTTGGACCCTCTGTCCAGTGGCCAGCGCTTCAACTGGAGAAGTTCCTTGTAACTCCACAGATGCTGCTGCTGGTGCTGGGCAGAGCTCAGTGAAGTTTGGCCTGGTTACCAGCTCCTCTGCTGGAGGCTCACCAGGTTGTTCTTCCTCAGCAGACAAATATATTAAATCCACAGTCTCTGGAACTGGTGTCTGGGGATAGAGGTTCACCATTTCCTGTTCGTGGAACCCAGAATATGTTATCAGTGCTGGGCAGAGGCTAGCAGAGCTCTGCCCTGTTGTCAGCACTTCAGCTTTGGGGATGGCAATCTCCAGGGTTTCCATTGCTAATTCTAGGGCATGCTGCTGAACATGTTCTAGTAGTTCCCTGTATGCCCTTTCCAGATTCTGTTCCTTCCTTACCAAATATTCCAGGTCCGGTTTAAGCTCTGAAACCCCTGAAAGACCGAGCATAGCCTCTCTGTATTCTCGCAGGTCCTCAAGGGTAGGATCCCCTTCATCGCCAAACACAAAGCGATCTGTAAGGCTCTCCCACAGAAATCCAGGGCTGCCAAAGTCATATCCCTCTGGAGAGCATTCTGTTGTCTCCCCTAACTATCCCTGCTCTGCGTGCCATTGCAGAGCCCGATAACGATTGTCCAGCTCTATCTCCTGCTGGACCGGCCTGTCTATCTTAGTCACCCATTGCTCCTGGGGCCGCTCTCCCAGGAATGCCATCTGCAACTCCCGTTGGTCACTGACCCGTTGCTCTGGGGTTAGAATGCACTTGCCCTGTTGTATACCAGCAACCTGGAGGACTCCAATTCCCACGAATCTGCTGCCTGAGCTCCAGGTATTCATCCGCAGACACAGTCCTGGTGTATGCTGAAAAGGCGATCCTCAGCAGCCCTGGGAACTCTGATACCATGTCCATACCTCTGCTGGAGAGACAGAAGTCTGTTATCCCGATCTTAGGTCTTGTTGGGGGTTTGGATGTTGCAGGCACAAGAAAGCATCCCACTAATGCCAACCAAATGTGACGGACTCCGGACAACCTGTTTGGTATTTCTGCCAAAAAGCTGCTTCCCACTTCCTGGAACACGAGACCCATGTATCTGGCTATAGTAACCCCAAGAACCAGGTAACACCAGTTTTGGAGTACACCAGAAATAGAACTGTTTATTAGAACAAGAATACAGGCTTTTTCTACACTTGAGAAAGACATTCCCCCCTCCTGATCAAATTATCCTAACAATACATCTGTAACCAGAAACATAAATTAACATAAGCTAATTAACTAGTCATTTGACCTTTCAGGTCGGAATTGTCGTCTCCTAGCTCAGAAGACATAATCCACATTATCATAAGTATAAACACAGCCCACAAGGGTAGTGCGCTAGTAGACAATAGCTGAGTTAATTAGCACAATAAACAATGGGTGGAAGACTGTCAGGGACCTGCTGGAAGGCTCTTGCGCGTGCATGCCCGTGCGCTCCTGCACAGGCCAGGCAACAGCATCCATCCGTGCCTTGCGCCAACGTGCATCTGGTGCACATGCGCATGCGGGGGTGTGCGCGCATGCATGTTAGCGCTACTTGGCGCCATTATGCCTTTAAAAGGTCAGCAATTGCAGTGATGCATTGCTGTCTGATCTGCAGCTCTGTACCAGTAATCTGCATACCTGTTTATCTGTTACCTGAACCGACCCAGCTCTGCTTGACCATCCGATATCTCCAATCCTGACGTTGGCTTGCCTTGACCCTGCCCAGTCTTCTATTTGCCCACCTGCTACCAGACCTTGCCTGTACCTCTGACCACGCTTAAGCCTGCTGAATCTTACCGTCTGATTACCTGTTCCGACCCGGCTTGTCTGACCCGGCTACTGTCTGCTGCTCTGTGTGCACCTAACCCGGCTTGTCTCACCCTGCTCCAGCTTCCTGCTGTTCCTGTACCTGCCAGCTCCCGGGTCGCTGACCTGCAACCATTTCCTCTGCTGCCTACAGTTCCAGCCATCCCTGGAGGGTCAGTACCTTGCCACTGTGCCAACCACTACATCTACCTCAGGCACTCCTACCTCGCTGCGCTCTCGAGTTCACTGTCCTCACTACAGTGACTCATAAGCCAGGGCTGTAAGAGAGATCTCCTCCTACAAGTCAGGCTCTATGATCAGGTACGTTCTGTACTTAACAAAGACCCTTAGTAGGTTCACTAGACATACCTGCAATAAACACATTGTAGCAGACAACCCCAGACAGGTGGCTTGCTGATGACATCAGCATCTGCTATGAGTCCCAACAGTATGAAGCAGTCACTATTTTTAATATGGCAGTTAGGCCCTGTACAGGGATCCCAGAGTCTGTCTGTCTTGGGGGGACATGGACTTTAATCCAAAGTAACATTTCTTCAAGGGTTCCCAGGCATACACCTCACAAAGAGTATTGTTCCCTTAAAATCCAGGGCCCATAATCAGTAGGCAAGAGGCTAGCATTCTGTCCCCTCCAAAAGCCTCTGTCTCGGGTGAGTCTATCACAGGCCTAAGGTGGAATTTTGGTATCCTGAAAGTCCCATAAAATTTCTAGAAATAAAACTCTGTTTTAAAAGATGTAGATACCTTAAAAATGTCTTGGGAGGAACCATTCTGAGAAATAAAATAAATACATATTGTGACAGCAGGAAGGTAAAGTCACCTGGTTGCATCCAGGGGGGTAGATATATTTCTCCCAGATTCAGGCTTTATGCCGACTTATACAACTAGGGAGTTGATGAAGCCCAGCTGAGGCTAGTGGGCTCATGAATGACTCATACCTCTAGGGAGAGTGTGGGGCGTCGTGCAGACAGAGATGAGGAGACCAGCTGAACCTTGTCAGCTCATTTAGGCCTCTATAAGAACTCCCAGCTTCATTAGATGTTAGCTCATGCCTGGAACCAGACCTGTGTGGACTGTCTAGGGAGAGTGAACCCCTGTGCGGTGAGGCAAAGCCTGTGTGGCTATTTGTTTGGACTTTTACTAAACCAGGGACTTAGGGACTAGGACAGCACCAGGCTGATCCCAGTTGTTAGTTTAGGAAACCTGCATGTTTAGTCAGAGGTCAAACTGACCAGGATTTATTTTGTTTGTTTCTTTTTGGCTTTGCTGTGTTTTTGTCACTGTACATAGAGAAATAAACCGCACCTTTTTGATTTTGAAAACCACAACCTCCGTCTGCTGGCCCTGTTTTTGTGTGGGGAGCCCAACCAGGGGGACACACACACCCGCTACCGAGTTAACCCCCCTCACAGTTGGTGGAGAACCAGTGGCAGTTTTTTTTAAGCCAGCATGGAGGAGATACTGAAACAGCTGGCTCTAGCAAATGCCAATCAACAGCAGACAAATGCAGGTTTGCAAAGGAGCCTTGCAGCCCAGCAGCAAGCTCATCAACAAGCCCAGCAGCAATCTGAGGCCCGCTTCATAGACCTGTTACAGAAGCAAGAGCAGAGACTACAACAAATGGAAGCAGTAATGCAGCAACGTCCGCAGACCAGTGAGGAAAGCCGTCCCACTAATACCGCGTCCTTTGGGGTGAGTCGTTTATTGACAAAAATGACTGGAGAGGATGATCCAGAGGTATTTTTGACCACATTTGAAAGGACTGCTGAAAGAGAAAAGTGGCCTGAGGAGCAGTGGGCTGGACTGGTGGCTCCTCTGTTAACTGGTGAATCGCAGAAGGCTTACTATGACCTAGAGCCTGACCAAGCAAAAGACTATGTGATGCTAAAAGCTGAAATATTGGCAAGGCTGGGTGTCACCCTGGCTGTCCGGGCTCAGCGTGTGCATAACTGGACTTTCCAGCTTGGAAAACCCCCCAGGTCTCAAATGTATGATCTCATTCACCTGAGCAGGAAGTGGCTACAGCCAGAGACTTTGTCCGCACCGGAGATTGTGGAACGTGTTGTGATGGATCGTTTCTTGAGAGCTCTTCCTACCGCCATTCAAAAGTGGGTAAGCCATGGAGACCCAGAAACGGCCGGTAAACTTGTGGATCGTGTAGAGAGATACTTGGCTACAGAGAACCTGACGGCCTCTTCCAGAGACTCTCGGACTTTCCACCCTAAGACCAGACCATCCCCAGGGGCGGATAAGAGGATTCCAAGGGGTGAGGGTGGAGAGAGTGAGAGGGTGGGAGCTCTACCCCAAGTTTGGCGAGAACAGCCTGGGAAATCAGCGGCTCAAGAGGCCGCAAGAAGGATCGTTTGCTACCGCTGCCGGCAAGCGGGACATATTGCAGCAAATTGCCCGGTTGTGGAGGAACCCATGCAATGTGACTTTCTGATGGACAGACGTCAGTCGCTGTGTGCGACAGTCGCATGCACTGCCATTCGGGGAACTGAGAAACATTTATGCAAAATGTGTATTAATGGTAGAAATGTTGTGGTATTACTGGATTCAGGTAGCCTTGTGACCCTGATAAAGGCTGAATTAGTTAAAACAGAGGTCTCTGGGAATAGCAAGGTAGCTGTTATTTGTGTGCATGGGGACACCCGAGAGTATCCAGTGACTACAGTGTGTTTCGAGACCCCCAAAGGTACCCTCTCTCATCCAGTGGGGTTAGTATCTCAATTACCGCATGATGCCATTGTGGGAAGGGATTTTCCGAAGTTCTGGGAACTGTGGGATGATCCTGAGCCCCCCACTGGTGCCCCTATGTACCAGGAATGTGATAGCCAGAACTCCTCTGAGAGTGGTGAGGACTCTCCAGAATTTCCCTTGTCAGTATTGGCAGGGGAGACTCAAGAAACTGGAGAGGAGCCCACCTCCTCAGACGAAAACCTACCGTCTGTGGAGTTTTCTGATCTGGAGGTTCACAGGGAAAATTTTGCCACAGAACAGTTAAAAGACCCCGCCCTAATAAAGGCACGGGAAAACGTAGTGGAAATAGATGGCGAGTTAGTGAACCCAGATAATACCTGCACTTACCCATACTTCACCGTAGAGAAGGACCTACTGTATCGGGTGGCAAAAAGGGCAGAAGAAACCGTTGAGCAGCTGGTGGTGCCCAAACCTTACAGGAAGTTGGTGTTGGAGTTGGCCCATGGGCACATTCTTGGAGGTCATCTGGGGACAGAGAAAACCCGAGAGAGGGTATTACAGAGATTCTATTGGCCTGGGGTGATGAAGGACATAGAAAATTATTGTTCCTCCTGCCCTGTGTGTCAGAGGTCGGCCCCGATGCCACATTTCCGTAGCCCGCTGGTCCCTCTACCCATCATTGAGGTCCCGTTTGAGAGAATCGCAATGGATTTGGTAGGTCCTATAATCAAGTCCGCTAGGGGGCACCAGTACATATTGGTTATAATGGACTATGCCACCCGTTATCCAGAAGCGATCCCTCTCAGAAATACCTCGGCCAAAACCATAGCCAAAGAGCTATCTCTTGTTTTTAGCCGGGTGGGTATTTGTAAAGAACTGCTTACGGACCAAGGTACACCCTTTATGTCCCGGGTTATGAAAGAGCTGTGTAAATTGTTCAAAGTGACGCAATTGCGTACATCTGTGTATCACCCCCAAACCGATGGGCTGGTTGAAAGATTCAACAAAACCCTAAAACAAATGTTGAAGAAAGTGGTGGATAGAGATGGAAAGGATTGGGACTGTCTACTTCCTTATTTGATGTTTGCTATTAGGGAGGTGCCCCAATCCTCTACGGGATTCTCCCCCTTTGAGTTACTGTATGGGAGACACCCAAGAGGGCTGTTGGATATTGCCAAGGAAACTTGGGAAAGTGAGAGTTCTCCCCACAGGAGTGTGATTGAGCATGTCGCCCTGATGCAAGATCGAATTGCACAGGTAATGCCCATCGTGAAGGAACATTTGGCCCAAGCGCAGTTGGCACAGCAGAGAGTGTACAACCGTGGAGCAAAGACCCGTACCTTTTCCCCGGGGGATAGGATATTGGTACTTGTCCCTACGGTTGAAAGTAAATTCCTTGCCAAATGGCAAGGCCCCTACGAGATAATGGAAAAAGTGAGCGAAGTGAATTACAAGGTCAGACAACCAGGAAGGCGAAAGCCCGAACAGATATATCACGTTAATCTGTTGAAAGCCTGGAGGGATAGAGAGTCCCTAGTCGCAGAAACTTGGTCACCAGCTCAAACTGGTTGCGTGATTCCGGAGGTTGGAATAGCAGCCACCTTGTCACAACCCCAACAACAGGAGGTTAAGGAGTTTGTGCTTCGCAACAAGGAGGTGTTCTCTGAGCTGCCGGGACAAACATCTGGGGTAGAGCATGATATTATTACCCCGCCCGGTGAAAGGGTGAAGTTAAAACCCTATCGGATCCCAGAGGCCCGACGGGAGGCAATACGGGAGGAAGTACAGAAAATGCTGAACTTAGGGGTGATAGAGGAGTCCCAAAGTGATTGGTCTAGTCCCATTGTGTTGGTGCCTAAACCGGATGGGAGCTGGCGATTTTGTAACGATTTTCGTCAGTTGAACAAAGTTACAAAATTTGACACCTACCCCATGCCACGTATAGATGAGTTGATCGACCGGCTGGGAACAGCCCGATACATGACGACTCTTGACCTCACAAAAGGGTATTGGCAAATTCCCCTGGCCAAGTCGGCCAAAGAGAAAACCGCATTTGTAACCCCAGACGGGGCGTTCCAATATAAGAGAATGCCGTTCGGGTTACAGAATGCGCCGGCCACATTCCAGCGGAAAATGGACCAGATGCTGAGGCCCCATCGGAAGTATGCTGCGGCTTACCTGGATGACGTAATTGTCCATAGCACAGATTGGGCCTCACATCTGCCAAAAGTGCAAGCAGTCCTGGACTCTGTTCGGGAAGCGGGGTTTACGGCTAACCCCAAGAAGTGTACCATTGGGCAGGAGGAGGCCAAATATCTTGGGTACACCATTGGCAGGGGAGTAATAAAACCCCAACTCAACAAAGTCGAGGCCATCCAGAGTTGGCCACGTCCCAACAGCAAGAAGCAGGTACGAGCCTTTCTGGGAATCGCGGGTTATTATCGGCGCTTCATTCCCCACTTTGCTTCTAAGGCTGTGCCCCTAACCAACCTGACGAAAGGGAAAGGGTCGGTCATGATTAAATGGACCCCCGAGGCTGAGGCAGCATTCCAATTCTTGAAACAAGCCTTATGTAGCCAGCCAGTGTTGTACTCACCCGACTTCTCTAAAGACTTTGTCGTACAAAGTGATGCGTCAGATGTGGGGTTAGGAGCAGTATTGTCCCAGGTCTGGAACGGGGAAGAGCACCCAGTCATTTACCTCAGCAGGAAGTTGAAGTCCCATGAGGTAAATTACGCCACGGTTGAAAAGGAGTGTTTAGCGGTGAAGTGGGCTCTAGATTCCCTTCGGTACTATCTGCTAGGTAGGCACTTTGACATGGTTACGGATCACGCTCCGTTAAAGTGGATGGCTCAAAACAAGGAGACAAATAGAAGAGTGAATAGGTGGTTCCTGGCCCTACAGGAATTCAACTTCACAGTAAAGCATCGCCCTGGCGTTCAAATGGGGAATGTGGATGCTTTGTCTCGAGTACATGAATGCCTGATTGCTGGTGTTCCAACCCCAAGGTTAAAACAAGAGGGGGGGGTATGTGACAGCAGGAAGGTAAAGTCACCTGGTTGCATCCAGGGGGGTAGATATATTTCTCCCAGATTCAGGCTTTATGCCGACTTATACAACTAGGGAGTTGATGAAGCCCAGCTGAGGCTAGTGGGCTCATGAATGACTCATACCTCTAGGGAGAGTGTGGGGCGTCGTGCAGACAGAGATGAGGAGACCAGCTGAACCTTGTCAGCTCATTTAGGCCTCTATAAGAACTCCCAGCTTCATTAGATGTTAGCTCATGCCTGGAACCAGACCTGTGTGGACTGTCTAGGGAGAGTGAACCCCTGTGCGGTGAGGCAAAGCCTGTGTGGCTATTTGTTTGGACTTTTACTAAACCAGGGACTTAGGGACTAGGACAGCACCAGGCTGATCCCAGTTGTTAGTTTAGGAAACCTGCATGTTTAGTCAGAGGTCAAACTGACCAGGATTTATTTTGTTTGTTTCTTTTTGGCTTTGCTGTGTTTTTGTCACTGTACATAGAGAAATAAACCGCACCTTTTGATTTTGAAAACCACAACCTCCGTCTGCTGGCCCTGTTTTTGTGTGGGGAGCCCAACCAGGGGGACACACACACCCGCTACCGAGTTAACCCCCCTCACAATATAGTATATTCTTTAAAGCCAACTCATATAAGCGAGCATTTGTGGTATAAGCTATAGCATTCAGAAATGACAGTTCCTTTATAAAGAATCAATTCACCATCACTCAATCATTTTTTTTTTCCACTGTTCTCATACACTTTGAAACAGGCATCTGGTGATAAGATTATCCAATCCTCTCGCCTCCCGGATGTTTCATTAATTGCCTGTCTGGTGTTCTGGCTTAGTAGTGTGATCCTGCTTCCTACGCAGGTGCTGCTCTCCTGGTGGCCTGTGCACTTGTCCTTCGAGGGATTGTTCACGGGTTGCACAGCTCCAGCCATGAACTGCTCGCTTCCTCTGTGTTCAATCATCTGTCTGTCAAATCTGTTACAGCACGCAAACCAAGAGGGATAACACATTGTAAATTGGAAGAATACAATGATTGTCTTATTATTATACTTAGTTGTTACAATTTCTTGCCACCTGTGTTCCAAAGTCAAATTTTGGACAAAAGGAATTATTTAAAGCTGAAATCCAGACAGATAAAAGAAACAAATTCATTGTAACCAATTAATACATTATTAAATGTATTCGCTAAATGCAAGCAGCGTAAATAATTGAATGTGACCTGGTATCAACCTCTTACAGTCCCTGTATAGCAGAGCAGCAGTGTGAAAGGCAGAAGCAGCACAAGGAGCCAGTCAGTTCATGTGCTAACAAGAAGCATGCTGATAGGAGAAAAGATCAAAGTGACACAGAGAGGAGTTCATCGCTGTGCTGCTTCTACTTTCACTGTCCAGTCATAGGCTGGTTGTCTAGGATGACCTCTGCTTCTACTTTCACTGTCCAGTCATAGGCTGGTTGTCTAGGATGACCTCTGCTTCTACTTTCACTGTCCAGTCACAGGCTGGTTGTCTAGGATGACCTCTGCTTCTACTTTCACTGTCCAGTCATAGGCTGGTTGTCTAGGATGACCTCTGCTTCTACTTTCACTGTCCAGTCATAGGCTGGTGGTCTAGGATGACCTCTGCTTCTACTTTCACTGTCCAGTCATAGGCTGGTTGTCTAGGATGACCTCTGCTTCTACTTTCACTGTCCAGTCATAGGCTGGTTGTCTAGGATGACCTCTGCTTCTACTTTCACTGTCCAGTCATAGGCTGGTGGTCTAGGATGACCTCTGCTAAGGAGAAGTGGGTTGAATGATGCAGGACATCTGACTGATGACATTAGTGGCAGAAAAAAATATTGCAGGTGAAATCTCTGGATTGAATGTGAATATTGCAACACAAGCTATTTTCTGAAAGCCTATAGAATAAAGGATAGTTGTTGAAAATGTTCAAGTTTCACAAAATTTTCACAAATGTTTATCAAACCTATATTTGCATTAAAAGCACATTGTAATCCCCATTTTTTCAGTGTAGGGACATGGCACAATCTGTCTTCTTGCACTATATTGACAGATTTTCCCGGTTCTGTGCAGATTTTGCGGTTGATCCCATGTATGCCGGCAGGACCAGCTCCTACAGGCAGAGAACGGAGTGAAAGGTCTTGAGGACACTGCTGGGTCAGCTACTACAGCTTAGCATTCTGATCAGCACCCATTCTGGGATTGACATGGAGCGCATTGCTCCTCATGGAGACATCTGTTGTTTGCTGAAGACCGGAGACACGTGTAGGAGTGGTAAAGTACTGCTACTACCAATGCTATTTGAGACTGCTATGACTTTCACACAGTGATACCATACAATGACTACACTGTCACCATCTAGTCCCAGACCTTTTTCTTCCTTCATATTGTTACCATATTCCCACACTGCATCCATTTCTCTTTGGTGACTGATACTTGAGTGCAACCCTCTCCAGTCAGATACCCACGGCCTGTATGATAGACACCAGTTCACTGTCATACACAGCTGCCATTCCATCCACTGGATACACTGCATCCTCAAGGAACAATTGTATGCTTTTGACTTTCCTTTGGAATAGGAGCAGACGCCCTATCTATTACATCGGAATCGTGCATCGGTGATGGACTAGTTCTCTACCTGGTTAGAGGAACCTATTGTTCCAGCCAGTGCCGATCCTGACCTCCCTGGGGCCCTAAGCAAAATTCTGCAATGGGGCCCTCTACCTGACCCGTGAATAATAGGCGTTGTTTAAGCGTAATATTGGGCGTGGCTTAAAGGGGCGTGACTCAAAGGGTGTGGTTAGAGTCTTAGATGAACGAGGGATGGAGGGAGAAACAAAGGAAGCAAGAGAGAGAGAGAGAGAGAGAGAGAGGAAGTAAAAAAAGAGGGATGGAGGGACAGCAGGCCCAGATCCTACACCGCAATAGAAATATGAGTATTCCAGAAAGTTTAACAATCAGCAGATCAAGATTCTCCAAACACCTGGTGTTAGCAATTCAATCATCCCGGCACTAGTGATGAGCCGAACACCCCCGGGTTCGGTTCGCACCAGAACCCGCGAACGGACCGGAAGTTCGAACGAACATTAGAACCCTATTAAATACAATGGATGCGAACGTTCGAATTCTAAAGTGCTAATTATAACAACTATTATGCATGTTATTGTCCTAAAAAGGGTTTGGGAACCCGGGTTCTGCACCAGGGGACATGTATCAATGCAAAAAGAAGTTTTAAAAACGGTCGTTTTTCGGGAGCAGTCATTTTAATGATGCATAAAGTGAAAAAAAAAAAGTCAAATATTCCTTTAAATATCGTACCTGGGGGGTGTCTAAAGTATGCCTGTGAAGTGCCACGTGTTTCCCGTGTTTAGAACTGTCCCTGCACAAAATGACACTTCTAAAGGAAAAAAAAGCCATTTAAAACTGCTTGCGGCTTTAATGTAATGTCTGGTCCCGGTAATATGGATGAAATTCTTTAAGAAAAATGGCATAGCTACCCCATGACCCCCCCCCCCTACCCCAGCCCATTACCAGCCCCTTTGGGTCTTGTATGGATATTAAGGGGAACCCCGCACATAAAATAAAAAAGGCCCTATATACTCTGAACAGCCGTATACAGGCGGTGCATACAAGACAGGGACTGTAGGTTTGTTCTTATGTAGAATCTGTTTGTAATTTTGAACAGGTACATTGTTGAAGTGTAGCTCCAGCCCAAAAATCTATTTTTAAACTTTTTGGAAAACATAGGTAAGGGTTATCACCCCTGTAACATTTGTTTTGCTGTCTGTGCCCCTGTTCAGAACATTTCACCTCACTTTCCGTCCCAATGACAACTGTTTTTGAAATGTGGTGTTTTTCTTGAAACAAGGATTGCTGATAAAGCATCAGTACAGAGGAGACACCTTTCTCCCATATTTATTCTTACAGGAGAGAATTTTCCTTCCTAGTGGTAGATTTCCTCTCACTTCCTGTTGTCTTCTTGCGTTTGCAAGTAGGAGTCGTTTGTAAGTTGGATGTTTGAAAGTAGGGACCTGCCGTATATACTCTGCAGAAATAGGCCCCTTAGTTGTTGGTGTTGGCACAACACTGTAAGCACTCACAGTTACTCTTGGTTGGTGCTGGAACGCCCTGCTGTCAACTATTATATCAGGAATTTTAATTACATATAATTGTTGAACAGTGGTAGTAAAAATTGGGCCTTTGATGGTGGTGCTGGTGCCACAACACTGTAAGCCCTGACAGTTACTCTTGGTGGGTGCAGCAATGGGCCCTGCTGTGAATTATTAGATCAAGAATTGTAATTACATGCCCCTGTTGAACAGGGGCTGAAAAATTGGGCCTTAGGCACTGGTGGCACAACACTGCAACCCCTCACAGATACTGTACTTGGAGCACAGCAATGAGCCCTGTTGCAAAGTATTGCTTCAAAAATTGTAATGACACGCCCCTGTTAAACAGGGGCTGAAAAATTGGGCCTTAGGCACTGGTGGCACAACACTGCAACTCCTCACAGATACTGTACTTGGAGCACAGCAATGAGCCCTGTTGCAAAGTATTGCTTCAAAAATTGTAATTACACGCCCCTGTTAAACAGGGGCTGAAAAATTGGGCGTTAGGCACTGGTGGCGGCACCCATAAACAAAAATGATCTTCCAAGCTATCATCATCAATCGTATCATTGAGGACTCGGAGGAGGAGGATAGGCAGTCAACATAACAGCACAGGCACTCAGCATCAGCATCAGTCTTGAAGGGATGTGACATTTTAAAATCAATTAGTCTGTTATATCAGCATCAGGTGTGTGGTAGCTGGTGGTGATCCAAGACTGGTTCATCTTGATGAAAGTCAGTCGATCAACCGAGTCGGTGGACAGGCGCACCCTGTGATCCGTGACAAATCCTCCAGCAGCACTGAATGTGCGTTCCGAAAGAACGCTGGATGCAGGACAGGCCAGTAGCTCAATTGCATACTGTGCAAGCTCTGGCCAGTGATCCATCCTCAAGACCCAGTAAGCCAGAGGATTTTCGGTGGGGAAGGTGTCCAAGTCTGACCTTGCCCCTAGATATTCCTGCACCATGTTTATCAGACGCTGGCGATGGTTGCTGGAACCAATCATACTTTGGGGCTGCGGACTAAAGAATTGTCTGAACGCATCGGTCAGACGGCCACCTTCCCCACCGCTCCTTCTTTGACTGGCCGAAGCCTCAGCAACTCGTTGTCCAGGACCAGGAGTTTGCAACCTCCCAGTCTCTGGGAACGCGTTGCACAGACCTTTCTGCAAGGCCTCCCGGAGTTGTCTCATCCTCTGCTCCCTCTGCGACGGTAACATAAGGTCCGCAACCTTACCCTTGTACCGTGGATCAAGGAGAGTGGCCAGCCAGTAATGGTCCCTCTCCTTGATCCGAAGAATACGAGGATCCTTCCGCAGACTTTGCAGGATCAGGGAGGCCATGCAGCGTAGGTTTGCTGAGGCATTCGCTCCGGAGTCCTCTGGGTCACTAAGGACGACATGATCCGCAGCCACCTCCTCCCAGCCACGTACAAGTCCACTGGTTTCTTGGGACTGTAAATCATCCCTAAAAGACTGCTGCTGATGATGCTGAGTGCCAGCCTCCACCTCCATGCTGACACAATCCTCCTCCTCCTCCTCCTCCTCCTCCTCTTCCTGTGCGATGGGTGGGACAGAAGGAACACTGTCTGGGTAAAGGGGGCCTTGAGAGGCAAGGAAGTCCTCCTCTTCCTGCCTCTGTTCTGCCTCAAGTGCCCTGTCCATTATTCCACGCAGCGTGTGCTCCAACAGGTGGACAAGAGGTACAGTGTCACTGATGCATGCACTGTCACTGCTCACCATCCTCGTGGCCTCCTCAAATGGTGCCAGGACAGTGCATGCATCCCTGATCATGCCCCACTGGCGTGGAGAAAAAAAACCAAGCTCCCCTGACCCTGTCCTGGTGCCGTAGTCGCACAGGTACTCATTGATGGCCCTCTGCTGCGTGTGCAGCCGCTGCAGCATGGCCAACGTTGAGTTCCACCTGGTGGGCATGTCACATATAAGGCGGTTCTTGGGCAGGTTCAACTCCTTTTGCAGCTCAGCCAGGCGAGCACTGGCATTATAAGATCTGCGGAAATGCACACAGACTTTCCTGGCCTGCCTCAGGACATCCTGTAAGCCCGGGTACCTGCCCAAGAACCGCTGCACCACCAGGTTAAGGACGTGAGCCACACAGGGCACATGGGTCAGTTGTCCCTGTCGGAGGGCGGAGAGGAGGTTGGTGCCATTGTCGCAAACCACCATTCCTGGCTTAAGCTGGCGTGGCGTCAACCACCTCTCGGCCTGGCCCTGCAGAGCAGACAGGACCTCTGCCCCAGTGTGGCTTCTGTCCCCCAAACACACCAGCGCAAGCACGGCATGGCATCTTTTTGCCTGCGTACTTGCGTAGCCCCGTGAACGGCTACGGAGCACCGCTGGTTCATAGGACAAACCACAGGAAGAGGCCATGGAGGAAGAAGAAGAGGAGGGGGTGGAGGAGAGAGGTGTGTCACAACCAGTAGTAGCATTTTGGAGGCGTGGCGGTGGGACAACCTCCAACACTACTGCACCTTGTCCTGAATCCTTCCCAGCTGCCAAAAGAGTGACCCAATGGGCCGTGAAAGAAAGGTAACGTCCCTGTCCATGCCTGCTGGACCATGAGTCAGCGGTAATATGCACCTTACCGCTGACCGCCCTGTCCAGCGAGGCCAAGACATTGCCTTCCACATGCCGGTAGAGAGCCGGAATAGCCTTCCGTGAGAAAAAGTGGCGTTTGGGAACCTGCCACTGAGGAACCGCACATTGCACAAACTCACGGAAGGGGGCCGAGTCTACCAACTGAAAAGGCAGCAGTTGAAGCGCTAGCAATTTAGCCAAGCTAGCATTCAACCGCTGGGCATGTGGATGGCTGGGAGTGAACTTCTTTCGACGGTCCAGCAGCTGGGGCAGGGAAATTTGCCTGCTAGAATCGGACGTCGGTGTACTGCTAGCAGAGTGGGCGCAAGTACTTGGCTGTGACACACCTAATTCTACACCTTCATTCCTCTCAGTGCATGTTTCAGAGAGGACTGAAGTTATAGTGGGGTTGGAGATCCCAGCTGATGCGGTGCAAGGAGAGGTCCGCTTTGTTCTTTGGTGTGGGTCTTTGAGGTAGGCTTGCCAACGAGCTGCATGGCAGGTCAACATATGTCTGGTCAGGCATGTGGTACCCAAGCGGCTGATGTTTTGGCCACGCGATATACGCTTGAGACATATGTTGCAAACAGCAGCTGTGCGATCTGATGCACTAGCCTCAAAAAAGGCCCACACCAAAGAACTTTTTGAATGACGGGCAGAGGCAGCGCCCTGCACAGGCGGAGCTCTGCGGTGTGATTCCGTCGGTGTACTGCCCTTACGCTGGCCACCAAAGGGCATCCTGCCTCGTTGGAGATGTGCCTCCTCCTCATCCTCCTCCTCCTCCTCTCTCCTATTAGGCACCCACGTGGAGTCATTGACCTCATCATCCCCTCCCTCCTCATCACTGGAGCCAATCTGGCAGTATGCTGCAGCTGCTGGAACATGACTGCCAGATTGGTGTCCTTCTTGAGCATCCCCTCTGTCTGCTCTCACGCTACTGCCTTCCTCTAGCTGGGTTTCATCATCAGACCCTTCGAAACGCTGGGCATCCTCCTGGAGCATGTACCCAACACTGTGCTGAAACAGTTCGGGGGACTCCTCAGGAGGAGGACATGGTGGGTCTAGGGAAGGAGTGACTGATGATTTGTCTGACATTGATACCAGGGAAGACGACGCTTTGGCAGCTGCTTTTCCAGTACCCTGAGCCTGGGTGAGAGAGGATGAGGAGGAGGAGGAGGGCTTGGTCATCCACTCTACCAAGTCTTCGGCATGATGTGGCTCAACATGTCCAGCTGCCGAAAAGAAGGACAAGCGTGTCCCATGGCCATGTGCTGATGACAATGCACCGCGTCCACGACCAGCACTGTTGCCCCCAGACACAGAGCCTGCTTGCCCTCTTTTATTGCCTCCTGACTGTCTGCCTCTCCTTGTTTGCCTTCCAGACATTCTAATAGATGGCCTGCAGGGAGATGGGAAAAAAGCAATAAGGGCTACCTTCAGGTGTCCTTCTCTGTCCCTGGAAACAAGGACTTGCAGAGTGAAAGAAAAAAAACACTCTCCCTACCTACAGTTTTCTGTCCCTAGAAAAAATGTTTTTTTTAATCACAATATAGCACAAGGAAAATTAACTCACTGTCCTTACAGGTCCCTGGAAACAAGGACTTGCAGAGTGAAAGAAAAAAAACACTCTCCCTACCTACAGTTTTCTGTCCCTAGAAAAAAATGTTTTTTTTAATCACAATATAGCAAAAGGACAATTCACTCACTGTCCTTCCAGGTCCCTGGAAACAAGGACTTGCAGAGTGAAAGAAACTGACACTGTCCCTACCTAGAGTTTTCTGTCCCTGGAATAAATGTTTTTTTCAGCACAATATAGCACAAGGACAATTAACTCACTGTCCTTACAGGTCCCTGGAAACAAGGACTTGCAGAGTGAAAGAAAAAAAATACTCTCCCTACCTACAGTTTTCTGTCCCTAGAAAAAAATGTTTTTTTTAATCACAATATAGCAAAAGGACAATTCACTCACTGTCCTTCCAGGTCCCTGGAAACAAGGACTTGCAGAGTGAAAGAAACTGACACTGTCCCTACCTAGAGTTTTCTGTCCCTAGAATAAATGTTTTTTTTAATCACAATATAGCAAAAGGACAATTCACTCACTGTCCTTCCAGGTCCCTGGAAACAAGGACTTGCAGAGTGAAAGAAACTGACACTGTCCCTACCTAGAGTTTTCTGTCCCTAGAATAAATGTTTTTTTTAATCACAATATAGCACAAGGAAAATTAACTCACTGTCCTTACAGGTCCCTGGAAACAAGGACTTGCAGAGTGAAAGAAAAAAAACACTCTCCCTACCTACAGTTTTCTGTCCCTAGAAAAAAATGTTTTTTTTAATCACAATATAGCAAAAGGACAATTCACTCACTGTCCTTCCAGGTCCCTGGAAACAAGGACTTGCAGAGTGAAAGAAACTGACACTGTCCCTACCTAGAGTTTTCTGTCCCTAGAATAAATGTTTTTTTTAATCACAATATAGCACAAGGAAAATTAACTCACTGTCCTTACAGGTCCCTGGAAACAAGGACTTGCAGAGTGAAAGAAAAAAAACACTCTCCCTACCTACAGTTTTCTGTCCCTAGAAAAAAATGTTTTTTTTTATCACAATATAGCAAAAGGACAATTCACTCACTGTCCTTCCAGGTCCCTGGAAACAAGGACTTGCAGAGTGAAAGAAACTGACACTGTCCCTACCTAGAGTTTTCTGTCCCTGGAATAAATGTTTTTTTCAGCACAATATAGCACAAGGACAATTAACTCACTGTCCTTACAGGTCCCTGGAAACAAGGACTTGCAGAGTGAAAGAAAAAAAATACTCTCCCTACCTACAGTTTTCTGTCCCTAGAAAAAAATGTTTTTTTTAATCACAATATAGCAAAAGGACAATTCACTCACTGTCCTTCCAGGTCCCTGGAAACAAGGACTTGCAGAGTGAAAGAAACTGACACTGTCCCTACCTAGAGTTTTCTGTCCCTAGAATAAATGTTTTTTTTAATCACAATATAGCAAAAGGACAATTCACTCACTGTCCTTCCAGGTCCCTGGAAACAAGGACTTGCAGAGTGAAAGAAACTGACACTGTCCCTACCTAGAGTTTTCTGTCCCTAGAATAAATGTTTTTTTTAATCACAATATAGCACAAGGAAAATTAACTCACTGTCCTTACAGGTCCCTGGAAACAAGGACTTGCAGAGTGAAAGAAAAAAAACACTCTCCCTACCTACAGTTTTCTGTCCCTAGAAAAAAATGTTTTTTTTAATCACAATATAGCAAAAGGACAATTCACTCACTGTCCTTCCAGGTCCCTGGAAACAAGGACTTGCAGAGTGAAAGAAACTGACACTGTCCCTACCTAGAGTTTTCTGTCCCTAGAATAAATGTTTTTTTTAATCACAATATAGCACAAGGAAAATTAACTCACTGTCCTTACAGGTCCCTGGAAACAAGGACTTGCAGAGTGAAAGAAAAAAAACACTCTCCCTACCTACAGTTTTCTGTCCCTAGAAAAAAATGTTTTTTTTTATCACAATATAGCAAAAGGACAATTCACTCACTGTCCTTCCAGGTCCCTGGAAACAAGGACTTGCAGAGTGAAAGAAACTGACACTGTCCCTACCTAGAGTTTTCTGTCCCTGGAATAAATGTTTTTTTCAGCACAATATAGCACAAGGACAATTAACTCACTGTCCTTACAGGTCCCTGGAAACAAGGACTTGCAGAGTGAAAGAAAAAAAATACTCTCCCTACCTACAGTTTTCTGTCCCTAGAAAAAAATGTTTTTTTTAATCACAATATAGCAAAAGGACAATTCACTCACTGTCCTTCCAGGTCCCTGGAAACAAGGACTTGCAGAGTGAAAGAAACTGACACTGTCCCTACCTAGAGTTTTCTGTCCCTAGAATAAATGTTTTTTTTAATCACAATATAGCACAAGGAAAATTAACTCACTGTCCTTACAGGTCCCTGGAAACAAGGACTTGCAGAGTGAAAGAAAAAAAATACTCTCCCTACCTACAGTTTTCTGTCCCTAGAAAAAAATGTTTTTTTTAATCACAATATAGCAAAAGGACAATTCACTCACTGTCCTTCCAGGTCCCTGGAAACAAGGACTTGCAGAGTGAAAGAAACTGACACTGTCCCTACCTAGAGTTTTCTGTCCCTAGAATAAATGTTTTTTTTAATCACAATATAGCACAAGGAAAATTAACTCACTGTCCTTACAGGTCCCTGGAAACAAGGACTTGCAGAGTGAAAGAAAAAAAACACTCTCCCTACCTACAGTTTTCTGTCCCTAGAAAAAAATGTTTTTTTTTATCACAATATAGCAAAAGGACAATTCACTCACTGTCCTTCCAGGTCCCTGGAAACAAGGACTTGCAGAGTGAAAGAAACTGACACTGTCCCTACCTAGAGTTTTCTGTCCCTGGAATAAATGTTTTTTTCAGCACAATATAGCACAAGGACAATTAACTCACTGTCCTTACAGGTCCCTGGAAACAAGGACTTGCAGAGTGAAAGAAAAAAAATACTCTCCCTACCTACAGTTTTCTGTCCCTAGAAAAAAATGTTTTTTTTAATCACAATATAGCAAAAGGACAATTCACTCACTGTCCTTCCAGGTCCCTGGAAACAAGGACTTGCAGAGTGAAAGAAACTGACACTGTCCCTACCTAGAGTTTTCTGTCCCTAGAATAAATGTTTTTTTTAATCACAATATAGCAAAAGGACAATTCACTCACTGTCCTTCCAGGTCCCTGGAAACAAGGACTTGCAGAGTGAAAGAAACTGACACTGTCCCTACCTAGAGTTTTCTGTCCCTAGAATAAATGTTTTTTTTAATCACAATATAGCACAAGGAAAATTAACTCACTGTCCTTACAGGTCCCTGGAAACAAGGACTTGCAGAGTGAAAGAAAAAAAACACTCTCCCTACCTACAGTTTTCTGTCCCTAGAAAAAAATGTTTTTTTTAATCACAATATAGCAAAAGGACAATTCACTCACTGTCCTTCCAGGTCCCTGGAAACAAGGACTTGCAGAGTGAAAGAAACTGACACTGTCCCTACCTAGAGTTTTCTGTCCCTAGAATAAATGTTTTTTTTAATCACAATATAGCACAAGGAAAATTAACTCACTGTCCTTACAGGTCCCTGGAAACAAGGACTTGCAGAGTGAAAGAAAAAAAACACTCTCCCTACCTACAGTTTTCTGTCCCTAGAAAAAAATGTTTTTTTTTATCACAATATAGCAAAAGGACAATTCACTCACTGTCCTTCCAGGTCCCTGGAAACAAGGACTTGCAGAGTGAAAGAAACTGACACTGTCCCTACCTAGAGTTTTCTGTCCCTGGAATAAATGTTTTTTTCAGCACAATATAGCACAAGGACAATTAACTCACTGTCCTTACAGGTCCCTGGAAACAAGGACTTGCAGAGTGAAAGAAAAAAAATACTCTCCCTACCTACAGTTTTCTGTCCCTAGAAAAAAATGTTTTTTTTAATCACAATATAGCAAAAGGACAATTCACTCACTGTCCTTCCAGGTCCCTGGAAACAAGGACTTGCAGAGTGAAAGAAACTGACACTGTCCCTACCTAGAGTTTTCTGTCCCTAGAATAAATGTTTTTTTTAATCACAATATAGCACAAGGAAAATTAACTCACTGTCCTTACAGGTCCCTGGAAACAAGGACTTGCAGAGTGAAAGAAAAAAAATACTCTCCCTACCTACAGTTTTCTGTCCCTAGAAAAAAATGGTTTTTTTAATCACAATATAGCAAAAGGACAATTCACTCACTGTCCTTCCAGGTCCCTGGAAACAAGGACTTGCAGAGTGAAAGAAACTGACACTGTCCCTACCTAGAGTTTTCTGTCCCTGGAATAAATGTTTTTTTCAGCACAATATAGCACAAGGACAATTAACTCACTGTCCTTACAGGTCCCTGGAAACAAGGACTTGCAGAGTGAAAGAAAAAAAATACTCTCCCTACCTACAGTTTTCTGTCCCTAGAAAAAAATGTTTTTTTTAATCACAATATAGCAAAAGGACAATTCACTCACTGTCCTTCCAGGTCCCTGGAAACAAGGACTTGCAGAGTGAAAGAAACTGACACTGTCCCTACCTAGAGTTTTCTGTCCCTAGAATAAATGTTTTTTTTAATCACAATATAGCAAAAGGACAATTCACTCACTGTCCTTCCAGGTCCCTGGAAACAAGGACTTGCAGAGTGAAAGAAACTGACACTGTCCCTACCTAGAGTTTTCTGTCCCTAGAATAAATGTTTTTTTTAATCACAATATAGCACAAGGAAAATTAACTCACTGTCCTTACAGGTCCCTGGAAACAAGGACTTGCAGAGTGAAAGAAAAAAAACACTCTCCCTACCTACAGTTTTCTGTCCCTAGAAAAAAATGTTTTTTTTAATCACAATATAGCAAAAGGACAATTCACTCACTGTCCTTCCAGGTCCCTGGAAACAAGGACTTGCAGAGTGAAAGAAACTGACACTGTCCCTACCTAGAGTTTTCTGTCCCTGGAATAAATGTTTTTTTCAGCACAATATAGCACAAGGACAATTAACTCACTGTCCTTACAGGTCCCTGGAAACAAGGACTTGCAGAGTGAAAGAAAAAAAATACTCTCCCTACCTACAGTTTTCTGTCCCTAGAAAAAAATGTTTTTTTTAATCACAATATAGCAAAAGGACAATTCACTCACTGTCCTTCCAGGTCCCTGGAAACAAGGACTTGCAGAGTGAAAGAAACTGACACTGTCCCTACCTAGAGTTTTCTGTCCCTAGAATAAATGTTTTTTTTAATCACAATATAGCAAAAGGACAATTCACTCACTGTCCTTCCAGGTCCCTGGAAACAAGGACTTGCAGAGTGAAAGAAACTGACACTGTCCCTACCTAGAGTTTTCTGTCCCTAGAATAAATGTTTTTTTTAATCACAATATAGCAAAAGGACAATTCACTCACTGTCCTTCCAGGTCCCTGGAAACAAGGACTTGCAGAGTGAAAGAAACTGACACTGTCCCTACCTAGAGTTTTCTGTCCCTAGAATAAATGTTTTTTTTAATCACAATATAGCAAAAGGACAATTCACTCACTGTCCTTCCAGGTCCCTGGAAACAAGGACTTGCAGAGTGAAAGAAACTGACACTGTCCCTACCTAGAGTTTTCTGTCCCTAGAATAAATGTTTTTTTTTAAGCACACTATAGCAGAAGCACAAAACACACTGACACTCTCCCTACCTATCCTTCTCTTTCCCTAAACTAAAGGAATCCAGGTTAAGCAAGAAAGAAATAACAGTCACTGTCCCTGCCTATGCTACTCTATCCCTGCTCCGGAACACACTACACTAGGCCGCCGTGCTGGCGGCCTTTTATAGTGTGGGGCGTGTACTAAACACCCTCAGCAATAATTGGCCACAGGCATCCTGCCTGTGGCCAATCATTGCTCTCCTCGCTGCCGGCGCTGTGATTGGCCAAGCATGCGGGGTCACAGTGCATGCTTGGCCAATCACAGCGCCTGGATGACACTGCGATGGCGTAGTGCATTGTGGGCCGTTCGCGTCACTCGAATTTGGCGCGAACGGCCCAAATCGTTCGATCTTCGTCGAACGATCGAACAGCCAATGTTCGAGTCGAACGTATGTTCGACTCGAACACGAAGCTCATCCCTACCCGGCACCATGGTTGTTATGGTGTCAGGGTGATTAAAGCGCATTATTTCTATTATTACATTGTAATATAAAATTAAATCATTCAACTCACCATAATGCAGAATCAGTGGGAGCCCTAATGTCACTGTCCCCAGCCAGCGGAGTGCCTCCTTACATTTCAGGTGTCTCCAGCCAGTGGAGTGCCTCCTTACATCTCAGCAGTCCCCAGCGGAGTGCCTCCTTACATCTCAGGTGTCCCCAGTGGAGTGTCTCCTTACATTTCAGGTGTCCCCAGCGGAGTGCCTCCTTACATTTCAGGTGTCCCCAGCGGAGTGCCTCCTTACATCTCAGGTGTCCCCAGCCAGTGGAGTGCCTCCTTACATCTCAGGTGTCCCCAGCCAGCGGAGTGCTTCCTTACATCTCAGGTGTCCCCAGTCAGCGGAGTGCTTCCTTACATCTCAGGTGTCCCCAGTCAGCGGAGTGCTTCCTTACATCTCAGGTGTCCCCAGCCAACGGAGTGCTTCCTTACATCTCAGGTGTCCCCAGCCAGCGGAGTGCTTCCTTACATCTCAGGTGTCCCCAGCCAGCGGAGTGCTTCCTTACATCTCAGGTGTCCCCAGTCAGCGGAGTGTTTCCTTACATCTCAGGTGTCCCCAGTCCGCCGAGTGCTTCCTTACATCTCAGGTGTCCCCAGTCAGCGGAGTGCTTCCTTACATCTCAGGTGTCCCCAGCCAGCGGAGTGCTTCCTTACATCTTAGGTGTCCCCAGCCAGCGGAGTGCTTCCTTACATCTCAGGTGTCCCCAGCCAGCGGAGTGCTTCCTTACATCTCAGGTGTCCCTAGCCAGCGGAGTGCTTCCTTACATCTCAGGTGTCCCCAGTCAGCAGAGTGCTTCCTTACATCTCAGGTGTCCCCAGCCAGCGGAGTGCTTCCTTACATCTCAGGTGTCCCCCCCCCCCACCTTGAGCCCTTCTATCGCTCAGCAGCGGCGAGAGGCAAGGGGGAAAAAATTAGAGGTGGAGCCGGCCGGCTACAGTGAGCTGCAGCACCGCCCACCCCTTTCCCCCACAGGTCACAGTCTCAGATGACAGACAGACCGGGGGCGGGGGTGGGCGGCGCCGCAGCGCTATTTCTATTTCGGCAGAATCCCTCCCTTCTCATCCTGGTCTTCGGGAAAATGGCGGCCAGCGGAGAGATTATTTCTGCCGGCCGCGGACCTCTAGCGGCAGCGGCGGATGCGGCGGCGGGGCCCCGAGTATTACTCGGGGCCCCAGGGCCGATCCTAGGGTCACAGACGCCTGGGTGCAGAAATATTTCTGGCGCCCCCCCACATGGGCGTGGTTATCTTTACTAACTCCTCCCCTTTACACGTGTTTCTATGCCAATGACTCAAACACAGAGATGCTCCCCTAAGGAGTCTTCGTTACCCTGGGATCCTCCCACGATCTCTTAACAATAAACAAAATACAGAAAAAGCAAGGAGTACTCTAATGGGACCTGGAGGGGGGTCTCTCTAATGTACACAGAGAGGGCTTCTGTTAGAGAGTCTGTTAGAAAGACATCGTAGAGGAGATGGTCAGAGACTGCAGATATGATACAATAGATGGTCAGAGACTGCAAAAATTATACAAGAGATCAATGTAGCCTCATTAGTGCCCACCAAATGCAGCCTACCAGTGCCCACCAAATGCAGCCTACCAGTGCCCACCAAATGCAGCCTTATCAGTATCCACCAAATGCAGCCTTATCAGTGCCCACCAAATGCAGCCTTATCAGTGCCCACCAAATGCAGCCTTATCAGTGCCCACCAAATGCAGCCTACCAGTGCCCACCAAATGCAGCCTACCAGTGCCCACCAAATGCAGCCTACCAGTGCCCACTAAACAGGGTTGGTGCAAGGATTTTTGACACCCTAGGTGAAACCTAATTTTGGGCTTCCTTGTCCCTCTAAATATGCTTTGATTGTGTGCCACAAGCTGGAGTCTTAGGGATACATATAAACCTCAACACAATCATTTAGAAATGTACTTCCAATACATCTGGTTTTGTATACACTGAGAATAGACAAAGAGCTTAAAATAGAGGACTATAAAGGATCTGAGGAACCCGGGATGGAGCCAAAGAATAAGTACTGCAGTATGACCCCTTAGGGAGAGAGAGAGGGAAGAATCACTATGGTGTAAGGAAGAAAGGAAGAGGGGACACTATGGTACACAGAAGGCAGGAAGGAAGGATCACTATGGTACATGGAAGAAAGGGAGGAGGGATTACTATGGTACATGGAAGGAAGGATAACTATGGCACATGGAAGGCAGGAAGGGTCACTATGGTACATGGAAGGATTACTATGGCACACAGAAGGCAGGAAGGATTACTATGGTACATGGAAGGCAGGACCACTATGGCACATGGAAGACAGGAAGGATCACTATGGTACATGGAAGGATTACTATGGCACACAGAAGGCAGGAAGGATTACTATGGTACATGGAAGGCAGGACCACTATGGCACATGGAAGACAGGAAGGATCACTATGGTACATGGAAGGATGGAAGACTGTGGCACATGGAAGGCTGGAAGACTGTGGCACATGGAAGGCTGGAAGACTGTGGCACATGGAAGGCTGGAAGGCTATGGCACATGGAAGGCTATGGCACATGGAAGGCTATGGCACATGGAAGGCTGGAAGGCTATGGCACACAGAAGGCTGGAAGGCTATGGCACATGGAAGGCTGGAAGGCTATGGCACACAGAAGGCTGGAGGGCTATGGCACATGGAAGGCTGAAGAAGACTATGGCACATGGAAGGCTGAAGAAGACTATGGCACATGGAAGCAGGGGAGGGCTGGCAGCCTTAGGCCTGGGGGGCAAATCCAGTCAAGTGGCCCATTAAACCACCAAATCAGCTCACTATCACCAGTGCCCATCCAAAGCAGCAACACCAGTGTCCATCAATGCAGCCTGATCAGTGCCCATCAATGAAGCCTCGCCAGTGTCCATCAATGCAGTCTGTTTATTGCATGGGGATTAGAGAGAGAAGAGCCGCCGGATTACACAGAGTGGAGATCTACTGCCTACCCGGTGTGGCTGCTGTCATACGAAGTCCCGCCTCCAGGACTGGCTTCTATGATAGACGTCACCAGTGTGCTGTCTATCAAAGGAGCCGGTCCAGGAGGTGGGACTTCGTATCACAGCAGCCGCCGGGTAAGCGGGAGGTCCCCGCTCTGTGTAATCCAGCGGTGCTTGCCCCCACTTCCCTTCTGAGGCAGCCCAATAGGCCCAGCAGGACCCATGGTAGGGCCGGCCTTGGGCGCTCTCCCTCTGCCTCAGCTCACGGTGCACCCTCCCAGGATTGGCCCTGCAAAGTGTGGACAGAATCGGGCACGGACTTGGTCCCGGGACAGTGTCCTCAGTCCGGGGACTGTCCCGGAAAACCGGGGACATCTGGTCGCCCTAGGCTAGTAGCCAGCAGACCCAAAAGGCTATGGTCAGCTCCCAGCAGGAGCCAGAGGCCAGCGGCCAGCAGGACTTACAGGCCAGCGGCCAGCAGGACCCACAGGTCAGTGGCCAGCAGGACACACAGGTCATTTTATTCTGGCTGCGCTGCTCTCAGTTCTCCACTCACTGGGAGCTTGAGAGCGCGTGGACTACTTAGCAGTGCTGATATGCACTGGTAGGTGGCACTGGTGGGCACTACTTAGCAGGAGTGGGTCTGGAGTGTGCGGGACTGATGTCCCATTTACACAAGACGATAAACGACTTTTTTTTCTCCTCACGCTGTCAGCATGAGGGGAACAAAATGGCAATTACCAGCTTCTGTTTTCATCACGTGATCAGCTGTCATTGGCTGACAGCTGATCACATGGTAAGGGGCCGATATCTGCCCCTCACTCCGATCTGTGATCAGCCGAGTCTCATGGACTCACTGATCACAGGGCATGCCGCGTGCACCCCACACGTTAGGTATCTATTTACTCTGCATAATATCATCTTTCACATTATACAAAAAAATTGGGCTAATGTTAGTGTTTTTTTTGTTTTTTTTATTCATGACAGTATATTTTCCCAAAGAAATTGCATTGCATCAGTGCGGTTTTTCAAATGCAATATTTTATGTGACATAAAATATTGCAACAATCGCCATTTTATTCTCTAGGGTTTCTGCAAAAAAAAATACATTATATATATATATATATGTTTGGGGGTTCTAAGTAATGTTCTAACAAAAATACAGATTTTTGACAAGTGTCAAAAAAAGGTTTAGGCATGAAGGGGTATATAATATCAGCCCCCAGCATGAAACAATGAGAAGGAAGAGAGGAATCTTTATTTTCAATAAAAAAAAAAACACATTCACCAAAAAAAAAAAAAAAAAAAAAAAAACTTACATTATCTCTGCTCTGCTCACCTCATGGAGTGACAGTCTGCTTCCCGCAGCCTCTCGTCCTTTCTCCTGCTGTGGACAGGCTGGGGAGTTTCTGCCCCCAGGGACTGCTACTGGGCTGCTGGCGATAGGGACTATATGTCCCACGATGCTTTGCAGCTGCTGGAGGCCTGGCTGATGGGCACTCTCCACCTACCAATGAGGAAGCAGGGGAGGGAACAGAGTGGGCGGCCGGGCTCTGCGAGCGGAGCCCGCACATGCTGCAGTGTTTGGAGGAGAGAGAGGGGGGAAATCCCCCGCAGGAGCTGACAGGCTGGCTCTCACTCCTCTGTCGGTGGTTTAGTGTGATCGCGACCGACGGGAGGAGTGGAGCCGCGGGTGACAGAGCGGCCCCGCTACATGAGTGAGTGTCGCTTGAGCTTCAGCACCCCTCCCTCTGCCCCAGCTCATGGCCCCTACCCTGACCCGACTTCCTCTGGAAAAAAAAAACGTGAGCGGGCAGCCGCCGGCCGTTATCCATATAAGTTAGTGCGGCAGCCTAGGGGGAAATTGCCACCCTGCCCCAGCCCGCCCCTGCATGGAAGACTATATATGGAAGCCTGGGGGACTTTGGCACATTTAGAGAAGAGAGAGGGGAGAGATCACTCACCCAGGCTGCATTGTCTTCAGAGGCAGGCACAGGCACTCAGGCAGGATCACTGGCTGGCTTGAAATCTCCCGCCCTCATCCCTTTCCAGGCACAGATTGGCTACGCGAAAGGGTTGTGGGCGGGCACAGGGGGGACATGGGGAGGAGGTGGGGCAGACCTAGCCTACCTCCTCCTCATACGAAATGTACAGCGGGCAAGCGGGGAGGAAAAATATACAGCCGGAGGGCGAACATTGCCGTGGGGCGGGGAATATGAAGCTAGCTATATCTTATGCACACTGCCGTGGGCACGCTGGGAGGCGGGGAATAGTGCCGTTATACTGAGCGCCGGGGGGCGAGGAAAATGCACGCGGGCGCGAGGCAGAACACTCGGGACTGACAATCATGATAATTTGGCACCCCCTGCTCTGCGGCGCCTCGGTGCAGTGCACCCCAGGCACCCGCCCAGGATCGGCCCTGCGGGGCCCTACGCAGCTTGCGTAGTCCGCGTATAGGGCGGATCGGCCCTGGTTCCAGCATACAACATTGTTTTACACCTACAAGCTGGCTGACTGCCCCCACCTTCCCTGCCCTCCCCTAGCTCGAGCCTCCAAGGGGCTGACACACGATTGACTTGGTACTGTGTGATGCGGCTATTGCCGTGGTGGTGCTACGTGGGCCAGTATACTTGCTGTCCGGTTGATTTTTATTTATGTGTTCTGTCATTGTCTTTGTTTTTGTCCATAGAGCATGCTTGTCATGCCATGCAAAAGCGGTCCTAGGTGTACCCAAACTGGGTGTTTTGCACTTTGTTGGTTTTAATTGATATGTTTTTGACCTTAATATACAAAAATTTTTTTTGTAAAAGCTGTTCACACTTTTCTGTCACTATATTAGCCTACTAGGTTCCTTGCCTTAAAGAATTTTTTTTTCACCATATTGACAGTGCTGTATGTTCAGAGACGATATAGCGTTTCTATTCTTCCCCAAATGTCAGACAGTTCTAACTCAAATTTGTGTGTTGTGTTGTGCATTAAAGTGCATTGCATTAAGCAAGCCCATTGAAATGAATGAGCTGCCAACATACCATAGCATGCTAAAAATTGTCCGTTAACTTTTTCAATAATTAGTAGAGATGACCTCTGACATGTTTTGTGTTTCAAAACATGTCAGAGGTGACCCCTACTACTATTCAGTAAACAAGGAATTGGGCTGATTTGAGGCCTGAAGGTACAAGAATTTGGATTGATCCGGGGTCTGAAGGTGCAGGAATTGGAACTGATCTGACGTGTGAAGGTGAAGGAATTGGGGCTGATCTGAGGTCTGATCAGGGCCGCTGATAGGGGGGGACTACCAGCCCTCCTGTAGGGGGTCCAAGCAGCAGCAGGGGTAATCAGTGCAGTCGGGTAGAAGGGCAATTACAGAAGGATTCCCTGTGATCCCTGCAGCAGCTGAAAGACGGTTTCTCTCCCTCCTGCCAGCTTTCAGCTGCTGCAGGGAGAGACACAGACATAGGGCACTGTTCCTGTAATTTCTTCCCCCGACCCCTCCCTGTTATGCATGTTTATGATCCCCCCATGTGCCCCCTCTCACTCCAACCCCCCCCCCCCCTGTAGCCCTGTCCTGTAAAAAAATAACAAATTGTAAAGAAAATCATTTTTAAATATTGTAATAAATCATTTTTAAACATTGTAAAAAACTATTTTAAAAAGGGCCAATTCACACATATTTTTCAGCTAATAATGATTTTAGTGCATTTTGAGTGAAAATATTGTTTGAATATATTTGGGGCGTGGGGTCCCTGCCAGGTAGGCTGGACGGGGCCCCATGATTTCTAACAGCAGCCCTGGGTGTGATGGTGCAGGAATTGGGGTTATCTGAGGTGTGATGGTGCAGAAATTGGAGCTTATCTGAGGTCTGAAGGTGCAGGAATTGGCACTGATCTGATGTGTAAAGGTGAAAGAATTGGGGCTGATCTGAGGTGTGATGGTGCAGGAATGGGAGCTTATCTGAGGTTTGATTGTGTAGGAAATGGGGGGATCTGAGGTGTGATGGTGCAGGAATTGGAGTTTATTTGAGGTGTGATGGTGCAGGAATTGGGGCTGATCTGAAGTGTGAAGGTGCAGGAAATGGAGCTATTCTAAGGCGTGGAGGTGCAGGAACTAGGGTGATCTGAGGTTTGAAGGTGCAGGAATAGGGGCTGATTTGAGGCCTAATGCCCCGTACACACAATTGGAAATTCCGACAAGAAAAGTCCAATGTGAGCTTTTGGATGGAAATTCCGACCGTGTGTATGCTCCATCGGACTTTTGCAGTCGGAATTTCCGCCAAAAAAAGATTGAGAGCTGGTTCTCAAATTTTCCGACGGAAAAAATTCCTATCGGAGAATCCGATCGTCTGTAGCAATTCCGACGCCCAAAATTCCTACGCATGCTCGGAAATTTTCTCGGCTCGTCGTAGTGTTGTACGCCGCGTGTTCTTGACGGTCGAAAGTTCCGAGAACTTTTGTGTGACCGTGTGTATGCAAACCAAGCTTGAGCGGAATTTGATCAAAATCTGATCGTGTGTACACGGCATAAGGGTACAAGAATTGGGATTGCTCTGAAGGTGCAAGAATTGGGACTCATCTGAGGTGTAAAGGTACAGGAATTGAGGTGATTTGAGGTGGGAATGTGCAGAATTGAGCTAATCTGAGGTGTGAAGGTATTTGTGTTGATCTAAGGTATTGGTATTGATCGAAGGTGTGAAGGTGTAGTTATTGGGGCTTATCTGAACTGTGATGGTGCAGGAATTGGGGCTGATCTGAGGTGTGATGGAGCAAGAATTGGGGCTGATCTGAGGTGTGATGGTGCAGGAATTGGGCTGATCTTAGGTGAGATGGTGCAGATATTGGGGTTGATCTGAGATGTGAAGATGCATGAATGGGGCTGATCTGGGATGTAAAGGTGCAGGAAATGGAGCTGATCTGAGGTGTGATGGTGCAGGAATTGGGTTGATCTGGCATGTGAAGGTGCAGGAATAGGGTCTGATTTGAGGTGTGATGGTGAATTGGGCTTACCTGAGGTATGAATTTGCAGTAATTGGGGCTGATCTGAGGTTCATGGTGCACTACTGTTCTCTCTGCTTGTAAAGTAACACTTAATGTGAAAAATTATACTGACCTTTGCTGTGGTATATGATTGTAGAATATAGTATATGAATGCAACCTCACCATTGCCATGAATGCAGCCTTACCATTGTCATAAATGCAGCCTTACCATTGCCATATATGCAGCCTCACCATTGCCATGAATGCAGCCTCACCATTGCCATTAGTGCAGACTGATCCATGCACATCTGCAGCCTACAGGGAGGGGGGTGGACAGATTACATACAGGAGAATCTCCTGTTTACTCAGCGGCCTCTGTAATACAAAGTCCCGCCTCCTATGATAGACAGAACAGTCATCCAATGCCAGCCCAGGAGATGGGACTTCCTATTATAGACACCGCCGAGTAAACAGGAGATTCTCCTGTATGTAATATGACAGCACTCGCCCGACCCCCTCCCTCTCCCCTCCGAGGCAGCGCCGATAAATACGGTATATGGAGGCCACAAAATATATACATATCCAAATTACCAGGGGGGGCCCTAATAAACCCGGAACATGGGCCGCAATTGGCCCAGACTTTGGACATGCCTGGTTTAGATCAAAGCATATTCATGTGTTCGAATGGCCCAGTCAAAGTCCAGACCTAAATCCATTTGAGAATCTGTGGCAAGACATAAAAATTGCTGTTCACAGATGCTCTCCATCCAATCTGACAGAGCTTGAGCTATTTTGCAAAGAAGAATGGGCAAAAATTTTGCTCTCTAGTAGAGACATCCCCAAAAAGACTTACAGCTCCAATTGCAGTGAAAGGTGGTTCTACGAAGTATTGACTCAGGGGGGCTGAATACAAATACACACCACACTTTTCACATATTTATTTGTAAAAAAAAATTTGAAAACCATTTATCATTTTTCTTCCACTTTGTGTTGGTCTATCACATAAAATCCCAATAAAATGCACTTACATTTTTGGTTGTAACGTGACAAATTGGGGAAAATTCCAAGGGGTATGAATACTTTTTCAAGGCGCTGTATTCCTTGTCAGATAGACAGAGCTCAGAGCTGCATAAGATAATAAGCCCCTAAGCAAAATATACCTTCAATATCCACATAGAAATAAAACTGCATCTCTAAACAGAACTTTTCTTTCTTTTTTTTTACATTTTTGCATAGAGTAAGGAAGGCTTACCAATGTCATTGGGACTTTCTGTCCTAATGGTGGCAAATTCAAAGTTTCACGGCTTTCCCTGGAACTGGCATTCAGGGTAAGTAGTCCAGTTTGACCACTTTTTAGAAGAAAAAGAAAACGTTGGGACTTTAAATGAGGCGATGACCAAGTGTTGGAGAACAATCTAGTATATTCCGAAAATTTCCACACATCTGGTTTTACAACAAAATGACACTTGCAATCCCATGGTTTTCTAGAAAAGCACAGAGGAATTTGGCCCCAGGCAAAGTCTACATAGCAGGGGGTCTGGCTCATATGGGTAAGACAATACTCTACAAGCAAGCTGGAGAGAGACTGCCCTGTGAACAATGATTGGACCAGAAGGCAAAGGGGTTGGCAATGGGGGAGGTTTGAATGGTGTTAGTTTTGTAAAAAAAGGGTTCGTAACCCAGAGCTCAGTCTCTATTGACCTGAAGACCTTTCTGAAGCCACATGGATCTCTGAAGAAGCCTGATGGCTTGGGCCTAACTCCATGAGGCTCACAGGGGCCTTCTCTCTTTTACATCTGAGCACAGCCAGTGAGGGTTATCGAGAGGAGTGTTAAGTATCTTTCATTATTATTATTGTTGATATAGACTGTATCTGATATCTGTTGTTAGGAAATGTTTCCTATTTTAAAGGAATAAATGTAACATTATTTACTGAGCAACTGTGTCTGTCTTCATAGGTAATATTATAGCATTAGGCCTACCATGCTTAGATTATCTATGCAAGTTGAGGGACAAAGTGACGGTAGGGTCTCTTCGTACAAATTAGAGACTTTGCCGCCAATTTATATCCCTGAGGCACCGCAGACAGGCCAGGTTGCGGTAGGAAAGACCACTGTGAGCAAGAATGCCTAATCCCGACCCGTATCTACAATAAAGAGTTATAGGAGGTTGGGAGCGGGAGGCGTAATTGGATGGATCATATATATGCATATATTATGATTATGAGTTGATTTATGTCATGGTATAGTGTGATAAAATATATATATTAGGCTAGTAATATGGCCAAGTAAGGCCCTCCTCGAGGCTCTGTATCTTAAAGATGGTTGAGATGTTGCTCTGAGTGTGTACTGGTGAATGGTGAGTGAATGGATCCCCTTGCCGGTACTATACCCCTTCATGAAGATGTCAAGAAGAAGAAGATACAGAATGGTGACAGGGAAGCTGTCACGGAAGAATGATGTTGGTGTGTCACCCAGTAGCAAAGCGGCATGTGTTGGGAAGCACAGCTCGTTAGGACCGTTATGGACTGTTCCATAGGAGCTGGTTATGAAGCCTATGTTGAGAGGCGCAACACGTTAAAACCGTTATGGACTGTTCCATAGGAGCTGGTTATGAAGCCTATGTTGAGAGGCGCAACACGGTAAAACCATTGTTGGCTATTCCATAAGAGCTGTTTCTGAAGCACATGTTGAAAGGCAGTTAAAGACTGTTCCAGAGGTACTGGTTCTGAAGCACATGGTGGAAGACAGTTATAGGCTGTTCCATAGGAGCTGTTTCTGAGGCGCATGTTAAAAAACGCAACACATTAAGACAGTTAAGGACTGTTCGGACCATATGGACTGTTCAATGGGAGCCATGTCTGAAGAAAGGCGATATGCGCTCGTTAAGCGCAAAGCGGCATATGTTGGAGAACATTCTAGTTTATTCGGAAAATTTCCACACATCTGGTTTTACAACGAAATGACACTTGCAATCCCATGGTTTTCTAGAAAAACACAGAGGAATTTGGCCCCAGGCAAAGTCTACATAGCAGGGGGTCTGGCTCATATGGGTAAGACAATACTCTACAAGCAAGCTGGAGAGAGACTGCCCTGTGAACAATGATTGGACCAGAAGGCAAAGGGGTTGGCAATGGGGGAGGTTTGAATAGTGTCTGCTTTGTAAAAAAAGGGTTCGTAGCCCAGAGCTCAGTCTCTATTGACCTGAAGACCTTTCTGAAGCCACATAGATCTCTGAAGAAGCCTGATGGCTTGGGCCTAACTCCATGAGGCTCACAGGGGCCTTCTCTCTTTTACATCTGAGCATTAGGCCTACCATTCTTAGATTAAACAAGGGACAAATACACATTAATACATTTATGCGATAGACATATATTATAGATTACAAGAATAGAATATATAATATTGCATATTCTACACCAAGTAAGGTCAATTGCCTCCATCCCTATCTAATTGAAACAAACAGGAGGACTAAGGGTTGGGACTAAAGTTGACCACTTGTTCAAGTGAGAAATGTCTGACAGGAGATTTTCACTTACCTTGGCCGGGTTGTCACTTACCTTACCTTAAAGACAATTAAGTTCCATTTTAAGCATCCATTTTGAGTGTTATGTTAAACAACGTGCTAGTGCAATTTCTAGGCTGCCTGGAAAAATCATATTTTCCGTTATTTTTACTAAATGATTGCTGATAACTCTCATAGTTTTATGGTAAGTCATCCAATGACTATAAAGGTTAATCACAATAATGACCACACTGGTCTATTTTTTTTTTGTCTGGTCCTGCTATCATCATTCCAACACCCTTGGCACTTTCAGCACTGACGTCTTTAATGTGGTATAGCAGATTAATTTCTTAGTCTCTCTTGTGCATTGTGATGCATGTTCTCTGTATTCCGCATTAGATAAACAGGAAATCACAAGCTTTTCTAATGACTTTTAAATAGTACAGATGTTGCATAATGGGAGGCACATTTTTTAGTCTTGACCTTTTCCAGTAATGTCCTGGACCCTCCCAGAACATGCGAAACGCAACAGCCGGGAAGTGGAAAGTCTTCTAGACAAAATAATGTCCATGGTGTTGGTGAGGGTAATTTTTTTTCCTGTTGGGCTGTGTAGAAGCAGATTCCAGCTTGCGGCTGTTTATGACTATAAGGCCCCATGCACACAGGGCGTTTTTACAGCTGCATTTTTTACAGCTTAAAAACGCCTGTCCATGTTTTGTAAACATTTTTTGACCTTTTTAAAAAAAATAAAATAAATGCTGGAGCTCAAAAACGCAATCGCAACGTTTTTGCGGCGTTTATGCACGTTTAATAGCGTTGGGCGTTTTTGCAGCTCGAACCTGGAGCTCCAGAACGCACTGGTCTTGGTTTTTTTTTGCAGCTAGAAAATGCCTATGCCACTTGGAGCTCATAAAAGCTCTATGTGTGCATGACACAATAGAATAACATGGATGGGCGTTTTGCAGCTGTAAAAAAAAATGTCTAACACTGCTAACAGCAGCTGCAAAAACGCCCTGTGTGCATGGGGCCTTAGGTCTCATGCACACTGGATGTTGTTCTATGTCTCCTAGACATCTTTCCTCTTGGCAGTGGCATTTTGGCAGAAAAAAATCTTGACACTTGTAAAAGTATGTAAGCGCCAAGCGTTTAGATGCGTTTACACACATTAAGCTTTTTTTACTGCCAAATCGCTGCTGCTCATGAATGTACTAGCAGTGGGGTTTTTACCTGTCTTCAAATCTCCTGCCTCTAAGCCACTCTAAATGCTTGTGTGTGCAGGGACACAGACTAAAATGAGGGGTGTTTAGAGGCAGGAACATGCCAAATGTCCCCAGGAGAAAGTTGGAAATAAATGTGGAAGTAAGACCAACACTTAGCGAAAGGCAATGGACAAGCACAAACTTGTCTATGAAAGGGGGAGCCAAACATTTTTTAGACATACACTATATTACCAAAACTATTGGGACGCCTGCCGTTAAACGCACATGAACTTTAATGGCATCCCAGTCTTAGTCCGTAGGTTTCAATATTGAGTTGGCCCACCCTTTGCAGCTATAACAGCTTCAACTCTTCTGGGAAGGCTGTCCACAAGGTTTAGGAGTGTGTCTATGGGAATTTTTGATTATTCTTCCAGAAGCGCATTTGTGAGGTCAGGCACTGTTGTGGACGAGAAGGCATGGCTAGCAGTCTGTGCTCTAATTCATCCCACAGGTGTTCAATCTGGTTAAGGTCAGGACTCTGTGCAGGCCAGTCAAGTTCCTCCTCCAAAACTCGCTCATCCATGTCTCTATGGACCTTGCTTTGTGCACTGGTGCGCAGTCATGTTGGAACAAGAAGGAGCTATCCCCAAACTGTTCCAACAAAGTTGGAAAATGTCTTGGTATGCTAACGCCTTAAGAGTTCCCTTCACTGGAACAAGGGGACCAAGCCCAACCCCTAAAAAAAACAACCCCACACAATAATCCCTCCTCCACCAACTGTTTGGGCCAGTGCAGAAAGTTATAGCTGCAAAGGGTGGGCCAACTCAATATTGAACCCTAAAAACTAAGACTGAGATGCCATTAAAGTTCATGTGCGTGTAAATGCAGGTGTCCCATTACTTTTGGTAATATAGTGTGTATACTGTATGTGTAGCACTGCTCCCGTAGGAGCTGCAGGAATACTGTCCAGGTCTTCCCCACAAACTTTGCCCTGCAGCCAGGTACACAGGCTCATTTACACTTTTCTTCAATGACCAGTCTAGGGGAGTTGTTTTTATTTTTTGAGAACTTGGATTAGGGTTAAGGAAATTAGCTGGGATACTCCAAAAACAAGAACTATGTACAACTTGAGGACTTAAATATTCTTCAGAACAAGCTATATTAAAGTCCATGCTTGTAGCAAACAGTAGAGTTCCACTTAAAGATAGTAGTAGTAGTAATAATAGTAGTTAACTTAGAGCCATGAGAGCAGAGTCCCTTTAAGAAGATTAGCTGGACAAAGCTCTTCAAACAATTACATCCATTCTGGCTACAGAGTGGCAACTAAACTTATCTATTAAAATACATACCAATTCTATTTAATTAAACCTAGCACCCATCTAGAAGGGAGCTACATATGTAAATTGAAACAACAGCTAGGTAATTAGCATTTTTAGCAGAATGATGGGTCAAAAATGGCAGCCTACATATTCTCTTGAAATGGGTTTTCTTTTAGTAGGTGGAAAGGCAAGATATCAACAACAGCTGGAATGGCGCCTTTAACACAGCTGTGATTTTTTCTAAGGGGTTAACGTCAGTACAGGAAGTGATGGGGGGAGGAGGGGAGGAGCTGTGCCCGTTAGGACTACTGAGTGCACTAGCAAATGCACACTAGCAATAAGCATCTAACACCCTGGTGCCCAACCCGTGGCCCTTTGGTATATGATGTGCGGTCCTCGGACCTTAGCAGTCTGTAGTGGGAACATTGATTAGGGTTATAGCATTGATCTCTACTAGCCTCGTGTCCCCAGTTTCGTATTGTCTTCTGTAGCATTTCACCAGCCAAAAATGTAGCATGTCCTCACTCTCTGACCCTTGTTTCCTCTATTATGTCTGCAGTTTCTGACAGTCCTTTCAAACATTACCTATATTGAACATTACATTCAATTGAACATTACTTTGGTAATGTCGGGGGCCGCATTTGAGCACTTGAGGCCCCTTTTAGCTCATAAGTTGACATCCACTCCCCTAACATCATCTAACAATCTAATATCAATAAAACAATCATTTAAAATTGTCAATGATCTCTAATGCTCTAAATCAGAAATTAAAGAGCTTATTGTCTTTGTGAAGAAAGCTACTATATTTACAACTCTGTTACATTCCTGTCTGTGTGTTGCAGTGAGTGTCAAAGATATTTAAGGATCAGAGGTTGCTATAGCAGATACTGTGAATGGTGCATGTTTTCCTTAACTCACACGGTGCATAGCTCCCAGCTGTCCCTGATTTGGAACAAAGTCCCTTTTTCCTCCTCATTTGTCCCTCATTTTGGTCTGATATTTATAGTTGTATATAAAATGCACCATTTGTCTTTCAAAGTGTTTCCCAGTGCTAAACCTTTCATCCAATTTCTAAATTATTGCATTTGTAATTTTCAAAAGGCAGTATAAAGGAATATTAATAGTTAATAGTAACAAAAAGCACTTTTTTTTTGTATAATTTTTCCTTTAAAGGGGTGTGGCAAGGGTGTGTGTCCTATGCCTATATACAGTAAAACCTTGGTTTGAGAGCGTTTTGCAAGACAAGCAAAATTGTTTAATTGACTTGATATACAAGCGATGTCTTGATATACAAGTAGCGTCATGTCACAACTGAGTATAAAAAAAGAAGAGAGGTGCCTCTAAGTGTAGCAATATGGTTACATTTAATGAGGGTACAACATTTAGCAACATATTTCTATACTTAGAGGCGCCTCTCTTCTCTTTTATACTCTGTAGCTCCTGCTGGATTTTGCTTCTAATCCCCTTGTGGAGGCTTCCATTTGTGGATGGACATTTTATGGTTACACAACCTGGTCATATTGCTATAATCTTTTTACATGAACTATAAACTAAAGGACCTATGAATACATGGCTGTAGAACGAATCATTTGAGTTACCATTATTTCTTATGACGAAATTCGCTTTGATATGCGAGTGCTTTGGATTACAAGCATGTTTCTGGAACTAATTATGCTCGCAATCCAAGGTTTTACTGTACTTTTTCTAATAGATGTCCCTCATTCCTATCTCAAAAAGTTGGGAGGTATGTGTGTAAAGTTAACCTGCCCCAGAAAAAATTAGGGCTGTGGAAATTAACTACTAATTCCTCGATTAATCGATTAATTTTTTTGATCGATCAAAATTATTTTGATCGGTACTCACCTCTCCGCCGGCTTCCGCATCTTCAGGGAGTTCCGTCGGAGATATGGTGACGTCACGGACACCGGCGGGGCTTGCCGTGTCCATCTGAAGGGCTCCTTTGCTGTGCCTTTATATCTGCATGCCGGCGGGACCTTACTATCTGCCACACGCAAGGGCTGTTACACTTCTCTCTTTCACTTCCCTCTATCAACCTGGGATTCTACAGCCATCCACTGGGAGTTGTGATAGTTCCCTTCATGGGACATCTACATGCCGACGGACTGATGTTAACACCTCCTCATCTGGATTCAGCAGTGGTATCGTTGTACACATTTTTATACCAGTATCATACTTAGCTACATGTTTTTATGACTGCTTTTGCTGTCGTTTGGTATTACTCGCACCATTTTTACAGTTTATGTAGCTGCATTGATTTTATCTCCAGTGCAATATTTATTTTGTTACCTACTTGAAGACTATAAAAGTTGTAATGCTATTCCCATCGAGCGCTGCCTTTGTGTGTTTTTTTGTATCCTGCTATCCATTTTTCCAGTGGTTGGTAGCTGCACTGGGAATCGGCCTGCAAGGAGATCAGCTAAAAGTAGTTGGATCTGTATGTGCGTTATAATTAATCGAAATTAGTTGATTAATCGATTTTAAAAAAAATTGATTAATCGAACAAGAAAATGTTAATCAGTAACAGCCCTAGAAAAAATCCGTTCTTAGTTTTCACGCGCTTAGATTGTTGCCTGGCACACTAGAAAATCTCTGTGCAGGGTAAGGCAGAGACTGCAATACGTCACAAGAAGGCTGAACAGGAAATGTTTTAAAGGAAGGTAACAGCCATTATAATGGCCTGCAAGGTGGTCCTTCCTTTTTGACTGAAGTGTCTCCTTTACATTAAACATGTCTTTTCATGTGAGCATTTCGCTGTATCTTATCCCCGTGAAAATGTCACTAAGAGATGCACCTACACTTTTCCATGGCACTGTCATGCTGGTTCGGCTGTTGGAGAAGTTTCAATATCTGATAAGACAAAATTTTCACTTGCGCCCTCAACAAATGACTGCTCGCAGCTGCGGAAGACGGAATTTCATAAATCAAATCAGTCTTGAAATTTGAGTATAATCTTTCCTCACACATTCCTGCCAGCCATGTACCAGTCTGTGTGATTGGATGGCATGATAGTTCCACGCTGCAGGCAATCTTCAAAAGAAGAGATAGAGGAAATGTTTTTTTGCCGAGTGAAGACATAATTTTATACCACTCCTGACGATTGATAGAAATCGTAAGTACTTAAGGATGTTGGGGCTTGCAACTATCAGGCTTATTAAATAAAAATAAGCAAAGCATTAAAGCAGTCTTAAAGGAAACGTGTAGTGAAAAAATATGTGTGCTAGGTCCCTGGAAGACCTGCTGATGCCATGGTTGCTCTACTTTATAAGTTATTAAATTAGTACAAGTATGCAGATTGGGAGTTGTGTAATTAACGTGTTAGTTCACCTTTACCAAAAATCTCCCTATAAGGGGCGTCTGTAGATAAAACAAACTGTGCAGCCAAAGTTGAATAATGCCGTTGCTGTCGATGTAGGCCATTCAGTACCTCGGATCGATGCTGCATCCACCTAGGTAAGTATGATTTTAAAAAAAATCCCAAATTCTCTTTTAAGGCTTATTCTAGTCCATTTTGACTATTCTGCTGGCCTGTTGCTAAGATAACAATAGTAAATTAAAGAAAAATAATTATGGGCACTCTCCTTGTTGACTGCATTCTAAAGCCTCGTACACACGATCGGATTTTCATCGGACACAGCGTAGGACTTGTCCGAAGGGCATTGGCCGTGAAGTTGGCCGGCAAAGAATTGTAAAGCCCTGTACACACGGTCGGACTTCCATCGGACTTTTCCGTGTTTTTTTGTCCGAACGGAGTTGGTCGGGAACACCTATAGCATACACACGCTCAGACTTTTCTGCAAACTTTCTTAAAACTTCTTACAACATCACTTGTTTTTTCTGCTCTTTTCTGATCTTTACTGCCACCCTTTGGTCAACTTCTGCTATTGTTGGTTGATTTTAACATTGGTTGTTTTGTTCATCGGACAAAAGTCCAATGGTTTTCTGTACACACGGCAGGACTTTGCTCCATAGGACTTTTGTTGGGCAAAAGTTTGTCCGTTCGCAGACCCAACTTTTGTCCGATGAAAACAAAACCAAACTCAAAAAAGTTTGTCCGATGGAGCGTACACACAGTCGGATTGTTGGTCCAACTTGCTTAAAACTAAGTTTGTTGGGCAAAAGTCAGACCGTGTGTACGGGCCTTTAGCCAACAAACATGAAACTATGTGGTTTTTCAGCACTTTGGGCAACTTCTGCTAATGTTATGGTTAGCATTGCTTCTGAGAATGCGTGTATGTACTTTGGATTTTTTTTTTCCGAAATAACTTCTGTACACACGATCGGATAATCCGACAACACACATTTGTTTTTGGAAAATTTTAAAGCATGCTATCCCACATTTGTTGGCAGAATTTCCGACAACAATTGTCCGATGGAGCATACAAACGATCGGATTTTCCGACAACAGCCTGCCATCACACTGTTCCCGTCGGAAAATCCGATCGTGTGTACGAGGCTTAACAGTTGTTAGTTGCATGGCTGTCATGCCTTCCCTCTAGCTTTTGTACTGATCCCAAAAGAATATTTAGCATTACGTGGTCCTTTTGAGAGTAATGATCTGAAAACCCACCCTGTAAATTGCTTATAATGTAAGCAGCAACTGTGTTTAAGATATATGGGTTGGGATTTTGACCAACATTTTTACATGCTTCAAAGCAGAGGTGTTCCAGGAGGTACCGTAAATGTAATTTTCAGAATGGGCCACACCTGAGCACAGAATTATTACCAAACTGAAATTGAGTGAAGGTGTGCAGAGAGTCAGTGTCCCCCGTATAATGGGAAACTTTCATGTTTGATTGAAGTATACCTTTAATGCAGTGTCTCTTGCGTATTATGTGCTGGTCATGGGAGTACACGGTAGGCAACATGAAACACAAGACTATGCAAATACAGTTTACTATTAAATTACATTTCTTCCACAAAGTAAACACCAACTAGTGCTGTACAACTTCAAACACGCACCGCGCTCGCAATTCTTTGGCAGAGATTGTTCTTTTCAACTTGGAACATTTGTTTTGTAAATGAGAAAATAGATTGTGCCAGCACACCATTACCTGCACAAGGAGGTTATTTAAAGGCAACATATTTTTTAAAGTGGTTGTAAAGTCTTAAGGTTTTTCACTTTAATGCATTCTATGCATTAACCACTTCCCATCCGGGCCAATTCTGGCACTTCACTTCTACATGTAAAAATCATCATTTTTTTGTTCTAGAAAACTACTCAGAACCCCCAAACATTCTATATTTTTTTTTTAGAAGAGACCCTAGGGAATAAAATAGCGGTCCTTGCAACTTTTTGTGTCACACGGTATTTACGCAAGGATTTTTCAAACGTGTTTTTTTGAAAATTAAAAAAACAAAAAACAGTAAAGTTAGCCCAATTTTTTTGTATAATGTAAGCTGAAGAAAGATGATGTTACAGCGAGTAAATAGATACCTCACATGTCACATTTTAAAATTGCGCACACTCATGGAATGGCGCCAAACATTGGTACTTAAAAATCTCTATAGGCGGCGCTTTAATTTTATTTGAGTTACAGAGGAGATCTTGGGCTAGAATTGTTGCTTTTGCTCTAACGCAGCAATACCCCACGTGTGTAATTTGAACGCCGTTTACTTATGTGGCGCAACTTATTTTATTTTTTATTTTACTTTTATTTTTTTACACTTTTTTTTTGATCACTTTAATTCCTATTACAAGGAATGTAAACATCCCTTGTAATAGGAATAGTGCGTGACAGGCCCTCTTTATCTCCTCCAGGCTGGAAAGGCTAAGATCAAAAAAAAAAAAACCTCATCCTGCCTTTCCAGCTGTGTCCCCGGCATTGTTAACTTCCACCGACCCGGACGTGACGACATAAAGTTGCGCCCAGGCCTCCGAGTGTAAAAGAGATGACTGGGGACCGTCTGGTCACCAGAAATCTCTATGCTCAACTTCCGGCGGCGAACCGATTCGCTCTCCCGAAGGGTGACGAGAGGGGGGACTTCCCCTCCCGCTGCCTGTAAGAACGATCAAGCAGGTGAACTGCCGCTATGATTGTTGTTACAGTGCACAGAATCGCTGGCTGAAAAGATGATATCTGGATGATGCCTGTAGCTGCAGGCATCATTCAGATATCCCCACTCAAAGTTCAGGACATCATGTGACAGCTAGTGATGAGCCGAACACCCCCGGGTTCGGTTCGCACCAGAACCCGCGAACGGACCGAAAGTTCGAACGAACATTAGAACCCTATTAAATACAATGGATGCGAACGTTCGAATTCTAAAGTGCTAATTATAAAAACTATTATGCATGTTATTGTCCTAAAAAGGGTTTGGGAACCCGGGTTCTGCACCAGGGGACATGTATCAATGCAAAAATAAGTTTTAAAAACGGTCGTTTTCCGGGAGCAGTCATTTTAATGATGCATAAAGTGAAAAAAAAAAAGTCAAATATTCCTTTAAATATCGTACCTGGGGGGTGTCTAAAGTATGCCTGTGAAGTGCCACGTGTTTCCCGTGTTTAGAACTGTCCCTGCACAAAATGACACTTCTAAAGGAAAAAAAAGCCATTTAAAACTGCTTGCGGCTTTAATGTAATGTCTGGTCCCGGTAATATGGATGAAAATCTTTAAGAAAAATGGCATAGCTACCCCATGACCCCCCCCCTACCCCAGCCCATTACCAGCCCCTTTGGGTCTTGTATGGATATTAAGGGGAACCCCGCACATAAAATAAAAAAGGCCCTATATACTCAGAACAGCCGTATACAGGCGGTGCATACAAGACAGGGACTGTAGGTTTGTTCTTATGTAGAATCTGTTTGTAATTTTGAACAGGTACATTGTTGAAGTGTAGCTCCAGACCAAAAATCTATTTTTAAACTTTTTGGAAAACATAGGTAAGGGTTATCACCCCTGTAACATTTGTTTTGCTGTCTGTGCCCCTGTTCAGAACATTTCACCTCACTTTCCGTCCTAATGACAACTGTTTTTGAAATGTGGTGTTTTTCTTGAAACAAGGATTGCTGATAAAGCATCAGTACAGAGGAGACACCTTTCTCCCATATTTATTCTTACAGGAGAGAATTTTCCTTCCTAGTGGTAGATTTCCTCTCACTTCCTGTTGTCTTCTTGCGTTTGCAAGTAGGAGTCGTTTGTAAGTTGGATGTTTGAAAGTAGGGACCTGCCGTATATACTCTGCAGAAATAGGCCCCTTAGTTGTTGGTGTTGGCACAACACTGTAAGCACTCACAGTTACTCTTGGTTGGTGCTGGAACGCCCTGCTGTCAACTATTATATCAGGAATTTTAATTACATATAATTGTTGAACAGTGGTAGTAAAAATTGGGCCTTTGATGGTGGTGCTGGTGCCACAACACTGTAAGCCCTGACAGTTACTCTTGGTGGGTGCAGCAATGGGCCCTGCTGTGAATTATTAGATCAAGAATTGTAATTACATGCCCCTGTTGAACAGGGGCTGAAAAATTGGGCCTTAGGCACTGGTGGCACAACACTGCAACCCTTCACAGATACTGTACTTGGAGCACAGCAATGAGCCCTGTTGCAAAGTATTGCTTCAAAAATTGTAATGACACGCCCCTGTTAAACAGGGGCTGAAAAATTGGGCCTTAGGCACTGGTGGCACAACACTGCAACTCCTCACAGATACTGTACTTGGAGCACAGCAATGAGCCCTGTTGCAAAGTATTGCTTCAAAAATTGTAATTACACGCCCCTGTTAAACAGGGGCTGAAAAATTGGGCGTTAGGCACTGGTGGCGGCACCCATAAACAAAAATGATCTTCCAAGCTATCATCATCAATCGTATCATTGAGGACTCGGAGGAGGAGGATAGCCAGTCAACATAACAGCACAGGCACTCAGCATCAGCATCAGTCTTGAAGGGATGTGACATTTTAAAATCAATTAGTCTGTTATATCAGCATCAGGTGTGTGGTAGCTGGTGGTGATCCAAGACTGGTTCATCTTGATGAAAGTCAGTCGATCAACCGAGTCGGTGGACAGGCGCACCCTGTGATCCGTGACAAATCCTCCAGCAGCACTGAATGTGCGTTCCGAAAGAACGCTGGATGCAGGACAGGCCAGTAGCTCAATTGCATACTGTGCAAGCTCTGGCCAGTGATCCATCCTCAAGACCCAGTAAGCCAGAGGATTTTCGGTGGGGAAGGTGTCCAAGTCTGACCTTGCCCCTAGATATTCCTGCACCATGTTTATCAGACGCTGGCGATGGTTGCTGGAACCGATCATACTTTGGGGCTGCGGACTAAAGAATTGTCTGAACGCATCGGTCAGACGGCCACCTTCCCCACCGCTCCTTCTTTGACTGGCCGAAGCCTCAGCAACTCGTTGTCCAGGACCAGGAGTTTGCAACCTCCCAGTCTCTGTGAACGCGTTGCACAGACCTTTCTGCAAGGCCTCCCGGAGTTGTCTCATCCTCTGCTCCCTCTGCGACGGTAACATAAGGTCCGCAACCTTACCCTTGTACCGTGGATCAAGGAGAGTGGCCAGCCAGTAATGGTCCCTCTCCTTGATCCGAAGAATACGAGGATCCTTCCGCAGACTTTGCAGGATCAGGGAGGCCATGCAGCGTAGGTTTGCTGAGGCATTCGCTCCGGAGTCCTCTGGGTCACTAAGGACGACATGATCCGCAGCCACCTCCTCCCAGCCACGTACAAGTCCACTGGTTTCTTGGGACTGTAAATCATCCCTAAAAGACTGCTGCTGATGATGCTGAGTGCCAGCCTCCACCTCCATGCTGACACAATCCTCCTCCTCCTCCTCCTCCTCCTCCTCCTCCTCCTCCTCCTCTTCCTGTGCGATGGGTGGGACAGAAGGAACACTGTCTGGGTAAAGGGGGCCTTGAGAGGCAAGGAAGTCCTCCTCTTCCTGCCTCTGTTCTGCCTCAAGTGCCCTGTCCATTATTCCACGCAGCGTGTGCTCCAACAGGTGGACAAGAGGTACAGTGTCACTGATGCATGCACTGTCACTGCTCACCATCCTCGTGGCCTCCTCAAATGGTGCCAGGACAGTGCATGCATCCCTGATCATGCCCCACTGGCGTGGAGAAAAAAAACCAAGCTCCCCTGACCCTGTCCTGGTGCCGTAGTCGCACAGGTACTCATTGATGGCCCTCTGCTGCGTGTGCAGCCGCTGCAGCATGGCCAACGTTGAGTTCCACCTGGTGGGCATGTCACATATAAGGCGGTTCTTGGGCAGGTTCAACTCCTTTTGCAGCTCAGCCAGGCGAGCACTGGCATTATAAGATCTGCGGAAATGCACACAGACTTTCCTGGCCTGCCTCAGGACATCCTGTAAGCCCGGGTACCTGCCCAAGAAGCGCTGCACCACCAGGTTAAGGACGTGAGCCACACAGGGCACATGGGTCAGTTGTCCCTGTCGGAGGGCGGAGAGGAGGTTGGTGCCATTGTCGCAAACCACCATTCCTGGCTTAAGCTGGCGTGGCGTCAACCACCTCTCGGCCTGGCCCTGCAGAGCAGACAGGACCTCTGCCCCAGTGTGGCTTCTGTCCCCCAAACACACCAGCGCAAGCACGGCATGGCATCTTTTTGCCTGCGTACTTGCGTAGCCCCGTGAACGGCTACGGAGCACCGCTGGTTCATAGGACAAACCACAGGAAGAGGCCATGGAGGAAGAAGAAGAGGAGGGGGTGGAGGAGAGAGGTGTGTCACAACCAGTAGTAGCATTTTGGAGGCGTGGCGGTGGGACAACCTCCAACACTACTGCACCTTGTCCTGAATCCTTCCCAGCTGCCAAAAGAGTGACCCAATGGGCCGTGAAAGAAAGGTAACGTCCCTGTCCATGCCTGCTGGACCATGAGTCAGCGGTAATATGCACCTTACCGCTGACCGCCCTGTCCAGCGAGGCCAAGACATTGCCTTCCACATGCCGGTAGAGAGCCGGAATAGCCTTCCGTGAGAAAAAGTGGCGTTTGGGAACCTGCCACTGAGGAACCGCACATTGCACAAACTCACGGAAGGGGGCCGAGTCTACCAACTGAAAAGGCAGCAGTTGAAGCGCTAGCAATTTAGCCAAGCTAGCATTCAACCGCTGGGCATGTGGATGGCTGGGAGTGAACTTCTTTCGACGGTCCAGCAGCTGGGGCAGGGAAATTTGCCTGCTAGAATCGGACGTCGGTGTACTGCTAGCAGAGTGGGCGCAAGTACTTGGCTGTGACACACCTAATTCTACACCTTCATTCCTCTCAGTGCATGTTTCAGAGAGGACTGAAGTTATAGTGGGGTTGGAGATCCCAGCTGATGCGGTGCAAGGAGAGGTCCGCTTGGTTCTTTGGTGTGGGTCTTTGAGGTAGGCTTGCCAACGAGCTGCATGGCAGGTCAACATATGTCTGGTCAGGCATGTGGTACCCAAGCGGCTGATGTTTTGGCCACGCGATATACGCTTGAGACATATGTTGCAAACAGCAGCTGTGCGATCTGATGCACTAGCCTCAAAAAAGGCCCACACCAAAGAACTTTTTGAATGACGGGCAGAGGCAGCGCCCTGCACAGGCGGAGCTCTGCGGTGTGATTCCGTCGGTGTACTGCCCTTACGCTGGCCACCAAAGGGCATCCTGCCTCGTTGGAGATGTGCCTCCTCCTCATCCTCCTCCTCCTCCTCTCTCCTATTAGGCACCCACGTGGAGTCATTGACCTCATCATCCCCTCCCTCCTCATCACTGGAGCCAATCTGGCAGTATGCTGCAGCTGCTGGAACATGACTGCCAGATTGGTGTCCTTCTTGAGCATCCCCTCTGTCTGCTCTCACGCTACTGCCTTCCTCTAGCTGGGTTTCATCATCAGACCCTTCGAAACGCTGGGCATCCTCCTGGAGCATGTACCCAACACTGTGCTGAAACAGTTCGGGGGACTCCTCAGGAGGAGGACATGGTGGGTCTAGGGAAGGAGTGACTGATGATTTGTCTGACATTGATACCAGGGAAGACGACGCTTTGGCAGCTGCTTTTCCAGTACCCTGAGCCTGGGTGAGAGAGGATGAGGAGGAGGAGGAGGGCTTGGTCATCCACTCTACCAAGTCTTCGGCATGATGTGGCTCAACATGTCCAGCTGCCGAAAAGAAGGACAAGCGTGTCCCATGGCCATGTGCTGATGACAATGCACCGCGTCCACGACCAGCACTGTTGCCCCCAGACACAGAGCCTGCTTGCCCTCTTTTATTGCCTCCTGACTGTCTGCCTCTCCTTGTTTGCCTTCCAGACATTCTAATAGATGGCCTGCAGGGAGATGGGAAAAAAGCAATAAGGGCTACCTTCAGGTGTCCTTCTCTGTCCCTTGAAACAAGGACTTTCACAGTGAAAGAAACTGACACTGTCCCTACCTAGAGTTTTCTGTCCCTAGAATAAATGTTTTTTTTAATCACAATATAGCACAAGGACAATTCACTCAATGTCTCTCCAGGTCCCTGGAAACAAGGACTTGCAGAGTGAAAGAAACTGACACTGTCCCTACCTAGAGTTTTCTGTCCCTAGAATAAATGTTTTTTTTAAGCACAATATAGCACAAGGACAATTAACTCACTGTCCTTACAGGTCCCTGGAAACAAGGACTTGCAGAGTGAAAAAAAAAAAACACTCTCCCTACCTACAGTTTTCTGTCTCTAGAAAAAATGTTTTTTTTAAGCACAATATAGCACAAGGACAATTAACTCACTGTCCTTACAGGTCCCTGGAAACAAGGACTTGCAGAGTGAAAGAAAAAAAACACTCTCCCTACCTACAGTTTTCTGTCCCTAGAAAAAATGTTTTTTTTAATCACAATATAGCACAAGGAAAATTAACTCACTGTCCTTACAGGTCCCTGGAAACAAGGACTTGCAGAGTGAAAGAAACTGACACTGTCCCTACCTAGAGTTTTCTGTCCCTAGAATAAATGTTTTTTTTAAGCACAATATAGCACAAGGACAATTAACTCACTGTCCTTACAGGTCCCTGGAAACAAGGACTTGCAGAGTGAAAGAAAAAAAACACTCTCCCTACCTACAGTTTTCTGTCCCTAGAAAAAATGTTTTTTTTAATCACAATATAGCACAAGGAAAATTAACTCACTGTCCTTACAGGTCCCTGGAAACAAGGACTTGCAGAGTGAAAGAAACTGACACTGTCCCTACCTAGAGTTTTCTGTCCCTAGAATAAATGTTTTTTTTAAGCACAATATAGCACAAGGACAATTAACTCACTGTCCTTACAGGTCCCTGGAAACAAGGACTTGCAGAGTGAAAAAAAAAAAACACTCTCCCTACCTAGAGTTTTCTGTCCCTAGAAAAAATGTTTTTTTTAAGCACAATATAGCACAAGGACAATTAACTCACTGTCCTTACAGGTCCCTGGAAACAAGGACTTGCAGAGTGAAAGAAACTGACACTGTCCCTACCTAGAGTTTTCTGTCCCTAGAATAAATGTTTTTTTTAATCACAATATAGCACAAGGAAAATTAACTCACTGTCCTTACAGGTCCCTGGAAACAAGGACTTGCAGAGTGAAAGAAACTGACACTGTCCCTACCTAGAGTTTTCTGTCCCTAGAATAAATGTTTTTTTTAATCACAATATAGCACAAGGAAAATTAACTCACTGTCCTTACAGGTCCCTGGAAACAAGGACTTGCAGAGTGAAAGAAACTGACACTGTCCCTACCTAGAGTTTTCTGTCCCTAGAATAAATGTTTTTTTTAATCACAATATAGCACAAGGAAAATTAACTCACTGTCCTTACAGGTCCCTGGAAACAAGGACTTGCAGAGTGAAAGAAACTGACACTGTCCCTACCTAGAGTTTTCTGTCCCTAGAATAAATGTTTTTTTTAATCACAATATAGCACAAGGAAAATTAACTCACTGTCCTTACAGGTCCCTGGAAACAAGGACTTGCAGAGTGAAAGAAACTGACACTGTCCCTACCTAGAGTTTTCTGTCCCTAGAATAAATGTTTTTTTTAAGCACAATATAGCACAAGGACAATTAACTCACTGTCCTTACAGGTCCCTGGAAACAAGGACTTGCAGAGTGAAAGAAAAAAAACACTCTCCCTACCTACAGTTTTCTGTCCCTAGAAAAAATGTTTTTTTTAATCACAATATAGCACAAGGAAAATTAACTCACTGTCCTTACAGGTCCCTGGAAACAAGGACTTGCAGAGTGAAAGAAACTGACACTGTCCCTACCTAGAGTTTTCTGTCCCTAGAATAAATGTTTTTTTTAATCACAATATAGCACAAGGACAATTAACTCACTGTCCTTACAGGTCCCTGGAAACAAGGACTTGCAGAGTGAAAGAAACTGACACTGTCCCTACCTAGAGTTTTCTGTCCCTAGAATAAATGTTTTTTTTAAGCACAATATAGCACAAGGACAATTAACTCACTGTCCTTACAGGTCCCTGGAAACAAGGACTTGCAGAGTGAAAGAAAAAAAACACTCTCCCTACCTACAGTTTTCTGTCCCTAGAAAAAATGTTTTTTTTAATCACAATATAGCACAAGGAAAATTAACTCACTGTCCTTACAGGTCCCTGGAAACAAGGACTTGCAGAGTGAAAGAAACTGACACTGTCCCTACCTAGAGTTTTCTGTCCCTAGAATAAATGTTTTTTTTAATCACAATATAGCACAAGGACAATTAACTCACTGTCCTTACAGGTCCCTGGAAACAAGGACTTGCAGAGTGAAAGAAACTGACACTGTCCCTACCTAGAGTTTTCTGTCCCTAGAATAAATGTTTTTTTTAAGCACAATATAGCACAAGGACAATTAACTCACTGTCCTTACAGGTCCCTGGAAACAAGGACTTGCAGAGTGAAAGAAAAAAAACACTCTCCCTACCTACAGTTTTCTGTCCCTAGAAAAAATGTTTTTTTTAATCACAATATAGCACAAGGAAAATTAACTCACTGTCCTTACAGGTCTCTGGAAACAAGGACTTGCAGAGTGAAAGAAACTGACACTGTCCCTACCTAGAGTTTTCTGTCCCTAGAATAAATGTTTTTTTTAATCACAATATAGCACAAGGACAATTAACTCACTGTCCTTACAGGTCCCTGGAAACAAGGACTTGCAGAGTGAAAGAAACTGACACTGTCCCTACCTAGAGTTTTCTGTCCCTAGAATAAATGTTTTTTTTAAGCACAATATAGCACAAGGACAATTAACTCACTGTCCTTACAGGTCCCTGGAAACAAGGACTTGCAGAGTGAAAGAAACTGACACTGTCCCTACCTAGAGTTTTCTGTCCCTAGAATAAATGTTTTTTTTAATCACAATATAGCACAAGGAAAATTAACTCACTGTCCTTACAGGTCCCTGGAAACAAGGACTTGCAGAGTGAAAGAAACTGACACTGTCCCTACCTAGAGTTTTCTGTCCCTAGAATAAATGTTTTTTTTAATCACAATATAGCACAAGGACAATTAACTCACTGTCCTTACAGGTCCCTGGAAACAAGGACTTGCAGAGTGAAAGAAACTGACACTGTCCCTACCTAGAGTTTTCTGTCCCTAGAATAAATGTTTTTTTTAAGCACAATATAGCACAAGGACAATTAACTCACTGTCCTTACAGGTCCCTGGAAACAAGGACTTGCAGAGTGAAAGAAACTGACACTGTCCCTACCTAGAGTTTTCTGTCCCTAGAATAAATGTTTTTTTTAAGCACACTATAGCAGAAGCACAAAACACACTGACACTCTCCCTACCTATCCTTCTCTTTCCCTAAACTAAAGGAATCCAGGTTAAGCAAGAAAGAAATAACAGTCACTGTCCCTGCCTATGCTACTCTATCCCTGCTCCGGAACACACTACACTAGGCCGCCGTGCTGGCGGCCTTTTATAGTGTGGGGCGTGTACTAAACACCCTCAGCAATAATTGGCCACAGGCATCCTGCCTGTGGCCAATCATTGCTCTCCTCGCTGCCGGCGCTGTGATTGGCCAAGCATGCGGGGTCACAGTGCATGCTTGGCCAATCACAGCGCCTGGATGACACTGCGATGGCGTAGTGCATTGTGGGCCGTTCGCGTCACTCGAATTTGGCGCGAACGGCCCAAATCGTTCGATCTTCGTCGAACGATCGAACAGCCAATGTTCGAGTCGAACGTATGTTCGACTCGAACACGAAGCTCATCCCTAGTGACAGCCTATAGGCAGGAAGTAGTTAGGGTGAAAAACCTTCTGTGCTGCAGCCGCAAACCCCCCTATTCTTACCTGAGCCCGATCCAATCCAACAATGTGCACAAGTGTAGTGGCTCCAGTCGCTGTTACTCTTCTCATTTAACAAATTCATAGCAGCAGGAAACATTGGCTCCCACTGCTGTCAATCAAAAGCTGTGACACGGGGGCCGAATCCCGCTGTCTGTGTCAAGCAGCAGGACTTGGGTGCGAGCCTACACGAGTGCCACCATGGAAAACGGGTTTCTGTGAGGGCACCTGATGAAGAGGAGGGGCTTGGAGCGCAGGCAGGGGACCCCAGAAGAGGGATGCTCTGTGCAAAAGCATTACACAGAGCAGGTAAGCATAGGCATGTTTGTTATTTTTATCAAAAAACAATCAAGGGTTTACAAACCCTTTAAGGAGAATATGAACTTTGAAAGCTGTTGCTAGAAAAGTTAGACAGGGGGCAAAGCACTAATTATCAATTTTGCCTGTGACTCCATGTGGCTGATTTTTCTCTATTACTGACCTACCATGTATTGTTTTTCACTGTGTCTGTATGTTGAGGGCCATTTTGGAAGAGGCAGGCCTTTGCTTCCTAATGTCAGATTTTACCCCCTGATGATTGGTAAACCAATTGTTGGTGGAAATATTCAAGCAACAGGAGAAGTGGAGGAAGCACAGATCAACAGAGTAAACAAAGCAGAAGCAGGAAGATCCTTGCACTGCAGGTCCTCAGGTACAGCTTTCTCTTTAGCAAAGAGAACAGCAAAGTAGTGACATCACTGAATATTACTTTGAATCTCTGGGACTAGCAGTCAGAGGCAGCTATGGCTTAGTTGGTCTCACACTGAGAGCAATAAGACTACAGAATAGGAGTGCCTGGACACAGGGAGTGTAAATTTTCTCAGGGTACTGCTTTCACACAATGAACATTTCTAGGTATTTCCAACAGTATAGCAATATTTACTTTTTAAGGTTGCATCTACCTTAAAGAGGAACTAACGTTCGTAATGCTTACCTTAGCTAAAAAATGCAACCTCTGCTAGGTCCCTCCTCTCCGGTTTCATCTGTGTCAGTCTTTTACCATCTTGGCTGGTGCGGGATGACGTAGCTCCTATACATGTACAGGAGTTCAGTCAGCGCAGGACACAGGCACAGTGATGGAATGTATACTCTAAGGCCTCGTACACACGGCCGAGATTCTCGTCGAAAAAAACATGTCGTTTTTTTCGACGAGATTCTTGGACAAGAAACTTGTCCCGGCCGAGTGTACACACGCTCGATTCAAAGAACCCGCGGTTCTTTGAATGGAGCGTACGCGGTGACGTCATCGACTACGACGAGCATGCGCTCGTCACATTCGATGCCGTCGCCGCCATCTTGGTATACCCTATCTATGCCTAGGAAGCTACCGCGCATGCGTCAAAGTCATTTCGAGCATGCGCGGGCTTCCCGGCGAAAAGGTAAGTGTACACACACACAATTTTCTCGTCGAGAAACAGGCTGATGAGAATCTCGACGAGAAAATAGAGAGCAGGATCTCTATTTTCTCGTCGAGATTCTTGTCGCTTTTCTTGACGAGAAACCATACACACGAACGAATTTCTCGGCAAAAAATCTCTGCCAGCAAGTTTCTTGCTGGTTTTTGCCGAGAAACTCGTTCGTGTGTACGAGGCTTAATGCTGGCCATACACTATACGAAAAATCGTCCGAAATTCGGTCATTCAGACAGTTTGTTTGTTTTTCGGCCAGTTAATGGGCACAAAATCGATAATCATTGGGAAGTTTTTGAGCCGAAAAAAACAAAGGACAAGTTTGGAAATTTTCTGCCGAACGAACGATAAATTGAAAGGTTAATGTGTTTCCCGTCCAAACTGTCTGCACTAGGTATATGTAAAAAACAAACAAAAAATGCATTCATTTATGTTCACTGATCGATTTATCGGTCATTACATGATGGCACTATCATTTGCGCTCACGGCCGAATGTTCGTTTTTCGAAAATGGGTTCGGCCGATTTTTCGTATAGTGTATGGCCAGCATAAGGAAGACTGCGAGCAGGCAGGTAGGTTTGTTTTATTGCAAAAAACATATTGCAAGTCAAGCCTGCGTGCAATAAAATGAAAAAAAGAAAGACTTTAGTTCCATTTTAAAGTAATTCTAAAGACTTTGTTTTTATTTTTTCCAATTAACAAACATCTAATACTTACCTGCTCTATGCAATGGTTCTGCACAGAGCAGCCCCAAACCTCTTCTTCTGGGGTCTTCTGCTGGTCCCCTGCGCTCCTGGCCCCTCCCCCCAGCTGAGTGCCCCCATAGCAAGCTGCTTGCTATGGGAGCACTCATGCGTGTTCACTCCAGACCTGGCTCTGTGTATCTATAAGTGTAGCGGGTGTTTGAATTTATGTGAGGACTCTGGGGGTGTGGGGTTCCTTGGGGCCTACAGGTGGCGTTGTTGCCTTGGGCCAGAGCTGAACTCACACCGCAAACTGTGCCTTTTTGTCCTCCCCAGGAGCTGGTACAGCGGGGCGCGGAACCCGCTGTGACGCAAAGGGAGAGGTCATAAAAGGGGCGGACGCCCTGATTTTAGGGGCAGAGAGTTGGAGGACGCGGCCGCACCCAGGCACCTTCAGTTTGGGTGCTGGCGTTCCGGTGTTCTGGGCCTAGGCGTCCTTGGCCTAGCTGGAGCGGAGATTGAGTCCATCTCAGGCATCTTTAGCCTGGGGTGAGGTACTATGGCGGATGCCCGGAGCTCAGTACCTTCGACTGAGTTCCACGAGGGTGGAGGAATCCAAGGGGACCCTAACTCCTTGGATGCCCGTGTCTGAATTCGTGAGGACTGGTGCGCAGTAACTTCTCAGAAGAGCCCGGCGCAGCATCGCTGGTGACAGAGAGGCCTCCACTTCTCCCTTGGATGGATTTCTTCCTCTGACAGGGGCAAAGTGAGCGAAGGTAATTCACGTTCTATATTACCTAGTCAGTGGCAGTGACTATTCACCACTGGTGACAGCACAGTGGGCAGCAGCAAGAAGGGAAAGGATTGTGCCTCGATCTGTCCCCATTTTCCAAAGGAGAAAGATTGTTTTATTGCTTGGCAAGAAGAATAAAACTGAGTTGTACCTATTCACTGTGTGGAACTTGGGTTACTAAAGCAAAGGAGTCAGGGACGAAGGACTGGACTTGACTCTAGGACACCTACACAAAAGCCCAATCTCTGGCCTTCATCTCCTAGTTGCGGGAGGACATGGGCCGTGGTGTGTATCATCTCTCTCTCCCAGGTACCCCTAGACAACAGCCATATAACCTATAAAGCAAGGGAGAGGGGTGAGGCCGCTACATAAGATACACAGAGCGCGGCTCAGCCCGCCCCTGCTCCCCCCTTACTGGTCGTGATTGATAGCAGCAGAAGCCATTGGCTCCTGCTGCTGTGTCTGAGCCAATGAGAGAGAGAGCTGAAATAGCATCTGCTCTTTGGATCGATATTGGGCTCAGGTAAGTATGGGGGGGCTGGGGGGGTGGGGAGAGCTGCTTGCAGAAGGTTTTTTACCTTGATGCATAGAATACAAATAAATTTTAAAAAAACTTTTGCCTTCAGAACTACTTGAAGGGCACCCAGTTTTATTTTATTTTATTTAATTTGCATCTAAGCGCTCTTTGTAGTAACATGGCAAGGATCTCTGTTACCGTAACTTCCCTGCTTCACATAATTGAAACCTCCCCAACAGGGACATAGACAGTACTTGAGAGGGTTTTTTTAGCGCCACTCAAAACCAACATTTTCAAAGGAGTTCACCTTTGAGCTACAACTTCAAAGTCTAACTGTACTGCCACATGCTGCCAAGATCTGTTATTGCTGCTTCCACTGACAGATATAATCACCTTCAATCTAGTGATGTCCCCGTTAGAAGGTCATCTTCTTTCCCAGATGGTGCTTATCTTCTGGGTGTAATGATGGTATTTAATATTAGATTGTAAGCTCTCAGGAGCAGGGCCCTTCTAATCAGGAACAGGGAGAGTTGAGGGATAGGTTTAAATAGGTAGTCCATCAAGAGGGACTGAGAATGCTGCATGGGATTTCAGATCAGCAGAGAGAGTTCTGTCCGCCCAAACAGGAAGTTAAGAACTCACTGGATTTAGATCAGATATTGCAGTTATTTTTCAGTACTTGCAGGAATAAAATATGGGGGAATGTGCATGTATTTGTAGCCCTACCCCCAAGGGAGCTGCTTGGTTTCTCTGTTCTATGCCTCAACTCTGCCGCCCCACCCCCACAGCACATCCCGCTGCTGTTGCTGGCAACAGGCATTGCCGACAAGCTGGGGAAAGACACAGAGCCTGTCATGGCTGCGGGAGATTTATCCCCCCTTCCTCTCCTCTCTGCACTGTTACACAGAGAGCTGAGCTGTGTGGGCGGCCGGCTGCAGCTGGTTCCGATTGGCTTCAGCAGGGGACCAATCAAGAGGAGCAGCAGAGGATCTTGGGATATGTAGTCCCAAAGACAGGCGGCCCCATGTAAAGTCCCTGGGGGCAGACTGCACATCCCAGCATGCCCAGAGGAGGAGACGGGGAGAGACACCACAAGGCTTCCTGGTAGCAGGGGAGATACCACGAGGCAAGGGAAAAGACTGGATGCAGGAAAAGGGAGCTCCTATTCACAGTCGGTGTGACCGCTTCCCTCCAAAACAGTGGCGGTGCATCCATAAAGGGCGCAGGAGCGCCGCCCCCACTCTCCTGTCACCTCTATCTCACCATAGATAGATTCATGTATTGCATGAATCTAACTATGGTCGCCGCTGCCGCCCCCTATTCAGGTGTCCAGCCCCTTGTCGGCATCGGGCACCTGAACTACAGTGGCGGGGGTGTTTTTGGAAGCGCCTGATTAAAGTCGTGGGCTCTAATAGGCGTCCTGATTAGAGCCATAGGCTCTAATAGGCTTATAAAATTGTAAACAGCGGGCGCAATGCTGTGCGTTCGCTGTTTACTCAGTGTTGTGTTAGGAAAGCGAATAAATCGATTTCCTAACACTGACCCGCCTCTCGGCCTATCAGGTGCTTGGTTCTGGTTACCTGTCACCTGATTGGCTGAAACAACAGGCGCTATGATTGGACGCCTAATAGAGAGGACCGGAGACATTGAGGAGCGTGGACGTGGAGGACGCTGCGAGACAGGTAAGTCCCGACTCCTGAGCTATGCACACTGGCAGCATCTGGTGGGGCACAGTAGCGGCAATTGATGGGGCACAGTAACGACAATTGATGGGGCACATTAGCAGCAATTGATGGGCACACTGGCAGCAATTGATGGGGCACACTGGCAGCAATTAATGGGGAACACTGGCAGCAATTGATGGTTACAGTATCTGCGTTTGATGGCACAGTGGCTGCGTTTGATGGCACAGTAGCTGCGTTTGATGGGCACAGTGGCTGCGATTGATGTTTTTTTTTCAGTTTGTTTGCGCCCCCCAAAAATTTTGAGCACCAGCCGCCACTGCTCAAAAAAGCTCCACGGTCGGATGCAGACCCATCGCCTTAGGCACAACATTGGCTGTGTGGTACTCGTACAGGCGTTGCTGGGTGCTCCAGTCACCAGGTAGAAACCTGAAAGAGCCTGTTCCAGGAGATCTCTTCACTGGGCCTTTTTGGTCGAAGGATTGGTGAGTGGGCACTTGCCCAGGACACTATATGCAGACACCATTGTCTTGTTCCTCTGACTATGCTAAAGAGATACTTTTTGCTACACTTGCTCTTTTGCTGAGTGGCCAGGACATCTCAAGCACACTTTAACCACTTGCCTTTCTGTCAGAAAATCTTGTAAATAAGTAATTTTTCTCATTCACTGATGTGTGCTGATGAGGCTGCACTGATGGGCACTGATAGGCTGCACTGATTGACACTTATGAGGCAGCACTGATGAGGTGGCACTGATGGGGAGGCACTAATATGCAGCACTGATGGGCACTGATAGGCGGCACTGATATGCAGCACTGATGAGCACTAATAGGCAGCACTGATGGGCACCTATAGCTGGCACTGATAGGTGACACTGATGGTTGGCACTGATGGGTGGCACTGATGAGCAGGCACTGATGGGCACTGAAAGGCCGCATTGACTGGCATCACTGATGGGCACAGATTGGTGTCACTGAGGGGTACAGACTGGCATCACTGCTGGGCACTGTTGGGCTGAACTGGCAATTAGGGCACTGATAATCAGTGTCCTGATTATCTGCACAGGTCTCCCCTGTGAGGAGATGCCACTGATCGGCTCTCCTCTCCTCACACTCTGTCAGTCCCAGGGACATAGCGCACCCGTGATCGCCATGTCACGCGCACCTGGGGGCGCGCAATTGCGGTGACACTGGGTGATGTCATATAACGACGACCCAGAAAGAGAGGGGATCCTGCCCACAGTCATTTGTCTATACGGTGGCCGGGAGGCAGTTAGAGGGCTAGCTGAAGATGCAAGACTCTTCCTCCAGAGGACTAAAGCATATCCCCTCTCACAAGGGATAAGAGCTTCTGGTGCTGTAAGGGCTCTCTCAGCTGAGGACTCTACTCCCTAAAGAGCAGGGCTAAGGACTTAAGCCCTGTACACACGATCGGTTTTACCGATGAAAACAGTCCGATGGACTTTTTTCATCAGACAAACTGATCGTGTATGGGACCCATCGGTCTTTTTTCCATCGGTTTTAAAAAATAGAACATGTTTTAAATTTTTCCGATGGATCAAAAACCGATAGCAAATTCCGATCGTCTATGGGCAAGTCCATCGGATAAAAAACCCAAGCAATGCTCAGAATCAAGTCGACACATGCTCAGAAGCATTGAACTTGATTTTTCTTGGCTCATCTGAGTGTTTTACGTCACCGCGTTTGGAACGGTCGGTTTTTTGACTGACGGTGTGTAGGCAAGACTGATGAAAGTCAGCTTCATCAAATTTCCAATGGACAAAACCATCGGATTAGAATCCATAGGAAATCCGATCGTGTGTACAGGGCTTGAAAGATTATATGATTTGATCTGAATTTAGAGCTCCTACGCTGCTGGGACCGAGGGGAGTGGTCTGAGACTCTGACACGAGGCTGGTCATTTCTATGCCCTTCTTTGGCCTATGTCCATAGATCTTAATCCGGGCAGAATATGTTGGTTATGCATATGTGTTCCTACAGTATTTCAGTTTGTGACCATATTTGATTGTCTCTGCTTTCAGGGTTAATCGCCTTAATGAGTTCTCTGAAAGTAATAATTTTATATTGCTGAGTTTCATTTCTATTAATCTTATTTGGGCTATTTTTAAATACTACTTGGTTATATTATTGCTATTTGCTTTAGGGTAAAAAGTCTGTCAGTAAAAATACTTTCTGGTTCACTACAGCTTGTGTCCATCTACTATTGTGTCTATGGTAACATCTATTTGCCAGTTGTGCCAGAGAGCCTGAGACTGTTCTTGGGGTTGAGAGGCAAAACAAAGAACCTAATATACTCAAGCAGCTCCTTCTGACCAGTGGCGGCTGGTGCTCAAAATTTTTGGGGGGGTGCAAACAAACTGAAAAAAAAAATCATCAATTGCCGCCACTGTGCCCATTAAACGCAGCCACTGTGCCCAAACGCCACCAGTTTGCCCCCTTAAATGCAGCCAGTTTGTCCCCAAATACAGCCAGTTTGTCCAACAGTTTGTCCCCAAATACAGCCAGTTTGTCCCCAAATACAGCCAGTTTGTCCCCAAATGCTGCCAGTTTCCCCCCAAATGCTTCCAGTTTCCCCCCAAATGCTGCCAGTTTTTCCCCAAATGCAGCCAGTTTGTCCCCAAATACAGCCAGTTTGTCCACAAATACATCCAGTTTGTCCACAAATACAGCCAGTTTGTCCCCAAATACAGCCAGTTTGTCCACAAATACAGCCAGTTTGTCCCCAAATACAGTCAGTTTGTCCCCAGCCCTGCACTTACCTTCCTCGGGTCAGCGCCGTCCTTCTTCCGTCCTCGATGTCTTCTCCCGCCCTCGATGTCACTTCAGCCAATCAGGTTACCGGTAACCAGACCCAGTGAACCTGATTGGCTGAGACGCCTGTCAGTGTTAACCAAGGAACGCACAGCCCGTGCGTCCCCTGGTTAACTATTTGGAAGCTGATTACAGCCCACAGGCTGTAATCGGGAAGCCTATCAGAGCGACTGGCTCTGATAGGCACTTCCAAAAACCAACCAGCCGCTGTAATTCAGATGGCCGGCGCTCGCCAGGGGGCCGGCCATCTGAATAGTGGGCGGCAGCGGCACTGGCAACAATACATAGGTTCATGCAATGCATGAACCTATGTATTGTTGTTGTGAGTGACGGGCACAGGAGAGAGAGGGGGCGGCGCTCCTGTGCCCACTATGGATGCACCACCACTGCTTCTGTCACAGCTGGTTAAATGAAAATTACTGCAAGCAATTATAAGAAGAAGTATAGATACCTTTAACTTGGTTGTGAATTAGCACCAGGAAATAGACACAAGACCATTTAGTGGTAAATAAACTCAATGTATTGTTACGGGCTAGAATAAATGGTGATATAAGCATAAATGAGCAGATAGATATTCAGACAGTCTGCTAGCCAGTGTAATGGCTATGCTAAAGCAACTTATGTAGCCAAGCATTTGACTATGCATGTATGGAGGAGAGGAGACACTACTGTGCCCAATGACTTTCACTTTCACATTGCTTTAATGCCAGCACTGTAATACTCTAGGGCCCTTTTTTGATCACTTGGGGGGGGGGGGATCATCACTGAATAAGAAGCAGAGAATGATGGGGCTTGTAGGACTGGAACCACCTTCTAACATTGTATCATAGCCTGATTAAACTGCATCTCCCAGGAAGCCTTGTGTGCAACTTCCAGGAGGCCCTGTGGCAATAGGAGGATTAGGAGGCCTTATAAGGATTTTTTGGGGGTGGGTTCGTTCTCTTGGCAGTGCGGGACAATAGAGAGCACATCAGGGTGTGCCAGCATCTTCTTCAGGAGGGGAAGATCCTCAGTTACACAGCAGCTTTCCCTTCTCAGCGGCAGTTTTCCTGTGACATAACGGTGCAGCAGTCATCACACCAGTAAATGCCTTCAGCGGTGCAGCGGTCATCACACCAGTATATGTCTTCAGTTACACAGTGACCATCATCACCAGAACAGGAATCTCAGCAGGACTACTGTCACAACTGAGGACTGGTGAGAGGGCCTGAGCTTCCAGTTATATCACATCACCATGAGAGCAAGCCCAGTTATAATATTAGTATTCTGAGAGCAGAACTCCGTCCAGTGGAATACTATACATTCTCCATAAATACCTGTGTAGCGGGTATTTGAATTTAGGGGAGGCATCTGGGTGGTAGTGTAATCCAGATGCATTGATTGTTAGGGAATCTGAGACCCTTTTGTGGTTCTTGGAGGACTCTGGTGGTGTGAGGTTCCCTGCGGCTTGCAGGTGGCGCTGTCGCCCTGGGCCGGAGCTGAACACTCACCGCAAGACTGCATCCCTTTTTGTGGGTGGGTTCTGTGACGCAAAGGGAGAGGAGATAAAAGGGGCGGAGGCCCTGACCTTGGGGTTCAGAGTCGGAGGACGCGGACGCGCCCAGGCACCTTCAGCCTGGGTACTGGCGTTCCGGGCCCGGGTGCCCTTGACCTGGCCGAAGCGGGCCATCCCAGGCACCTTTAGCCTGGGGTGAGGTACTAATGCGGAAGCCTGGGACTCAGTACCTTCGACTGGGTTCCGCGAGGGTGGAGGAATCCGAGGGGGCCCTAACTCCTTGGGTGCCCGTGTCTGAGATTGAGGAGGCTGGTGAGCGGAACTTCTCTGGAAAGTTTGGCGCAGCATTTGCCGGTGAAAGAAAGGCCTCCGGTAACTCTCTTGGATGGATGTCCTCCCTCTGACAGGGGCTGTGATAGCGAAGGTAATTCATGCTCTTGTTCTATATAGTCGGTGGCAGTGACTATACATCATAACCATTGGTGGCACCACAGTGGTTAGCTCTACTACAAGAATTGTGCCTTGACCTACTCCCCACAAATACTGAAGTGTTCTATGGGTCTCAACCTGTCTGTGCTGTATGACTATTTATTGCTGGAAGAGAATAAATATGAGTTGGACCTTTTTCAGTGTGTGGAACTCTGGTTACTAGGAGCAAAGGGAGTCAATTCGAGGAAAGGATTTGACTCTGGGACACACACACAAAACCCGATAGTTCTGGCTTTCACCTCCAGTCCCTCTGGAGGACATGGGCCGTGGTGTATCGCATCCCTCCCCCCAGTACTAAACCCCTAGACCAGACCAACAAGCCGAGAATGAGAAGGGGTGAGGGGGTGAGGTCGCTACACCTGTCTGCTAGCAGAACCACCAGTATTTTCGTTAAGAGCCTCCAAGACAATAATAGGGCCCCAACGTTGCCGGCAGAAGACCTCAAATCTCCTGTAGGACATTCCTAAGGACATTTGGATATTGTTAATCCACAGAGTTGCCATCCTCTTTCTCCTCTTCTTCCTTAACTACAGCCTAGGCCTAGAATATCCCTGGGTGCTCTGTGCCAGCTTAGCCACCTGATCCCATATTTTTGTATTCCAGCTGCCATAGTTGCACTTCAGGGCTTTTGTCTACAGTATGCTGAATCCGGTTAGTTAGTTCATTTTATACCAGTTATTTATTATGTTTACTATTTATAGCTGTTTGTCTACCTGTTTACAGCTGTTACGCATTATTGTTGACATTGTCACTATTTTGAGTTGTATCAATATGGTGGAATTCTATTTTATTACTTTGCCTAATGCTTTTTTTTATTGTATGCTGAAAGCTAATTGTGACAAACTCCTTGGTGTGGTTGCAAGATGCGTTACTAAACCTAGAGTGTCAAAAGGGTTAAAGTGTTCTGAAAGTCAGAGTAGGCACAGAGGTCCTATACAATTCAGCGGCTCCTACGGAGGAAACGCTTCATTTAGAATTGGGTTCTGTGCCACTAGACTGAAATCAACTCATTAGTCAGCAATGTCTGCAATAAACAGTAGCAAAAGCCGCACTGTAGATAAGAATACTAAAACTGATTTAGAGTACACTCTTGAAAAATATAATAATATAAATAAAAGGATATGGCACAGTGACCCCTGAATGGTACCTCCTAATATAAGCAATAGACAAAGGTCTCTGTGGAGCAGCTTTGAAAGAGGCAGTCCCCAGTCCTATCTCTTCATCTGGCTAGTGTTGGAGCCCAGTTTTCCCAGCGGTGCACATGAGTACAGTCCCAGTAAAACCTGCATGCAATGAGTAAGGCTACTAGATAGGTGTATAGTCAGTTCCTAAAAGGCTCAGTCTCTCTAGCAGCAGATAGTTATGGCTGCAAGGCCCTTTCACCAGACCCAGCAACACAGTCACAGTGGTCTCCCTGCTCACCTCCAGATTGCTTGGGGCGACTTTGGTCCTAAGCAGAGCAAAGACTGTATCCTGGCAGTGGCTCAGTATCTCGGCACACAGGTCACAGGTCTGTATTCCCCTGCACTGCTCTCCAACCTCCAGTGAATTGCCTGGGAAAACTCCTAAGTTCTCATCCTTCTTTTTACAGCGCTTTGTGGGGGCTGTAGTTCAAGTCCTGTTACTTGCTTTGTGCAGCGCTCCTAAGGGAACTAGATGTCCCATGACCATTCTCCAGTCTCCCCTGATTGTCCCTCTGCCGCTGCTTGCCAGGAGGAAGGGTGAGCAAGAGCGATAGGGGGGAGACAGCCCACAGCAGTTCACATCAAGTCCGCACTGGAGCCACAAAACACAGTGGCGGGGGGTGAAGGAGGAGTAGAGAGCGGCACAGGAGCACACTGCCCAGTACTCCTCCAGACGCTACATATTTTAAAGATGACAGTAAAAAGTTTTTAAATTAATTTTAACCTTGCATACACTTTAGAGCCTATCTACAGGAATAAGTATATTTTTCTTTGTTTTAGCATTTTAGTAATAGGTCCCATTGTTTGTTTTATAGTCCTGGATGAACTCTTACTACTTATAATACCATACGCTTTCAGATTAATTAGAACAGGACAAACATTGTTCTGCTAGGTCGTCAGCCCACACACCATGTGTATAGAAGGTAGTCATTATCCACTGTTAATCTCAGCAAACGATTCCTTGAGGACACGGAGGAAGGAGCTAGATATAATTATTCTTTCCAAGGATATTTTATTTCCTGGCAGATTCTATATTTAAAGATAGAGGGGTTATGTACAAGAACCGAAGAAGAGGAAATCATCTGTGTCAAACTGTCAAGCCATAACAACTAGTTTCTATACTACAGGGAAGTTGGAATCTTATTTAGAGTGAGCTGGCACTGGGAACTATGTTTCTGAAATGATTTCTGCTTCCTTACCACTAGTGAGGTCTTTTCTCAGTAGGGTTACTATCTACATGGAGACTATATACTGTCTGTGTTTGGGTGTCCTGCTTATACTAATACCCAGGGCCATGTTTTTTTGTGAAGCCAAAAGAGAGTTTGGTCTAGCCACAGTGTGATGCTCGGCCCGATGCCTAGGTTAGGAATGATAGCTGGCGAGTGTTTCTTCTGCCTTTAGTAGCCCCCATTCTATTAAGACAAGCAGGCCTATCAATACTTAGTTGCCCTCAGGTTTTAGAATACTGTGCTAAAGCACCCTCATAACCCCGAGACTAGTCAGGCAGAAGGCAGTGGCTGGTAGTGGAATCCTGGGACAGTCCAAGGTCAGGGCAGGTGATGGGAGAGCATCCCCAGCAGTTAGTTCCGAGGTCAGGGCAGGTAGCATGCAAACATAAACCAATAAATAGCTCTGAGGTCAGGGCAGGTAGCGGTAAATCAAATCCAATAAATAATCTTAAGTCAAGTCAGGCGGCAATCAAAAAGTGTAATCCGGGTACAAGACAGGGACATCGGAATTCCTGGATGTGCAGCCATTTCTTTTCTTATCAGCCCAGCTCCTGCTTAAATAAAGCACCAGAGGAGCGCAACCAATCAGACCAAAAAGCCTTCACAAAGGTGGGGGAAAAGGGACTTTACTGTAAAGCTCCCTAGCAGTGCCTTCATTCAGCTGGCTTTAAGTAATACAAGTGTGGCCCCCAACTGAGATGCCTTTATCCCTAGGTTAAAAGAGAAGTATTGGTTTAATAAAAAAAAATTAATTATACTCACCTAGGTGGATGCAGCATTAGTCCAATGCATCTGTCCCCCGCTGGCTCTAAAACTGGGAACTGTGCGATAAAACACCCTGCTGATTGCTCAGTTCTCAGTCTTTAGCCTGCAGAGAGCTAGTGACTGTCAGTCATCGGCCCCTCCAGCACTCACTGGAATGCTGGGCTGTGGAGGGGGCAGGAGCAGCCAAATTTCAATCCATCTATGGCCCACTTTACTTTGCTTTCGAATCTCTTTCTTTTTGTTAACATTAGAGATTAGAAAACTAACCAGCTGCTAAGTGGTTGCTGGGAGGGGGAAGATAATGAACTGAGCTGCTGAAAAAAAGTGTTTTTGCAGTCAGCTTTGAGGAGAATTACTCCACAGTTCCTGTAAATACAGATGTCAATGAGGAATAATTTTAATGCATGTCCTTGCTCTTTACAAATATGTAAACATTTAAATGTCTATAGCGGGCGTCACTAAATGGCGGCCCGCGGTCCGGTTCCGGCCCCAGTGGCCATTCTACCCAGACCGCAGCCTCACCAAGTAGTTTCCTGTGTCTCCCTGTCGCCGGCTCCCCCGCCTGCCTGCCGCTGCCGCTATATACACAGCATGGCAGGCGCGGCAGGTCTGTGCCTTCTCTATTCTCTGCACTGCCCCCTCCCCACACTGCCTGTCTAAAATTACACAAACATGAAGCACGACCGCGCTGGACAATGGTCGGGACTTTTTAAGTTAAAAAGTGGGTGGTTGGTTGCTAGGCAGCGGGGCGGTCTCAGCAATAAATCACTCACTTTTAATGGGAAAAGTCCCACCCATTGTCCAGAGCGGCCACGCTTCATGTCCTGTGTGAATAAGGTAGGTTTTCTGTGGGGAGGGGGGCTGGGCTGTGCTGTGCTGTCAAGAGAGGTCTGTGATGGGCCGATCTGTCTGTGATTTGGTGGGTCAGTCTGTGATGGGGGGCCTGTGATTTGGGGGGATCAGTCTGTGATGGGGTGGTCTGTGATTGTGGGGGGGGGGTTCAGTCTGTGATTGGGGGGTCCGTCTGATTGGGGGATCAGTCTGTGATTTGGGGGATCAGTCTGTAATGAGGGGTTTGTGATTTGAGTGGTCAGTCTGTGATTGGGGGGGTCAGTCTGTGATGGGTCAGGTCAGTCTGTGATTTGGTGAGTCTGGGGGGGTCAGTCTGTGATGATGGGTCTGTGATTTGAGCGGTCAGTCTGTGATGGGTCGGGTCAGTCTGTGATGGGTCGGGTCAGTCTGTGATGGGTCGGGTCAGTCTGTGATGGGTCGGGTCAGTCTGTGATGGGTCGGGTCAGTCTGTGATGGGTCGGGTCAGTCTGTGATGGGTCGGGTCAGTCTGTGATGAGTCGGGTCAGTCTGTGATGAGTCGGGTCAGTCTGTGATGAGTCGGGTCAGTCTGTGATGAGTCGGGTCAGTCTGTGATGGGTCGGGTCTGTGTGTGATGGGTCAGTCTGTGTGTGATGGGTCAGTCTGTGTGTGATGGGACAGTCTGTGATGGGGGTCTGTGTGTGATGGGTCAGGTCAGTCTGTGATGGGGGTCTGTGATTTGAGTGGTCAATCTGTGATGGGGGTCAGTCTGTGATGGGGGTCAGTCTGTGATTGGAGGGTCTGTGATGGGAGGGTCTGTGATGGGGGTCTGTGTGTAATGGGTCAGTCTGTAATGGGGGTCTGTGTGTGATGGGTCAGGTCAGTGTGTGATGGGTCAGTCTGTGATGGGAGGGTCTGTGATGGGGGTCAGTCTGTGATGGGTCAGTCTGTGATGGGGGAGGGTCTGTGATGGGTCAGGTCAGTCTGTGATGGGTCAGTCTGTAATGGGGGGGTTCGTGATGAGGTAGTGGGGATGTGATGTAAGGGGGGGGGGGGGGCTGAGGACACTGATGTAAAAGGGGGTCTGTGATTTCTGCACTAGCAAAACACAGGTCTCTGCAAGGGCAATAAAAAAATAATTGTTTTCTGTGTCCTGTTCACACTGAAACAGCGCCCCTGCGTGCTGAGCAGTGTGGTGCAAAATGCATACTGCTTCTAGCTGTGAAGTGGAGAATATCATGTGAAGTCATAGCACCAATATGACATTTGGACCTCCGCTGGAAGAAAATTTTCCCGACCGGACCCCCGTGAATTTTAATTTAGTACCCCTGGTCTATAGCCTGGTCAGAGGTCATGTTATTTTTAGTACTGAACATAAAAAATAAATCTACAAAAAAAAAATCCTTTTTTTTATCCAGGATGGAACTAAGGGTTTCTTTGAAAACTTCATAATTTTTGACGCATGTCTTTTTAAATTCTTGCTGAAGCTGAACTTCTTCAAACTAAATTTTACAAGCTAACAAAAAAAGCAGTATTAAACCCAAAAGCAAACATTTGTTAAAGTGGTTGTAAACCCACATAACAAAAAGACCTGCAAGACAAAGGCATAATCAGCTAATATGCATAGCATACTAGCTCATTATGTAATACTCACCTGAGATCGAAGCCCCCGCTGCGGTGCCCGTACACAGCACCGTCCGGCGACATCACTCGAGGAGTAACTCCACTGTGATTGGCCGGTGCCGCGATGACGTCACTCCCGCGCATGCGCGCGGGAGCCTCCGGTAACGGCACACTCACTGAAGCAACGGCACGTACGTATGTGCCGTTGCTTCAGAGTGCATGTGCTGATGACGCCGACACATGCAGATATAGGGGATATCTCCTAAACCAAGTTGCTACAGGTAAGCCTATAAAAAAAAACTGGTCTTTAAGGGTTTACAACCATTTTAAAGTGATATTAATTTCTTGTTTTTTTATTAAAAAAAACTGACAAACAAACAAACATGTCATACTTACCTGCTCTGTGCAGTGATTTTCCTCTTCTCTGGGCCCATGTTGGCACTCCTGGCCCCTCCCTCCTGCCGAGTGCTCCCACAGAAAGCAGCTTGCTATGGGGGCATCCGAGCTGAGCCGCTGCTCTGTGTGTCCATTTAGACGCAAACCTGTGGCTCGGCCCCACCCCCTCCATCTCCTGATTGGCTCACTGGCTGTGATTGACAGCACCAGGAGCCAATGGCTCCCACTGCTGCCAAAAGCCTATCAGGAGTGTGAGTCCCTGGAGAGGCAAAGCCCTCCTGGACATCGCTGGATTGAGAGGGGCTGCTGCAAACAAAAGGTTTTTTACCTACATGCATAGAATGCATGAAGGTAAAAAAACCTTCTGCCTTTACAACCACTTTAAATTGCATTTCTTTGTCTTTCTTTCTTCTTTCTTTCTTTCTTTCTTTCTTTCTATCTTTCTTTCTTTCTTTCTTTCTCTCCCTCTCCTACTTTCCTTCTTTCTTTCTCTCCCTCTCCTTCTTTATTTCTTTTTCTTTCTCTTTCTTTCTTTCTCTCTTTCTTTCCTTCTTTCTTTCTTTTTTTCTTTCTTTCCTTCTTTCTTTCTATCCCTCTCCTTCTTTCTTTCTCTCCCTCTCCTTATTTCCTTTCTTCTTTCTTTCTTTCTCTCCCTCTCCTTCAGTCCTTCTTTCTTTCTTTCTTTCTTTCTCTCCCTCTCCTTCTTTATTTATTTTTCTTTCTTTCTTTCTTTCTTTCTTTCTTTCTTTCTTTCTTTCTTTCTTTCTTTCTTTCTTTCTTCTCTCTCTCTCTCTTCTTTCTTTCTTTCCTTCTTCTTTCTTTCATTCCTTCTTTCTTTCTATCCCTCTCCTTCTTTCTTTCTCTCCCTCTCCTTATTTATTATCTTCTTTCTTTCTTTCTCTCCCTCTCCTTCAGTCCTTCTCTTTCTTTCTCTCCCTCTCCTTTCTTTCTTTCTTTCTTTCTTTCTCTCCCTCTCCTTTTTTCTTTCGTTCTTTCTTTCTTTCTTCTTCTAGGCACTCGAATACAGGAGGTATGTTTATGGCCAGATCACCAGGTGAAAACAGGGAAAAAGTTGACCTTCACCAAATAAGTAATTTGCACCTGGTTGCCACCCCCTCCCTCTACCAGTAACAAATACTGGTATGTTTGTTATCTTTTTTGTGCTGTAGCACAGCACTTTCTCCTTTCTTGCATAGAGGAGAATGATGTTGTGCCCCCCCCCCCCCCCCGTGCTTCTGATGGCACCTCTGCTTCACTGGGTTCCATGTGCAGATGTGCCCCTGGACTTCGGGACCAGGCAGGGACCTGTGGCACAAAATGTACACAAAATTTTATTGGCTAGCATTCTGGATAATCTCTACAATGAACATCATGGATTTTCAATGCACACACGTGCCCATTACCATCTGTTTTTGAACCACTCAGTTATTCCCAGACTGCCTTGCAGGCTCAGGCCAAAGACGCCTTTGTCGATAACAAATACTCATGACATGATTTGTTGCATTTTTACACTTTTATTTTTTAACAAAACATTCTTCAGAAAAAAACAAATGCCTAAAAATAAATTCAACGAGAGAACAGTAATTCTATTACTGTAAAATGACTGAAACATTTTGTCAGATGACTATAATTTACCTTCATTACAGGCTCCTGCTAATCAGGATTCCACAACTTGCCTTCAGTAACAGCACACAATATGGAAAAATAAGGCCTCCGTTCTGAGCTCTGTCATCTCTTTATAGTTGTAGGGTCTCTGTCCTCTGATGTCCTAAGAAAAGCTAATGTTAGGCTGCAACCAGCCTGAGAATTTGTTTACCTTCTTCTGGCTCTGCAGGTTTTCCCTTATGGCCCATATACACGATCAGAAAATCGTAAAAAAATACTACTTTCGGATAGATCGTACGATAATCTGATCCTTGTACACAGCTTTCACGAGACGATCATGACAGTTCATCCGACATTATCTGATGGGAAAGCACGAAAAATTTTCTCGTATGATTTTTTATTTAATCGGTACAGTTGTTCTTTTGAAAATACAATACAAATACACCACAACACATTACATCACTTCTGAATTTTCACTTTAGTAAACTCTTGAATTTCAAAATGAGACTAGCATGAAAAAAAAACCCTGATGATCATTTGTCCGATAATTTCATCATGTGTACCAGGCAAAAGTGTGTTGATTGCTTCTGCCTGTTACTGAGAAGGAGGTTAAAACTTTCAGATGCGGAACGTGAGAAGGGGGGGGGGCTATTCATTTATTACACTGCGGAGGAAGTTCCCCATCAGGTCCGTTCAGCCAATGACGTAGGCGGGGTCTGACATACGAGGGGGCGGACCTGATGGGGAACTTCCTCCGCAGTGTAATAAATGAATAGACCCGCCCCTTCTCACGTTCCGCATCTGGTCCGCTTAGCCTTACACCTACGTCATTGGCTGAGCGGACCTGATGGGGATGCGGATCTGATGTACCCCTTTACTAATTCACATAGGGGGGGCCGGGATCTGGGGGTCCCCTTTGTTAAAGGGGTCTTCCAGATTACGATAAGCCCCCTGCCCGCAGACCCCCACAACCACCGGGCAAGGGTTGTGGGGATGAGGCCCTTGTCCCCATCAACATGGGGACATCCTCCCCATGTTGAGGGCATGTGGCCTGGTACGGTTCAGGAGGGGGGCGCTCTCTCGTCCCCCCCTCTTTTCCTGCGGCCTGCCAGGTTGCGTGCTCGGATAAAGGGTCTGGTATGGATTTTTGGGGGAACTCCACGCCATTTTTTCTTTAAATTTGGGGTGGAGTTCCCCTTAAAATCCATACCAGACCTGAAGGGCCTGGTATGGATATTTGGGGGAACCCCACGCATTTTTTTTTTAAATTTGCGGCAGGGCTCCCCTTAATATTTATACCAGACCTGAAGGGCCTGGTAATTGAATTTGGGGGGACCCCCACGCATTTTTTTTTTTTTACCAATGTCTTTTCTATGTATTTCCGGGAGCCGACAATTCATTATAGCCACGAGTGAGTTTTAAATAACTTTTTGTCCTTCAGAAATTTCACTTTGTGCAGGGACAGTTCTAAGCTCGGGAAACAAGCACGACTTTACAGGCATACTATATACACACCCTAGGTACGAAATTTAAAGGAATATTTCACTTTTATTGTTTCACTTTAAGCATTATTAAAATCACTGCTCCCGAAAAAACGTCAGTTTTTAAAACTTTTTTGCATTGATACATGTCCCCTGGGGCAGGACCCGGGTCCCCAAACCCTTTTTAGGACAATAACTTGCATATTAGCCTTTATAAATAGCACTTTTGATTTCGAATGTTCGAGTCCATTGTATTTAATAGGGTTCTAAAGTTTGCGCAAACTTTCTGACTGTTCGCAGGTTCTGGTGCGAACCGAACAGGGGGGTGTTCGGCTCATCCCTAGTTCTGACCAGATGACTGTTTCTAGCCATGTTGGAAGTACGTTCTCATCGTAGAGTTCGTGCTGCGTATGGGCTTGGTGTTGGGGTTAATGCTTTGACCCGAGCTCAGTCCATGAACAGGGTAAGGAGGAGTTCATGGACCAAGAATTGGTTGCTCCAGCGGGACCAATTCTCTCATATGCCTCTGCTGCGGGAAATCCAGGAGAATAATCCTGATGACTTCAGGTATTATCCCCGTTTTTCACCGTCTTTTGGATTTGCTGTCCCTCTATATCACGAGGCAGGACACTGTGATGCGCAGAGCAGAGGCTAGTTGCCACGTTGCGATACCTGCCGACTGGGAGAAGCCTGCAGGACCTCAAGTTCATGACAGGCATCTCCCCCCAGGCTCTGGGGATCATTATCCCAGAAACCTGTTTTGCCATAATTCAAGTTCTGCAGAAGGACTATATTAAGGTAAGTTTTCTGCTTTAACATCACATTCTATGTATTTAGTGTTTGCTAATGAATTGTATTTCTTTCATCATTCCTTAACCACTTCCCGACCAGTCAATAGGAGATTGACGTCCGGGAAGTGGTTCTGTTATCCTGACTGGGCGTCATATGACGTCCAGCAGGATAACAGACGTTGCGCACCTGTGCGGGCGCGCATCACGGCGATCGGTGGTGCGGTGTGTCAGTCTGACACACCGCAACACCGATCTTGGTAAAGAGCCTCTGACGGAGGCTCTTTACCACGTGATCAGCCTTGTCCAATCATGGCTGATCACGATGTAAACAGGAAGAGCCGTTGATCGGCTCTTCCTCACTCACGTCTGACAGACGCGAGTAGAGGAGAGACGATCGGCGGCTCTCCTGACAGGGGGGGGGCTGCGCTGATTGTTTATCAGCACAGCCCTCCCACGGATGCCCACACTGGACCACCAGGGAAGCCGCCAGGATCACCAGGGAAGGGGGCAACATGTGGATGGCCAGGTATGTACCCCATGGCCATCCACATAAGAAAAATATTCACAATAGATGCCAATCAGTGCCCACAAATGGGCACTGACTGGCATAATTATGGACAAGATAAAAAAGTGATGCCCACCAATGCCACCCATCAGTATCATCAGTGCCACTCATCAGTGTCCATCAGTGCCACCTCTCAGTGCCCATCCATGCCCATCAGTGCCCACCTATCAGTGCCCATCAGTGCCCATCTGTGCCACCTATCAGTGCCACCCATAAGTGCCCATCAGTGCCGCCTATGAGTGCCCATCAGTGCCGCCTACGAGTGCCCATCAGTGCCGCATACCAGTGCCGCCTATCAGTGCCGCCTATCAGTGACCATCATCAGTGCCCATCAGTGCCACCTCATTGGTGCCACCTCATCGGTGCCCATCGGTGCCACCTTATCAGTGCCCATCAGTGCAGCCATATCAGTGCCCATCATTGAAGAAGAAAACGTACTTATTTACAAAAAAAATTAACAGAAACAAAGAAAAACTTTATTTTTTTCAAAATTTTTGGTCTTTTTTTATTTGTTGCGCAAAATATAAAAATCGCAGAGGTGATCAAATACCACCAAAAGAAATCTCTCTTTTTGGGAACAAAATGATAAAAAAATTGTTTGGGTACAGTGTAGCATGACTGCGTAATTGTCATTCAAATTGCGACAGCGCTGAAAGTTGCCATTTTAAAATGTCCAACCAGTCAATAAAAGCACATGCAACATGCAAGTATAATAATCAAATTAGTAATAACACAGGAGAAATACTTACTTTTTGCAAGCATTTTTTTGATCTTCCTGTACTGCTCCGGCTCCCTCAGCTTCAGGTCAGACCACCTTTTTCTCAGCTGCTCTTTGGATCTCCGGACCCCAAATTTCTGGTGCAGACGCCTCACCACTTTGCTCATTATTTTGGTCTTTTTGAGATTAGGTGTCTTGTTACAGACCATGTTTCCCATCATAATCTCTACTCCGCAAGATCTCCACCATCTCCGCCATTTCTGCAAAGGACATATTACTGGCCTTGTATCTTCTCCTGGATCGGGACGTTTCCGGCTCCGTGCTTTCCTCATCGTTAGTTACTATAATTAACACGCATCTGCTGTGTCTCCGCCATGTGGTCTCTCACTGCGCGCCGAAAGAGAAGGGGCGGGGAATATACTAGAAAGAGCGTCAAGGGCAGGTGACGCGGGTGGTGTTTCACGCATGCGCAGTGTATATAATGCTAACACGCATGTGTTGTAACTACGTTCTGTGTACGGAGTAAGGAGGAATGGAAGTACCGAACGCCATAAACGAAGGTAAATTTTAAACTTGGGGCATCAGTGGCCTATACTGCTTCATGATTGAGGCCTATATTGGGATAAGATTCGTCTGACCTAGTGTTTTTGTCTTGTGTTTTATCTTGCAGAAAATATACAGAAGTTTAAAGACCCTGTCATCATGTCTGCTTTCATAGACAAATACAGGGAGATGCAGAGTTTGTGGGAGCTAAAACACAAGTTATACCATAACCGCGACGCAAGGAGGGCAACAATGGACAAATTGGCCGAATTTATGCAGACATGGATCCCCGAGGCAGACTATCACATGGTGAATAGTAAAGTAAATAACTTGAGAAACATGTACAGGAAGGAGTACAAGAAAATCCTCCTATCACAGAGGTCAGGAGCAGCAGCAGACAAAGTGCATGTCCCCAAGCTGTGGTATTTCAAGAAACTGTGATTTCTGGACGACCAGCTAGAAGTCAGGGAATCATTTTCCAGCCTTCCCTCCACCCTTACCTCCAGCCTCCAGCCTTCCCTCCACCCCAGCAGAGGATGACAAGGAGCTACCTGACCTGGAAGACCCGGATCTGAATATCTATAGCCAGGTATAGTATTTTTATACATATTTATTGTCCTATAATTATTGTTGGGAACTAGATGTTATTATTGACAAATTAAGGATTAATCAAAAAGTGATTTACATATCAATAGACAGTAGTGGCCAGAAATGATTGGGACAAGAATGAAAAATGATGGGGTCAGAATGAGAGTCATTTCTATTTATTACCATTCAATTTGCAACAGTCATGAGCTCAAAATTGTGTGTGATTGATGAACCAAAAAATAAAACTATGTCCCTTTTTTATACACAGGATGACCTCAGCCAGGACGAGGCTCAGGAGTGTGGCAGCCAGGAGGAGGCAGGGGTGAGTGGCAGGCAGGAGGAGGCAGGGGTGAGTGGCAGGGGTGAGTGGCAGGCAGGAGGTGGTCGGGCCAAGTGGCAACCAGCAGGTGCCCAGGCCCAGTGGCAGCACTCAGTCACAGGTGCATGCCCTCCGCATTAGATCTAAAAGGCCCAGGAAGGTGAGTCCGGTGGAGAAGGAATCCCTGAGGCTCATAAGGGAGGCAGCTGAGATCATGAGAGCACCCATCAACCCTGAAGAGGCCTATGGCCATTATCTGGCCAGTAGGCTACAGACAGTGGAGGAGGGCCAACGCCTCCTCTGTGGGGCTTTTTTCTATGGTCCTTCAGAAGGCAGTGAGAGGTCAGCTGACAGAGACTACCCATCTGTGTGATCTCGCCCATCCTTCTTCTCCTTCTCCTCCTCCTCCTGCCACATTTCCACCACCTGCAAGGGGGCGTGGAGGGAGCCATAGAAGTAACGCTGCAGAGAGGACCAGAAAATGATTTCCTGGCTTCTGTCTGCTCTGCCAGAAGACGCAGTTTGTTGTAGTACCACAGCTTGGGTACATATGTGTCTTCTGCTGCTGCTCCAGATTTCTGTGATTTGGGGACCAGATTGTGCTCCCAACTGTATGTGCTTCTCAAGTTATTTATTTTTTTGTTCAACACACTTGATGTCTGCCTTGGGGTCCAAAGACTGCGTAAATTCGACCAATTTCTCCATAGTTGCCTTCCTCTTTATTACCAGGTAACAAAATAATAGATAATAATGTTATTGTGGTAACTTGACCATAAAATAAAAATGGAGATCACAAGAAAATATTCAAACCCCACAAAAATATTACATAGGAGATCTTGATTCAAATCACCCAAAAAAATAAAAAAAAATTTTTTTTGATATCTGGCCTGAAAATAAAATACGAATATTCATGAGATCACAAGAAACAATAAAGAAACAAGTTGGTCAGAAGTCTGTGTGAATATCTAGCATTAGAAAGAAGAAAAGAATGCGCTACATTAAACGATGCAATAATTTGCAGCATTACGAACGCTAGTTTTACCAGAACGAGCGCTCCCGTCTCCCAATTTCTTCTGAGCATGCGTGGTTTTTTCTCCGTCGGAGTTCTACACAGACGATCAGAATTTTCGATAGGAATTTTTTTTATCGCAAAAAAAAATAAAACATGTTCTATTTCTAAACTCTGACGGAAAAAAGTCCGATGGGGCCCACACATGGTCGGAATATCCGATGAAAAAATTCCTTCTGACTTTTTTCATCGGAAATTCCGATTGTGTGTACAAGGCATTCAAGTTTATTAACTGCCTACAGGTAAAACAATTAAAATGAATGATCATTTTGGGCAACTGGGCACAAATTTGTATTACCTTCTGGGGCTCCTTAACTGCATAGGCTATTTTCTGGAAAAGGTGAACATAAAAGTGAAAGCTCCACTCATTTAGCCAAATATCATAAAAAGTATCCTACCAGGTCAAAATTTTGGGGAAAAAGGTGAAATTTGCAGCTATAATGGCTTCAACTCTTCTGGTAAGTCTGTCCACAAGGTTTAGGAGTGTGTCTGTGGGAATGTTTGACCATTCTTCCAGAAGTGCATTTGTGAGGTCAGGCACTGATGTTGAAGAGAAGACCTGGCTCGCAGTCTGCGCTCTAATTCATCCCAAAGGTGTTCTATCAGGTTGAGGTCAGGACTCTGTGCAGGCCAGTCAAGTTCCTCCACCCCAAACTCGCTCACCCATATCATTATAGACCTTGCTTTGTGCACTGGTGCGCAGTCATGTTGGAACAGGAAGGGGCCATCCCCAAACTGTTCCCACGAAGTTGGGAGCATGAAATTGTTCCAAATGTCTTGGTATGAGTTAACTGGAACTAAGGGGCCAAGCCCTACCCCTGAAAAACAACCCCACACCATAATCCCCCCTCCAACAAATGATTTGGACCAGTGCACAAAGCAAGGTCCATAAAGACATGGATGAGTGGGTTTGGGGTGGAGGAACTTGACTGGCCTGCACAAAGTCCTGACCTCAACACAATAGAACACCTTTGGGATGAATTAGAGCCCAGACTGGGAGCCAGACCTTCTCTCCAACATCATTGACTGACATCACAAATGCGCTTCTGGAAGAATGGTCAAACATTCCCATAGACACACTCCTAAACCTTGTGGACAGTCTTCCCTGAAGAGTTGAAGCTGTTATATCTGCAAAGGGTGGGCCAACTCAATATTGAACCCTACGGATTAAGACTGGAATGCCATTAAAGTTCACGTGTGTGTAAAAGCAGGTGTCCCAATACTTTTGGTAATATAGTGTATATGACTCTGATCGATTTTCACACGATCGATTTTCTTGCCATTTTTTTTCTTGCCGTTTTTCACGTCGTTTCCTCTCAAGCCTGTCTTGCGTACACACGATCATTTTAAAAAACGATGAAGCAAAGCGCAGTGGCGTACAACACGTACGACGGCACTATAAAGGGGAAGTTCCGTTCTAATGACGCCACCCTTTGGGACGCTTTTGCTAATTCCGTGTTACCGCGTGTTAGTAAAAGTTTGGTGAGAGACGATTCGCGCTTTTCAGTCTTCGTGCTTTAAAGATCGTTTTGTGGAGTTCAGTTTGTGCCTGTGGGTTCGTATCTGTTTCGCATTGCGTGTAGTCAGTTCGTATCTGTTTATTCAGTGCGGTCTGCTCTGCTCGTTCCTGTTTTTCAGCTTGTTCTTCATTGGTCTTGCTGTTCTTCCGTGCGTTCTTCTAGTTCGTTCTGTTCAGCCGACCGTTATCTAGCCATGTTGCGGCTACGTACTCGTCGTAGAGTTCGTGCTGTAGTTGGTGCCGGGGTTCATGCTGTATCCCGACTCCATGCCATGAGCAGGGTCAGGAGGAGTTCATGGACCAAGAATTGGTTGCTCCAGCGGCACCAATTCTGTCACATGCCTTTGTTGCGGGAGATCAGGGAGAATAATCCTGATGATTTCAGGAATTTTCTCAGGATGTCTGACCCCGTATTTCAGCAGCTGTTGGCTTTGGTGTCCCCCTACATTACCAGGCAGGACACCGTTATGCGTGAAGCCATCAGTGCTGAGCAGAGGCTCATTGCCACGTTGCGATATCTGGCGACTGGGAGAAGCCTGCAGGACCTTAAGTTCTCCACAGGCATATCCCCCCAGGCTCTGGGTATCATTATACCAGAGACTTGTTCTGCCATCCTTCAAGTTTTGCAGGAGGACTATATTAAGGTAAGTGTTCTTCTTAAAAACTTCACATTGTATGTATTTTTGTTTTGGATACTTTTTATTTTGCTTTATTAGCAGTCCCTAATTCACATGATTCTTAGCTGCAGGGAATGTCCCCTTTCTCCCCATGTTTTAATAGTAAAAGTTTTGGTTTTGAGGCCTACCTGTAAAATTTGGCTTACCTAACCTCTCCAGCATGCTATCCTGGGGCCATACCTACCTTGCCTAGTCATTTCCATGTATTTTATTCTATGTTCCATCATAGTGCTTTACCCAAAACGCAACCTAAAGATTGCCTAGGAATGTTCCTTTTTTTTTTTACTTCATACAGAGTGCTACAGCCTTCATTTGTGATATTCCCAACTCATCTTCAACCCCCCCCCAATTTTTATTTATTGATTTTTTAGGTTTGTTGTTGCTTACTAATCTTTTTTTTTTTACAGTTTCTACCAATGTTGGACATGAATGTTTTTATGAAATCAGCTTTCAATGTTTCTGGCTCAAAGTATTAATTTATTCTTTCTTTAATTCCACAGTTCCCTTCTTCGCCACATGAATGGCAGAATGTGGCTTCCGAGTTTGCCCAGCGATGGAACTTTCCGAACTGTGGAGGAGCCATCGACGGCAAACATGTTTGGGTCGTCCCACCACCCCATTCGGGATCCTTTTATTATAACTATAAGGGGTTCCACAGCATCGTGATGATGGCAGTGGTGTCGGGCCACCTACGAGTTCCTCTATGTGGACGTTGGCAAGAATGGCAGGATGTCTGATGGAGGAGTATTTGCCCAGACGGAGTTTGGGGAACGGCTCCTTTTGGATCTGCTGGCCTTGCCACCAGCGGAGCAGAATGTGGAGGGACTACCTTTTGTGTTTGTTGCGGATGAGGCGTTTGGCCTGGGACCCCATTTGATGAGGCCATTCCCGCAATGCACCCTCACCCCTGAGAGGAGGGTGTTCAATTATCGGCTGGCCAGAGCCAGAAGGGTGGTGGAAAATGCCTTTGGCATCATGGCCAGCCGATTTCGCCTCTTCCTGACTTCCATCCACCTTGCCCCATACAAATGGAACCATGTGGTAATGACTTGCTGTGTGCTTCATAATTTCCTACGGGTGCATTCCACCAGTTATATAGCTTTGAGTGGGCCTGAGGCCTCTTTACTCAATCAAGAAACTTTAGTGGCCCTGGAACCTGGCTGTCCTGGCTTGGCCCCCCCCAACCGGACGTGAGGTCCGTAACCAATATGTGGAATATTTTATGGGTAGGGGGGCCATTGAAATGCCAGAAAATGTTTAAAATGTTGTTTTCAATTAAATACATTATTTTATGGAGTAAAGATTGGTTTGGTGTTTTCATTTTATAATGTTTTATGTTTCATGTAGGTTTACCTAGTGCACTTGTATTGCCATGTGTATTTATCATTCTTAATTAGCCTTCATTGTCACTGTAAACACAAAACATTGATTAGTTCACTCAGCACCACATTTACATAATGAAGCCACAATTATTTGGAATGTAAAAATACCTTTATTTCTTTTTTTGGTGGTAAACTTCCTTTGAAATGTGGATGTTCCCTTAATTTTTGGGGTATTAAAACGCATGACCAGCCATGCGTAAACAAACTATATTCTAAAAAATTGTGAAAAAGCTAAACATGTGCTAGTCATTAAAGGGTAAAACAACAAAAAACCTTCCAAAACTCAGCAATTTAAACGTTCTTTGGTGTAAAAACATTAGACACGCCCAAGCACAGCCATGATATTTTGGAGCCTTTCCTCCACCCGCTTGGTATTTGCCCTGATCTCTATCCCTTAATTTTTTCGAGGTCACGACAGCAGACCATGAGGTATTGGATCAGGATCTGGGCACTGTGATGTGTCAACTTTTTGGGGTCTTCGGCCAGAACTGCACCTAAATGTAAAAAGAAAAATGTAGGATAGAATATGTAGGCCTACATCTATTTAACATGCATGTGTCTGGTTTCTCTCTGACCTGTTGTGGTGCCACTTTCCACTTCCACAACATCACATTCCTCTCCATCCTGGGGTTCTGGGGCTATTGTTGTAGGTGTTGCAATTATCGGCTCATCTGAGGTAGCTATTGGAATCCCTAGGGAGATTGAAATAAAAGGTATAGTTTCATTAGTAGCGACTCAATTTTTTCAAAAAAACTAAACATGATAAAATACTTTGTAAACATTCTTTTGAAGCCTGCTCCATTTTAAAATGGACCCCCAGTGCCAACCGGAACACATGATTGGATACATAGCCAAAACCATAGCATATACTTTTTAAACACAAATTTGACACATTGTAACACCCCAAAGTATCTACACTGGATCACCTGTGTGTGACTCCCTCAAGCTTTTTGGCTTTAGGCCCACACTTGTACTACTGCGTTCAGATGTTTCATCAGCTGCTGAGCATTCACTCCCTTAACATTACCATGCATATCCTTTTTTCAAACAAACAAATGTCCTTTGGATTAGCACCTAAAAAATAAGTGATTACAAAATTTGCTCCCCCAAATAAAATAAAATACATGGGTGTTCACACTGGATGATCCTAAAACATCGTTTGAGGAACTGTACGGAGAAAGAGGTTTAATACGTCCGTTTACTGTGCGGACGAACCTGAAAGATGGTATCTTTCACTGTACTATATCAAAGTCAAAAATACACGACAGAATACAAGTAAATAATATGTACCATGGAAAATATTAAAAAATAACTTACTTTTTCCTAAAACTTTCTTGATTCTTTTGTATTGGTCGGGCTCCCGCAACTTCAGATCAGACCAACGTTTTCTGAGCTGTTCCTTCGTTCTGCACACCCCGAATTTTTTGCAAAGACTTTTGACCACTTTGCCCATAATTTTTGCCTTGACCAGATTAGGCCTTTTATACGGCCCATGCTTGGCATCATAATCCTCCCTCTTCAAAATGGCGACCATCTCCACCATTTCCTCGAATGACATGTTGGATGCCTTATATCTCCTGGATCTGGATTTGGGCTCCTCTGGAATTTCCTCCTCTGTAGAGGTAATCTCAGCCACCTGTGTCTCCGCCATGTTTTGTTAAGCACTACGACGAGCGAGAAGGGGCGGGGAAAGTACAATATCGAACGTCAGGGGCGGGGAAAGCGTGCAGAGTTTCACGCATGCGCAGTGTATATCAAGTGAAGATCCATGTCTTGAAAATACGTTCATTTGGTGGGAGAGGGAGTTAGCAACGAACGTCTTGACGAAGGTACCTAACAATTTAAGCATTTCAGGTTCATCAGACGAGGAGATTTGTGCGTAAAAAATATGTAGAAAATGCACATTTGAGGAATGTTGCCTGAAAAATATATATTTTGTTGTTTCTCGCTTTTACAGATATCATGAATACTTTCAAAAACCCGGAATTCATGTGGGCGTTCATAGACAAATGGCAAGAGCTACCTATACTATGGCAAACCAAAAGTGGCGCGAATAAAAATAAAGACGCCAGGAAAGCAGCACTGGAGAGCCTGCTTGCATTTGTGCAAACAAAGATACCCACAACAACTCTCCAAGATGTCAAAAACAAAATTGCGACCATCAGAGGGACATACAGGACCCAGAGGACTATGGTCCTGAGGTCCCAGAGGTCAGGTGCACCAGCAGATAAGGTTTATAAACCCAGTCTGTGGTACTACAGTAAGCTTGCTTTTCTGGATGACCAGCTGGAAGTGCGGGAATCTCTCTCCACCCTTCCCCCCAGAGGTCAATCCAGCCTTCCTTGTACCCAACCCTCCAGCCTTCCCTGCAGCCAGTCCTCCAGCCTTCCTGTCAACCCTGCTCTGGCTTCCTCTGAGGATCAAGATCAGGGCCTTGAGGAGGCAGATTTGGAGATATGGAGCCAGGTAAAGTATTGATATCTATATTTATATCTTACAAAATTGTAGAATTTAAATAGATGTTAGTATTGTTAAAGGTATGTACACTTCTACCAATAAAGTTTTTTAAGAGCAAGATACAGTAGTGGCCTAATTTTATGTGGACAAGGCAACAAAACCAGAATGCAGAATCAATGAAAATGACATAACTTTTGACATTGATTTCAACAATGTCTAGAGGTGAACAATGTCTGTGAATGATGGTGGGCCAAAATAAATAATGTCCCTTTCTTTTTTTACAGCCAGAGCAGAGCCAGGAAGAGGGTGATGTTGGGGATGAGGAGGAGGCAGGGCCCAGTGGCACCCAGGAGGAGGCTGGGCCCAGCACAAGAGCCCAGATGCCTCCCCTGGTAGTTAAACCACGAGGGCCAAGGAGAGGTAGGCAGGTGGAGGAGGAAACCAGGGCCTTCATCAGAGAGGCAACAGCGGCCCTCAGAGAGACACCCACTGTTGATGAGGGATTTGCCGCAGTCCTCGCCCACAAACTAGGGCAAATGGACTTACGGCAAAAGGTGTATAGTGAGACCCTGCTTTTAAAAGTGATCAATAAGGGCTTGCTAGGTGAACTCACCATGTACAGCGATATAACAGAGGTTGTCCCTACTCCTCCACCTCCTCCTCCTCCTCCTACTACTCCTCCTGCCACAACCTCTCCTCCTGATCCCCAGCCTCCAAGGAAGAAACCAACCAAGGCTGCAGAGAAGGCTGGAGAGAAGGCTACAAGGAAGAGGAGAAAATAATGCCTGCTGTAGTACCACAGACTGGGGACATATAGGACTTATCTGCTGTGGCTCCTGACCTCTGGGAGCTCAAGACAAGATTAGGCTCCTTTTTTTTGGGGATCTAATCTCTATTTTGGTTTTCACATCTTGGATGGTTGTTGTGGGGTCAAAGGGATGCACAAATGCAAGCAGGCTCTCCAGTCCTGCCTTCCCCTTTAATTTGTTATGTTCCGAAATAAAGGTTTTTTTTTTTGCCTTAAAAAACTTGACTATGTGATTTGTATTTCAAAAGAGAGCTTGCTAGGGAGCAGGCAGGGGCATCTCAAATAATATTATTGTTATTATCAAGGGACACAAACCTCCCTGAGGCCAAATGAGACACATTTTGAAGGTTGGTGTGGTAACTTTACACAAGAATAATTTAAGCCAAAAAATAAAAAACAAGGCCCCAAAAATTAAAAATACAATAGTAAAATATAATTAAAAAAAAAAGGATATTTACATTATTTTATTATTATTAGTATTATTTAGGAGGGAGGTGCGGCTTAGAAATAATATTTTACAATCATTAGAGCAATTTGGAATTACTTTAGAAACAAGTTTGGCATAACTCTCATGCCGCGTACACACGGCCGTTTTTCTCGTTGAGAAAAACGAAATTTTTCCCATTCGACGAGAAAAACGATCGTCTGTGGGCTTTCTGACGTTTTTTTCGACGAGAAAAACGGCATTAAAAACGACGAGAAAAATTAGAACATGTTCTAATTTTTCTCGTCGTTTTTTTCGACATGTTTTCCGCGGCAGTGTTTCCCATAGGAGCCCACACACGGTCGTTTTTTTCGACCAAAAAAAAAATGACATTTAAAACGGCCGTGTGTGGGGGGAACAAGCTGTTCCTCGTTTTTAACGCCGATTTTCTCGACGGTGTTTTCACCGTTGAAAAAATCGATCGTGTGTACGCGGCATCAATGTCATTAGCAAAAGAAGGTAATTTTTAAGCATTATCAAAAGGAGAACGGAATGCGCAGCATTAAAACGATGCAATTAATTCCACCGTGACGAATGTGCCATCTCCATTTCCAACATTAGCTTTACCAAAACGAGCGCTCCCGTCTCATAGTTGCTTCTGAGCATGCGCGTTTTTTTTCACCTCGTGAAAGCATACACACTATCGTTTTTCACGTCGTTAAAAAAAACGAGCATGTCCGAAATTTTTAATGGCCGTTTTTCACGTCGTTAAAAATGATCTGGAGCATACACACGATCATTTTTTAGGGCCATTTTTAAAAATGGCAGTTTTAACGGCATGAAAAACGATCGTGTGTATGGGGCATGAGGATCCTTCTTTTCTTGAAGCTCCTTTATATGGCATTCCTTTACTTTAAGTGTGAGGGAGTTTGAGTGGGGCTATGCATAAATAATCACTTGTTTGTGATGGAATGTAAACACCTGCCAGCCCATACTCCTCCTCTAGACCACATTCACATAGCTATGTTGGATTATTACTGCATACGTATTGACTTTCATTAATCTTCAATAACAGTAAAGCCACTTTTTTACAACAAGGCATATTGAAAGAAATATACGGTATTTGCCTTTTTGCAGCCTATCCATTGCTATGTGATCTCTTTGATATGGATATATACTATCTTGAGTTTATTATCTCAGAATATGATCAATAATTATATTACTAGGGGACATGATGGGTGGAGTTTTTATATATTGTTTGTCATGTGTCTTCACCGTAATTTTTAGAGATGTTTCAAAAAAAGTTTTGGTAATGACATCTGAAGTCGCGTGATTTCAAAGCCGCATTCAGTGTGAACTGAAATGTTTATTGTATTTTTTGGTTCTAAAGCTTCACTCTTCTTCCTCCTCCCCACTACTGTAACATTTATTGTTTTTTTCCGGGAGCAGGTACCTGCTGATTCTATTAGGTACCAACTCCCATTTCCGCAATTCTTGCCATGGCGAGAATAATATAAGCTTGGTCAGCCCTCCTCTCGACTGCATCCTCCCAGAAGGCTTCAGGACCAGTCTGTAAGCACGGGGATCCGAAGGGATGGGTAAAATGTGGATCAGCTGCCTGTTTTTACCTTCCCTACAGCCGTCCATGTAAGTGAGGCCTTATAGTGTCATGCACACTTGGCATCAAAAATACAGCTTTTAAGGGTGTTTGACTTTTTTTTTTGCCTCTAGGTTCTACTCTTTATCAGTCTATGTGTCCATGCACACAAGGGTGTTTATATGCATTTACTGTAGAGTTAGAAAATGGGTCCCCAAAAAGCCCAGAGTCTCGGCCATTTATAACACAATTATTAGCCCCGAGCCCCCCCGAATGGCTGCTTACAGAGAGTGCGGCGCTGCACTGCTCATGAGTGGGGATCGATCCCAGCAGCAAGCACAAGGTCTGTTCACGTGGGTGGCGCCACCTAAGTCTAGTATTGGACGTCACATGGTCCCGCGATTCCGGAATTGGACCAGTGAGACGTCCATCATAGGCCCTGCCATGTCCAGGAGGCGCCGCCTCCTGGACCCGGCAGCACCTATGATGGACATCACACTGGTCCAATGAATGCGGGACGTGTGACGTGCTGTCTATCATAGGTGCTGCAGGCTCCAGAAGGCGGGAATTATACTGCGGCCGCCACGCCGCGTCACTGTGAGAAGATCCCCGCTCAGGGGGTGGCTCTCCTTTCCTGTCCTGTGTCTCCTGTCCTCCTTTCCTCTCCTGCCCTCCTGTCCTGTCACGGGCATGGCTCTCCTCTCCTGTCCTGTGTCCTGTCCTGTCCTCCTGTCCTGTGTCCTGTCCTGTCCTCCTGTCATGTGTCCTGTCCTGTCATGGCTCTGGCTCTGGCTGCGGCTGCCTGGAGTGTCTGCTGTCTACTCTACTGTGATGGGCGTGCCACACACTACGACTGAGCTGCAGGAGGAGGTCACGTCACCTGAAGTCTGGTCAGGTAGGTCAGTGTATGTGAGGTAGGTAAGTGTGTGTCAGTTAGGTCACTGTGTGTCAGGTAGATCAGTGTAGGTCAGTGCGTGTCAGGTAGGTCACTGTGTGTCAGGTAGGTCAGTGCACGTCAGGTAGGTTAGTGCACGTCAGGTAGGTAACACCGTTCCCCCGGACTCAGACTTTGGGCTGAAGCCCCTGGTCTTTTTGTCACCTAGCAACACCCCTGGCCAGCATGTTCCAGAAAGGAGAGTGACGTGTGTAAACATGTGTAAGCACATCTAGATGCACTTAAGTGCAACATATATGCAACATTGAAATTGATTATCATTAAAAATTCTAGGTGCTCGGCCCAGGGTACATAGCTACCCACTCACCCTACCTGCTTTCTTGCCCGCAATTGGGGCGCCCATCTTAAGTGCGTGACCCCCTGTGAGCAGAGTTGCCTGTGGGGCGGACCCACCTTGGAGCGGGAGGCGGACGCTTTGGCGGCATGGACCTCTCTTGGGAAACTTGGGGAGACCATACGGAATCTAGCTTTTTTAAATCTCCGGTTCAGCCATACTACGTGGCAAGGAAGGTAAATAGGCAAATTTCTCTAGAAATAGATATATGTATAGCATAACTTTTTTTCCGGCTGTCTCTCCATTAACTGATATTGACTACTATGAAAGATATTATGTATTAACTTTATGACTTGCTGTAACCAATGGGAGACGCTTAAAGTATGCTTTAATCCTAATATATTGTTTTTTGACATTCCATAGAATATAAGACCCCCTTGAGGAAGACCTTAATGGGTCGAAATGCATCGGGGCTCTCTTCTGTTCACCATATGCATTCAAGACGTATGATCTTATTATTCATCTTGTCCACCTTTGTACATGACTTGAACCGCCGTCTTTGTATACACTGTCTGGCTTTGTAAATACCGGAGCTCATAAATTTATGTACTAATTTTTAATCTACGAGGGCCAAGCGCCTTTTCATTAAATAAAACTTTTTTATTAAATAATGATTTCAATTATTTCTTGCTGCTAAAAAGTCCCACGGGAAACTTTTTCTCTCCATGTCCAGGTACTTTGGCAAGGGCCTGGAACCCAGCAGCCTTCGGCTGGGATCCGCCGGGGACCGAGGCTCCCAGGGATCTGCCTTGCGAGGGGACCCGTATCCAGGATGAGGAGGCCAGGGAGGTGACCCTTTCTGAATACCCAGCGCAGAGTCATGGTGACAGATGGGGCCTCTGGTAACTCTCCGGAGGGATGTTTTTATCTTGAAAAGGGGTAAGTTACTCAAGAAAGTAAGTGCGGGTGACTCTACGCACACCAGGTCAGTGGCAGTGACTTGCAACTATTCACCAGGTCAGTGGCAGTGACCAACCTCATGGTCCATGGCAGGGACCGTGCTAAGCAGAATAGGAGAAACCTTAACTTCAGTTTGTGCCTGGACCTCCTCCCACCTTATCTGACCCGTGTTTGTCTCAACCTGTCTGCTCTCAAAGAGACTATTTATTGCCCTTATGAATAAATAAGAAGTTGGACTTTTCAGTTGGTGTGGACAGTTGCTTACTGGGGAGAACTAAGGACTTGTTTCTGGCTACCCCAGAAACTAGGTCAGCTCTGGAGGTTTTAAACACTGGCTGCAAGCAGGCCCGAGAAACTTAAGCCTCGTACACACGGTCGGACTTCCATTGGACTTTTCCATGGATTTTTGTCCACACCCATAGCCATAGCATACCCACCACAGGACTTTTCTGCAAACTTTCCCAAAACTTTTTGCAACATCACATGGTTTTTCTGCTCTTTACCGCCACCCTTTGGTCAACTTCTGCTATTGTTGGTTGATTTTAAAATGAGTTGTTTTGTCCATCGGACAAAAGTCCTATGGTTTTCTGTACACACGGTAGGACTTTGCTCCATCGGACTTTTGTTGGGCAAAAGTTTGTCCGTTTGCAGACCCAACTTTTGCCCGATGAAAACAAAACCAAACAAAAAAAAGTTTGTCCGATGGAGCATACACACGGTCGGATTGTTGGTCCAACTTGCTTAAAACGAAGTTTGTTGGGCAAAAGTCCGACCGTGTGTACCGGGCTTAAGACCGCTCAACCTCCCCATCCAGGAGGGTACGGGCTTGTGGTGCGGTGTGCCTCAGTCTTTCCTGCGCAGGAGCCAACATAATAGAAAAGAAGGTAAAGGCTGGGGTGGGTGCGCTACACAGCCTTTTTCCAAAATGGATTAAATGCCTTATTTTCCTCAAACTTTTACAAACAAATACCCCATAATGACAATGTGAAAGAAGTTTGTTAAAACTAGGGTTGTCCCGATACCGATACTAGTATCGGTATCGGGACCGATACCGAGCATTTGTGCGAATACTCGTACTCGCACAAATGCTCCCGATGCCAGATCCGATACCTGGAACTGGAAGTCAGCGGACAGAGAGGGTGGAGCAGAGATCGGTCTGGCAGCAGCGGATCACGGGGGGTAAGCTGGCCGTTCCAAAACGGTGACCGGAGCAGTCACATTCGGTACAGAAAGTGACGTTCCGTGTCTCCGTCGGAAGGTAAACATCACGACGCCCATCTTGGTACACCCTGCACTCGGCTGCAGTAAGCCAGCAGCCGACATCTTGTTACACCCAGCTCATATAGTTCGGGCTGGGTGTAACAAGATGTCCGCTGCTGGTTTACTGCAGCCAAGTGCAAGGTGTACCAATATAGGTGTTGCAGTTTACTTACTAGAAGTTAAATGACATGAATGATGAGAAGAAAGGAAGGATTTTGCAATGCTATATGCCATATAGCATTGCAAAATCCTTCCTCTCCTCTCATCATTCATGTCATTTATTATGCAATTGCCAATCAGTGCTGCCTTTTAGTGCCTGCCCATAAGTGACATCAGTTCCATCTATCAGTGCCCATAAGTGCTGCCTATCAGTGCCATCTATCAGTACCCATAAGTGCCATCCATCTGTCAGTGCCAATCTATCAGTGCCCATCAATGCCCATCAGTGCCACCTATCAGTGCCAAATAGTCAAATTGTCACATGACATTAAAAAAAAGTATCGGTAATCGGTATCGGCGAGTACTTGAAAAAAGTATCGGTACCTGTACTCGGTCCTAAAAAAGTGGTATCGGGACAACCCTAGTTAAAACCTTCATATCAGGTTCAATGTCTATGCTGAGATTAGGCCATCAGTCTGCCACAGCAGGGATGGAGAATTTCCTCAATTTCCTCTCCCCCAGTGATAACTGCAACATTGTATCTTTGCAGCAATTCTGAGGGTAAGAGGCTTCTGCGACACATCTGTCTGTCCACAGTCAGGAAGTAGATGTTGACCCTGGATGATGTTTCCACAAAGATGGCGGCACCCTTCTGGAGACAAAAGCAGAAAAAGGGGGAATACAGTGATCACAGTGAAAGGTAATAAAGACCTGGAAGTGTTATGCCACGTACACATGACCGTTTTTCCTGTCATGCAAAAAAACAACGTTTTTCTCGACGTGTTTCGTCGTGATTCCTCTCAAGCCTTCCTTGCATACACACAATCAGGAAAAAAAACGCTTGAGCAAAGCGCGGAGACGTACAACACGTACGACAAAACATACGACAGGACTATAAAGGGGGAAGTTCCATTCGAATGGCGCCAACCTTTGGGCTGCTTTTGCTGATCTCGTGTTAGTAAAGTTTGGTGAGAGACGATTCGCGCTTTTCATCCTCGTGCTTTTCAGTCCGTTACAGCGTGATGAATGTGCTATCTCCATTTCAAACGCTAGTTTTACCAGAACGAGCGCTTCCATCTCATACTTGATTCTGAGCATGCGCGTTTTTTTTCCCCTCGGAAAAGCATACACACGAGCGGTTTTCGCGATGAGAAAAAGAACAACGGGAAAAACGACGAGAAAAAATAGAGCAGGTTCTAATTTTTTTTGCGGGCAGTTTTCTGGTTGAGAAAACTGCTATGGAGCATACACACGACCGGTTTTCACGACCAATCTAAAAAATGGCAGTTTTCTCGTCATGAAAAGCGGACGTGTGTACGCGGCATTACACTTTCATATTACATTGCACGCATTTACTTAACATTAAAGTGGTTCTAAGGGCTGAAGGTTTTTTACCTTTTATACATTCTATGCATGAAGGTAAAAAAACTTGTGTGCAGCATCCCCCAGTCCCCTCAATCTTCACCTGAGCTCCCTCCGATCCAGCAATATTCTCCTCATTGGCTGCCAACATACCACCCAACTTTTTGAGATGGGAACGAGGGACACCTATTAGCAAAAGTACGTAGGCATAGGACACACCCCCCTGTCATGCCTCCATAACCACTTCCGGATCGCCCACTGTATATATACGTCGTCACTTTGAAGACGGATATCTCTGTTATGGCAGCAGCTAGCTACCATAACCCAGGTATCCATCTCTTCAGCGGGCGGTCCGGTTCCCAATAATGGTTGTCTCTGCGGCGAATTCGCCGCAAGATCACTGTTATCTGCAGCGGGAGAGGGGCCCCCCCCTTCTGCCGCTCTCCCGCGCCCTCCGCCGCTTACCAGAGCCGTCGGTAGCGGCGGAGACGATCGGGTGCTCTATCCTGCTTGGTATTAGTACGAGTGAGGGGAAGATGGCCCCCACCCGTCTCCATACCATAGCAGGGCGGAAGTGACGTCAAAACATCACCTCCGACCATAGCTTGTAAAGGACTTTTTTTTTTTTAAATGACAATTTTTTTTTTTATTGTATTGCATTTTAGTCCAAATATGAGATCTGAGGTCTTTTTGACCCCAGATCTCATATTTAAGAGGACCTGTCATGCTTTTTTCTATTACAAGGGATGTTTGCATTCCTTGTAATAGGAATAAAAGTGACCCAAATTTTTGTATATTTTTTTTAAAACTGTGTCAAATTAAATAAAAGAAAGTAAAATAAATAAATATATTTTTTCTTTTTTTGAAGCGCCCCGTCCCGACGAGCTCGCACGCAGAAGCATATGAAAGCGGTGTTCAAACCACACATGTGAGATATTGCCGCGATCGTTACAGCGAGAGCAATAATTATAGCCCTAGACCTCCTCTGCAACTCAAAACATGCAACCTGCAGAATTTTTTAAACGTCGCCTATGGAGATTTTTAAGGGTAAAAGTTTGTCGCCATTCCACAAGCGGTCGCAATTTTGAAGCGTGACATGTTGGGTATCAATTTACTTGGCGTAACATTATCTTTCATAATATATAAAAAATTGGGCTAACTTTACTGTTGTCTTATTTTTTAATTAAAAAAATATATTTTTTCCAGAAAAAGTGTTCTTGTAAGACCGCTGCACAAATACGGTGTGACAAAAAGTATTGCAATGACCGCCATTTTATTCTCTAGGGTGTTAGAAAAAAAATAATGTATAATGTTTGAGAGTTCTACGTAATTTTCTAGCAAAAAAACTTGTTTTTAACTTGTAAACAACATATCTGAAAAAGAGGCACAGTCCTTAAGTGGTTAAAGGAGAATTTTACCAAAAAATTATCAGTTAAACCTACAAGTGCTTTTTTTGAAACTATAATTTCTTTATATTGGCTTTTGAAATTTACAAATGCAAAAATTTCGAAATTGTATGAAAGGTTTGGCACTGGGAAACACTTTTTGAAAGATAAAAAGTGCATTTTATATACAACTCTATAGATCAGACCAAAATGAGGGACAAATGAGGAGGAAAGAGAGACAGAGGGACGTTGTTCCAAATCCGGAACAGTCCCTCAAAATCAAGGACAGTTGGGAGCTATGTGTCAATCATGGGCAGTGAGCCAATGAGGAGAGAGCAGGGGGGGGTGCAAAGAACGTTGTCATCTTATGGAGGCATAAAGCAGCGACGCGGGAGGTAGCATGCCAGGGCAAGAGGCTTTCTCTAGGAGCGCTGCTTGAGGGGGAGGAGCCAGGAGCACCAGCAGGGGATCCAAAAAGAAGAGGATCGGCGCTGCTCTGTGCAAAACCATTGCACAGAGCAGGTAAGTATAACATGTTTGTTATTTTAAAAAATAAATACAAAATTAAGCTTTATTACCACTTTAAAAACATATCTGATGCTAGGTCCACTATAGGTTCAGAGAACACGTTTTATGAAATTTCCATCATCCCCTTTACACATGGCTGAAAATTTGAAAGACAGAAAAACCCAACCCTGGCTGCTGAAGAGACAGAGACGTGGTACAGTAAACATGTATGATACTAAATTAAATGTAAGATCATGCGGCAGTGGGAGAGAGTGTTGGGGGTGTCTAGTCAGCTCAGAGTTTAGAAACAGGTCAGCAGTTTTCATAGGAAGGAAATGAAGTCTTTCTGGAGACATAATTAGTACATAAGTTACTCATTCCATCGCATCTCCCAAAAATAGGTTAGTGAGCATAGGAATGTATAACCCAGAAGGGTGTGGTCTCTGTGCTTACATCAGCGGTTCTAGATGTACAGGAAGCAAAAAGGCATAAATGAAATATCTTGAACTCCTGAAATAAGGAATTATATATTAGTTTTTGAGGTATGCACTTGAATAATTTCTTGAAACGCTCTGTTCTAAGAAGTCTCTACTGTGCTACGCATTTGTTCGGTGGAGGGCTTTTGGATTCCTTACTCCTATGATGCCATAACCTGGGATATACTTTCTTGTTGCTCCCCAAACTCCATAGAAGTGTAGCGCCCTGTTACTCTAGAATGGGCGCTATGTGTAAATTTAGGGGTATCTGGGCTGTAAATAGCTCAGAGTGATTATGTAAAGTGTTGGTTTCGGTTCCAGCTTTGGCTGTGTTGTGCGCGTTTCCCACTGTTGCCAGTAGGTGCCACTGTTGGCTTGATGTATTTCTCACACTGACAAGTGCATTGACTGTTCTTTCCCAGAAACAGCCCAGTGGGAATGTTCTCGCCGCTGGGCATGCTGGGAAAGGAGTATTTAAGGGCAAACGCCATGTTTTTCTCTCTCTCTGCCTCATGGCCCTTCAGGCCTGAGGCTGTGTTCACAGTCTCTTCTACCCAGGGGCCTGCTGGCTTCCTGACCTCATGGCCCTCCTGGCCTAAGGTATGTGGCAGTTGCTCTTTTCTACCTCGGGCCCTGCTGCCTCGAGGCTGTGCTAATACGAGTAGGCCCAGAAGTCTGTCTGGGGCCTACTTAACTGAAGGTGGTCCTGTGCTGTCTTGCCTGTGGGAAGAAGCCACTCAAAACGGAGAAGATTCCAGGGGAGGACCTTGCTGGAGAGAATCGAGCTGAAGGCTGGTTTCTCAGGAAGGGCCTGGTGACTCGTATGGAGAATGCACCAAAGTTAATCTACCTCACAGTACTGCCGGATGGCTTAAAGGTTCTGGTACTGTGCAGCTGATCTAACTAATTGACTACTGGCTAAAGAATCCTGTGGCAGAGGATTATCCAGGAGTTTCCACTTATCGCTAAAGTCTGTGGCAGAGACTTTGTCCGTGCTTCATACCGGCTGCTAGGTCAGTGTGAGAGGCCTATCCGGTTGTCGCAAGATCCAGAGACAGAAAACTGTTGTCATCTGGATCCAAGAATCTCATCGGTGATCTGCATTAAGGTATCTGAACTTCCCCTAACCCTCTATCCCTCTACTACTGAAGTTCCTTTAATAAAGCAATTGAGAAAAAGACTGAAGTGACTGGCAATCACATCTATTCAAAACTACCTAACATAGACTCTTAGTTCTGGGACAGTGAAATGTGGGGTAACGGCAGGACCCAAATGTAATCCAGTAGCCCTCTAGGGGGTATCGCTACAGAAGTAATGGTTTCCATACACTACACTGGTGTTGTTCACTTGCTCTTTACAGAGTCTAGTTAACTGCAGTGTAAGTCTGGCCCTCAGAGATGACTCTTAAGCCTCGTACACACGATCGGATTTCCCGCAGACAAAGCGTCAGACTTTTGTCCGAAGGGCGTGTGCCTGGATTTTGTCTTGCATACAAATGTCACACAATTGTCGGCTAACAAACACGAACGTGGTGATGTACTAGACGTACTACGTGTTTTTTCAGCCCTTTAGCGCCACCCTTTGGGCCCCTTCTGCTAATGTTGTGTTTGGTGAGCATTGCTTCCGAGCATGCGTGTTTGTACTTTGGACTTTTGTCTGATGGACTTGTGTAAACACGATCATTGTCCGCAAATTTTTTTTAAAGCCTGCCATCCAACATTTGTCCGCGGAAAATCCGACAACAGTTGTCCGATGGATCGTACAAACGGTCGGATTTTCCGCCAACAGGCTGTCATCGCACAATTCCTGTCGGAAAATCCGATCGTGTGTACGAGGCTTTAGCATGCATGCCCAGTTGCAATAGAAAACTAAGAGCTACACAGCTACAAAAGCAACTTTACTGGTTCCCGAGGAGGCCGCTTACAGAAATTAGATAACCAATGAAAGGGTCTGAGGAGGGTGCTGAGGGATGTGAATTTTTTTTTTTTTTTTAATGATAGTACTCCGGTTTCCTTCCACACTCCAAAGACATGCTGGGAGGTTACTTGGCTCCTGTCTAAGTTGGCCCTAATATGTGTATGTGTGAATCTGAGCTAGGGACTTTAGATTGTAATGGATAAGAAAAGTTGCGCTATGAGTCCAAAATTCTATTATTTGGATAGTGAAAAGTCCAAACAGAAATGCTTAAAGGGCTGATGTCAATTAAAACACTGATCTTGGGTCCTATAGACTGGTGAAGTTGTATGCTTACCAGAGGATAAGCCAGATCGAACAGATGGCTATAACCCAGCCTAGGCCTTTAATTGCACTTCGGATAAGGTTTTTTCAATAATATTGAAGGATGACAATAGAAGGGTACTCCGCAGTATGAGATGAGTAATCCAAAAATTGCATGTATTGAAAAAACAAAAAAACATAGTGTGATCCTGCCAGAAAGAATCTCCCTATAAGGGACTGATGTTATGGGGTGGGGGAGACGAATAACCAGTGAGAGACTCCTAATTTAGTGAACCATCACCGCACACATAGTCTCCTTACCAGAGATGCACAAAAAAGGAGATCTTATAGAGTGTAGAAATGACAAACAAATCCACCCTGAAGTGCACCGCCACCCAATATAATGTCTGCTTACCAGATTGCAAACATGATATGCAACACAAATCAACGCAGGTCAGTGGATGGCTGGATATTTGTGGACGTCTATACAGATATAATTGAAAGCATGGGGTGGATATAAATTTCCTCGCTATCAACAAGAACTTCCGTGTGGTCCAGATGGTGTATCAAACCAAGGAGAAAGCATAGAAACTGGATAGTGTGATACCGTCTCAGCAATTTATTGTAAGAAATTAAAAGTTACACTTATATCAGCGAACAGATAAAAGGACATGTATACAAGCCGGCCGGCTAGAAAGCAAACTCCCGTCCTATGAGCGTGGTGACGTCAGCACGTACCCCCTTAGACGCGTTTCGTCATCATAGACATTGTCAATAAGGGACCTTAGATTGTAAGCTCCTCGAGGGCAAGAACTGATGTTAGGGTTGCCACCTGTCCGGGATTCACCCGGACAGTACGGGTTTTGAAACATGTGCCCGGGTCTCTGCCCGCCTGAGACCCGGGCACATTATTCAGACCCGCCGGTGGCTCCCTGTGCCTCCACGGCCGTGTCCTGTCACTCCCGAGTTCAGGTCCGCTATCATATTTTCTCCTGCTGCCTGAGCCTGCCTCCCTATCTAATCTACCCCCTGCACTGTCTGTGTCAGCGGTGCGCATCCGTCAGCGAGCTCAGTGTGCTGCAGACGGGACACAGCAGAGCCTCCATATTGCTGAGTGCTCTCCTCCTCTGAATGGCTGCAGAAGGGACACGAAGGTGGGGTTGAAGGCGGAGCCTCCCCCGCTGGTGTGTTGAAAATTCCAGAGATAGCGCTGGGAGACTGGCTTGTAAAGTAAGTTTTTTGGCAAAGTTTTCTCACCCCTCCCTGCCATACACCATACATACAGTCCTCACCACTACCCCCCTCCCCCCACCATACACTATCTATACAGTTCTGCCCCCCCTCCATATACCATCCATATAGTTCTCTCTCTCTCCTCCTCATACACCATACATATACACAGTTCCCCCCCCCCCATATACCATCCATATACACAGTTCTCCCCCCCCCCCTATACACCATACATATACACAGTTCCCCCCTATATACCATCCATATACAGTTCCCCCCCCCCATATATACCATCCATATACACAGTTCTCCCCCCCTATATACCATCCATATACACAGTTCTTCCCCCCTATATACCATCCATATACACAGTTCTCCCTTCCCCCTATATACCATCCATATACACAGTTCTCCCCCCCTATATACCATCCATATACACAGTTCTCCCTTCCCTCTATATACCATCCATATACACAGTTCCCCCCCCATATACCATCCATATACACAGTTCTCCCCCCCCATATACCATCCATATACACAGTTCTCCCCCCTATATACCATCCATATACACAGTTTTCCCCCCTCCCTATATACCATCCATATACACAGTTCCCCCCCTATATACCATCCATATACACAGTTCTCCCCCCCTATACACCATCCATATACACAGTCCTCCCCCCATAAACCATCCATATACACAGTTCTCCCCCCTATATACCATCCATATACACAGTTCTCCCCCCCTATACACCATCCATATACACAGTTCTCCCCCCCCCCATACACCATCCATATACACAGTCCTCCCCCCCATATACCATCCATATACACAGTTCTCCCCCCTATATACCATCCATATACACAGTTCTCCCCCCCTATATACCATCCATATACACAGTAGAAGCACCCTTTTGATCTAATACAGCCATGAGTCTTTTTGAGAAAGATGCAACAAGTTTTTCACACCTGGATTTGGGGATCCTCTGCCATTCCTCCTTGCAGATCCTCTCCAGTTCTGTCAGGTTGGATGGTAAACGTTGGTGGACAGCCATTTTTAGGTCTCTCCAGAGATGCTCAATTGGGTTTAAGTCAGGGCTCTGGCTGGGCCATTCAAGAACTGTCACGGAGTTATTGTGAAGCCACTCCTTCGTTATTTTAGCTGTGTGCTTAGGGTCATTGTCTTGTTGGAAGGTAAACCTTCGGCCCAGTCTATGGTCCTGAGCACTCTGGAGAAGGTTTTCGTCCAGGATATCCCTGTACTTGGCCGCATTCATCTTTCCCTTGATTGCAACCAGTCATCCTGTCCCTGCAGCTGAAAAACACCCCCACAGCATGATGCTGCCACCACCATGCTTCACTGTTGGGACTGTATTGGACAGGTGATGAGCAGTGCCTGGTTTTCTCCACACATACAGCTTAGAATTAAGGCCAAAAAGTTCTACCTTGGTCTCATTAGACCAGAGAATCTTATTTCTCACCATCTTGGAGTCCTTCAGGTGTTTTTAAGCGAACTTCATGCAGGCTTTCATGTTTCTTGCACTGAGGAGAGGCTTCCGTCGGGCCACTCTGCCATAAAGCCCCGACTGGTGGAGGGCTGCAGTGATGGTTGACTTTCTACAACTTTCTCCCATCTCCCGACGGCATCTCTGGAGCTCAGCCACAGTGATCTTTGGGTTCTTCTTTACCTCTCTCACCGAGGCTCTTCTCCCCCGATAGCTCAGTTTGGCCGGACGGCCAGCTCTAGGAAGGGTTCTGGTCGTCTGGTCGTCCCAAACGTCTTCCATTTAAGGATTATGGAGGCCACTGTGCTCTTAGGAACCTTAAGTGCAGCAGAATTTTTTTGTAACCTTGGCCAGATCTGTGCCTTGCCACAATTCTGTCTCTAAACTCTTTGGGCTCTTTAAGGTCTTATATAGACAGGTGTGTGGCTTTCCTAATCAAGTCCAATCAGTATAATCAAACACATCTGGACTCAAATGAAGGTGTAGAACCATCTCAAGGATGATCAGAAGAAATGGACAGCACCTGAGTTAAATATATGAGTGTCACAGCAAAGGGTCTGAATACTTAGGACCATGTGCAAGGGCGGACTGGGTCAGGTGGCAGAGTGGAGATTTCCCCCCGGGCCGCTTTGATTTCCTGTAAAAGGGCCGCTATGCGGCCAGTTTAGAACTGCGCATGTGCAGTTTTCGGACCCGGCCGAGTGCTACTGCGGGGGGTTTACAGGGCTGGATCGTGAATTGGCGGCCGAATTGCACTGAAAGAACACACTGATCCGGATCCCTCCATCCCGTGTTGCAGCTGCGCTGTGTCCTGTGACAGGGATGTTAGCTTCACCTGTCACAGGGCAGAGTGTGTTCTGTCTTGCAGAGTACAGCCCTCCCCCCTCCTCTCCACTATTGGGAGAACGATAAGCTCTGCCTCCTTCTGCCCCTCTCTCTTGTGCCCGCCCACACTCGATGCAAGCCTGTGTGCTGTGTGAAGGAGATTGCGGGCGGGAAACTTTGAAGTCGGCAGCCGCAGTGTCCCATCCTAAACATGAAGACGCTGAGTGACTGAGTCCAGTGGCGTCTCCAGCTTTCATATTTAGGGGGGGCACATGGGGGGACAGGGACAAAAGTAGGGGGGCCAACTATAAAATGCAATTATATGTATATATATATATATATATATATATATATATCCTGGGGCCCTTTACTACGATCCCACAATGGGCCCTTTCACATGTTCTGCAGTGAGCCCCCTTCCTACTATACTGGGGCCCCACCAGGGTGGCAGAAAACAAGAGCTATATGTCACCAGCACACCAAGAAAATATAAGGGTCCAAAGCAGTGGGAAAACTATCAGGGTTGCAAAGGTTGTCTTGCCACTGGGCCCTGGTGTTCTGCCACTGTGGGGTTCCCCAGCTGTCCTGTTATTGACAGAGCTGGTCTGGCATCTGTCTCCTTGGCAGCGGCGGCAGTCTATTAGGACTTTGTGCTGATGACATTATGCGTGCATGTAGGGGAAGGCTGGCACTATTGGTTATAGAGAGCCGAGCCCCCAGCTGGTCACCTAGCAGCAGTAATGCTGTATAACCTTCTCTGTTGACATGCTGATCGGGATGTGATCCTAGTGATGCTCCCAGTCAGATCTAATAAACACAGTATTTATTAGCATCAAGAGTACAACCACATATATATAATCAACCATATGTTCAGCAGCCATGTGGGCTCTATGCCTGTAAAGTGTGGGCTTTGATCAATAAAATCACTGATATTTAACACTAGGATTTGACTAGGAGCATCATCTAGATTGCATCATGATCAGCATGTCAGAGGAAGCGCCACTGCTGCTAAGCAACCTGCAGGGAGCTCAACTGTCTACAACCAATAGAGATGGGCTCGGGTGTGTTTGAAATCCCACATGCCCGATCCCGCCAGGAAGCCGACACTCCACAGTGCTAATCACAGCCAGTGAGACATTTCCTGATCTGTGCAGCTGCGGACCGGGAAATGTCTCACTGCCTGTGATTAGCGCTGTGCAGTGTGGGCTTCCTGGCAGGCACTGGCATGTGGAATTTTGAACATGCCCAGCCCATCTCTAACAAATTGTGCTGGCCCTCCTGTACATCAGCCCCATAAAGTAACCAGCACTGGGTTCCAATGTGCTGCCGCCGCTACCATGGAGACAGAGACCAGCGCTGTGAATAGCCGGGACAGGACAGCAACTCTGGTTGTTCCAGCACTGGTCCACACTGGGAGGATTCCCCCATCCACCTATAATGTGTAGATGGGGGAATTGGATAATTTCCTTTTTTTTTTTCATTCAACTTAATAGTTGAATGAAAAAAAGTGATCAATGTATGGGCTGCCTAAGAGCCAAGACCAGCCATAGACAGTTTAAATCTCAGCTGGTTCAGCAGGAACTGGCTGAGATTCGAACCATTAATGAGCAGATTCTCTTATGATTATCACTAGTGGTTGCTATAGCCACTAGTGATAATCACCGTTTGTCAGGAGAATACAATTGCTGGGCAGGAGGGATATTCCCCTGTCAGCACTGTCTGTGTTGATGGGGGAATCATGCAAGTTTCTTTCCTGCAATCTGTGGATGCAGGAAAGAAATTTTCACTGTATATTACCTGCCTAACTGAAAGTGAAAGTAAATTGTGAATGTCTTGAAAGAACAGGAGAGGGGGAGGGAGACAGATGGGGGAGAGAAGGGATGGAGATAATGCAGTTCAGTGATTACAGTGTACTGCAGTCTGCAGTGCACACACTTACCCAAGGGTAGAATCTCAGGCATCATTCACACACAGCCAGGAATGCTGCTGATTTTCATATATCCCGCCCACACATCCCCTCTCTTTAGATACAGCACCCCGGGATAGTGTGGGCGGGACTGGAAGGAGGAGGAGGAGCTGTATTCCTCCCTGCTCGTATGTGAGGAGAGTGAGGGGGGGGGGGGTGGCTGGACTCGCTGGGCTGTGAAAGAGTGTCATAGACTGACACTCGGCTCAGCTTGCAGTCACCACTCTCGGAATTTACAGGCTGGTTCTCCTGTCCTAAGGACGGGAGAAATCAGTCTGTTTTTTCAGTAACTGAGATGAAGGCTTGGGCCCCCCTCCCACAGTGCTCGTGGAGTCCTTCCTGCAACTCGCTCTTCTCCGTGCCAATGAGGATGCAGGGAAATGAGCAGATTGGGCGGCTGTGGTTGTGTGAGCGCTCGCATTATGCAGTGTCAGCGAGCAGAGGGAGGGGGGAGGAATCCCCCGCAGGAGCTGACTGGGGACGCTCTCCCTCTCAGGAGAGACTATGTTACCCCAACAGCAGCCCGAGCGAAAAAAAAATGCAAAAAAAAAATTTTTTTTTTTGGGGGGGGGGGCACATGGTGGGGCACAGCATAATGTTGGGGGGCCAGGGCCCCCTCTGGTCCCCCCTAGGGATGCCATTGACTGAGTCAGTGAACCTCCTGCTGGGACTGCAAGCGAGTGAGCTGCCTGTGATCAGACTCTCCCCTCCCCTTCTCTTCCTTCCTACTCCGTCTCTCCCTCAGCCTTATCATTTAACCTCTTGCTTGCCAGGCACTTTCACTCCCTTCCTGCCCAGGACAGGTTTCAGCTTTCCCTTCTCTCACACTGAGCCCAGGTTCGCATTGGAGCGATTTGGCATGCGATTTGACATGTCAAATCGCATGCCAAAACGGTGACAATTGCCGGCGATGGCACCATTCAAATCGGTGCAACACCGTACCGATTCCCAAAAGTAGTTTCTGTACTACTTTTGGCAACTTCGGGGTACAATTTCAATAGACATCTGTGCATGAACCCGCACAGATGTCTCTGAAATCGCACCCCAAAGTTGGGACTGACAAGTGAGTATGAAATCGTTCAATAGTTCAGCTGAACTCGCTCGATTTCATTCCCAATGTCAGTGTGAACCTGGGCTCTGAATGACAATTGCGCGGTCGAGCAACACTGTACCCATATTACATTGTTCTTTTTTTCACACAAATGGAGTTTTCATTTTGGTGGTATTTAATAACAACTGGGGTTTTTTATTTTTTCTAAAACATGAAAAAATACAGTTTTTTTTTTTAAAGGTTTTTTGTAAATACCTTGCCTTGTACAGATAATTAGGGCACTGATTACAGTGCAGCCCCAACAGTGCCCAGCAAATGACGCCAGTCTGTGCTGCCTTTCAGTGCCAACCATTAATGCCCATCATTGCTACCCATCAGTGCCCAGCAGTACCGCCTATCGGTGCCCCCTATCAGTGAAGGAGAAAAATTACTTACAGTGCCTTAAAAAAGTATTCATACCCCTTGAAATTTTCCACATTTTGTCATGTTACAACCAAAAACGTAAATGTATTTTATTGGGATTTATGTGATAGACCAACACAAAGTGGCACATAATTGTGAAGTGGAAGGAAAATGATAAAAGGTTTTCAATTTTTTTTTTTAAAATATGTGAAAAGTGTGTGTGTGGGGGGAGGGGGGGAATTTGTATTCAGACACTTAACAATTATGTGCCACTTTGTGTTGGTCTATCACATAAAATCCCAATAAAATACATTTATGTTTTTGGTTGTAACAAAATGTGGGAAATTTCAAGGGGTATAAATACTTTTTCAAGGCACTGTAAGTAATTTTTCTCCTTCACTGAAGTTCACTGATAGGGGGCACCGATAGGCGGTACTGTTGGGCACTGATAGGTAGCAATGATGGGCATAAATGGTTGGCACTAAAAGGCAGCACAGATTGGTGTCACTAATGGGCACAGACTGGCGTCATTTGCTGGGCACTGTTGGGACTGCACTGTAATCAGTGCACTAATTATCTGTATAGTGTCCCCTGCGAGGAGATGCCCCTGATCGGCTCTCCTCGCAGGCTGTCATTTACATGTGATTGGCTTTTATTGGACACAGCCAATCACATGGGTAAAGAGCCGCGTCATCGGCTCTTTACCAAGATCGGGGTCATGCTGTCATTGCTGTTTCATATTTGTTTTGCTTCATAACATCAGTATCCATTATAAAACCTGGAGGGCATGAATGGTGAGCTGATTCGGTGGTACAATGGGCCACTTGACCGGACTTGCCCCCCAAGCTTAAGGCTGCCAGCCCTCCCCTGACCATTTGATATTTCATTTTTTTCTTTTTTAATAAATCTGCAAAAATGTCAACAATTCTGTGTTTTTCTGTCAGTATGGGGTGCTGTGTGTACATTAATGAGGGGAAAAATGAACTTAATTGATTTTAGCAAATGGCTGCAATATAACAAAGTGTGAAAAATTTAAGGGGGTCTGAATACTTTCCGTACCCACTGTATATCCTCTACACACTGTAACAGCAGCTAACTGACTCGCCTGCCTGCTCTATCTAACTCAATATAAATGACACTGTCTCTCTCTCTGTAACACTCTCTTTCACAAATGCCAACACACTACACAAGGCCGACTTCCAGGCAGCCTTATATAGTGTGGGGCGTGTACCTACTCCTCTGAGCCATGATTTGTCAAAGCCATCCTGGCTTTGGCCAATTACGTCTCTCTGTACAGACGGCGCTGTGATTGGCCAAGCATGCGGGTCATAGTGCATGCTTGGCCAATCATCAGCCAGCAATGCACTGCGATGCCACAGTGAATTATGGGCCGTGACGCGCCACTCGAATTTGGCGCGAACGGCCCATAATGTTCAATCTTCGTCGAACGATCGAACAGCCGATTTTCGAGTCGAACATGGGTTCGACTCGAACACGAAGCTCATCCCTATTGATTGGCGCACTGTGCAGTGTGAGGACAGTGGTCTGCCTCTCGAGTATGCTGCTGACACAGGGAAGATTGTACATTTGTGAGCAGACACAGTTTTTTTTTATAAAAGTAATAGATTTTGCATGCTTTTTCAGCAAAACTGCATACCAAGTAAAAAAAAAAAAAAAGAGGCTTCTATTAGGTTTTAACATGCAAGATTCTAAAATCCCCACCTTACTGAATCTAGGTTGAAATTAGGGTGGCCGTATAATTTGCGTTCTTGCTCTCCCCCTTGCCTATGTAGGGAAACAAAGTGAAGTTACTTCATACCATGTAATGGAACATAAATGTTTATTATGCTATAAGTATGTTTACAGAGCAGTTAACATAACACTGAAAATACTGTTTAACTTTCCCACCGTTAACTGATCTCTTTGTAAGTGCTTGCCAATTTCAGGGTAGGCATTTTGGCGGAAAAAGAAGTCAATCTAGCTCACACACTTCGCGGCGCGTTCATTAAAAAAAGAAACTTGTTCTGGATCCCATCCAGAGAGACGGGGACAGTTCCAAGTCACAACACTCTTCGTCTTCCATTTTTCCTCCTGCCGGTGCTCCTTTTAAATCATATTTTTTTTTTTTTATCAAACAAGAATGGTGGGGTAGAGTGGCAAAACCAACAGGGCTACAGTTTGTTTGTATCTGATATTTAATATACGTTGGGGGATATTTAAAAAATTTGGTGTGGAAATATCTAGACATGGGGGGGGGGGGGGGGGGAACCAACTTTTGAAAGTGGATTTGCAGCCAGTTTGCTCCACTAGACATACTAGTGCACTTGTGAACTGGCAAAGGGGTCCAAAAGACATACGGTACATACTTCCATACTAACTATACTGTAAAGTGATATTTTACTTTGTCCATGTAAGGGCTCGTTCATGCATTGGCCTGGGGGGTGGTAAAATAAGGTGGCTGAGCCACCAATTTACTGCACCCCCCCCAAACCACCCTCCTTAACCTAACACAGCAGCCAGATGGGGTTGTACACATGGCATGGTCATTATTAGGGTTGCACCGATACTAGTATCGTAGTATCGGTGCCGATAACGAGCATTTGCATGAGTACTTGTACTCATGCAAATGCTCTGATGCTTGACCCGATACTTGGACAGCATCAGGGGTGTTCGGTGCAATGGATCTCCCTGTATAGTCTTTCTGACAGCCGCTTCTCCCCCTCTCCCTCCCACAGCTGTCAGGGAGATTGGTGCTTGTAACTGCCCCCACTACTGCACCGATCACCCCCAGCTGTCCCCCTCTGTGCTCCCTATGTTCTCCTCCGGGTCCTCCTGCATCCTCCCTGGCTCTCTGTGTCCTCCCCTGATCCCCCCATGTCCTCCTTTGGTCCCCCCTGTCCTCCTCGGCATCCCCCTGTGTCCTTCCCAGCTCCCTGGCTCGTCCTCCAGTCCCCCATGTCGTTTTTGGTCCCCCCATGTCCTCCTTTGGTCCTCCCATGTCTTCCTCCCGGTCCCTTTGTGTCCTTCCCGGCTCTCTGGCTCCTCCGGTCCCCCCATGTCCTCCTTTGGTCCCCCCATGTCCTCCTCCGGGTCCCTGTCAGAATCCATGAATCAGACTGAGACAGAAGTACAGCTAGATCACACTTGTTTAATAATAAAAATAATTTTAAAAGTCTCTTGTGATGTTAACACAGGCGAAGGCGGAGAGCAAATGAACTAGAAGGCTTTAAGTAGGCAGAGCTGACGAGCAGGATCATCAACAGGTGGATCACTGTGGAGAGATGGGAGCTGGCAATTAGCTGACAGCTGAGCTGCCAGCACAGAGAAGGAAGGGTTGAGCCCAGTCCTGACAGTCCCCCTGTATCCTCCCTGTCTCTCTGGCTCCTCCACCCGTCTCCCCCTGCCCTGGATCTTTCAGGATGGAGAGCGGAGGAAGGAGCCGGTAAATCTGTCATTTACCGGCTCCTTACTTTTCCGAATGAATCTCTGATCACTGACTCTGTCCTTTCATAACTAAAACATCGTAATCTGTGTTTCGATGCTTCAGTTTATGAATGGAGAGGAGCCCCTGTCTCCTGTTCATTCATTTTCAGTGCAGCTGAGGCTGCAGAGAAAGGGACTGGGGAATCTGTGTCCTCAGTCCCTTCCCCTGTCCCAAAGGGGAGATATCATGGGTTTATTTATCTCACCAAAGCCCCCCCCCCAAACAGGGCTTAAAAAAAAATTGTAATAAATATTTTAAAAGTCAATTGTAAAAAAAAAAAAACACTGATAAAGCATTGTAAAAAAAAATGCAAAAATGCAAAAAAAAAAATATAAAATTGTAAAATAGTAAAAAAGATTAATTGTAAAAAATGTAAATTGTAAAAAAAACATGACATTAAAAAAAAAGTATCGGTAATCGTTATCGGGGAGTATCATGGAGTATCGGTGCGTGTACTCAAAAAGGGGTATCAGTGCAACCCTAGTCATGATACTTTGTGTCCATGCCAAAAAGCATATCCTTTGCTGCGTTCATGGGCAGTACAGCTGCCAAATGTGACCCATTCAAGCGAATGGGGCCGCACTGCAACTATGTGCAACGTACATGGTTGCGGCATAGAGGCGCCAGCTTTTCAGGGTTAAAAAAAGACTGCAAGGGGGCGACATTTTCCAAGTGGGGACACGGACAGCAATAAAGACCTGACAGACTGTATCCCTCCCCTACTCTATACAAAACAACAAAATAAAATTTTGAATGCAATTAGGAGGAATAAACAGTAAATAAATATATGTATTTTATGTTAGTCGAAGGACACACCCAAGAACTTTATCTTTGACCATCTCTGACCATTGGGTTATGGTGCCCCCCCCCCCCCCCCCAATGATCAGAGATCAAGATTTCCACTGTGTCCTTCATTAAACTCAGAGAAAAGGCTTTTATGGTGAGTACAAAAAATCCCATTTTCTCTAATGTTCATTGAAGGACACAGTGGAAATCTTGATCTCTAATCATTAGGGGGCGCTAAATCCCAGTGATCAGAAAAGAAGATCTCTGCCCGTTTCCTTCAATGAACTCTGAAGATTTTACAGTGAGTACAAAAAATACAATTCATTTCAGTTATTTTTAAAAAGTGATATTAAAACCTCAGTCTTAAAAGTGGTTGTAAACCCTTTTTTACAACATTATGCTACAGGTAAGCCTATATTAAGGTTTACCTGTAGCTAACCAGGATATCTTCAAAACCTGCATGGTTTAGGAGATATCCCCTGTCCCCTGCAGGTGCCGATGTCATCGGCACATGCGCACTGGGGCAAACTGAAGCAATGGCACCTATGTGCCGTTGCTTCAGTCTGCATGCCGTTACCGGTGGCTCCCGCGCGCATGCGTGGGAGTGACGTCCATGCGGCTCTGGCCAATCACAACGACGGAGCCGTGATACCCGGAAGGAACTCCGGGACGACATGTTGGTGGCCGGAGGGTGAGACGTGGACCGCTGCGGCGGCTTCGATCTCAGGTAAGTAATACATAATGAGCTAGTATGCTATGCATACTAGCTAACTATGCCTTTGTCTTGCAGGGTTTTTTTTTTTTACGAGGGTTTACTTCCTCTTTAAGTACTTTCAGCAGCGGATTGAAGCACTTACTGAGTATGCGGCTTCTTTATCTTTTACCCACTTTAGCTCCGGAAGGTTTTACCCCCTTAAAGGGTAAGTCTTCTTTACAGAAAAATCTGTAAGGTGAACTTACACAGGACCCCCTCCTCACCCCCCAGTCCTGCTGACCTGGATCGCGGCAATCTCCCGTTCTGAGCCACAGTATAACCGCGTGAGGGGTCCGGGGCTTAGAAATTCCTGCAGCTGAATCTCCAAAACGTACCCCGTCAGGAGGGACGTTTGGGAGCATTCTAATTGGTCGGTGCTGTCACATGGGCCACATAGCCCGACCTGTCAGCGGGGAAGAAGACGCGTGAATGCCCAGGGGATTTCTAAGCCCTGGACCCCAGAAGCGGCTATACCAGGGCTCAGAACGGGAGTTTGCAGGTCAGCAGGACTGGGGGGGAGGAGGAGGGCATCCTGTGTAAGTTCACCTTACAGATTTTTCTTCACTTTAATGACCAGGCCATTTTTTGCTATTCGGCACTTCGTTACTTTAACTGGTAATTGCACCATAATGCAACGCTGTTTTATTGATTTCATTTTTTTTTACACGAATAGAGCTTTCTTTTGGTGGTATTTGATCACCACTGCGGTTTTTATTTTTTATCATATAAATGAAAAAGGAACAAAAAATTTGGGGAAAAAACCCCAATATTTTTTACTTTGTGCTATAAAACAAATAATTATAATATAATAATTTTTAATAAAAAATTAAAAATTTAATTTCTTCATAAATTTAGGCCAGAATGCATTCTGCTACATGTCTTTAGTAAAAAAATATGCCAATAAACTATGGTATATTTACTGGAATTTTTATTTATTTTATTACTAGGAATGGCAGTGATCAGCGACTTATAGTGGGACTGTGATAGTGCGGTGGGAAATCTGATACTAACTGACACTGACATCACATCACACTAATACATTGATCAGTGATAATACTATACACTGTCACTGTACTAATGACACTGGCTGGGAAGGGGTTAACACCTCTGGGTAATCAAGGGGTTAAGTGTGTGCCTACCAAGTGTTAATGTGTGTATTATGTGCTGCTTTTTACTTAAAACTCCTTTGTTCCTTCTCCCTGCTTTGCAGAGATAAGAAACAGGGAGATCATTCCATCTCTAAAGAGCCCTGTGTTGATTGTCAACAAGGGGTTCTGTGCTGTAATTGGACACAGCCGATCAGCACAACATGAATCAATGGCCAGGACCTGCAGGCCCTGTACCTGGAAGAGACCAGCAATGTACATGTACATCACTTTACCTGTATGGGCCACCTATCTGCAGTACACTTTGCGGGCTGGTGGTCCTGAAGTGGTTTATCCTTGTCTATTTTCCAGTTTAATCCGATGACATGGCTTCTGCCCTGGGTTTCTTGTTTTAGGGTGGCTCCTTTCTCTTGCAGCAACCTATGGAGCCGGAGCCACCCTTGCATGCAGGGACTAGAATTATGTACATCAATAGAAACACACAGCCCCAAAGCCTAGGATGGCAAGACACTCCCCTGCTCCTCCCTCCTTCTCCCCCATCCCCAGAAGGTCAGGGAAGCTGCACTGATAACTGGTGCTCTTCTCTGATTTGCTCCAGCCCTAGAATGTGAGCAGGTCCTTGGCGAATTCATGTACAATGCAGGACCTGGTTGAGGACGAGGAAATGACCACATGACCAGCGAAGAGATGCAGCTTCTGAGGGCCAGTTGTCCATTCCAGAAGCCCTGGGGGAGAGAAATGCCTTGTACACACCATCGGATATTCCGTTGGGATAAACTCTGACGTATTTTTCCGATGGAATTCCGTTCAAGCTGACTTGCATACACACTGTCAGACCAAATTCCGGCCGTCAAGAACGCGGTGACGTACAACACTACGACGAGCTGAGAAAAATTAAGTCCAATGCTTCTGAGTAGGGGTTCAATGGATCAAAAAACTCACGGATCGGATCGATCCTCGGATCAGAGCCACGGATCGGATCATTTTCGGATCGGCAAAAAATAAAATAAAAAAATAAATAAAAAAATAATGTTACACCCACCGGAATTTTCGATTTCACGGTTATTTTCAACACAAAACGGAGCTTATAAGCTTAAATACAGTATTTGTAAATCCAACGGACTCTTTACATGTTAAATTTTAAAAGCAGCAGCAAACCTACTGACCTTACATGGTTGCTAATGTGACAGAACACCTCCGATTTTCACATTTAACTAAATGTTAAATGTGAAAATCAGAGGTGTTCCGTCACTTTAGCAATCATGTAAGATTTTCTGCTGCTTTTAAAATTTAAAATGTAAACAGTCCGATGGATTTCCAAATAATGTATTAAAGCTGATAAGCTCTGTTTTGTGTTGAAATCCTAAAACTAAGTTGGGTGTAACAAGATGTCCGCTTGGCCCCTTCTCTATCATTACTGTGCAGGAGTGTGGGGTGGAGCAAGATGGTGGCGAAACGTCACTACAGCGGCCGCCGCCGGGTGTAACAAGGTGGCCGCCGCTCCGGAGCTAGGCCGAAGCTGCGGCCTTTCCTACGGCCGAGGCTCCGGAGCGCTCCGCGGATCGCGTGGTGATCCGATCCGAACAGGGTGACCCGTTCGGATCACGGATCACCACCGATCCGTTGCACCACTACTTCTGAGCATGCGTCGACTTGATTCTGAGCATGCGTGTTTTTTTCTCCGTCGGAGTTCCACACAGACGAACAGAATTTCCATCGGAAAAAAGAGAGCTTTTTCTCTTTCTAAATTCCAACAGAAAAAAGTCAGATGGGGCACACACACGGTCGGAATATCCGATGAAAAAATTCCGTCTGACTTTTTCCATCGGAAATTCAGATCGTGTTTAAAATGCAAAAGCCTCCAGGAGCAAGGAAGAACTTTCTGCTTATACCCCCCTAGAGTAACAAGCAGTGGACTCCAACTATATGAGGGGGAAGAGGACCCAAAAATTACTGTATAGGCAAACCGGAGTCCACCTTGTTCACATTTGATTTTCCTCAGTCTTGTGAATATGTCCCTTCACTAATATATTTTGCAAAAAGGGGAGAAAATCCGCGCTAACCGTGACAAAATTCAAATTTGAGTGAATTAGTGAAAAGGTGGAAACTATTCAAAATAAATGTGATAATAGTCAATGTTATATAATAAATTAATGGGTGCTGCAAAAGTAATAATAGCTAGAATAACCGCTACATAAATATATGCTAAAAGTGTAAATAACAATACGCTACCCTTCTAAAACAGCAAACAAAGTGCTAAAAAATCATATGTGTTCATACATATAAAATTCAACAAACAAAACAAAAGTCGTATGCTAAAAAAGGTGTATCATTAGTGTCACCAGTGCAAAAATCTAAAATAAAAATATATATATCCAAATATATATATACAAATCAAAAAATTAGAAATGTCAATTTCCAAATGAGATTAGTTCATGAGGCGTGCAACCACATCTGCTGGTGTATATGTGATGCAATCTTCTAAACAATGGTAAGAAAAACTCCACATCCAACTTGTTCTGATAACATATAGAAGGATTCGCAGCTTACCGGATCAGATGGATCTCTATCACGGAGATCTTTTGGGGCTCAGACTCATATATTAATCCCACCAAACAATCAGCCAAAAAAGTACTGGAACTGGATGGTAGCTTCCTCCTGGGTTTCTCCTCCAAAACAGAAAGGATCTCCTCCAGATATCAGCTGATGTAATTAGCTCATGCAGCACAATAGGTTTAGATATAAAGGAAGAAAGAAAATAAAAACTTCATGGTGCAGTAGTCCTCATTAAAATAGGATACCCTTTATTTATCCTGGGTAAAAAGTCACATCCAACAGGTTTACAAATCAGGAGCGGCAAGCTCAAGAGAAAAACAAATAGCTCAAAAAAACGATACTTAGTACTCAGCCGCGGTCTGTGCCGATCAGCTGTAGCGTAGTGACGTTCCGTTCGGGGTGGAGCTGTGGAACTGACTTTTGTTTTGTTTGTTGAATTCTATATGTATGAACACATATGATTTTTTAGCACTTTTTTGCTGTTTTAGAAGAGTAGCACATTGTTATTTACACTTTTAGCAAATATATTTTGCAGGCTAAGAGGCTTTTCTAGATACAAAAAAAATGTAGGAACCCGTTCCCAGCCTCAGACAGGACAGTGCTGAGAACAGACGCTCAGAACAAGGAAAACCCGCAGTCACTTCAAATATCAGAAATAATTTGGGTTTAGACTATCTGAAGAATGTACAGTATGTGTGGTGGGACCATTGTGGGGAGAAAAATCAAGACGCTCTAATTACAGCTCGACAGAAAAATGCAAATAAAGCATTAAATCGTTTCCATTTATATTCTCATCCCAACACAGCCGGACCATATCCGGATCTACTTACTGTCTCCCTGCCATATGGATATTGGACCTCCCTACATCCTCTGTCTCCCCAATAAACTATTTATAACCTTTTTGCATTGCTGTTATGAAATATGTGCTAGAAAACCTGAATTGATATAAATACAGGGATGACCATCGCTTGTCTGTAATGCCCGGCTGTCAGTATTTTAGGCCACTGACCCTGAACAGGCATGCAGATGGGAGGAGTCAGAGTGAGGTCAAATTTGTTCCAGGGCCGTGACTCAGAAAGTGCTGAATACATTGGATCTGTATGACAGCCAGACAGCTAGCATTCAAAAGAAGAAATGAGTAATGGCAGTGGCCATATTTCCTTTGTAGAGGTTTCCTGTAGGCTACATGCACAGGGGTGTAAGAATTTATGCTCCAAATATACTGTCAGATGTTGGCAGGAAAAACGCTTCTAATGTCACGTATGTAGTTATGTACATGCCCAGTATTATGTCATTATTTTCTTGTTCATAAAAGGGAAAACCATGCATTTTAAAGCACATTTGAAGAGTGTATTATACTCACCAGTGCCCATCAGTGCAGCCTCATCAGTGCCAATCAATTCAGCCTCATCAGTGCCCATCAGCTCAGCCTCATCAGTGCCCATCAGTGCAGCCTCATCAGTGCCCATCATCTCAGCCTCATCAGTGCCCATCAGCGCAGCCTCATCAGTACCCATCAATGCAGCTTCATCAGTGCCCATCAATGCAGCCTCACCAGTGCCCATCAGCTCAGTCTCATCAGTACCCATCAATGCAGCCTCACCAGTGCCCATGAGCTCAGCCTCATCAGTACCCATCAATGCAGCCTCATCAGTGCCCATCAATGCAGCCTCATCAGCGCCCATCAATGCAGCCTCATCAGCGCCCATCAATGCAGCCTCATCAGTGCCCATCATAGCAGCCTGATCATTGCCCATCAGCTCAGTCTCACCAATGCCCATCAATGCAGCCCCACCAGTGCCCATAAATGCAGCCTCACCAGTGCCCATCAATGCAGCCTCACCAGTGCCTATCAATGCAGCCTGACCTGTGCCCATCAGCTCAACCTCACCAATGCCCATCAATGCAGCCTCACAAGTACCCATCAATGCAGCCTCACCAGTGCCTATCAATGCAGCCTGATACATGCCCATCAGCTCAGCCTCACCAGTGCCCATCAATGCAGCCTCACCAGTGCCCATCAGTGCAGCCTGATCAGTGCCCATAAGTGCAGCCTCACCAGTGCCCATGAATGCCGCCTCACCAGTGACCATGAATGCAGCCTCAGCAGTGCCCATCAGTGCAGCCTCATCAGTACCTATCAATGCAGCCTGATCAGTGCCCATCAATGCAGCGTCAGCAGTACCCATCATTACCTGTGTCCAACAACATTATGAAAATTATACATAATTGTATTAAACAGATCAGCCCCTGATGCAGCCTCTCATCTTGTGACTTGTTACAATTTTACAAAGTTGCAGTCTGATTACTTGGGGAGAGGAGACTGAGGAAATGATTCCGTCTTCCTGCAGCAAACTAAGGACATCATATCAGCCTAGGCAAAGTCACTTGTCTGGAGCTGAAGGACAGCTCTATAATAAAAAAAAACATCTTGAAAGTGAACTGCCCGTGGAGGGCAAACAAAACACGTTTTTTTACTTTAACCAACCCATCCCCCCCAGTATCACATAGTCACCTACTCTAGTCGCCATATTCATCCAATAAGAGTGTAGAGGCACATTTCTTTATAACCTTTCTAATAATAAAAGATAAAAGTAGAGCTTTTTTGAAAAATTATACTGCAGTATTGCTGTATATTGTTCATTTTAGGAATTAAGTCATGCAGACTTGTCTAGGTCTACTTTAACCACTTCAATACCGGCCATTTTCACCCCCTTCCTGCTCAGACCAATTTTCAGCTTTCAGCGCTGTTACAATTTGACAATTGACAACTGCGCGGTCATACAACACTGTACCCATATGAAATTTTGATAATTTTTTCCCCACAAATAGAGCTTTCTTTTGGTGGTATTTGATCACCTCTGCGGTTTTTCTTTTTTTGCGCTATAAACAAAAAAGAGCAACAATTAAAAAAAAAACACAATAGTTAAACATCCCATAAAAAAACAAAAACAAATTTGTTTCTCAGTTTAGGCCGATACGTATTCTTCTACATATTTTTGGTAAAAAAAAATCGCAATAAGTGTATATTTATTGGTTTGCGCAAAAGTTAAAGCATCTACAAAATAGGGGATACATTTATGGCATTTTTATTGTTATTTTTTTTTTATACTAGTAATGGCGGCGATCTGTGATTTTTATTGTGACTTTGATATTGCGTTGGACACAACGGACACTTTTGACACTATTTTGGGACCAGTCACATTTATACAGCGATCCCTGCTATAAAAATGCACTGATTACAGTGTAAATGTGACTGGCAGGGAAGGGGTTAACACTAGGGAGGCGATCAAGGGGTTAAGTGTGTCCTAGAGAGTGATTCTAACTGTAGGGGGAGGGGACTCACAAGGGGAGGAGACCGATTGGTGTTCCTCTGTACTGGGAACACACATTGGTCCCCTCACCTCTGACAGTTTACACACACAGATCCACGTCCTCGGCTGTGTCACCGGCAATCGCGGGTGCACGCGCATCGGGTGCCGAGTGATGCGGAGGGCGGCCGCGCCCCCTAGAGGCTCAGAAGTAAAAGACGTCATATGACGGAGGCCCGCAGGGACAGAGGGTTCCTGCCGCTGTCATATGTCTATCCGCGGTAGAGAAGTGGTTAAAGTGGTATTGAAACCTAAACGTAAAATAATGCAGCTTATCAGTCATTAGATGTGGTGTCTGCATTCATTTTCTATTTTTTTCCCCTCTGATTTCACCTGTCATCTGGCCAGTAACACATCTCCTGTATTGCAGTGCCCCCACTCTGGATGAAGGAGCACAGGGGGCACAGCAGACAGATGCATTGTCAGTTTGTGGGGAGGGTAGTTTTAGATGTACTAGCAGGTTTAGATCTAAATACACTATTTACACTAACAAATTGAAGCCAAACTCCAGCAACATTCTTTAAGCAGTTACAGCAAATCGTTATTTTTTTCCTTTTGGGATAAATGTTTTACATAAATAAATAAAATCTAAACATTGTAAGCACCCATGTCAGTAGTAAATGGTTTGTCCCAACCCCGTAACCGCTACATCTGCAGGACAGCTTGTTTTGAAAAACAACAGGCTTACACGCTGGATCACTAATTGAAAAGAAAGCCTAAAAAAAGAAAATGTAATAGACACAAATTAATGCAGCTCTTTCATTATCAATACATCATTAAATACATCAAATATTTTTTTTTTTTAAATACAAGCATTGTAGTTATTGCAGCCTCTTGCAGCCAGCCGGCACAGACTGGCTATAGTTAGGGTTGCCACCTGTCCAGGATTCACCCGGACAGTTCGGGTTTGGGATCTTGTGTCTGGGTTTCAGTCTGCCTGAAATCCGGACACAATATTTAGACATTATTTAGACTGGGCTGTGGCTCCCCAAGTAACTGAGATAGTCACACAACTGTTGCCATTCTGGAGCTGAAGGCAGGTATGGCATCACTGGTGGGGGGGCCATAATGTCAGCAAGAGCAGTTTGGCCACACCCACTATACGCCGCAGCGCTCTGCATCACCACTCTCTTTGGGGCACCCAGAGGTGTGCCAGGTCTTTTATAATCCTATAGTGTATACTACGGGAAAAAAAATGTGCCCTGTGCCGCTAAAGTGTTCGAGTTTGGCTTGAAGAAAAGGTGGCAACCCTAGCTATAGTGCACACCAGGCACTTGCCCAGTGGGCAAGGGATGCATGTCCTTGTGGGGCCCAAGGCTCCCCCTATGCTCTCCACCCCTCTCCCCAGTGCTCTCCAGCCCCCCCAGTGCTCTCTGCCTCCCCCCAATACTCTCCAGACCCCTAGTGCTTTCGAGCCCCCCCTCTGTGCTCTCAGGCTCCCCACCCCCCTGTGCTCTCCACCCTCCCCTGTGCTCTCTGGACCCCCCCCCAGTGCTCTCTGCCCCTCTGTGCTCTCTGACCCCCCCCACATTCTCTGCCCCCCCTGTGCTCTTCACCCCCCCAAGCTCTCCTCCCCCGTGCTCTATGGCCCCCCTGTGCTCTCTGGCCCCCCGTACTATTTCCAGGCCCCCCTTGCCTCCATTAGGATGGAGAGTGGGGAAGGGGCCGGTAAATATGTCATGGGCTGCTTAGTCTAAAATGCCCAGGCCTATTTTGTTGTCCCACTCTGGGCCTGCATGTCAGCAAGGTTTGAGTGTGAGAGAAAGAAGCAACGACAGAAGGAGCCTATCATTTTATGTGCTAACAAGGAGCATGCTGATAGGAGGAGAAAGCAGAGTGACAGGGAGAGATGAGATCCTCACTGTGTTGCTTCTTCTTTTACTGTCCAATCAGAGGTTGAGGGTGGTATAGGACCACCTGGAGGAAGCAGGTTGAATGATGCTGGCTTTTTAGAGTGAGGGCATCTTGTGGCAGAAAAGTAGTACTGCAGGGGAACATTGTGCATCAAAAGTGAATAATGCAACTAAGGGCTCTTTCACACGGAGGTCCGTCCAGGTCCGCCTGTCAGTTTTTTAGGCGGACCTGAAACGGATCCTCCATGCACCCCTATGGAAGCACGGATGTCAGCGGAGACATGTCCGCTGACATCCGCTCCGCTCCGCTCCGAAAAAGTGTGACGGAGGAAAATCCTATTTTTCCTTCCGTCTGCGGAGCGGATCGGATGACAACGGACTCTACGGTCCGTCGTCATCCGATTCCCCATAGGGGAGAGCGGCGCTCTGACAGGGCGGTCCCTGCACAGTGTGCGGGGACCGCCCAGTCATCCGTCGGCTCAGCGGGGATCAACGGAGCGATCCCCGCTGAGCAAGCGGAGCTTCACGGGGCGGATCTTCACGGATCCGCCCCGTGTGAAAGAGCCCTAAAGCTTTTTTTTTATTTTTATTTCCTTGTCTTTTAATAGGCTTTTCGTTTTATCTTGTTATTTTTGGTGGCAGTTTTGCTTTAAGTTGGTCACTGTCACATGTATGTATGTAAAAAATTATATATCGTATTTAACGGTACATTGTGTGGACTGAGCACATGTTTCTTGTACAGTATTAGCAGCTGACCGGCTGAACAGACCCCTTCTGCAGGAACATCATGTTGTCAACCTCAGCTCTAGATCGGCCAAATTTCATTCATATGACTTTATTCACACAAATTGACATATCTGACTTTTTTTTTCAGTGAACCATCTTGCTCATTACCATTTGCATCACACACAAAATCAGCAGGGGCCTATTTAATAAAGGGCCTGGAGCAACAGCCATAACTATCACATCTAATTTATTTAGCGAGATTTGGAAGAAGATTTAGCTCCTCTGACTGTGTCAGCTGTAATTAAAACTGAACCTCGTTCACCGCAGAATGAGAAGGATCCAACATTGAAATACAGAGAGAGCATTGAGGGTCCCGTGTTAAATAGAAGTATAGTTTAATCTCAGTAATGGGGAATAATTATCATATGAGTGATGGCTGATGCTGGGGGTGTGGGGGGTCATTGAGGTAAGACTGTGGGTGATCCAAGGAAATACAGTTCACTAAGTTACAATGCATGTCAGTGGCGGCTGGTGCTTACATTTTTTGGGGGGCACAAACAAACTGGAAAAAAACATCAATTGCCGCCACTGTGCCCATTAAACGCAGCTACTGTGCCCATCATTTGCCGCCACTGTGTCATCAAATGCAGCTACTGTGCCCATCATTTGCCGCCACTGTGCCATCAAACGCAGCCGCTGTGCCATCAAACGCAGCCGCTGTGCCATCAAACGCAGCCGCTGTGCCATCAAACGCAGCCGCTGTGCCCATCAAACGCAGCCACTGTGCCCATCAAACGCAGCCACTGTGCCCATCAAACGCAGCCACTGTGTCCATCAAATGCAGCCGCTGTACGATCAATTGCTGCCACTTTGCCATCAAACGCAGCTACTGTACCCATCAATTGCTGCCAGTGTTCCCATCAATTGCTGCCAGTGTGCCCATCAATTGCTGCCAGTGTGCCCATCAATTGCTGACACTGTGCCCATCAATTGCTGACACTGTGCTTATCAATTGCCACTACTGTGCCCATCAATTGCTGCCAGTGTGCCCATCAATTGCTGACACTGTGCCCATCAATTGCTGACACTGTGCACATGAATTGCTGCTACTGTGCCCATCAAATGCTGCCAGTGTGCATTCCCTGCCCGCCCGGCACTTACCTGTCTTGGTGGGGCGGCGGGTCACGGCGGTGTCCTCCACGCTGCTCGATGTCTTCTCCTGTCCTCTCTTCCCATCCTCTGCTATGATTGGACGCCTGTCAGGCGCCTTTCGTTTCAGCCAATCTGGTGACAGGTAACAGACCCGAGCACCTGATTGGCTGAGAGGCGGTTCAGTGTTAGGAAAGCGAATATCCTAACACACCGATGAGTGAACTGCGAGCACCCAGCATGGCGCCTGCTGTTCACCTTTTTGGACGCCTATTAGAGCCTATGGCTCTAGTCAGGTGCTTCCAAACAATACCCCACCAATGTAATTCAGGTGCCCAGCGACCATAGATAGATTCATGCAATGCATGAATCTATCTATGGTGATAGACAGGTGGCAGGAGAGAGGGGGCGGCGCCCGTGCGCCCTTTATGGACGCACCGCCACTGATGCATGTGTTATTTGCCATAGCAATCTTAAAGTGACAGTAAACTCTGGTTTAAATAAATAGATTATAATCAAGTATGTATCCCTCTATAGCAGGGGTAGGCAACCTGGGGGCCTCCAGCTGTTGCAGAACTACAAGTCCCATCATGCCTCTGGGAGTAATTGTAACTGCCAGCCTTGCAATGCCTCATGGGAAATGTAGTTACACAACAGCTGGAGGGCCCCAGGTTGCCTACCCCTGCTCTATAGTGTGTTCTCAGCCTCCTCCAAATCTCCAAATTCCTTCTTTTTTTTATCCTGCTGTGATCTGAATTCCTGTTAGAGGGTGGCTACATTTTTATTCCTAAAGAAATTAATGAAAGCGTACCATTTGCACAGTTTTGTGCGCATTTGCGTGTAGAGGGGGGGGACGGGGACAGCACAATTACAGTACAGTTCAATAGAGAAGGGACAGGAGGGCCCTGCTCATAGAGCTTACAATCTAAAGGGAGGGGGTGGTGGTACAAAAAGGTAATAGCTGCGGATAATGATTTGATGGGGGTGGCTCAGGGACAGTTGTTAGTTGGGTGTGGGATAGGCTTCCCTGAATAAATGAGTTTTCAAAGATCTCCTAAAATTAGAGAGGTTAGGGGCTGAAATAAATAATAATTAACCCCTAACCCTAAAAAAAATTATATTAAATGAATTATTAATAATAATAATAATAATAATAATAATGATTAATAATAATAATGATTAATAATAAAATAATAATAAACACCGAAACTCGAACAAAATGTTAATTATTATTAATAATGTAATATTATTATTATGATTATTGTTATTAATCATAATAATAATACTCGTAATAATAATAAAATTAATAATGATAATTTATTTTTTTATTTTGTGTATTAAGGGTTATATAGGGTGTTTAGCTATCTATTATTTTATTATTACAAAAAAAAAATAAGGGTTAGTGGTTAAGGTTAGGGGTTAATTATTTATTATTACATAGTATTCATTTATTGTATTAAATTATTTATTTATGATATATTTTTTTACATTTACAGATACTCCTCGTTTAATGACTTACCTGTTTAACAACTGTTTGGACTTACGACTAGACATGTGCAGAACGAAAAAAAATTGTTTAGTTTAGTTTTGATTTGTTATTTACATAAATTAGTTTAGTTAAATTTGTTTCATTCGTTTAATTAGTCTTTCGGGATTCGTTTTGTTTATACGTTTTCAAATCGATTCGAAAAGTTTTCGAATCAAGTTCGAATACTTTTCAAATTTTTAAAGTTTTCAAATCAATTTCGAATAGTTTTCGAATTTGAAATGTTTTCAAATCAATTTCCAATAGTTTTTGAATTCCAAAAGTCTTTGAATTCCAAAAGTTTTCCAATTCCAAAAGTTTTCCAGTTCCAAAAGTTTTCCAATTCCAAAAGTTTTCCAGTTCCAAAAGTTTTCCAATTCCAAAAGTTTTCCAATTTCCTATAAGAATAAAATAGAATAGAAAATAAAGGAATAGAATATTCTCTTTGGAAATTCGAAAACTATTTGAATTCGAAAACTATTTGAAAACTATTCGAAAACTATTTGAATTTCGTCCGAATTCGAATTTTCGTTATTTCGGATTCGTTTAATTTCGGTACCAATCTTATTCGGATACATTTTTAATTTCAGAACGAAACGAACCGCTCATGTCTACTTACGACCAGCTCTCCCCACCCGAACGACGTGCTGTACATCATTGTATTGTACAGTACAGAATTTTCATTTCATGCAAATTAAAACAATGTTCTTGAGCTGAAGTTTTGTGTTTAGACCTTTTTTTCACAATACAGTTCAGTAGTAGGGATGAGCCGAACACCCCCGGGTTCGGTTCGCACCAGAACCTTCGAACGGACCGAAAGTTCGCGCGAATTTTCGAACCCTATTCGTTATAATGGACGCGAACGTTCGAAATCAAAATTGCTAATTACAACGGCCAATATGCATGTTAATGTCATAAAACAGGTTTGGGGACCCGGGTCCTGCCCCAGGGGACATATATCAATGCAAAAAGAAATTTTAAAAACTAAAGTTTTTTCGGGAGCAGTCATTTTAATGATGCATAAAGTGAAAAAAAAAAAAGTGAAATTTTCCTTTAAATATGGTACCTGGGGGGTGTCTAAAGTATGCCTGTGAAGTGGCATGTGTTTCCCGTGTTTAGAACTGTCCCTGCACAAAATGACATTTGTAAAGGAAAAAAAGAAGCCATTTAAAACCACTTGCGGCTTTAATGTCATGTCTTGTCCTGGCCGCCATATGGCTGAAAATCCTTGAGAAAAATGGCATGGCTACCCCATCACCCCCCCCCCACCCCAGCCCCTTTGGGTCTTGTATGGATACTAAGGGGGACCCCGCACCCAAAATAAAACCCTATACCTACAACCCTATATACTCTGAACAGCAGTATATAGGTGGTGCAAACAAGACATGGACTGTAGGTTTGTTCTTAAGTAGAATCTGAACAGGTACATTATGAAGTGTAGCTACATCCCAAAAAAATCAATTTTTAAGCTTTTTGGAGAACATAGGGAGGGGTTATCACCCCTGTAACATTTGCTGTCTTTGCACATCTGTTCAGAACATGTCACCTCACTTTCCGTCCCAATGACAAATGTTTTTGGAAAAGTGGGGTTTTAATTGAAACAAGGATTGGTGATAAAGCATCAGTAGAGAGGAGATACCTTTTTCCCAAATTAAATCTAACAGGATAGAATTTTCCTTCCTAGGGGTAGATTTCCTCTCACTTCCTGTTTTCTCTTGCCGTTTGCAAGTAGGAGTCGTTTGTAAGTTGGATGTTTGAAAGTAGGGGCCTGCCGTATATACTCTGCAGAAATTTGCCCTATTAGATGTTGGTGTAGCCACAAGACTGGTGGGCACAGGAATGGGCCCTGCTGTGAGTTAATAGATCAAGATTTGTACTTGCATGCACCTGTTGAACCGGGCAGAAAAATTGGGCCTTTGGTGGTGGTGGTGGTGGTGGTGGACGGTGTTGCCACAAGACTGTAAGCCCTCACAGTTACTCTTGGTGGGTGCAGGAATGGGCCCTGCTGTGAGTTATTAGATCAAGATTTGTAATTGCATGCACCTGTTGAACAGGGCAGAAAAATTGGGCCTTTGGTGGTGGTGGTGGTGGTGGACGGTGTTGCCACAAGACTGTAGGCCCTCATAGTTACTCTTGGTGGGCGCAGGAATGGGCCCTGCTGTGAACTATTAGATCAAGATTTGTAATTACACGCCCCTGTTAAACAGGGGCTGAAAAATTGTGCCTTAGGCATTGGTGCTGGTGCCACAACACTGCAACCCCTCACAGATACTGTACTTGGAGCACAGCAGTCACACCTGTTGCGAAGCATCTTTTTAAAAAATTGTAATTACACGCCCCTGTTATACAGGGGCTGAAAAATTGTGCCTTAGGCACTGGTGCTGGTGCCACAACACTGCAACCCCTCACAGATACTGTACTCTGAGCACAGCAATGAGACCTGTTGCAAAGCATTGCCTAAAAATTTTAATTACACGCCCCAACAGGGGCTGAAAAATTGTGCCTTAGGCACTGGTGCTGGTGCCACAACACTGCAACCCCTCACAGATACTGTACTCTGAGCACAGCAGTCACACCTGTTGCGAAGCATCTTTTTAAAAAATTGTAATTACACGCCCCTGTTATACAGGGGCTGAAAAATTGTGCCTTAGGCACTGGTGTGGTGGCATGGATCATTGAGGAGGAGGAAGAGGATAGTCAGTGAACATAACAGGACAGTCACTCAGCATCAGCATAGGCAGTCTTGAAGGGATGTGACATTATAAATTATTCCGTTATATCCGCTTCAGGTGTCTGGTAGCTGGTGGTGATCCAAGACTGATTCATTTTTATGAAGGTCAGTCGATCAACCGAGTCGGTGGACAGGCGCACCCTATGATCGGTGACAAATCCTCCAGCAGCACTGAATGTGCGTTCGGAAAGAACGCTGGATGCAGGACAGGCCAGTAGCTCAATTGCATACTGTGCAAGCTCTGGCCAGTGATCCATCCTCAGGACCCAGTAAGCCAGAGGATTTTCGGTGGGAAAGGTGTCCAAGTCTGACCTTGCCCCTAGGTATTCCTGCACCATGTATATCAGATGCTGGCGATGGTTGCTGGAACCGATCATACCTTGGGGCTGCGGACTAAAAAATTGTCTGAACGCATCGGTCAGACGTCCACCTTCCCCACCGCTCCTTCTGCTACTGACCGAAGCCTCAGCAACTCGTCGTCCAGGACCAGGAGTTTGTAACCTCCCAGTTTCTGGGAACGCGTTGCACAGACCTTTCTGCAAGGCCTCCCTGAGATGTCTCATCCTCTGCTCCCTCTGCGACGGCAAGATAAGGTCCGCAACCTTACCCTTGTACCGTGGATCAAGGAGAGTGGCCAGCCAGTAATGGTCACTCTCCTTGATCCGAAGAACACGAGGATCCTTCCGCAGGCTTTGCAGGATCAGGGAGGCCATGCAGCGTAGGTTAGCTGAGGCATTCGGTCCGGAGTCTTCTGGGTCACTGAGGATGACATGATCGCCAGCCACCTCCTCCCAGCCACGTACAAGTCCACTGGTTTGTTGGGACTGTACATCATCCCTAAAAGACTGCTGCTGCTGATGCTGAGTGCCAGGCTCCACCTCCATGCTCACACAATCCTCCTCCTCCTCCTCCTCCTCCTCCTCTTCCTGTGTGATGGGTGGGACAGAAGGAACATTGTCTGGATAAAGGGGGCCTTGAGAGACAAGGAAGTCCTCCTCTTCCTGCCTCTGTTCTGCCTCAAGTGCCCTGTCCATTATCCCACGCAGCGTATGCTCCAACAGGTGGACAAGAGGTACAGTGTCACTGATGCATGCACTGTCACTGCTCACCATCCTCGTGGCCTCCTCAAATGGTGAGAGGACAGTGCATGCATCCCTGATCATGCTCCACTGGCGTGGGGGAAAAAAGCCAAGCTCCCCTGACCCTGTCCTGGTGCCGTAGTCGCAAAGGTACTCATTGATGGCCCTCTGCTGCGTGTGCAGTCGCTGCAGCATGGCCAACGTTGAGTTCCACCTGGTGGGCATGTCACATATTAGGCGGTTCTTGGGCAGGTTCAGCTCCTTTTGCAGCTCAGTCAGCCGAGCACTGGCATTATAAGATCGGCGGAAATGCACACAGACTTTCCTGGCCTGCCTCAGGACATCCTGTAAGCCTGGGAACCTGCCCAAGAACCGCTGCACCACCAGGTTGAGGACGTGAGCCATACAGGGCACATGGGTGAGCTGCCCCTGTCGCAGGGCGGAGAGGAGGTTGGTGCCATTATCAGAAACGACCATTCCTGGCTTAAGCTGGCGTGGCGTCAACCACCTCTCGGCCTGCCCCTGCAGAGCTGCCAGAACCTCTGGCCCAGTGTGGCTCCTGTCCCCCAAACACACCAGCGCAAGCACGGCATGGCATCTTTTTGCCTGCGTACTCGCGTAGCCCCTTGTACGCCTACGGAGCACCGCTGGTTCCGAGGACAGAGCACTCGAAGAGGACATGGAGGAAGAAGAAGAGGAGGGGGTGGAGGAGAGAGGTGTGTCACAACCAGTAGTAGCATTTTGGAGGCGTGGTGGCGGAACAACCTCCAACACTACTGCACCTTGTCCTGCATCCCTCCCAGCTGCCAATAGAGTGACCCAATGGGCCGTGAAAAAAAGATAACGTCCCTGTCCATGCCTGCTGGACCATGAGTCAGCGGTAATATGCACCTTACCGCTGACCGCCCTGTCCAGCGAGGCATGGACATTGCCTTCCACATGCCAGTAGAGAGACGGAATCGCCTTCCGTGAGAAAAAGTGGCGTTTGGGAACCTGCCACTGAGGAACCGCACATTGAACAAACTCACGGAAGGGGGCCGAGTCTATCAACTGAAAAGGCAGCAGTTGAAGTGCTAGCAATTTAGCCAAGCTAGCATTCAACCGCTGGGCATGTGGATGGCTGGGAGTATGCTTCTTTCGACGGTCCAGCAGCAGGGGCAGGGAAATTTGCCTGCTACAATCGGACGTCGGTGTACTGCAAGTACTTGGTTGTGACACACCTAATTCTACACCTTCAGTCCTCTCAGAGCAGCTTTCAGAGAGGACTGAAGATATAGTGGGGATGGAGATCCCAGCTGATGAGGAGCAAGGAGAGGTCCGCTTTGTTCTTTGGTGTGGGTCTTTTATGTGTGCTTGCCAACGAGCTGCATGGCAGGTCGACATATGTCTGCTCATGCTTGTGGTGCCCAAGCGGCTGATGTTTTGGCCACGCGAGATACGCTTGAGACAAATATTGCAAATAGCAGTGGTGCGATCTGATGCACTCGTCTCAAAAAAGGCCCACACCAAAGAACTTTTGTGATAATGTGCAGAGGCAGCGCCCTGCACAGGCGGAGCTCTGCGGTGTGGTACAGTTGCTGTGCTGGCCTCTAGCTGGCCTCCAGGGGGCATCCTGCCTCGTTGGACATGTGACGCTGCATCCTCCTCCTCCTCCTCCTCTCTCCCTTCAGGCACCCACGTGGAGTCAGTGACCTCATCATCCCCTCCCTCTTCACCACTAGAGCAAACCTGGCAGTAAGCTGCAGCTGGTGGAACACTACTGCCAGATTGCTGTCCTTCAGCATCCCCTCTCTCTGCGCGCACACTACTGACTTCCTCAAGCTGGGTATCATCATCCGAGCCTTCGAATCGTTGGGCATCCTCCTGGAGCATGTACCCAACACTGTGCTCAAACAGTTCGGGGGACTCCTCAGGAGGACATGGTGGGTCTAGGGAAGGGGTGGCTGATGATGCCATTGAGTACGCGTTGGCAGCTGCTCTGCCAGTACCCTGAGCCTGGGTGAGAGAGGATGAGGAGGATGAGGAGGGCTTGGTCATCCATTCTACCAAGCCTTCGGCATGATGCGGCTCCACATGTCCAGCTGCCGAAAACAAAGACAAGCGTGTCCCATGGCCACGTGCTGATGACGATGCACGACCACGTCCACGGCCAGCACTGTTGTCTCTAGAAACAGAGCCTGCCTGCCCTGTGTTCTTGCCTCGGCACGCTCTGCCTCTCCTTGGCGGTCTTCCAGCCATTGTAGTCGGTAGTGTATATAGTATAAAAAATAGAACTCCTATGTGTGCTCACAACACACTGTAGGTCCTATGGGTGCTGACACTAACACACTATAGGTACTATGTGTGCTGCTGACAAGAAAATATAGGAGCTCTGTTTGCTGCCACTAACACACTAGAAGTCCTATGGGTGCTGCTGAGAAGAAAATATAGGAGCTCTGTTTGCTGCCACTAACACACTAGAAGTCCTATGGGTGCTGCTGAGAAGAAAATATAGGAGCTCTGTGTGATGCCACTAACACACTAGAAGTCCTATGGGTGCTGCTGAGAAGAAAATATAGGAGCTCTGTTTGCTGCCACTAACACACTAGAAGTCCTATGGGTGCTGCTGAGAAGAAAATATAGGAGCTCTGTTTGCTGCCACTAACACACTAGAAGTCCTATGGGTGCTGCTGAGAAGAAAATATAGGAGCTCTGTGTGATGCCACTAACACACTAGAAGTCCTATGGGTGCTGCTGAGAAGAAAATATAGGAGCTCTGTTTGCTGCCACTAACACACTAGAAGTCCTATGGGTGCTGCTGAGAAGAAAATATAGGAGCTCTGTTTGCTGCCACCAACACACTAGAAGTCCTATGGGTGCTGCTGAGAAGAAAATATAGGAGCTCTGTGTGATGCCACTAACACACTAGAAGTCCTATGGGTGCTGCTGAGAAGAAAATATAGGAGCTCTGTTTGCTGCCACTAACACACTAGAAGTCCTATGGGTGCTGCTGAGAAGAAAATATAGGAGCTCTGTTTGCTGCCACTAACACACTAGAAGTCCTATGGGTGCTGCTGAGAAGAAAATATAGGAGCTCTGTGTGATGCCACTAACACACTAGAAGTCCTATGGGTGCTGCTGAGAAGAAAATATAGGAGCTCTGTTTGCTGCCACTAACACACTAGAAGTCCTATGGGTGCTGCTGAGAAGAAAATATAGGAGCTCTGTTTGCTGCCACTAACACACTAGAAGTCCTATGGGTGCTGCTGAGAAGAAAATATAGGAGCTCTGTGTGATGCCACTAACACACTAGAAGTCCTATGGGTGCTGCTGAGAAGAAAATATAGGAGCTCTGTTTGCTGCCACTAACACACTAGAAGTCCTATGGGTGCTGCTGAGAAGAAAATATAGGAGCTCTGTTTGCTGCCACTAACACACTAGAAGTCCTATGGGTGCTGCTGAGAAGAAAATATAGGAGCTCTGTGTGATGCCACTAACACACTAGAAGTCCTATAGGTGCTGCTGAGAAGAAAATATAGGAGCTCTGTTTGCTGCCACTAACACACTAGAAGTCCTATGGGTGCTGCTGAGAAGAAAATATAGGAGCTCTGTTTGCTGCCACTAACACACTAGAAGTCCTATGGGTGCTGCTGAGAAGAAAATATAGGAGCTCTGTTTGCTGCCACCAACACACTAGAAGTCCTATGGGTGCTGCTGAGAAGAAAATATAGGAGCTCTGTGTGATGCCACTAACACACTAGAAGTCCTATGGGTGCTGCTGAGAAGAAAATATAGGAGCTCTGTTTGCTGCCACTAACACACTAGAAGTCCTATGGGTGCTGCTGAGAAGAAAATATAGGAGCTCTGTGTGATGCCACTAACACACTAGAAGTCCTATGGGTGCTGCTGAGAAGAAAATATAGGAGCTCTGTGTGATGCCACTAACACACTAGAAGTCCTATGGGTGCTGCTGAGAAGAAAATATAGGAGCTCTGTTTGCTGCCACTAACACACTAGAAGTCCTATGGGTGCTGCTGAGAAGAAAATATAGGAGCTCTGTTTGCTGCCACTAACACACTAGAAGTCCTATGGGTGCTGCTGAGAAGAAAATATAGGAGCTCTGTGTGATGCCACTAACACACTAGAAGTCCTATGGGTGCTGCTGAGAAGAAAATATAGGAGCTCTGTTTGCTGCCACTAACACACTAGAAGTCCTATGGGTGCTGCTGAGAAGAAAATATAGGAGCTCTGTTTGCTGCCACTAACACACTAGAAGTCCTATGGGTGCTGCTGAGAAGAAAATATAGGAGCTCTGTGTGATGCCACTAACACACTAGAAGTCCTATAGGTGCTGCTGAGAAGAAAATATAGGAGCTCTGTTTGCTGCCACTAACACACTAGAAGTCCTATGGGTGCTGCTGAGAAGAAAATATAGGAGCTCTGTTTGCTGCCACTAACACACTAGAAGTCCTATGGGTGCTGCTGAGAAGAAAATATAGGAGCTCTGTTTGCTGCCACTAACACACTAGAAGTCCTATGGGTGCTGCTGAGAAGAAAATATAGGAGCTCTGTTTGCTGCCACCAACACACTAGAAGTCCTATGGGTGCTGCTGAGAAGAAAATATAGGAGCTCTGTGTGATGCCACTAACACACTAGAAGTCCTATGGGTGGTGCTGAGAAGAAAATATAGGAGCTCTGTTTGCTGCCACTAACACACTAGAAGTCCTATGGGTGCTGCTGAGAAGAAAATATAGGAGCTCTGTTTGCTGCCACTAACACACTAGAAGTCCTATGGGTGCTGTTGGGGTGCAATGCTGTGCTAACAGCACTGCGGTTGGTACTACTGCAATACTGTACTAACAGTAAGCACGCACCAGACTAATCCCCAGCAGCAGCTAATAACACACTAACTGTGCAATCAGCAGCAATGAACGATCAATGACTTAGGTAGCAATGGTTTAGCAAAGAAATAGCCAATGGTTTAGCACAGAAGAGCAAATCTTTCAGTATCAAGCAAAGACAGAATCAGCAGACTAATCTCTCCTAAAGCCGGAACTCATGTGACCGGGGCCGATGACGTGGCGGCCTTTTAAATGGTGGGGCGTGTACTAAAGCCCCTGAGCTGTAATTGGCTACAGGCGTCCTGCCTGTAGCCAATTATTGCTCTCCGAGTTTCGGGCGCTGTGATTGGCCAAGCATGCGGGGTCACAGTGCATGCTTGGCCAATCATCAGCCAGCAATGCACTGCGCCGGCCGCGCCGGCCGCAATGCATTGCGGGGCCGCTCGCATCACACGAATGTGATGCGAACGGCCCAAATAGTTCTGGGCTCGACGAGCGAGCGAACGCCCGATGCTCGATTCGAACATGGGTTCGAATCGAGCACCGGGCCCATCCCTACTCAGTAGTTAAGAATGCTTAAAACATTGATTTCTTGTGACTCCTCATTTAACAACCAATTCGTTTACCGACCTGGTCATTGGAACGAAACCTGGTCATTAAGGTAGTAGTAGTAGTAGTAGTAGTAGTAATAATCATAATTAATAATAAAAAATAAATAAACATCCAAACCCGAACAAAAATGTAATTATTAATAATATTGTATTATTATTATTATTATTGTTATTAATAATAATAATAATAATAATAATAAAAAAACTAATAATGATAATTTATTTATTTTGTGTATGGTTTAGGGTGTTTAGTTATCTATTATTTTATTATTATTATTATAACAAAAAAAAGTGTTAGCTGTTAAGATTAGGGGTTAAATATTTATGATTACATAGTATTCATTTGTTGTATTCAATTATTTATTTATGATTATATTTATTTTACATTTACAGATACTCCTCGTTTAATGACTTACCTGTTTAATGACTGCTCGGACTTACGGTCAGCTCTCCCCACCCAAACGACGCGCTGTACATCATTGTATTGTACAGTACAGTAGTTCAGAATGCTTAAAATATTGATTTCTTGTGGCTCCTCGTTTAACAACCAATTTGTTTACTGACCTGGTCGTTGGAGCGAAACCTGGTTGTTAAAGTGGATGTAAACCCGAAATTTTTATTTTTATTTTTTGCTTTCGCAATGTAGAGTGTGATGCCGTGTACACACGATCGAGTTTCACGGCGGTGAAAACACCGCCGTGAAACCCGATGGGAAAAACGAGGACCGGCTTGGTCCCCTACACACGGCCGTTTTTGACGACATGTTTTCTCTTGGTTCGAGAAAACCGGCCTTGTGTAGGCTCCCTAGCAGTGTTTCCCTATGGGAAAACTGCCACGGAAAAAAATGCCGCAATTCGCGATGAGAAAAATTAGAGCATGTTCTAATTTTTCTCGTTGTGATTCTTTCCGTTTTTCTCGTTGGGAAAAATGCTGGAAAGCCTACACACGGGCGTTTTTTTTCGTCCAAGAGAAAAAAAATCATTTTTCCCGACGAGAAAAGTGATCATGTGTACGCGGCATAAGATTTCCTATCATTTGTGCCAGGTCTTGCCACAAAGAGTTAATCCAGCTCTGAGCAATCCTCTTTTATTGTTCGGCAAGATAAAACGGACGGAGTTACCTTTGCTTTGCTTTGCTTTGCTTTGAGTGACAGGTTATTTACATATCTCGTGCAGTAGCTTTAGACAGGCATTATTTTTTAATTCCCACCCCCACTCCTTTTCTGAAGTCATGTGGTTACTTTTCTGGATTTTGACTGGATGTTAGTGATCATAGCAGAAGGAATACACAGGAGAAAATGCATGTTGACAAGGGGAGTGTAGAGGTGGGCGGGGAGTCTACTGACATCACGACTCCACCCACTGAGCTCCAGACAACAGACCCACCCACAGAATCTGCAGTTTTTCAGTTCTTATAACAGACAGAGGGGAGACATTTGACAGATAAGGATACATGCAGGAGGCATCTATATCCTTATAGATCAGCACTATGGCAGTAGTTTAGAAAGGATGAGAGTGGGTTTACATCCACTTTAAGTGAGGAGTACCTGTATTTATTAATTTATTATTATTATTAGTAGTAGTAGTAGTAATAGTAATAGTTTAATTAACACCCTAACAAAAAAATAAATCATAAATAATCCTATTCCTAACTCTAACCTAACCTTAACCCTAACCCCTTACCCTAATAGATTTTTTTTTTATAATAAATGAATAATAATAATATAGAAGAAGTAAAAGCTGATGGAAAAGCAAAGAAAAGCTGAAAAACCTAGCAACAGATGAAAGTTTTCTCTATTGGCTAAAAAAAAAAAAAAAAAAAAAACCCGCAAAGCTGAAAAACGCTGTATAAAAACGTGCAAAATTTGCGCAAAAAAATGCGCAAAAAACACTAGAAAAATGCTTAAAGACGCTACGCTCCAGTGTGAATGCAGCTTTTCCCTTTTTCTATCCAAAACCCTACAAAGTTTTTCTTCTTGTACTTCCATGTCCTTCTCTGTCTTGAAGACTCTGCAGTCTGAATAGTTGGGTGGAGGAGCATATAAGCATATATGTGATGATTGACAAAAAACAGTTGTCACCCATCCAGACAATGACTTCTCCATCTTTATACCTGGGCTAGTCAGCACTAGTCGTTTGGCGCTGATCTCAGCTACACACCCTCTGTGTAATCCTTTTCAACACTTGTTCTGTTATATGAACGCACTAATATTGAATGTAATGCATGGAATCATATAATTATGAATTGTGTCACCCACAGGGCTTAGCGATAAGCAAATATCCCATTAACATCTTAATCTGTAGCGTTTGCTTGTTGATAGCTGTCCTGACATACGCCGCAGTGACAGGTGACTCTTTTAAAGTGGACCTGTCATAAGACCTGTTTATAATTAAAGGATGTACTCGGTAATGGGGCTTTGTTCATTCTTCGTGGTCCTACTGTATGAGATGGTCCCGAGATGGACTATGAAATATAGGATTTGTAGTGTGCAAAAAAAAAAATGGCCTGGTCATGAAGGGAGGTAAATCTTCTGGAGCTGAAGTGGTTAATAAATACATATTTCTAAAGGTTATACATGTCGTGAAGCCCAGAAGTCATTAGTTCTACTTAGTATTAAAACCACTTCAGGCCCAGGCCAATACTGACACTTCGCTCAAATAATGTAAAAATCTTCTTTTTTTTTGCTATTTTTGCTAGAAAATTACATAGAACCCCCAAACACTATATATGTTTTTATATCAGAGACCCTAGAGAATACAATGGCGGTCATTGCAACTTTATCTCGCACTGTATTTGCGCAGCAATTTTTCAAACGCGTCTTTTTTGGAAACCGATTTTTTTTGCATAATGTGAAAGATGAAGTTACGCCGAGTAAATAGATACCTAACATGTCACACTTCAAAATTGCACACGCTCGTGGAATGGCACCAAACTTCGGTACTTAAAAATCCCCATAGGCGACGCTTTACATTTTTTTTACTGGTTACGTGTTTTGAGTTACAAAGGAGGTCTAGGGCTAGAGTTATTGCTCTCACTCTAACGTTCGCGGCGACACCTCATATGTGTGGTTTGAACACCATTTTCATATGTGGGCGGGACTTATGCATGCGTTCGCTTCTGTGTGTGAGCACATGGGAACAGAGGCGCTTTAAAAAAAATAAAATTATTTTTTTATTGTTAATTTTACTTAAATTTTTTTATTTTGACACTTTAAAAAAATCGGATCACTTTTATTCCTATTACAAGGAATGTAAACATCCCATGTAATAGGAATATGGCATGACAGGACCTCTTTACAGTGAGATATGGTGTCAAAAAGATCACGGCTTCCCGTTTTTTTCATACAGAGGTCGGTCGTGATGTCATAACATCGCGCCTGGCCTCCGACAATCATAGAGACTCCGGCAACCATCTGGTCCGTCGGAAATCTCTATGATCAGCATCCGGGGCCGGCGGATCCATTCTCCAACTCACTGATCACACAGGTGAGTCGGTAGAAGCACCGGAAAGCGGCGGGAGGGGGAACGTCCCCTTTCGCCGCCCGTAAGAACGATCAAGTGGTGGAACAGCCTCTATGATTGTTCTTATGGTGTAGGGCAGGGGTGCCCAACCACTGGCCCGGTGGCCACATGTGGCCCGCAGAGCCCTTTAAAGTGGCCCGCGACCTATTGCTCTGGGATGGGGGTTTGGCAAGCCAAGATCGCAGGTTGCTGATCCGCCATCCCAGAGCATCAGTGTTGTGAATGAAGCTTCCTGTATAGCGCCGGCTCCTGACACAAGCAATACCAATTACACTCTGCTTGAGACAGCAACAGCTGGTGATACCTGAATGGAATACTGTTATGAAAGGTAAGTTTATTACTGAAATCACAGTGTATATATGGGCATATTTGTTCTGCAGTGGTTACTGGGCTGCTTTCAAACTGATCCAAGGTGTAGCGCAGTGCACCTGAGTGTTACCTTCACTGAGCCATAGACTTTTGTTATTACCGGCAAATTTGGTGCACTTTCAGAAAGTGCACCACACCTGCAGGATATGGCAAAGTGCCGCTAAGCGCAGGAAAGACACAGGTGCACGTGGCACATCATTGTGAAAGCAGCCTTAGGCCCCTTTCACACGATCGGTCTGACCCAATCGAACCCTCCATTCACCTCTGTCCATTGACCCCTGCTTATCTCCAATCCAATCCGCTAAAAAAAAAAAAAAACAGAAGGGGATCCTTCCATCTGGGCGGATTGAATTGGAGGGCCCATAGAGTAGCATGGGCTGTGTCCATGTCCACTCTGCATATATACAGCATGGCACAGACCTGTCGTCCACCGGTTCCGCTCATTGTGGCCCGGGACCGGTTACCAAGTCGTTTCAGTGGCCCTCGCTCTTCAAAAGGTTGGGCACCCCTGGTGTAGGGAATCGCTGGCTGAAAATGCCGATATCTGAATGATGCCTGTAGCTGCACCCATCATTCAGATGTAGCCCCACAAAGCCCAGGATGTCATATGATGTCCTCTGGGCACCAAGTGGTTAAGATATTAGGCTTTTCATCTAGAGTTTGAGGCTGATTTATTAAAAGATTTCAGAATGTTCACACAGTAAAGAATTTGTGAAGATTCAGTTCAATTTTCCAATCACTTGAAAAGTAAATCCTTGTTCACGTGAGTTGTACTTCATCTGGACATCACTGGATAACTGAAGTAAATATTCACACAATTAATTGTGTTAACATTCTCAAATCCTTTATGCTTCACCTCCATTTTTCTTAACCTCTTGCTGACCAGCTGCTGTCAATATACTGCGGCAGTTCGGCTCTACTGCGTAAACCGCCATAGGTGTACGTCGGTCTGTGCAAGGAGGAAAGCGGGCACGCGGGTCCCACGGACTGCCTATGTAAACAAGGCGATTCCCCATTTTGCCTAATGACATGTCAGAGATCTTTTGTTCCCATCGGGAAAAGTGATCTCTGTCATGTCCCAGTGAGCCCACCCCCCCCTACAGTTAGAACACACCCAGGGAACACACTTAACCCCTTGATCACCCCCTTAGTGTTAACTCCTTCCCTGCCAGTGTCATTTTTGCATTGATTAGTGCATTTGTATTGCTCTGATCAATGTAATAATGTCACTGGTCCCCAAAAACTGTCATTTGGGGGTCAGATTTGTTTGCCGCAATGTCGAGGTCCCACTAAATCTTTTTCCGTAGTTTGTAGACGGAATAACTTTTGCGCAAACCAATCAATATACGCCTATTGTGATTTTTTTTTAGAGATAGAACCGGCTCCATAGAGAGCTAGTCAAGTTCCCCTCCTATGCGAATTGAATGCGGCGAAACCCGCATCCAATTTGCACAGGTGTGAACCCAGCCTTTAATCATTTTTATATATTTTTGGGGAATATGTATTATAGCAGAAAGTAAAAGAAATTGTCTTCTTTTCAAAACTGTCGGTCTTTTGTGGTTTATAATGCAAAAAAATAAATTGTAGAGGTGATCAAATACCACCAAAGAAAGTTCTATTTGTGGGTAAAAAAGGATGTCAATTTTGTTTGGATACAATGTCGCATGACCGCGCAATTACGACACAGTGCCGTATCGCAAAAAATGGCCTGGTCATTAAGGGGGCAAATCCTACCGGGGCTGAATTGGTTAAACAATCCTTCTGTCTTAAAACACCAAGTTTTACCATATCTTTTTCTTGCACTCCAAAAATATAATATATATATGTATATATATATATATATATATATATATATATATATATATATATATACATACACATACATACATACATATACACATACAGTATTTATATATATATATATATATATATATATATATATATATATATATATATAAAAATATTATATATACTATATATATATATATATATATATATATATAAAGATTAATATTTATTTTGTATAATTTAATTGAGTACATTATCCCCAGTTAAAGAACCTTGCTCAAGGTAATAAGAGTCAGTGAAGTCCCCTACTAAATCATTAGTTCTACTTAGCATTAAGATATTAGGAATTCTGTCCGGATTTTATGTTCTGCCTCTTTCCGCAGTTACAAATGCCCTTGTAATGTAACAGAAAGAACAACATCAAACACACCTTTTAACTTTCCAATTCTTTCTAAATTTCTTTAAACTTATAGGCCATATTGCTGACTCTGGAACTTCAAAGGTGGATTAGGAGCAGGCTCTATGAAAAATCTTACCGTTTCATAAAATATGCATGCGAATTTTATGCCCATCACCGTAATTATTCATGTTCTAATTACTTTCAAATTCAGGTTCTATCTAGGCAGGTATAGACTGTGAATATTATTTTTTCCTTCTCTGTGCCATCTTTGTGCGAGAGGAAAGAGGACCTGCTGTGAGATGGGGGTTAGAGCCGGTAAGAACCGTTATACTCTTACGCAGCCATATAGCAAGCCTCTTATTGTGAAAAATTCTACGCCGTCAGGCTCAGTTGCAATATTAACTATACATATAGTATCCAAGATGGTAACAGTTTGTTTGGCCTGGAGGATATTTAAACATCTTCTGCATCTGCTTCTCTTATTCTGCAAATTGTTGCTGTGCAATCAGGCTGGTGTCACATGAGCATTCCTGTCACTGGTGACAACTCAACAACACCAGGATTGCTGGACAACTTACCATTTGCAGCAGAGTTGCTCCCTTGCTAGTGGGAGATATTTTTCAAAGTTCTTGTTTTCATAGTGTAAATCAGTGGTTCTCAACCCAGTCCTCAAATCCCCCCAACAGACCTGTACTTGATGACAGGGGGTACTTGAGGACTGGATTGAGAACCACTGGTGTAAATGGAAGCAGTAACAACAGATGACCTAATCTATTCACCTAGGGAAACTGATTTTAGGAATAAGCGGAAGCTTCGAAACGCGTTACTGCCCATTTCCACATCAATACGGCCTCCCATTGACTTAACTTCAGGTCCGATACCATCTGCGTTCTACGCTGGTTACTGTGGCTTTCAGGACACCACATCTATCCAGCAGACTGTGCAAGCATGAGTGCCGCATTACACCAGGACTTCTAGGGGAGATCCTCTACATGGATTACCAGATATGCCTGTCTATTTATACACACATGTGAGTTAGTTGTCTTTATTATCCAAGGTGATCTTAATACTGCACTTAGTTTTGCGCCCCCTTGTGTTTCCCCTTTTTATGTCCACAGAGTCTCTGCTTCGTTCTATGGGGTGCTGCCTCTATTGTTATTAAATTGCTTTCTTATGGAATTAAGAAATTATGGATTATTTTATGGACAATTTTATGAACTTTTTAGTGGACACTATTTATTAGAATCTCTTATGCCTTGTACACACAATCAGTTTTTCTGACAGGAAAACCGTGGGTTTTTTTTCAGCAGGAAAACTGCTCAAACTTGTGTTGCATACACACGATCACACAAATCTTGTCTGAAATTCCGAACGTCAAGAACGCGGTGACGTACAACACGTACGACGAGCCGAGAAAAATTAAGTTCAATAGGCAGTTCGGCTCTTCTGCTTGATTCTGAGCATGCGTAGTTTTTTTGCGTCGTAATTGCATACAGACGAGCGCGATTCCCTCTCAATCTTTTCTTGGCAGGAATTCTGACAGAAAAAGTTTGATGAAGCATACACACGGTCGGAATTCCTGACAAAAAGCTCACACTTTTCTTGTCGGGAAAACTGATCGTGTGTATGAGTCATTAGAGTTTCCTGCATTTCTCCAGCATCATTTTATATATTTATCACATTAATCACCTGCTGTTGGTGTGGACAGTCAGGGATTACAATCTCAGCAAGAGCCTGTTCATGCATCTGCTGATTATGGTCAAGAAGATGATTGCATCTCTATAGGAGCTCAGTCCTGTTTCTCCTAGTTGACTGATCTCAAGAGAAGAATGGCTGAATGGGTTGGATCTATCTCACTAACAGCCCATTCACACAGCGGCGGCACGACTTGTGCCGCGACTGTGCTGGGCGATCTCAAGACGACTTCAAAGGAGACTTCCAAAATGACTTCTGTATTGAAGTCAATGGAAGTCGCCTTGAAGTCGTCTTGAAGTAGTACAGGAACCTTTTTCTAAGTTGGAGCATCTTCAGTCGCTCCGCTTAGAATGGTTCCATTGTACAGAATGGGACACGACTCGTCAGGCGGCTGAGAAACCTGATGAGTTGCCCCTGTGTGAATGGGGTCTAACAGTTTCAGTGCTATATTATTTTTATATAATGCTGCACTAGTCTTAATTTGTTATATAGATTAGCTATTCTTATCCTCCAGACTCTATTCCACTGGCCGCCGCACTTTTATTGCCTCTTTCATAAAATAATTATATTTCCATTTCGCAATAGATGCTCAAAAAGAAAAAAAAAAGATCATAGTGCTTCCCGCTTAAAATGTATTTGTTTTATTAAAAATTATCCAGAAATACACTCACAAGTTCCTGCGCACAATCCTGGTGCACCGCAGACAAATCACATACACTTTCCTCTTAAGAATATAGCTCTATGACCATGCTCTGGACAAAAACAACCATACTTCCTGGTTTAGAATAGTGACGTCATTAACTCCGCCCCAATGTGTTGCATCATGCCCACGAGACTTCCACAGAGGGTTCTTTAATATGTTGCACTGGGCGAAAGCCTTTGCAGCTTAAGCTGTTCTGGTATGCTCGATAGCAGATTTACTGCTACAGGGTGGCCGCTCTGCTCAGAATTACGTATATATACATGATTCTGCACTTTCAGGTTTCGGACACGAACGCGCGCCGCTAGCGGCTCGCCCCTGCTGTGATTTTACACAGCGGGAGATGATCAGCGGGTCCCGGCGGACATCGAGCCAGCGGTGTCAGGTCACCTGTGGCCAGGTGACAGATGCACACCGTAGGAGGACAGGAGTGCACCGCAAGGTAGTGAACCCTATGGCTGACTGCTGCGGATAGGAAACTGGGTGGTTGTGGAAAGCGGGACCAGAGGAGCACAACCGGGATCCTATGGGAAGCTAGAGCCAAGATTCCCCAGGGCGCGGAGTCTAAGACCCAGCAGGTCTTCTCCAGAGCCTCTAGTGGTGAGGATGTTATGCTGCAGGCTGGGTCCAGGTCGCGGCCCCTAGAGTCTCCTAGCTCACGCCCCGTAGGATAAGGGGACAAGAGGGGAAGCAGCAGCACGAGATATAAGAGTAACAAATAACAAGCTGAAAGTCAAGGGCCACAAGCAGACAAGGATAACGAAAGACAAGCCGAAGGTCAAGGGTCACGAGCAGACAGGGATAGTCGGGGACAAGCCAATAACGTAACAGCGAGACAGACGTAGCACACGGCAGGCAGGAACCCAAACACACAATGCCTAACAAACACGTTGATCAGCAAAGCAGGCTTGCAGTGCACAGGTTAATATAGTGTTCTGTGATAGGGCCTGGGGTGGAGTCAGGCTGGGAGGAGATTATAAAGGAAGCCAGGTGAAAGGGTTCTGGCCTCTAAGATGAACACATGGGAAGGAAGGTAAGCTGACAGACAAACACTACTGCATATCAATGACAAGCGGGACCCGATATTCTGCTCCCACTGTGCAAAATCACAGCAGGCGTAAGCCACCGGCGGCGCGCACTCGCACCAAAAACCTGGGAGTGCAGAATCATGTATATATACGTGATTCTGAACAGAGCGGCTGCCCTGTAGCAGTAAAATGTTTGTTACTCTGACAGAATGACAGTCTGCATATGTAAAAAAGGCAGACTGTCATTCTGTGAGTACAGAAGACATGGATCCTGTGTTTCTGTGAAGCAGAAACACTGATCTATGCCTTCCACTAATAAAAGCACCTCCCTCAATACACTGTAACATTAGCTAGGCATACATTTAACCCTTTGATCGCCCCTGATGTTAACTCCTGCGCACAATCCTGGTTAAGGACATCACTATTCGGAAACCGGAAGTAAGGTTGTTTTTGTCCAGAGCATGGTCATAGAGCTATATTCTTAAGAGGAAAGTGTATGCGATTTGTCTGCGGTGCATCAGGATTGTGCGCAGGAATGTGAGTGTATTTCTGGATAATTTTTAATAAAACTAATATAAAGCTAATATATTTTTAGCGGGAAGAACTATGATCTTCTTTTTTTATTTTTGAGCATAAATAAATAAAAATATCCCATAGTTTGTAGACGCTATAACTTTTGCGCAAACCAATCCATATACGCTTATTGGGATTTTTTTTTTACCAAACATATGTAGCAGAATACATATTGACCTAAATTGATGAAGAAATTTGACTTTTCAAATTTTTTTATTGTATGTGTTTAAGGCCCCTTTCACACTGGAGCATTTGAAAAAATCCTGCCCTGCAGTCTTCAATGTGAAAGCCTGAAGGTTTTCACACTGAAGTGGTGCGCTAGCAGGACCGCTCCAAAAGTCCTGCTAGCCGCATCTTTGGAGCGGTGAAGGAGCGGTGTGTTTACCGCTGCTGCCCATTGAAATCAATGGGACAGCGCGGCTATACCAGCTATACCAAGCAGCGCATTGCGGGCGGTTTTAACTCTCTCGGCCACTAGCGGGGGTTAAAACCGTACCGCTAGCGTCCGAATATCGCGGCAAAAACGACGGTATAGCGGCGCTAAAAATAGCGCCGCTATACCGCCAGCGCACCTCCCCGCCCCAGTGTGAAAGGGGCCTTAGAGAAGAAAGTAAAAAATATGCACGACCGCGCAGTTGTCAGTTAAATTAACGCAGTGCAGTATTGCAAAAAATGGCCTGGTCATGAGGGGAGGGGGGTAAACCTTTCCGGAGCTGTAGAAAACGAACGCAGCCATTACTGGTAATCTGCAATATATTACGTTTTTGGGTTTAATGCCGTTTTATATAATATATATTATTGGAATGAGCTGATCTCCGGGTAGATTTGGTCGCTCCTCAGCAGGAAAGGGCAGGTCTGCAGTCTGGGATCGTTTTTTTGCTAAAGGCAGACCGTCTTTATCTCTCTGACATTTTTCAGCTGCGCAAACAATTATGTTGAGGTTTTAATGCATAGTGACAATACGGTAGGATTAGAGGGAAGCTAATGCAGTACATAAATCATGTTTGCATTTATAATAAAGGAACAAGGCAGTTAAAGTCCAGCAGAATATGTTTTACTCTTAACTGGAGAATACTCTAAGTGAAAACCAATAAAGAATTACTTAGTAAGGTCTCATGAAATAACCCATTGCAAATATCCAAGGTCCCTCGGCGAGTTAAGCCTTAGGTAGAACCTTTTAGCGGAATGCATTATGACTATAAATATCTAGTTTCTTGCTGTGCCTTTTAGTTTTAAAGGAGAAATGTGAAAGGAAACAGACCACTTTGGAGAGGTTATCCCAAGCTTGTTGGCCCATAGATCACAAGTCTACTTTTGTTTACATATTTCCTACAATAATGGCTTAATAACATTCTTTTAAATGCGCTGGCTGTGTTATAGTTTTTAAAAGTCATTCTAGGTTATCTGAGAGCTGGAGGAAAGTAAAATAATATTTTATGTGGTATATAAATGACTCAATCCATTAGAAAAAAAAAGAAAAAATTAAATAGCGCGTTGCAACAGATATTTTATACTGCAGGATAATTAAAGAAAAAGCGTTATGTTTTAAAGTAATTCTTCTGGGAATTGTTTTTCCTACGGCCAATGTGGGTACTTAGATGTAAACCCTAAATTAATTAAATTTAAAGTACTTTTTTTTTCCTTTAGCATTGTACCTCACTGTATACCATGATATCTAAACTGGAGGACAATAATATGTTAGCAGTGTTAATTCAAGTACATTTTTAAGCCTAACTCCAGGATATTGCCAACCAGCAGCCACCTCTTCCTCTCACCCCCCTCTAACTAACTGCTGGTATGAAAAAAAAAAAAAAAAAAAGTATCCAAATGCCCAATTTACTTATCTGAAGTCACGTCCACATGACGATCCTTCTCTATGTTTTAAAGAGCTTCTTCTGGAAAATTGTTTCCTACAGCCAATGTGGGTGATTAAAGTAGATGTAAACCCTAAATTAATTACATTTAAAGTACATGTAAAACAAATTTTTAATTTTTTAATTTTTCTATTTTTTAGCATCGTGTCTTATTGTATACCATGATATCTAAACTCAAGGAAAAAATATGTTAGCTGTGTTAATTCAAGTTCATGTTAAAGCCCGACTCCAGGATATTGGCAACCACCAACCACACCTTCTTCTCATATGCCTCCCTAACTACCCGCTGGTATGAAGAATAAAAAAGCTATCCAAATGCCAAATTTACTTATCTGAAGTCACGGTCACGTTTTAAAGAGGTTCTTCGGGAAAATAGTTTTCCTACGGCCAATGTGGGTAATTAAGGTAGATGTAAACCCTAAATTACAGTAAATAAATTTAAAGTACCGTATATACTCGAGTATAAGCCGACCCAAGTATAAGCCGAGGTACCTAATATCACCCCAATAAACTGGAAAAATGTATTGACTCGCGTATAAGCCTAGGGGGGGAATGTGCCCATTGCCACCTCACTGTGCCAATTGCCCAACCTTACTGTGCCCATTGCCACCTCACTGTGCCACCTCACTGTGCCCATTGCCACCTTACTGTGCCCATTGCCACCTCACTGTGCCACCTTACTGTGCCCATTGCTACCTCACTGTGCCCATTGCTACCTCACTGTGCCCATTGCCACCTCACTGTGCCACATTACTGTGCCCATTGCCAGCTTACTGTGCCCAACCTCACTGTGTCCATTGCAGCCTCCCTGTGCCTGAGTCAGTGTACCTAAAAATCTTCTTATACTGCGGCTGGCGTCCATTGTTTAAATATCGCGGCTTTCTCCTGGTCCCTTCCGTGATAGGCGTTTCCAGCAAACACTGTGTTGAGTGTTCCGCCTATCACGGAGATCCTCTCATTCTCGGACTCCATTTCCCAGCAGGCACTGTGTTCAGTGTTCCCCCAATCACGGACGTCTTTTCATCCTCGGACAAGAGAACGTCCATGATAGGCGGAACACTGAACACAGTGTCTGCTGGGAAACGGAGTCCGAGAATGAGAGGACCTCCGTGATAGGCGGAACACTTAACACAGTGTTTGCTGGAAACGCCTATCACGGAAGAGACCAGGAGAAAGCCGCAATATTTAAACAATGGACGCCGGCCGCAGTATAAGAAGATTTTCATGTACTGACTCGAGTATAAGCCGAGGGGTGTACTTTCAGCCCTAAAAAAGGGCTGGAAAACTCGGCTTATACTCGAGTATATACGGTACTTTTTTTTTTTTCTTTAGCATTGTACCTCACTGTATACCATGATATCTAAACTGGAGGACAATAATATGTTAGCAGTGTTAATTCAAGTACATTTTTAAGCCCAACTCAAGGATATTGCCAACCACCAGCCACCTCTTCCTCTCACCCCCTCTAACTATCTGCTGGTATGAAAAAAAAAGTATCCAAATGCCAAATTAAATTATCTGAAGTTACGTCCACATGACGATTCTTCTCTATGTTTTACTTTCAAAATATTTTATTTTTCAAAAAAGCATAAAGTAAATTATAAGACATTACATTACATAAATGGTACATCCCGGAGGATGATGATGTAGGAATGAAATTCAATATCCTAAAAAATAAGAAGAGAGGATATATAAATTATAACATTAAATATTCTAAAAATGATTTGTAAGTCTAGGCTACGTCAAGGAGGCCTCTTTAAACCGGCCTTTTATAGAGTGAAGATCCACATCTCTCCGTGGCACCCCTATAGGGATCATGCTGTGCCCGAAGAGGGAATCTCCAGTCTATTTCATGGATTTACAGTGTAGCCCCCAGAGCCTCTCTTCACAAAAGATATAACTGATTAAATAGGATTATAACTCGTCTAATCTATGACAACTATCCAATAATATTAGATAAATAATATGTAAATACGTTCCTTAAAAACATCTCCAGGAATCTTTATCATAAAATAAACAATAAAAAAAACAAAAAAATTAAAAGAAAGAAGAATAGAAAGGGTAAGAGAAAAAGAGAGAGGGTACATGCCTAACGTAATGCTGTTGGGGAATGAGAGAACGATGGAACATCTTGATTAAGTAAAATCCCAATATAACTAGCCCATGGTTCCCATATTTTTTCAAATTTCGGTATTGTGTTATTCAGGATACTAGCTAATTTTTCTTGGGTCATTATCCAAGATATTTTTCGTTTGACATCTGAAAGGAAGGGTTTCGGTTTCTTCCACACCTTAGCTATAGTAATCTTGGCTCCTGTGAGAATAAAATGGATTAAGGTTCGCGTAGTCTTAGGTATTTGAGGTATATGAGCATTTAGAAGAGCTACAGACGGGGACCTGGAAACCTGACAATCAGTCACCCGGAGGATCAAGTTAAACACTTTGCTCCAAAAGTGGCGAATCCTATTCTCTATGTTTTAAATAGTTTTTTGGGGAAAATAGTTTTCCTACGGCCAATGTGGGTGATTAAAGTAGATGTAAACCCTAAATGAATTTAGCATTGTGTCTCATTGTATACCATGATATCTAAACTCAGGGAAATAATATGTTAGCAGTTAATTCAAGTTAATTTTAAAGCTCAACTTCATTATATTGGCAACCACCAACCACACCTTCTTCTCATATCCCTCCCTAACTACCCGATGGTATGGAAAATAAAAAAGCTATCCAAATGCCCAATTTACTTATCTGAAGTCACGGTCAATTGGTAATCCTTCTCTCTTCTTCTCATCTTTCTTGGAGTTGGGCTCAAGTGTCCAATCACCAAAAGATTTCCAAAAGTGTAACACCACCACCTTAAAGCGGTGTTCCACCCGTGTTTCAGTTTATTAAAAGTCAGCAGCTACAAAAAGCATAGCTGCTGACTTTTAATAAACCGACACTTACCTGCCCCACGGTCCAGCGATGCGGCTGCCCGGAGGCTCGCACCTCTCCCCCTCCTCTCCTCTGTATCATCATCGTAACTGTGGGCACCCGGCCGTGACAGCTTACGGCTTCACGGCCGGGCGCACACTGCGCATGCGCGAGTCGCGCTGCGCTCTCCTATTGGGCAGCTGATCTTCTGGGACCTGAGTTGTGTCCCAGAAGATTGATGGCAGGGAGGGGCCGCCTAGTGCGAGAGGAGGAGTCGCCTAGGTGGCCCAAAAAAGGAAGTCCCACTAAAAATAAGGTAAACACTTCCCCCCCAAAAAATAACATGCCAAATGTGGCATGTCAGGGGGCGAGGAGTGCTTAAAGCGGAAGTTCCACTTTTGGGTGGAACTCTGCTTTAATCTGGATGTGCCCTTACCAGGAGCCATAAACCCTCTAATCAAAGAGAGGTCAAATGCACATGTAGCGGGTGGCTACATTTAGGGGAGCATCTGAGTAGTAACTAGGCTCAGATGCACTAATTGTTAGGTTTCATGGACCATTTCTATCCCTGGGAGATGGTACTGGTGTGTAGTTCCCTGGGGCCTATAGGTGGCGTTGTTGCCATAGGCCCGGGTTGAACCGCAGTACAGGGTTGTGCCTTTTTTGTCCACTCTTGGCAGCAGTACGGCGGGGCGGGGAACCTGCTGTGCCTGTCGGGAGAGGATATAAAAGGGGGCGGCCATCTTCCGGTGGGGTCGGTTCCGTGCTCAGGCACCTTAGGCCTGGGTGCGTGTGTGTCGCCTCTGGGTGCCCTAGGTCCGGAGGCCTGGTCGGGTTGTCTCCGGGTGCCCTAGGCCCGGAGACGGAGCTGCTGTTCCATCCCAGACACCTTCAGTCTGGGGTGAGGTACTTTGGAGAAAGGCCTGGAGCCCGGCAACCTTCGGCTGGGGTCCGCCAGGGACCGAGGCTCCCAGGTATCTACCTTGCGAGGGGACCCGTATCCAGGATTGAGGAGGCCAGGGAGGTGACCCTTTCTGAAGACCCAGCGCAGAGTCGTGGTGACAGATGGGGCCTCTAGTAACTCTCCGGAGGGATGTTCTTGTCCTAAAAAGGGGCCAAGTTACTAAAGGAAGGAAGTGCGTGTTCTGTATGTCACGGTGGCAGTGACACTACGCACACAAGGTCAGTGGCAGTGGCTTTCATCTTTTCCACCCGGTCAGTGGCAGTGACCAACCTCATGGTCTGTGGCAGGGACCGTGTGCCAAGCCTGTTCGTGCTAATCAGAGCAGGAGAAAACTCAATTCAACTTTGTGCCTGGACCTCCTCCCACCTTATCTGACCTGTGTCTTGACCCAACCTGTCTGCTCTCAAAGAGACTGTTTATTGTGCTGAGAAAAATAAATAAGTGTTGGACCTTTCAGTTGGTGTGGACAGTTGCTTACTGGGGAGAACTAAAGGCTTGTTTCTGACTACCACAGAAACGAGGTCAGCACTGGAGGCTTTTAAACACTGGCTGCAAGCAGGCCCGAGAAACTAACACCGCTCAACCTCCCCATTCAGGAGGGTACGGGCTTGTGGTGCGGTGTGCCTCATTCTTTCCTGCGGAGGAGCCAAGCAGAAGAAAAGCAGGTAAAGTCTGGGGTTGGTGCGCTACACACAAGTGGCCACATACAGAGGCGGCTCTAGGATTTGTGAGGCCTTAGGCAAAATTTAGACATGAGTCCCTACTCAAGTGCAATGTCTGGATGGATGCCTGGAACTTGCGATGTCAGACCCCTCTCCACCTTCCGTACATTACACCAGCTGCAACCAGATGGGGAGGGGTCAGTGCGGCCACACAGAGTTGTGCTATCACTTCTGCAGAAGCCGGGTTTCTGTATTCAGAAGTGACAGCGATGACTGGAAAACACAGGGCAGCGCCGGAGGTGGTGGAACATCACCCTGGTGATTGATCACAGGCAAATTAGGCAGCCGTGAGGCCCCTGTGAGGGCGAGGCCTTAGACGACTGCCTAATTTGCCTAATTAAAGAACCGCCTCTGGCCACATACCCTGACCAGGGTGATCCAGGGTTGCCAACCTCCCACAGCATTTTTTACTGACAAAGCATTAAAAATTTACTGGCAAAGCACATTTTTTACTGACAACCTGAGAAATTACAGAACTCCAATTGAAACCTAATACAGTGAATATTTGAACAGTATAAACATGATATGGAAACACTGACAATACCTATAACAAAGTCATTTGCTTGATTTACACTTAAAAGGTCAACACAGCATGAAATTACAAGCCCCTGATATTTGCTGGCAGTTGTGAAAAATCAGAGATTTTTACAAACTGTCCGTAAATTTACTGGCGGTTGGCAATCTTGGGGTGATCACACTTTAGATAACGTGTGGACTTTATTCCTTATCTTGCCATTACTCCATTGGAACCGCAGTCAATATAAGAAAAAAGAAGCTCCACATAGTGTAACATCGTATATAGCGATGGCTTCAGCACAACATTCCTCCCTATGCGTTTAGTCACACCTGACGTCTTCCAGGGCACGGGTGCCATGCTGCGCCATTGCTTCCTATAAGATAGATAAATTGTTACAAAAATGTGCTTACTAGTCCTTAGATGCAGCTGCATTTGTTTCTTTTTTTCAGGCTAAGAACATTTTCAACAAGTCCAATTACCCATTGATCTTGCCAGAAATTCTGTATTCTTGTCACATTGTGTGAGCTGAACTGCAAGCACAAATAGTAGTATTTCCTTCTGTAAACTACTCACCTCCTCAGCCCTTACATTACATGTTTGAAGACCAGCCTGGATGATAATAATAGTATCTTCTGTTAATAACATTGAGCCTAGCCACACTAGGACAAGAAGTGTCTATTTTCACAGGATTCCCAGATGAAAAAAAGGGATAAAAACAAAAAACAAAAAAAAAGAAAGCTAATGCAGCCACCCCATCTAAGGGCAATATAATAACTTTTTGTTTTTGGACTTACACTTTAACCACTTGCTGCCCACTAACAGTACATATACTACTAAAGGCACATGCGCACTAACGTACCTCCTGGGGTGCGCACCCTTGTTATCCTATGACCACTGTATCTGGTGAATCACGACACTTGTCATAGCGATCAAATGATTGCAATGTAAACAGTCATGAATTGTTTCCATTCATGACTGTTTGCTTAGTGTTGTGAAGCTGTGATTGGCCCACACCTATCACATGGTACATGACCCTGTACCATGTAATTAGCTGTAACTAATCACAGCATGTCAACAGAAAGCAAGCTGTCATGAATGGAAAGCCATTCATAACAGTTAACTATTGCTTATCAGTGAACATCACTGTTTAAAAAACGAAATAAAAAATGATTTTAATATTTTTTCTTTCACATACTGTCCCCAGCCAGTATCTCAGATCACTGCCACACAAATCATATGATGGTGCTGTACTGCACTGGTGACAGTATGAAAAAAAATACATTGTGAACAAAAAAAAAACATTTTATTTAATTTCTTTATTTTCCAAAAAATTGTGACAAAAGAAAATAACAACTTCAAAACACTTGCCTTGCCATGCCTTTTCCTAGATACCTTGAACTGTCTTCTTTCCAAAAAGGGGTTATTTGGGGGGTATTTGTACTGTCCTGGCATTTAAAGGGCTTCAAGAAATGAAATAGAAAATCAGTACATCAGGATTAATCAATTTTCAAATAGTAGTTTGTAGACATTTTGCCCTAAAATTCTGAAGAAAGATTATTTATTTGCAAAACTTTACAACAGAAACTAATAAAAATTAGCTTTTTTCTCAATTTTTGGTATATTTTTGCTTATATAGTAAAAAATAAAAAAAAAACTGTGGTCATTAAATACTACCAAAATAAAGCTCAATTTGTGTGAAAAAATAAATGATATAAATGTTATTTGCTTACAGCATCGCATGACCAGTTAAAGTAGCAATTACCAGTTAAAGTAGCGCAGTGCTGAATAGCAAAAAATGGCTTGGTCATGGAGGGGGTAAAACCTTCCGGAGGTCAGGTGGTTAAGGGAATCATATTTTGTAAAAAATGTTGCAAAGTTTTTAGCTTGTTGATCCTGCCAGTAGTAGCACTTCCTGTTTCAGACTGACAATGACAACACTAAGCCACGGCCTCGAATCTAGCAGCAAAGGTGGCAAAGCCTGCTGTGCATGCTGCTCCAGTTGGCTGATGGTGCCTATTGGCTCTACAGGGGGCATGATCAGACTTGAAAGGCAGCTCAATGACAAACTGTAGGATAAGGGGACCCAGATTTTTCAAATGAAATCCGGGGACATATTTTTTTTTTTACTAGTAATGGTGGCAATCAACAACTCTCTGCCCATCGCCGCCGCCGCCGCCCGCCTCACAGACTGTCAAGTCTTACTCTCCAGGCCCCGGCTACTACTGGGTGGGGAGCGGAGGAAGATCACTCCACCAGGGAAGGCAAGGAGGCAGGCAGGCAGGCGGCTGGCCGGGACTTGAGCCAAGGCAGAAGAACATGCGAGTGGAGCTGAATGGGCATGCACCCGAAACTGAAGAAATATTCCCTCCGCTCCGACCAGCACATGATCATCAGAAAGGGGCACAGATAATGGAAAAAAATACACCCCCCTAAGCCAGTAGGAGCAGCTGAGCGGGGGTGTGTAATTCTGATTATTATTTTTTTTATTCTGCACTGACTGTTTTTGAAATTGCCCCAGCCCCTGTTCAAATCCAATCTGGGGACAAAACCAGGGACAGACTTGGTCCGGGGACAGTGTCCTCAATCCGGTGACTGTCCCCTGAAACCGGGGATGTCTGGTCACCCTACTGCTAATTGGGAGGCAGAGACCTAGCGTTGTCAGTGCTGTTATTGGCACGATCTTCAGGCAAGAAGTTTTGCAACAGATTCACAAATTATGACTTCCTTAAAGAGGAACTGCAGTCTGCTCACATAATTTGTAATAAAAACATCTTTGCCATTCTGAAGCTTCCCTCCAACCACTTTGCATATTATTTTATATATACTGTGATTCTGTGCTTGCCAAATATGCTGCAGAAATCTCCCTCTACTGAGTCTGGCTGCAGCCATTTTAACTGTGGGCAGCTAAAGCTGCTGCCTGTTCACTTCCTGGATTTACACAGAAGCACACCTCCTGTTCTGAAGCTCTCATTGGCCCTCTTATGACTCACCCCCTCCCTTCTTGGCAAACTCTCACAAGAGTGAGAGAGAGAGAGAGCTGTTCATGATGTTATAAGCCTAGGCTAATGATGACCAGACAAGAAACAAGAAGTGGGCTGTATAAGGTATTTACTGGCAGAGAAAAATGTTTTACTATCCAAAGTTAAAACAACAAGGGCAGAAGATTTAATAGATGGAAAGTTGAAAAAATGACTAAAGGTCCGCTTTCAAGAATTTGATTTCTCATATCACTGTAACGGCCAAAGGACTTCCTGCTGTAGGGTGACAATGCTTACCCTTCTATGTGTGCTTGTGCCAAAACACACTGTGCCTGCGAGTCTCGTTGTCAGTGTATGTAATCTTGCTCATTACTGCTATACATTACATGCATTCCTACCATGCCTGATTGATAGCAGCTTCAAGAGTGCAAGAGGTGCTGGGAGCTGATGTCCAGGACCCAACATCACTGGCAGTGACAAGCTGTTGCTCCTTGTATCCCACCCACAGCCTTGGCAACACATAATATAAAATACAAAATAAAGTACAGTGCTAATACAGTTAAAATTATGTAGATGAAAAAAGACTGAAAAAGCAAAACGAATGAAGAGTCCCAAATGCACAGTCCATGTATATAGGAGAAAGCAGAAACCAAAATCCGTGCTTCATATAAATGGAAAAGCCGCAGGTAAGGGGAAAAGTGATGATCCTTCACACAAGATAAATCCTGCTCCACACCCAGGTGAGAGTAAAGCCTGGTACAAACGATCGGATTTTCCGCGGACAAAGCGTAGTACTTTTGTCCGAAGGGCGTTGGCCATGAACTTGTCTTGCATACAAATGGCAAAGAATTGTCGGCCAACAAACACGAAAATTGTATTTATGTTATGGTTAGCATTTCTTCTGAGCGTGCGTGTTTGTACTTTGGAGTTCTGTCCGAAGGACTTCTGTTCATACAATCGGATAATCCGACAACACACATTTGTTGGCGGAAAATTTTAAAGCATGCTATCCCACATTTCTTGGTGGAAAATCTGACAACAATTATCCGATGGAGCATACAAACGGTCGGATTTTCCGACAACAGCCTGCCATCACACAATTCCCGTCGGAAAATCGGATTGTGTGTACGGGCCTTAAAGCGAAGGTTCTGCCCAATTTTTTTTTAAAAAGCCAGCAGCTACAAATGCTGCAGCTGCTGACTTTTAAAAAATGGACACTTACCTGACCAGGGCGCCTGCGATGTCAGCAGACGAGGTTGAGCAGTCGCTCGGTCCTCGGATGCTGCCGCTGCCATTCTCGGTGAGGGAATCAGGAAGTGAAGCCTTGCGGCTTCACTGCCCGGTTCCCTACTGCGCATGCGCGAGTAGCGCGGCGTGCCGTCACTGGTCCCCGCTCTCTCCTGGGAACAGTGTGTTTCCCAGAAGACAGTGGGGAGGTGACGCGAAGGGGCGTGACTCCCGCGGGAGTCAATACCTGGAAGTGGTGCTAATACCTGTCTTAGACAGGTATCTGCACCCCCCTCCCCCTGAAAGGTGCCAAATGTGACACCGGAGGGGGGGGAGGGTTCCGAAAAGTGGAAGTTCCATTTTTTTTGTGGAACTCCGCTTTAAGTAATCCTGCTTCCCGTGACCACTATAAAATGGTCTCACGAAACACAAGGAAATTGGTCTCCCCAGAAACCTTTGGTAATGGCCGAGATCTCTGCTTTGCAGATGGAACTAGAGGATGGTGTCCTGTCTGGAGGTTGATGTGAAGCTCCTCTGATGAGTCTTCTATGCTTGGGGTCCTCTCAGATGGTCCCTCTTGGCTCCTCTGATGAGTCTTCTATGGTTGGGCTCCTTTCGGATGGTCCCTCTTGGCTCCTCTGATGAGTCTTTTATGGTTGGGCTCCTCTTGGATGGTCCCTCTTGGCTCCTCTGATAAGTCTTCTATGGTTGGGCTCCTCTCGGATGGTCCCTCTTGGCTCCTCTGATGAGTCTTCTATGGTTGGGGTCCTCTCTGATGGTCCCTCTTGGCTCCTCTGATGAGTCTTCTATGGTTGGGCTCCTCTCGGATGGTCCCTCTTGGCTCCTCTGATGAGTCTTCTATGGTTGGGGTCCTCTCGGATGGTCCATCTTGGCTCCTCTGATGAGTCTTCTATGGTTGGGCTCCTCTCGGATGGTCCCTCTTGGCTCCTCTGATGAGTCTTCTATGGTTGGGGTCCTCTCGGATGGTCCATCTTGGCTCCTCTGATGAGTCTTCTATGGTTGGGCTCCTCTCGGATGGTCCCTCTTGGCGCCTCAGATGAGTCTTCTATTGTTGGGGTCCTCTTGGATGGTTTCTCTTGGCTCCTCTGATGAGTCTTCTATGGTCGGGGTCCTCTTGGATGGTCCCTCTTGGCTTCTCTGATGAGTCTTCTATGGTTGGGGTCCTCTTGGATGGTCCCTCTTGTCTCCTCTGATGAGTCTTCTATGGTTGGGGTTCTCTCGGATGGTCCCTCTTGGCTCCTCTGATGAGTCTTCTATGGTTGGGGTCCTCTCGGATGGTCCCTCTTGCCTCCTCTGATGAGTCTTCTATGGTTGGGGTCCTCTCGGATGGTCCCTCTTGGCTCTTCTGATGAGTCTTCTATGGTCGGGTGACTTCTGACTCTTCACAGCGCGGTGACTGGACATGAAGGGGAAATCTCTCCCAAGTCTCGGCTTCTCTTCCTCCTGCTCACAAGAGTCCACAATCAGGGGGAAGTTCTCCTTAAAGAGGAAGTAAAGCCTCCTTAAAAAAAAAAAATACACCCTGCAAGACAAAGGCATAATGCATAGCATACTAGCTTATTATGAAGTACTTAACCGGAGTTCGAAGCCCCCACAGCCATCCTTGTTCGCCTCTTCCGTCGCCACCATGATACCCGGAGTGACTTCCGGGTATCGTGGCTCAAGTGCTGTGACTGGCTGGAGCCACGATGACGTAACTCCTGCGCATGCACGCGGGAGCCGCCACTAACGGCATGTCCCATTCACTAAAGGCACGCTCAGTGCGCCGTGCTGTTGTTTACGGCGCGCATGTGCCGTAGACATCGGTTCTGTCTTTTTTGCAAATATCTCCAAAACGGTGTAGGTTTAGGAAATATTTGTTGCACCTACAGGTAAGCCTTTATCTAGGCTTACCTGTAGGTATAAGTGGTCTGTAAGGTTTTACACTCACTTTAAAGTGTCATTCCACCTTGTGGGGGCTGATTCTGCTCTGACCTGTGTGAGGATCTTCTCTGTCTCTCCTCTGTGTCCCCGATGGAAGATGGAGGCTTCTTGTCCTGGCTGAGAGGTGTGAAACGTGGCTAAACGCGGCTTGACGCTTTTAGTCACGTTTAGCCACGTTTTTTAAGTTTTTTCGGCTCATTTTGACTGCTCCTGGAAGCATAGGCTGTAGTTTTGTTCTACTGCCCCTAAACGCTTATGCCCCTAAACGCCTCTGACAGTTTATGTGTGCATGGACACATAGGCTAACATGGAGGGGCTTTTAGAGGCAGTTAAAAAAAATGTCAAACGCCCCTAACAGCAGCTGTAAAAACATCCTGTGTGCATGATCCCTAACAAGGAGCATGCTGATAAGAGAAGAGAGCAGAGAGCCAAATAGATAAGCTCACCAGTCTGCTGCTTCTCCTTTTGCTGTGCAATCACAGAGTGGGGGAAGTATGAGACTTGTAAATGTTTTGTTTCAGGTGATATTAAAGGCTATGATTTTTTGTTTAAAAATAACAAACATGTTATACTTACCTGCTCTGTCTACTAGTTTTTCACAGAGCAGCCCTGATCCTCCTCTTCTCGGGTCCCTCGCTGGCGCTCCTGGTCCCTTCCTCTTGCTGACACTCAGCTGTGGCTTGGCCCTGCCCCCTCTCTCTCCTCATTGGCTCACTGACTTTGATTGACAGTAGCAGGAGCTGTTTGATTGGCACACGCTGCTGTATCAGCCAAAGAGGAGGGAGAGTCCCCGGACAGCCGAGGCTCTCGTGCAAAATCGCTGGAACGAGATGGGGCAGAGGTAAATATTAGAAAGGGGGGGGGGGGGGTGCTGAACACAGAAGTTTTTTCATCTTAATGCATAGAGATAAAAACCTTCTGACTTTAGAACCACTTTCAGCAGAGAAAAATGTGATATCCTGACTTGCCAGATAGGACTATGTTGTGCTGCAGGGCTGTGTGGATGGGGCTCAACCAGTGTACCTGAGAATTAGCAGGAATCAATAAACATTTGTATTTGAATATTGCAGAACGTGAATGATCACAGAAACAAGGTATTTTATAGACATGGCACCACATATGTTGTGGGTACACACTTATTTAAAGATAAAGCTAATGTCTATCAGTATTTTTTCTAATGACTTGCCGACCGTGTAATGAAGATATACGTCGGCAGAATGGTTCCTGTGCGCATATGGGCGTACCCGTACGTCCCTTTAAAAAAAGTCGCCTTACTCCGTGCCCGCGAATCCCGGTGTCCATCGATTGTGTCACAGAGCGGCAGAACGGGGGGATGCCGTTGTAAACAAGGCATCTCCCTGTTCTGCCTAGTGACTGGACACTGATCGTCTGCTCCCTGTCATCGGGAGCAGCGATCAGTGTCGTGTCACAGTAAGCCCCGCCCCCTCACAGTTAGAACCACTCCCTAGGACACACTTAACCCCTTCCTCACCCCCTACTGGTTAACCCCTTCACTGCCAGTGTCATTTACACAGTAATCAGTGCATTTTTATAGCACTGATCGCTGTATAAATGACAATGGTCCCAAAATAGCGTCAAAAGTGTCCGATGTGTCCGCCATAAGGTCGCAGTCACGATAAAAATCACAGATTGCCGCCATTTCTAATTACAAAAAATAATAATAAAAATGCCATACAACTATCCCCTATTTTGTAGACGCTATAACTTTTGTGCAAACCAATAAATATACGCTTATTGCGATTTTGTTTACCAAAAATATGTAGAAGAATACAACTGAGGAACAAATTAGTTTTTTTTAGATTTTAGATATTTTTGGGGGATATTTATTATAGCAAAAAGTAAAAAAATATTGCTTTTTTTCAAAATTGTCGCTCTTTTATTGTGTATAGGGCAAAAATAAAAAACCGCAGAGGTGATCAAATACCACCAAGAAAGCTCTATTTGTGGAAAAAAAGGACGTCAATTTTGTTTGGGAGCCACGTCGCACGGCCGCGCAATTGTCAGTTAAAGCGACGCAGTGCCGAATCGCAAAAAATGGCCCGCTCATTGGGCAGCCAAATCCTCCGGGGCTGAAGTGGTTAATAGCCATATAATATGAACTTACAGACCACAGAATGTCTGAGGAGCACTTCCCTTGGAGGAGGTATCCAGATTAATGGGCGACCCTGAGATCCCCCAAACCTCTTTCCATTTATCCAACTGATGGTGGAACACAGTTCCAAGAAGCTAGCAGAAGAGATTTCCCTTCTCATCAGGTACCTCCTCCTAACACTGCTCCTACTCTTTCCCAAACAATTGGGGCTCTTTCCCTGACCTCCTTCCACACTGTGGGCACACTGAATGATGCAGAACCTCCTATTTAAGCCAAAGCTCACGTTTTTTTTAGCATCCAATAGTAGAGGCCAACCTCCCAAAAGATGTCCTCCATCTGCAACCCATAACAAAGGACACATTAGTCCCCAATCGTTTCCTGACAGTTTTAATAAATGGCACAGCACCACCTCCAGGTCAACAGACAAACAGCGGCCCAACACCTACCTACAGCTGTGAAAACATCAGGACTGTAAGGAAAGAAACACAGGTACTCCTCACTTAATGACCAGGTTCCATTCCGAAGACCAGGTCGTTAAACTAATTGGTTGTTAAACGAGGAGCCACAAGTAATCACAATTTTAAGTATTCTTAATTACTGTACTGTATTGTAAAAAAGAAGGTCCAAACACAAAACTCGAGCTCAATGACGTTGTTTTAATTTGCATAAGTACAGAACACAAACTTAAATTCTGTACTGTACTGTACAATACAATGATGTATATTACGTCGTTCGGGTGGGGAGAGCTGATCGTAAGTCCGAGTGGTCGTTAAACAGGTAAGTCATTAAACGAGAAGTAACTGTACAAATCATTTGACTATGTATTTCACCTGTGAATTTAGCTGTTTGCCTGGAATCTAGGTTTATGGTACAAAATAACTTGTGCCAATAACCACTTCAGATCCGCACTATAGCCGTAAGACTAGGGTGGCCACATGTCCCGGATTGCCCGGGACTGTCCCGCAATTGACATGTCTGCCCTGGGTCCCGGGAACCTTCATTCCGGGACAATACAGTGTCCCGGAATGAAATAGAGGACACAGCCACCCCCTACTATCTAGTAACTACATTTCCGGAACTGGTTGATAGGGCCGGCATTGCCTGGCATCTTGCAACCAGTGCCAATTTACTCTCAGACAGTGAGGCTGGGAGCGAGGCCTGCTCCTAGTGCAGCACTGCTGTCCCCACCCACCTCGGCACCTCCTCCTTCTCCGGCACCCAGCGCCGCGGCAAGCAGCAGTGACTGGTGTGATCTTCACTCTCCAGATAGTGACTCCACTCCTTTCCTTCAATGCACGTGGCTCATGCATCTGGTGGCAAGTGGCACATTCACCTGAGAAATAACCCCCCGCCAAATTGCCCATCAACCCCCGACATTTCTCCCCCGCCCGTGTCCCTGAATGGCAGTTTGGAAATGTGGTCACACTACGTAAGACGGCTGCAGCGCGGACCTGAACTGCCGGGAGGCCGTCCCTGGACGTCCTTGTGTTTACTTCCGCAATGCGTGCCCACGGCAGTGCGCATCGCGCAAAAGCTGTGCCCGCTGCGCCACGCGGGTGCCGATGCACATGCCTGGCGGCCACGATGTCTGCCAGGTACTCGCGATTGCCATTCACAGAGACAGGGACGTGGATCTCTGTGTGTAAACACAGAGATCCACGTCCTGCTAGGGAGAGGAGACCGATGGACAACCATCGGTCACCTTCCCCAGTCAGTCCCCTCCCCACACAGTAAGAATCACTCATGAGGGAACACAGTTAACCCCTTCCCACCCCCTAGTGGTTAACCCCTTCACTGCCAGTCACATTTATACAGTAATCAGTGCATTTTTATAGCACTGTTCGCTGTATAAATGTGAATGGTCCCAAAATAGTGTCAAAAGTGTCCGATGTGTCCGCCGCAATATCGCAGTCCTGACAAAAATCGCAGATTACCGATATTACTAGTGGAAAAAAAATAAAAATAAAAATATCATAAATCTATCCCCTATTTTGTAGGCGCTATAACTTTTGCGCAAACCAATCAATAAACGCTTATTGCGTTTTTTTTTTTACCAAAAATATGTAGAAGAATACGTATCAGACTAAACTAAAGGAAAATGTTTTTTTTTGTTTTTTTTTATTGGGATATTTATTATAGCAAAAAGTAAAAAATATTGTGTTTTTTTTCAAAATTGTGAGTCTTTTTTTGTTTCTAGCGCAAAAAATAAAAACCGCATAGGTGATCAAATACCACCAAAATAAATCTATTTGTGGGAAAAAAATGATAAAAATGTCATTTGGGTACAGCGTTGTATGACCGCGCAATTGTCATTCAAAGTGCGTCAGTGCTGAAAGCTGAAAATTGGTCTGGGCAGGAGGGGGGTTTAAGTGCCCAGTAAGCAAGTGGTTAAATGTTATGTTAACTTTTTAGCAACGGTGCATTTTTCCTTTAAGAGTTTATATAAAGAAACATTTGCATATAGCTTCATGCTTATTTAGTTGAGATATTGACCTGTGGGAAGGCTGCATTTCAAGCAGAGAGAGGCTCAGTTTTAATAATTCATAAGTCAGACTTGTACTTTCCTATGATGAAGCAGCAAACCGAAGACACTTTCAGAAACACACATCCTCCAAACACCCCCTCCCAGCTCTCTTGGCTAAACGCTTATTATGTCTAGTGCGGTCATCCAGAACTGGTATTAAAAGCAGACAACGTTCCCCAGTTACCTGCCATTAATCCCTAAGTACTGTCTAACTGTTGACAATATGTTGGTTAGAGCCAAAGTCATCACATCACAGGGGTTACACATTTACTGCCGTTCCTCAACCGCCCGCATTTATAGCGTGATTTGTGTCACAGTCATAAATGTATCCATACATATACACCTTTTCATGTTTCCTTTTACCGCTTTCGGTATAAGAAAATAAAACAAATTAGATCCCAAATTATACAGCGTTCGTGTAGGGGATGGCACAGATTACTGTGTGGACCAGCTGCAGAACAGGAAATGTGGACATTATTATACAGAGGGGGTGCATTAATGAGGCCTCACATGGTGCCAAGTTTTCTTTGGCGCACGACTGAATTAAGAAAACTGGAATAAGAAAACCTGGTTAGCATGTCTACGTGCATGGATCATTTGCAATTTATTCATGGGAAATATTTGGTTTTCTTTCTGTCTAGAGGTGTAGGTCCACATAGCTCATTTGGTGGTTCAGACCAAATCCCTTTGTCCTACTATCTTCTCCAGGTGTCTCTCTTTTAATCTGACTCCTAAACACATATATATATATATATATATATATATATATATATATATATATATATTATATATATATATATATAGTCAGGTCCATAAATATTGGGACATCAACACAATTCTAATCTTTTCGGCTCTATACACCACCACAATGGATTTGAAATTAAACAAACAAGATGTGCTTTACTGCAGACTTTCAGCTTTAATTTGAGGGTATTTACATCCAAATCAGGTGAACGGTGTAGGAATTACAACAGTTTGTATATGTGCCTCACACTTTTTAAGGGACCAAAAGTAATGGGACAGATTAACATTCATCAATCAAACTTTCACTTTTTAATACTTGGTTGCAAATCCTTTGCAGTCAATTACAGCCTGAAGTCTGGAACGCATAGACATCACCAGACGCTGGGTTTCATCCCTGGTGATGCTCTGCCAGGCCTCTACTGCAACTGTCTTCAGTTCCTGCTTGTTCTTGGGGCATTTTCCCTTCAGTTTTGTCTTCAGCAAGTGAAATGAATGCTCAATCGGATTCAGGTCAGGTGATTGAATTGCCATTGCATAACATTCCACTTCTTTCCCTTAAAAAACTCTTTGGTTGCTTTTGCAGTATGCATCGGGTCATTGTCCATCTGCACTGTGAAGCGCCGTCCAATGAGTTCTGAAGCATTTGGCTGAATATGAGCAGATAATATTGCCCGAAACACTTCAGAATTCATCCTGCTGCTTTTGTCAGCAGTCACATCATCAATAAATACAAGAGAACCAGTTCCATTGGCAGCCATACATGCCCACGCCATGACACTACCACCACCATGCTTCACTGATGAGGTGGTATGCTTTGGATCATGAGCAGTTCCTTTCCTTCTCCATACCCTTCTCTTCCCATCACTCTGGTACAAGTTGATCTTGGTCTCATCTGTCCATAGGATGTTGTTCCAGAACTGTGAAGGCTTTTTTAGATGTTGTTTGGCAAACTCTAATCTGGCCTTCCTGTTTTTGAGGCTCACCAATGGTTTCCATCTTGTGGTGAACCCTCTGTATTCACTCTGGTGAAGTCTTCTCTTGATTGTTGACTTTGACACTCATACACCTACCTCCTGGAGAGTGTTCTTGATCTGGCCAACTGTTGTGAAGGGTGTTTTCTTCACCAGGGAAGGAATTCTTCGGTCATCTACCACAGTTGTTTTCTGTGGTCTTCCGGGTCTTTTGGTGTTGCTGAGCTCACCGGTGCGTTCTTTCTTTTTAAGGATGTTCCAAACAGTTGATTTGGCCACACCTAATGTTTTTGCTATCTCTCTGATGGGTTTGTTTTGTTTTTTCAGCCTAATGATGGCTTGCTTCACTGATAGTGACAGCTCTTTGGATCTCTTATTGAGAGTTGACAGCAACAGATTCCAAATGCAAATAGCACACTTGAAATGAACTCTGGACCTTTTATCTGCTCCTTGTAAATGGGATAGCGAGGGAATAACACACAACTGGCCATGGAACAGCTGAGCAGCCAATTGTCCCATTACTTTTGGTCCCTTAAAAAGTGGGAGGCACATATACAAACTGTTGTAATTCCTACACCGTTCGCCTGATTTGGATGTAAATACCCTCAAATTAAAGCTGAAAGTCTGCAGTTAAAGCACATCTTGTTTGTTTCATTTCAAATCCATTGTGGTGGTGTATAGAGCCAAAAAGATTAGAATTGTGTAGATGTCCCAATATTTATGGACCTGACTGTATATATAGGTAGCGCCATCCCCGAAGGAGCCGCTTGGTGAATTTGGACTCTCTGATCTCCGCCTCAACTTCAAGAATGACTTCAGCCCCTCTGACACACCTGGTTAAATAAAATTACTGCAAACACATTAAGGCTGGGTTCACACCTATGCAAATTGGATGCGTGTTTCTCCGCATCCAATTCGCATAGCAGGAGAATGTGACTGGCTCTCTATGGAGCCGGTTCACATATCTCCGCAGTAGGTCCGGTGCGAATTGCCGGAAAAACGTGTGCCTTATTTTTGGTGCCTTTCAAGTCCGAATTCAGCCCATAATTTGGGCTGAAATCGGACCTGAAACGGTGAACCAGCACGCACTGGACCCCCGCTGTGCGACGGATGCGGCGATAGTGTGAACCAAGCCTTAAGGACACATGCGGTAAATACCGTTATCCTGGCTGTGGATTATCACCAAAAAAAAAAATAGACACACACCTGGCAGTGATAAACAAATTGAATATATTAGCACGGTTTAAAGCATATGGAAACTTACAACACTGTTAAACCTTGCTACAAATACCAAATATATTTAGCAACTGCAGGTAAGGAAGGGCAGTAATCTATATGCCCTTAACACAGGCACTAAGAGGGAGGAGGGAAGACTTGTCAACTTCTCAGCTCCTTAAGGGCCGCAAACACCTTTGAGAGGCAAACACACAATGAAAAGAAAAGGGCTACACAAGTACAGTAAGCACAGTTCTGTAATGTTGCAGGTCCTGAGGTGAAGAATACTAGTGTCTTCTGATAGCAAACAGTGGGGCCCATGTTTGAGAGTAGGTTTAAACAAGCTTGCATGGAGCAGTAATCCTCTAGACTGTTCCGTTAGGTAGAGATTTAAAAGGGGCAAACTACTAGAGGTGGTAGCTTCCAAAAAAGCATCCCGTGACACTAAAAAGGGAATTTGGTGTCTGCATGCAGTGTCAGTATGGTGTCAAGAAGGATGTTGGGTTTGCACCCTCTCAACAATTCTCTGTGTGATGACACAACGATAATCCCAGGTGCTGGTTCAGGCTCCTGATGCTCCTAGCGATGTTGTAAGGCACTGGATCACTTGCTGATTGCCGATCGATATGACTGATTGCGAAACTCGCAAGGTGAACAGACAGCGGCCGACCCGATACCCGGATGGTTATCTCGATCCCTGAAAGGCGTGGGTGGTCTATGCTGAGCTGTGTGGTGCTGGGCTGCTGAGTAGGGTCCCTGGACTAAATAGTAGTGGACCACGTGACTGTCTCTGCTCCTGGCTCCCCTCAGGTGTCCTCACTCCTCCGTCTCCAGGCAGTCTCTGGAAAAGCTTGGCTTTCTCCCCCTCTGATGCTGCAAGAGTCTCTCTCTCTGTCTCCTCAGTCTCAATGGTTTTCCTCACACCTATCACCTCACTACACTCTCTCTCTCTCTCTCGCTCTCCTCAGACCACTCTCCTTATTCTCCTTACAGACTCTTTTTCCCGGGCTTCAGGATATCACTCCTCCTCTGTTGGGGCACACAGTCCCTGGTGTCAGCGTGTGTCTCTCTCCTCACTCTGGCCCCTCATTTCCTTCCCCTCACACACTTCTCCTCTCCTCACTGTTAAGTGTCACTGTGTCCCAGCAAAGGACTTTTTGAGCTTTGGTATCTCCCTCTCTTTTAAGCAATCTCCTCTCCTCTGTCTCCTGTCAGCACTCTCTTCCTCTTTTACCTCAGTAGTTCCCCCTCCTCATTTACCTCAGCACTTCCTTCTCCTCCTTTTCCCTCAACACTTCCTGAAACTCCCCTTTTTCCCAGTGCGCTTTGTGTTTCTGAGTTTTCTGGAAGGACAAGTCAGCATCTCTGTCTCCATCTTGTGGCCAAAGGAGAAATTGCATTACAAAATGCCTGCTACATATATATATATATATATATATATATATATATATATATATATATATGGGAAGGCGGACGGTACCTCCTCTGTTGCCCTCCTGAAGGCATGCTCACCAATGTCCGGGACCAAGCGGGGAACATGGTCATGTGAAAAGTCAAACATTAAGGCAGTTCCCCAACTGAGCCACTTGTGTGTAGTGTTGTATGCAGAGTTCCTCCAGAAGATGTTGTCCCTTGTCCAGTGGTGGCTGGTGCTGAAGGATTTTGGGGAGGCACGGGCTGCCCCCTCCAGGTCAGCATTCACCATACGGCGGAGCTCCCCTGGACTGTCCAATGCCGCAGCTTCTGTCTTCACCCGGTATTCTTTCCGGGTTCTCAATTCGCTGTCATCGCATGGTGAGAGGGCTCGCGGTGCAGTGCTCTGCACCCCGAGAACAATATTAAACTGGCCAATTGGGGCCTCGGGATGTGGTCACGTGCCTGTGAGGGGGTGACGGAGCTGGTAGAAACCTATTGGTCTGGTGCCCCGCACAGTGCACGGCCACACAGATTGTGCGAGCTGGGGGGGTGGCTCCCCTTGTGGTCCGGCCGCCACTACCCTTGTCCTACCCACTTTTACATGTGTATGTGTGGTCATCTTTATGTAGAGCAACAATTCTTTTTTTCAGATCCTTAGAGACATCTTTGCCATGAGGTGCCATGTTGAACTTCCAGTGACCAGTATGAGAAAAAGAGAGCGATAACACCAAATTTAACACACCTGCTCCCCTTTCACAACTGAGACCTTGTAACACTAACGAGTCACATGACACCAGGGAGGGAACATGGCTAATTGGGCCCAATTTGGACATTTTCACTTAGGGGTGTACTCACTTTTGTTGCCAGCGATTTAGACATTAATGGGTGTGTTGAGTTATTTTTAGCTGTACACTCACTACTTTACATAATAGCAAAGTGTAATTTCCTCATTGTTGTCACATACAAAAATATTTTATTATATCTTTTGTGTGTGTGTGTGTGTGTGTGTGTGTGTGTCTTAAAAAGGAAGTAAACTTCCTCTGCAGACATTTACTTATAGGTAAGTATATAATGAGGCTTACCTATAGGTAGTGAAAATATCTCCTAAACGTGTACCGTTTAGGAGATATTTAGATTATATGCAGCCAGTAACATCACTGGCGCATGCGCTCTAAAGTAACAGCCATGGGTGCCGTTCCTTCTAAGCCCTATGCCGTGAATGGCGGCTCCCGTCACTCACAGCTCCCGAGCCCGCGAACCCGGAAGAAACTCCGGGGAAAATGTCAGCCGTCTCAGCAGTGTGCGGGCGCCGCTGGAAAGGCTTTGTTCTAAGGTAAGTGTTTCATAAATACATAGTTACATAGTTAGTCAGGTTAAAAAAAGACACAAAGTCCATCCAGTTCAACTATAAAAAAAATATATCGTACAATCCCATATACCCAATTCTATACCCACAGTTGATCCAGAGGAAGGCAAAAAAAAAACAGCAGAGCATGATCCAATTTGCTACAGCAGGGGAAAAAATTCCTTCCTAAACCCCGAGAGGCAATCGGATTTACCCTGGATCAACTTTACCTATAAATGTCAGTACTCAGTTATATTATGTACATTTAGGAAAGTATCCAGGCAATCTACTGAGCTGACCAGAACTACCTCTGGAGGGAGTCTATTCCACATTTTCACAGCTCTTACTGTGAAGAAACCTTTCTGTATTTGGAGATGAAATCTTTTTTCCTCTAGACGAAAAGAGTGCCCCCTTGTCTTTTGTGTTGACCGTAAAGTGAATAACTCATCACCAAGTTCACTATATAGACCCCTTATATATTTGTACATGTTAATCATATCCCCCCTTATTCTCCTCTTCTCAAGAGTGAATAAATGGCTCCTCCATGCCTCTTATCAGTTTGGTTGCCCTTCTCTGCACTTTCTCCAGTCCCCAATATCCTTTTTGAGAACTGGTGCCCAAAACTGAACTGCATATTCCAGATGAGGTCTTACTAATGATTTGAACAGGGGAAAAATGATATCTCTCTCTCTGGAGTCCATACCTCTCTTAATACAAGAAAGGACTTTGCTCGCTTTGGAAACCGCAGCTTGGCATTGCATGCCATTATTGAGCTTATGATCTACCAAAACCCCCAGATCCTTCTCCACTACGGATCCCCCCAGTTGTACTCCCCTAGTATGTATGATACATTCATATTCTTAGCCCCCAAGTGCATAACTTTACATTTATCAGCATTAAACCTCATCTGCCACATAGTCGCCCAATTAGACAGAGCATTGAGGTCGGTTTGTAAATTGGCGACATCCTGTAAGGACGTTATTCCACTGCATAGCTTAGTGTCATCTGCAAAGGCAAAAATGTTACTTTTGATCCCAGACCCAATATCATTTATAAAGATATTAAAAAGTAAGGGTCCCAGCACTGAACCTTGGGGTACACCACTGAGAACCTTAGACCATTCAGAGTAAGAATCATTAACCACTACTCTCTGAATTCTGTCTTTTAGCCAGTTTTCTATCCATTTACAAACGGATATTTCCAAGCCTGTAGACTTTACCTTACACATGAGCCGTGTGTGGGGAACTGTATTGAACTCTTTTGCAAAATCCAAGTATACCACGTCCACAGCCACCCCTCTGTCCAAGGTTTTACTTACCTCTTCATAAAAAGAAATCAGGTTTGTCTGACAACTTCTGTCTTTCACGAATCCATGCTGTCTGTTGCTTAAATAGTTTTTTTCCAGCAAGAACTCATCTATGTGGTCTTTTATTAATCTCTCCAGTATCTTCCCAACTATAGAAGTTAAACTAACAGGTCTATAGTTACTTGTTAAAGACTTTGTTCCCTTTTTAAATATAGGCACCACATTGGCCCTGTGCCAATCCAGTGGTACTATTCCTGTCATTAATGAGTCCCTAAAAATTAGATACAATGGCTTTGAAATTACAGAGCTCAATTCTTTTAGGATCCGTGGGTGTATGCCATTTGGTCCAGGTGCTTTATCCACCTTTATTCCATCTAAATATTTCTGGACCATATCACTTTTGAGCCATTGTGGATTTGGGGCTGTGTCACTACCACCCCCATTATGGACATGAACTCCCCCATGCTCCATTGTATACACAGAGCTGAAGAAAGTATTTAATAAATTAGCCTTCTCTTTGTCCCCAGTCACCCACTCTAGATTATTTTGTAAAGGGCCTACATGCTCAGACTTGACCTTTTTATTATTAATATATTTGAAGAATTTTTGGGGGTTTGTCCTACTATCTTTTGCAATATGTCGTTCGTTTTGAATTTTTGCATCCTTGATTTCCTTTTTACATATTCTGTTATATTCTTTGTAACATTTAAACAACACTAGTGTTCCTTCATTGAGCTAGTATGAGCTAGTATGCTAGTATGAGCTAGTATGCGATTGGATAGGGGGAAGAGATTTATGGGATGCCCAGCGGATAATGAACACAGCAAAACTTGGGGACAATCTTCCTCTTTCTCTGTACAAAAATCTTGAACTGCTACAAACAAATAACAAAAGTCCATTACAGACTAAGGGCCCTTGGCCCTTCTGGAAAGGAGCAGAAACTAGACCTAGAGGGCCCCTAAAGGCCACCGTCAGACTCCTCAGCACTCCATCTCCATCTTCTCCCCAACTCCCCTTTGCCAGCATGACTCATAGATACTTAAGGGTTGGCTCATCCTCCCTGCCAGGCCCACTGCTCTCTTCAGTATGCAGAACAACCCTCCTAGCCTCCGCCCTACAGTTTCCATAATGTTCTCCAATTTTCCAGAACCAGGGGGAGGCACCAGAGACTTGCCTGCATGAGTCATCCAGCCTGAACTCTAATAAACCCTGACCCAGATTCCATGACCCGTAAATTAACCATGAGCCTAAATATGTTTTGCCTGCTCTGACACTAGAAGCACACTAGAGGGTTATACATAAGTATCTGGTGAGCTTTCTACCTACCCATTGAGCATTAAGAGATTGTTGTGGTTGATGCTTTGTGAGTAGATCATTATATGTTTTTCATAATAATTTCCTTTGGTACATACTACACTATAGAGTTGTTTTTGTTTTGACATCGGTGCTACACTGAGGGGAAGTGCATGAGAGAAGACAGAACATGTTTTGTGGACTGGTCCATACCTGATGAAAAGGGGAGACCGTGGATGTCCTGCTGCACATAATCTCTTTATGGAACGTGTTTTATGACGCACTTATTTATAAGTCATAACTGTCCTGTAAGCCTTTTGCCTATCTGGGAAATATTGAGCACAGACGTGGAAATATTGCTTGCCTTCAGGACTTCTCCAGAGCCTTCCCCATCCTCTGGAACTCCCTGTCCGATCAGCCCTTAACCTCTCCACCTTTAGGAGATCCCTGGAAACTCATTTATTCAGGGAAGCCTATCCCACACCCGCCTAAGGCCCCTTTCACACTGAGGCGTTTTTCATGCGGTTTAGCGCTAATATTAGCGCTATTATACCGCATGAAAAAATCATGCCCTTTAGCCTTCAATGTGAAATCCCGAAGGCTTTCACACTGAAGCGGTGCGCTAGCAGGACCGCTCCAAAAGTCCTGCTAGCCGCTTCTTTACCACGGTCTCCCATTGAAATCAATGGGACAGCGCGGTAATACCGCCCGCAAACCCTTTTTCGGCCGATAGCGGGGGTTAAATTCACCCCCCTAGTGACCGCATACCGCGGTAAGAACGACGGTATAGCAGCGCTGAAAATCGCGCTGCTATACCGCCACCGCTCCTGCCCGCCCCAGTGTGAAAGGGGCCTTACTGTCCAGGAGCCACCCCCATCAAATCATTACCCCCAGCTATTACCTTTTGTACCACCACCCCCTCCCTTTAGAATGTAAGCTCTACAAGCAGGGCCCTCCTGTCCTTTCTGTATTGAACTGTACTGTAATAGCGTAAACTGTTGGCGCTATATAAATCGTGTATAATAATAATAATAATATTGCCATATACAAACTTTATATTTCACTATGGGGTCAAATACTCCAATTGCCGCTGAAATTTATATTGGACTCACTATTTTTGGGTTGTTTTGCACCAATATATATTGGTCACATTTATCTGCATGTTTAATTTAAATTTTGTAATTGTTATGGTTTATTTATGTATTCCATTATAATTGCTAAGATTTTGTAATATTTTTGTTAGTTCAGAACACCAGGGGGGTGTTATTGTTTCACCAGCGGCTAGGGTGGAGTTTTTCATTTTGGGGTTAAGTGCAGGAGATTATTTATAATTTTATTGCTATACATTAGACCAAAAAAGACAGTTGATAAAAAACGAAGGACTGAGGAATTTAGTTAAAAGGACCAATTCTTCAAATGAAATACAGTTGGAAGGTATGAATGTATTACAAGAGCCCATAGCACACATTTCTATTTTCTAACCTATGAATGAATGACTTGTATAGCGCACCAAATGCGAACTGAATCGCCTCAAGGCGCTTTTTACAGCCAGTGTCTGCTTGGCTGGTGCAGTCATTTACCCCGTAGGATCTCGACACGCTTGGGACACACATTCGTACACATATATACTGGGCCAATTTGGACAAGATCCAATTAACCTACCAGCATGTCTTTGGACCTACATCAGAAACAAGATGGAATGTGGTTGCTGGGCAGCACGTCATTATTGAAATAGTTTTTTTTTCTTTTTTATCTTTTATTTGACTGTTGTAGGTGTCAGTAATAGTATGAAAACATTTGTTTGAGTGCAATGCGGCCTCAGGTATATTCCTTGTCTGTAATTTGTACAATCAGATTGTAATGCCGCGTATACACGACCATTTTTCTCGTCGGGAAAAATTTAATTTTTTCTCTTTGACGAGAAAAACGCCCGTGTGTGGGCTTTCCAGCATTTTTCCCGACGAGAAAAACGGCAAGAATTACGACGAGAAAAATTAGAACATGCTCTAATTTTTCTCGCCATGAGTCACGGCATTTTTTTCCGCGGCAGTTTTCCCATAGGGAAACACTGCCAGGGAGCCTACACACGGTCGTTTTTCACGACTAAAAGAAAAAATGTCATGAAAACCGGCCGTGTGTAGGGGACCAAGAAAAATCAATCGTGTGTACACGGCATAACACGTATAGCTAGTTCTCTATAATAGATAGGCAAAAGAGGTACTTCAACAGGAGGCGAGGATGCAAATAGGGCAGGGCCTGCAACCTTTGCTGCTAAAGTAGTTCACAGCTCATGAGGAGGGATCCACTTTGGCCTTTTCTCCCAACCCAGTGTTATTTAAAGGCATCATTCTGAATGAACCAACAAGGCAACACGTGCTTCTAAAGCCCCATACACACGGTCGGACTTCCATCAGACTTTTCCGTGTTTTTTTTGTCCGAACGGAGTTGGTCGGGAACACCCATAGCATACACACGCTCTGACTTTTCTGCAAACTTTCCCAAAACTTTTTGCAACATCATGTGGTTTTTCTGCTCTTTTCTGCTCTTTACCGCCACCCTTTGGTCAACTTCTGCTATTGTTGGTTGATTTTAACATTAGTTGTTTTGTCCATCGGACAAAAGTCCGATGGTTTTCTGTACACACGGTCGGACTTTGCTCCATCTGACTTTTGTTGGGCAAAAGTTTGTCCGTTTGCAGACCCAACTTTTGTCCGATGAAAACAAGAAAAAAGCAAAAAAAGTTTGTCCGATGGAGCGTACACACGGTCGGATTGTTGGTCCAACTTGCTCAAAATGAAGTTTGTTGGCCAAAAGTCCGACCGTGTGTACGGGGCTTAAGGCTTCATGTACACGGGACGTTGTTCAACCTCTCCTGAACGATTTAATTTGACAGCTAGAAACCAGTGTCTAAAACGGCAGTTTAGCCGCGTTTACATACCGCGTTTGCGTTTAGAAGCATTTAGAAAAAATTATTATTATTTTTTTTTTGTTAAAATTAAAAACGTCTCTAAACGAAATGCTGCTAAACACAAGTTGCCGCATTTAGCTGCGTTTGGCGCTTCAACTGCCTCTAAACACAGCTTCTGAACGCATTTTTTTGGGTTCAAGAAAAAGCCTCTAAACACAACTGCCTGGAAACGACTATAAACGAACCAGTGTACATGTACTGATAAGATACCATAGAGGAGGGTTCAGGAGCAGTTGAAAAAAATGCTCAACTGCTCCTAAACGGCCGTTTACCAGCAGCAGTGTACATGAGGCCTAAGGCCCCTTTCACATGGACTGCTGTTCTTCCGCAGTTAAAAGCATGTTTATTTTCTGTGAAATTCAAGACTTCAGGCACAGCGATCAGCTGCATTTGTGCAGTGCGATTAGCTGCGTTTACATGCGGTTGCGTTTAGCTGCGGCACGATATTGAACGGGGATACGACTTGGATCCCCGCCAATACCAGGCACTGTGTTTGGTATGAATCATGAGGGGGAACTCCACGCCAAATTTTAAATAAAAAACCGGCATGGGTTCCCCTCCAAGAGCATACCAGGCCCTTGGGTTTGGTATGGATTTTAAGGGGAACCCCTAAGCTGAAAAAACGGCGTGGGTGTTCCCCCAAAATCCATACCAGACCCTTATCCGAGCACGCAGCACGGTCGGTCAGGAAAGGGGGTGGGGACGAGCGAGCCCTGTGGCCCCCCCCACCCCAAAGCACCTTGTCCCCATGTTGATGGGGACAAGTGCCTCTTCCCGACAACCCTGGCCGTTGGTTGTCGTGGTTTGCGGGCGGGGAGCTTATCGGAATCCAGCAGCCCCCTTTAATAAGGGGGCCCCCAGATCCCGGCCCCCACCCTATGTGAATGAGTATGGGGTACTTCGTACCCCTACCCATTTACCTGGAGGAAAAAAATGTAAAGAAGAAAAAACACACTACACAGGTTTTTAAAGTCATTTATTAGGCAGCTCTGGGGGTCTTTTTCCGACTTCTGGGTTTTCTTCCGACTTCTGGGTTTTCTTCCGACTCCGGGGGTCTCTTCTGACTTCGGGGGTCTCTTCTTCTGCTCTCCGGTGTCGTCTCTGCGCTCTCTGGTTCTTCTCCCGCTCTCCGCTGCCTTCTTCCTTCTGCCGGGCTCCTCTGTTATCTTCTTCCAGCTCTTTTACTAGCGGCGGCCCGGTCTTCTCCGTAGTGTTCTTCCCTCTTCTGTTCTTCGATGTTGACACAACGCTCTCTACCGCTGTAATGCCAGGTGCGCTGTGTGCAACGATTTATATAGGTCTCCTATGACGTCACAGTCCCATCATGCTCCGGGTGGTGACGACATAAGGGGTGGGGTCACCGGGTGACATCACCCGGTGACCACGCCCCATGCCTATATAAATCGTTGCGCACCGTGCACCCGGCATTACAGGGGGAGGGAGTGTCGTGTCAACATTGAAGCAGAGAAGAGGAAAGAAGACCACGCAGAAGACCGGGCCAACGCTAGTAAACGAGCTGGAAGAAGATAGCGGAAGAGCCCGGCAGAAGGACAACGAAGAGCGAGAGAAGAACCAGAGAGCACGGAGACGACACCGGAGAGCAGAAGAAGAGACCCCCGAAGTCGGAAGAAGACCCCCGGAGCTGCCTAATAAATGACTTTAAAAACCTGTGTAGTGTGTTTTTTTTTTTTTTTTACACTTTTTTTTCTCCAGGTGAATGGGTCGGGGTACGATGTACCCCATACTCATTCACATAGGGTGGGGGGCCAGGATCTGGGGGCCCCCTTATTAAAGGGGGCTCCTGGATTCCGATAAGCTCCCCGCCCGCAAACCCCGAAACCAACGGCCAGGGTTGTCGGGAAGAGGCACTTGTCCCCATCAACATGGGGACAAGGTGCTTTGGGGAGGGGGGAGCCGCAGGGTGCTCCCCGGCCCCATAGCACCCACCCCCCATGTTGAGGGCATGCGGCCTGGTACGGTTCAGGAGGGAGGGGGGCGCTCGCTCGTCCCCACCCCCTTTCCTGACCGACCGAGCTGCGTGCTCGGATAAGGGTCTGGTATGGATTTTGGGATTTTGACCCAAGGGCCTGCTATGCTCCTGGAGGGGAACCCATGCCGGTTTTTTATTTAAAATTTGGCGTGGATTTCCCCCTCCAAGTCGGAATCCCGGTCATTGAAAGTCGGACGTATGTCCGGCCTCAATGTCAGCAATGCTTGTCGCTCATTGGGAAAGGAAAAACAAAATTTTTCCTTTCCCGATGAGCGAGTCAGCTCGGCGCTGCTATCCGCAGCGGACACAATGCGCTGCGATTACCTGCGGTTATGTGCAGATAGCTCCGCCAAATCGCTCCTGGACGCAGTCAATTCTATTTTTTCTATCCGCACCAAACCGCATGTAACGAAATCGCAGCTAAACACAGTGTGTGAATGGGACCATAGGACAGCATTGTGTGCTTTTAGCTGCGGTAGAAAACTAGAAAATCTGCAGCTAAAAGCACAATTCTAACTGTCCGTGTGAAAGGCCTCTAAAATATAAAAAAGGGATCTTGGAGTCCAGGGGTTAACTTTCCTGCACAGGGTGCCATAGATGATAAGACCCCAGGCTGGCCTCAGTTCAGCAATTACATTTTGGTAATGAATGGAAGCTTGCGTTCACTCAGAATTAAGAATACTTTGAAAATTTTTGACTAAATATATTTTCCCACAAAATTACGAATATTGCTTTTCCAAAATGTTAAAAAAAAAAATAATTCAATTTTGATCAGGTGAAAATTGCTTGAAAAACAAAAACAAATCAGCATGACTAGCTCTTCAAGCCAGTGCCCGTCTTGACAGACTGCATGTCTGGGCTTGACACAAATTTTTGGTCTTGCGGAATCCTTTTAGCAATTCTTCATTGTTGCACAGAGCTCTTTATTTGTGTTCCAATTTATATTCATATCCGGAAAGCAGTTTCTTTGTCTTACAAAAATTAGCAGAATGTGTTAATATGCTTTATTTTTCAATAATCACCTCCCAACAATAAGTAATTGACTGTCGTCTGTGTGTTGGGTGAAGCTGGGCATGGAGTCTTCTGCTGATAAGTCAGTTGTTTTTAATTAACTCTGCTTTCTTATCTTGCATTTAAATGAAACATTAGAGTGTGCAGGACGGGCTCAACTAAATAAAAAAAATAAAAAAATTCTGCACAGCGCTTTAAAAATTTATAAGAAGCCATATTGCAATGGATTATTCCAGCTGACCAGTGCTGAGTCATTTCAGAGCAGAGCTGTTTGTTTTTCACCATCACTTTTTAGGGAACAGTATTCTGTTAAAGGGCTAATTTAGCATTAGATTGGGGGTTTCTTAAAGAGTGTCTAAACCCAAACATATCTTGCAGTTTATCAGTCTATACATTTGGTGGCTGCATAAGTTTCCTTTTTTTTCACACTTTTTTATTTTTGTCACTGCAATCCTGCCAGTAGCATACTTCCTGTCCTAGGATGCCAACACGTCAGTCCAGAAGAGTTAGCATGAAGTTCAGTGGGAGCAACCCTATCATTACTAAACTTACCTATGACTTAAACTATGACCTTCAGCAATTTTTCCAAATTTCCATCTATTAAATCTTTGGCCCTTGTTGTTTTAACTTTGGTTATTGTAGCACCCTCTAGTTAGGTAGGTGCTAGAGAGGATTTTCTGGAGGAAGAGTAGGAAAATATAGGCAGGCCTAGCTGGTGGTTAGGCCTGTTTGTTTTCATTCTGGGCTGGGAGTGGCTCAGGGTAGCAGCTGGTGACTCACAGGCAGCGTCACTGGGACCTCCTTCTTCTTTCTAGAGTCTGTTATAAAGATCTGGAAAGAGAGGAGAAGAGGAGAGGTGGAGCTGTATGGGGTATCTTGGGGAGCCCTGGCCAATCCCCAATCTGGATTGGCAGGGGGCAGGCTTCCTCAAATACCCAGGGTCAGCCCAGCTGGGGAGGAGTTGTCGGGTGAAAGAGCTGGAGTGAGAGAGTGTGGAGGCTGTCAGGGCCCACAGGGAGCTCCCCAGTCTGGGGGAGGGGGTGACCTTGGGCTGGGGCTCGGGTGCATCCGGGAGGAGAGAAGAAATCCCTGAAGAGAGGCACATGAGAGAGCAAGTAGAGGACAGTGGGTGAGAACACTGCTAAGAGACTCCAGGGAGGACAACTGGTCGCAGCAAGTGAAGTGCTGGTGAGTGAGGCACAGTTGGGAGGACTGGGGAGGCAGGCCTAAGAAAACTGGGAGTTTGCAGTTTGAGGTGGGTGCAGAACCAGAAGTGAGGACTGTGGGAAGGGCAGTGGAAAGAGGTCATTGCAGCCAGGCTGGCTGGCAGGGCCTGAAGAAAGCTATTTGGGATTGGTAGCTGAATAGAGGACAGTTAGCACCTGAACTGTTTCTACATCATAGGTGCCCGAGGCCCCTGCCCGCAAAAGGCATTCCACTAAGGCGTGGCTGAGTTTTAGTCAGGCCTAACTATGTGGTGATAGCTAGTCTGAAGGAATAACAGTCTGCAGCAAGGGAAGTGCTGAAGGAGTAATGTTATGCAGCAAGTGAAGTGCTGGAGGAGTAAGGTTATGCGGCAAGTCAAGTGCTGGAGGAGTGAAAGAAAAGAGGTCTTGAGCAAGTGTTTGTGCTGGAGAGAAGACTGGAGTGTATATACTGAAGTGTATATAGAAGTCCCAAGCAAGTTGTGTTGAATCATCCTGGGCATCCCATAACTACCCTTTACCCATCCAAGTTCAATCCCCTCAATAAAAAACAACACAAACAAAGCTTATGGACTGTTCAATGTCTCTGAGTGATTGAGAGATGGATGTCTGGCTGGGCAGGGTGTCCGGTGAACCACAGTAATCAGCAATCCCTACGGGGGCATGGCTACAATAGTAAAAAAAAAATTCTGCCAGTAAATACCTTATACAGCGAACTTCTTCCTTGTTGTCAGGTCATTAGCATAGGCGTATGACATCATGCACAGCTCTCTCTCTCACTCTAGTGAGAGTTTGCCAGGAAGGAAGGGGGGATGAGTCATAAGAGGGCCAATGAGAGCTGCAGGGCTGCAGAGCTGGAGGTGCCTCTGTGTGTCAGTGTAAATCCAGGAAGTGAACAGACAGCAGCTTCAGCTGCCCACAGTTAAAATGGTTGCAGCCACCCTTTAATGAAGGGAGATTTCTGCAGCATATTTGGCGAGTACAGAATCACAGTACAGTGGAACCTCGGATTACGAGCATAATCCATTCCAGGAGAATGCTCGTAATCCAAAGTACTCGCATATCAAAGTGAGTTTCCCAATTGAAGTCAATGGAAACAAAAATAATTAGTTCCGCGTGACTTCAATGGCATGCAATACCCAATGCGGCCACAGGCGGGGGGTGCCGGAGAGCCTCGGAAATGGCCCAAAAGGCCCGAGGACACCTCGGCAAACCCCGGAAATACTTTGTTCCTGAGATTTGCCGAGGTCAGCTGTGCTGTCCACGTGCCTTTCCGTGCATTTCCAAACGGCGCCGATCGGCGACGTTCGGCTCTGCTCGGCTCCGGCGCCCCCCCACCTCAGGCCAAAAGCGGTACTGCACACTGCTTTGGCCTGAATCGTGCTCGTTTTGCGAGACAACACTCGCAAACCGAGTTACGATTTTTTAAAATACAGTGCTCGCATTGCGAAACGCTCGTTAACCGCGTTACTTGCAATCCGAGGTTCCACTGTTTATATAAAATAATATGCAAAGTGGGTGATTTTGGCAAAGACAGGGTCAAAGTAACAGGTGCAAATTACAGAATAAGGAATCTTGTTTAAAAAACAAGGAGTGGACATATGAAAGGTTAAAGTTCATATACAGTATCTCCAAGGGATTGGACTGCTTATACCATTACCTACACCATTAGCTGCTAATTGTTGGCTTTCAATGTCATTAGCTGCATTTTTAGGATTCTTCTATCCTGTGTGCATGGTTAGGGAGGTAAATACCAGACTAACCTGCTCTTTCAACTCTAAGATCCTGTAATTATAGAGATTTTTTACCATTTATTGTCATTTTGCTGCATTGAAGCATCATAGAGAAGTGACGTCTTTCAATGTTCATATCTCTATTGATCTATAAAATGTAATGTATTCATTTTTTTAATATTTTCTTTATACATTATGTTAGTGACTTTCATAGTTACATAGTTAGTGAGTAGGGATGAGCCGAACACCTCCCCGTTCGGTTCGCACCAGAACCTTCGATCGGACCGAACGTTTGCACGAACTTTAGAACCCTATTAAATACAATGGACGCAAACGTTCAAAATCTAAAGTGCTAATTATAACGACTAATATGCCTGTTATTGTCCTAAAAAGGGTTTGGGGACCCGGGTCCTGCCCGAGGGGACATGTATCAATGTAAAAATAATCTTTTAAAACGTTAGTTTTTTCGGGACCAGTGATTTTAATGATGCATAAAGTGGAAAAAAAGTGTGAAATATTCCTTTAAATATCGTACCTGGGGGTGTCTAATGTATGCCTGTGAAGTGCCACGTGTTTCCCCTGTTTAGAACTGTCCCTGCACAAAATGACATTTCTAAAGGAAAAAAAAGCCATTTAAAACTGCTTGCGGCTTTAATGTAATGTCTGGTCCCGGCAATATGGATGAAAATCATTGAGAAAAATGGCATAGCTACCCCATAACACACCCCCCCCCTCCTACCCCAGCCCATTACCAGCCCCTTTGGGTCTTGTATGGATATTAAGGGGAACCCCGCACCCAAAATAAAAAAAGGCCCTATATACTCTGAACAGCCGTATACAGGCGGTGCATACAAGACAGGGACTGTAGGTTTGTTCTTATGTAGAATCTGTTTGTAATTTTGAACAGGTACATTGTTTAAGTGTAGCTCCAGCCAAAAAAATCTATTTTTAAGCTTTTTGGAAAACATAGGGAAGGGTTATCACCCCTGTAATATTTGTTTTGCTGTCTGTGCAGTGTGCACCTGTTCAGAACATTTCACCTCACTTTCCGTCCTAATGACAAATGTTTTTGGAAAATTTGGGGTTTTTATTGAAACAAGAATTGGTGATAAAGCATCAGTGGAGAGGAGACACGTTTTTCCCATATTAATTCTTACAGGAGAGAATTTTCCTTCCAAGGGGTAGATTTCCTCTCACTTCCTGTTGTCTCCTTCCGTTTGCAAGGAGGAGTCGTTTGTAAGTTGAATGTTTGAAAGTAGGGACCTGCCGTATATACTCTGCAGAAATTGACCCCTTAGGTGCTGGTGCCACAACACAGTAAGCCCTCACAGTTACTCTTGGTGGGTGCTGGAACGCCCTGCTGTCAACTATTATATCAGGAATTGTCATTACATGCCACTGTTGAACAGGGGCTGAAAAATTGGGCCTTTGGTGGTGGTGGTGTTGCCACAACACTGTAAGCCCTCACAGTTACTCTTGGTGGGCGCAGGAATGGGCCCTGCTGTGAATTATTAGATCAAGAACTGTAATTGCATGCCCCTGTTGAACAGGGGCTGAAAAATTGGGCCTTTGGTGGTGGCGGTGGTGCTGGTGCCACAACACTGTAAGTTAAGGTGACCAGATTTTTTAAATGAAATCCGGGGACATTTTTTTTTTTTTTTGTAGTAATGGCGGCAATCAGCGACTCATAGGAAGGGGATAACATCTAGGGCAATCAATGGGTTAAATGTGTGCCTAAAAAGTGTTTTTTCCCTGTGGGGGAGGTGTTGTTACTAAGGGTAAGGCATCGATCCCAGTACCTGCTTCACAGGATCAATGTCTTCCATAGTGACAGTGTGAAAGTGTCCCAGCTGAGTCTGTGTCATTTTTCTGCAAGCAAGTGAAGTGCTGGAGGAAGAGGAAGGCGTGTATATAGACTTTATATAGGAGAGTTGTCCCTGAAGAGTTTTCTAAAGTCAAATGGGCATCCCATAATACCCCTACTCCACATCCAAGTTTTATCCCCTTAATAAAAGACAAAAAACAAAGTGCTGGACTGTTTCCTGACTCAAGTGTGCCTGTGGAAATTCAGTGTGCTTGGCTGTGCAGGGTGGGAGATCCCATTTCACTTGCGGCTCCTATGTGGGGTGCGCTACATATGTTATGAGTTTTTAATTTTATACTTTTTATACTTATTTTTTTTATGTCTTCTGGCCAACCAGGTGATGTGCTGAGTTGTCTTTCCCTTCTGTCCTCTCCCGGTGGTGGGTAGTCCACAATGATGCAGAGCGGCACTGATGTGATGAAACACCGTTTTCTGCATCAGTACAATGAGAGTACAGGGTAATGGGGTGATGCCTCTCAGCAGGAGAGCCATGACAGTGTTCTCAGTCTATATACACCTGTATATATGTCAGCCCCCTCACACCTGTATATATGTCAGCCCTCCCACACCTGTATATATGCCATCCCCTCCCCCCACACACCTGTATATATGCCAGCCCCCTCATACTTGTATATATGCCAGCCCCCTCACACCTGTATATATGTCAGCCCTCCCCCACACCTGTATATATGCTAGCCCCCCCTCACACCTGTATATATATGTCAGTCCCCAAACACACCTGTATATATGTCAGCCCTCCCACACCTGTATATATGCCAGCCCCCCACACACCTGTATATGTGCCAGCCCCCCACACCTGTATATATGCCAGCCCACCTCACACCTGTATCTATGTTAGCCCCCCAACCTGTATATATGCCAGCCCCCTCACACCTGTATATATGTCAGCCCCATCCCCCCCACCTGTATATATGTCAGCCCCCCTAACACCTGTATATATGTCAGCCCCCCTAACACCTGTATATATGCCAGCCCCCTCACACCTGTATATATGTCAGCCCTCCCCCACACCTGTATATATGCTAGCCCCCCCTCACACCTGTATATATGCCAGCCCCCTCACACCTGTATATATGCCAGCCCCCTCACACCTGTATATATGCCAGCCCCCCACACCTGTATATATGCCAGCCCCCCTCACACCTGTATCTATGTTAGCCCCCCAACCTGTATATATGCCAGCCCCCCTCACACCTGTATCTATGTTAGCCCCCCAACCTGTATATATGCCAGCCCCCCTCACACCTGTATATATGTCAGCCCCATCCCCCCCCCACCTGTTTATATGTCAGCCCCCCTAACACCTGTATATACCTGTACGTGATTTCGTGCATGTGGTGAAGGGGACGCATGCGTACCGCCGAAGTGCCACTCCCGCTGTGATTGGACACAGCGTGAGCCAATCAGCGGGTCTGGGGCTGAGATGGCCGCCGCGACCCGCCGATCGTTCTGTGGAGAGACGATTCAGTGGTGTGCCTATGTAAACAAGGCAAACCGCTGATCTGTCAGGGAGCAAAAGAGAGATCTTTGTGTTTCAGCTAAGCTGAAACACAATCTCTTTTCCTCCAGTGTAGTCCCCCATACAGTTAGAAAGCACCTCCGAGGCACACACTTAACCCCTTGATCACCCCTGATGTTAACCCCTTTCCTGCCAGTGTCATTTATACAGTGATCAGTGCATTTGTTTAGCACTGATCACTGTATTAGTGTCACTGGTCCCCAAAAAGTGTCAGTGTCCAATTTGTCCACTGCAATGTCACAGTCCATCTAAAAATCACTGATCACCGTCATTACTAATAAAAACAATAATTAAAAAAAAGTTCCTAAATCTATACCATAGTTTTTGGACGCTATAACTTTTGCGCAAACCAATCAATATACGCTTATTGGGATTTTTTTTACGTAAAATATGTAGCAGAATACATATTGGCCTCAATTGATGAAGAAATTCGATTTTTTTTATAAAGAATTTTTATTGGGAATGTTTTATAGCAGAAAGTCAAAAATATTGTTTATTATTCAAAATTGTCGGCTTTTTTTTGTTTATAGCGCAAAAAATAAAAACCGCAGAGGTGATCAAATACCACCAAAAGAAAGCTCTATTTGTGGGGGGAAAAAAGGACATCAATTTTATTTGGGTACAGTGTTGCATGACTGTGCAATTGTCAGTTAAAGTAACGCAGTGCCGTATCGCAAAAAATGGCCTGGTCAGGAAGGGGGTAAAACCTTCCGGAGCTGAAGTGGTTAATGCAGATAAAGCACTAAGTGAGTTTAATTACCACCTTAATCAGCCACAGAACCTGTGTAACTAATATGTGTTTGGTCTTTAAGTGGTGGCTGATTCTGACAGAAGATTCTTTGTAGCTTTTGACGCTACTTCACTGTACTCTAACCTTCTAAAAGGGGTCAAAGGGACAAAACAAAGAACAGAAATATGAAAATAGAGATAATTAAATTGTCACAGGTGGAAAAATTTAGAAAAAAAGTAAATTTAAGACTTAGAAGTAGTCTTTTGACTCATGCCCTTCTACTTTTCTGTGCTGGATGGGTCTCTGGCTGGAAAACTAGTTCTCAGATCAGATGCTGAGGATGAAAATCCAGGGCAGACAGGTAGAGGACATTGGCTGGCCCCTGGGCTCTTTAGGATGGAGCTCTGCAGAGGATCAGAACATGGCTCTTGTTGTGAAGTCTTGGAGCAATCAATCACCGTTTGATGGATGTGCCTGGGGCAAGGCAGACCTGTGAGCACTCATAGTGAGCTCAGCCGGCTCCAGTCTTCTTATACCAGCACAGGAGCTATTTCCGTAAGTCATATTCTTTCTGCATATCTGAGTTACCTGCAAACAGTAAGATACACAAGAGCTGATATGTAAAGGTTACTGTAGACATCAGAGAATGTTCACCCGAAGTGGCCATTTATGGATCGAGGATGATCATGTTCTTGTAAGCCCTTCATGGTGTCCTGTAGCCCCTGGTCAAGCCTGGATGGGTAAGAAGTGATTCCACAAGGTGTTTTTTTTTATGGCCAACTGGTATTCCCCCCCCCCCCCCCCCCCAAGACAAGCTAGCATCGGCATTCTCTTGCTTCTTTGCTACAAAGGTGTAAGCAAGCACATGTTCTTCAATCAATTGTACGTTTCTATGTAGCAATCAAGAATCCTTTCGTAAAAACGTTCTCAACCTTTTTTCCAAAAAGGAACCCTTGAAATGATTTTTAGGTCTCAGGGAACCCATACTGAAAATAAATAATCATAGATCAGTGGGAATAACATCTCCCTACATTGGTGACCAGTAGGGATGAGCTCGGTGTTCGAGTCGAACATAAGTTCGACTCGAACATCGGCTGTTCGACCGTTCGGCGAACATCGAACGATTTGGGCCGTTTGCGCCAAATTCGAGTGACGCGAACGGCCCACAATACACTGCGCCATCGCAGTGCAATCCCGGCGCTGTGATTGGCCAAGCATGCACTGTGACACCGCATGCTTGGCCAATCACAGCGCCGGCAGCTAGGAGAGCCATAATTGGCCACAGGCAGGTTGCCTGTGGCCAATTATAGCTCAGGGGGTTTAGAACACGCCCCACACTATAAAAGGCCGCCAGCGCGTAAGAGTTACATAGGCAGGGACAGTGTCAGTGCTATTTGTACCTCAAACTTGTGTGTAGGGAGAGAGAAGGATAGGCAGGGAGAGTGTCAGTGTCATATTCTTTGCTAAACCTTGTGTGCAGGGAGAGAGAAGGATAGGCAGGGGACAGTGTCAGTGTCACATTCTTTGCTAAACCTTGTGTGCAGGGAGAGAGAAGGATAGGCAGGGAGAGTGTCAGTGTCATATTCTTTGATAAACCTTGTGTGCAGGGAGAGAGAAGGATAGGCAGGGGACAGTGTCAGTGTCACATTCTTTGCTGAACCTTGTGTGCAGAGAGAGAGAAGGATAGGCAGGGAGAGTGTCAGTGTCATATTCTTTGATAAACCTTGTGTGCAGGGAGAGAGAAGGATAGGCAGGGGACAGTGTCAGTGTCATTGTTGCTAAGCCTCCTGCACATTATACACCTGAAGTTAGCCCGTATTGCTGTGTTTTCCTGGTGTGTTACACCAACAGGCATTTGCAGCACTTACAGCGGGCGGAGTGTGCCTCCTGCACATTATACACCTGAAGTTAGCCCGTATTGCTGTGTTTTCCTGGTGTGTTACACCAACAGGCATTTGCAGCACTTACAGCGGGCGGAGTGTGCCTCCTGCACATTATACACCTGAAGTTAGCCTGTATTGCTGTGTTTTTCTGGTGTTACACCAACAGGCATTTGCAGCACTTACAGCGGGCGGAGTGTGCCTCCTGATCATATTACACCTGAAGTTAGCCCGTATTGCTGTGTTTTCCTGGTGTGTTACACCAACAGGCATTTGCAGCACTTATAGCGGGCGGAGTGTGCCTCCTGCACATTATACACCTGAAGTTAGCCCGTATTGCTGTGTTTTCCTGGTGTTTTACACCAACAGGCATTTGCAGCACTTACAGCGGGCGGAGTGTGCCTCCTGCACATTATTCACCTGAAGTTAGCCTGTATTGCTGTGTTTTCCTGGTGTTACACCAACAGGCATTTGCAACACTTACAGCGGGCAGAGTGTGCCTCCTGATCATATTACACCTGAAGTTAGCCTGTATTGCTGTGTTTTCCTGGTGTGTTACACCAACAGGCATTTGCAGCACCTACAGCAGGCGTAGTGTGATTCCTGCAAAATATACTCCTGAAGCTAGGCCTTATTGCTGGTTTTCCCATTTCCCTGCAGGCCATTAGAATGTCTGGAAGGCAAACAAGGAGAGGCAGACAGTCAGGAGCCAATAAAAGAGGGCAAGCAGGCTCTGTGTCTAGAGACAACAGTGCTGGTCGTGGACACGGTGCATCGCCATCGGCACGTGGCCATGGGACACGCTTGTCCTTCTTTTCGGCAGCTGGACGTGTTGAGCCGCATCATGCCGAAGACTTGGTAGAGTGGATGACCAAGCCATCCTCATCCTCCTCATCCTCTCTCACCCAGGCTCAGGGTACTGGCAAAGCAGCTGCCAAAGTGTCCTCTTCCCTGGTATCAATGTCATCATCAGTCACTCCTTCCCTAGACCAACCATGTCCTCCTGAGGAGTCCCCCGAACTGTTTGAGCACAGTGTTGGGTACATGCTCCAGGAGGATGCCCAGCGTTTCGAAGGGTCTGATGATGATACCCAGCTAGAGGAAGGCAGTAGCATGAGAGCAGAGAGAGGGGATGCTCAAAAAGGACACCAATCTGGCAGTCATGTTCCAGCAGCTGCAGCATACTGCCAGATTGGCTCCAGTGATGAGGAGGGAGGGGATGATGAGGTCACTGACTCCACGTGGGTGCCTAATAGGAGAGAGGAGGAGGAGGAGGAGGATGAGGAGGAGGAGGAGGCACATCTCCAACGAGGCAGGATGCTCTCGGGGGGCCAGCGTAAGGGCAGCACACCGACGGAATCACACCGCAGAGCTCCGCCTGTGCAGGGCGCTGCCTCTGCCCGTTATTCAAAAAGTTCTTTGGTGTGGGCCTTTTTTGAGTCGAGTGCATCAGATCGCACATCTGCTGTTTGCAACATATGTCTCAAGCGTATATCGCGTGGCCAAAACATCACCCGCTTGGGCACCACATGCTTGACCAGACATATGTTGACCTGCCATGCAGCTCGTTGGCAAGCCTACCTTAAAGACCCACACCAAAGAACAAAGCGGACCTCTCATTGCACCGAATCAGCTGGGATCTCCAACCCCACTATACCTTCAGTCCTCTCTGAAACCTGCACTGAGAGGAATGAAGGTGTAGAATTAGGTGTGTCACAGCCAAGTACTTGCGGGCACTCTGCTAGCAGTACACTGACGTCTGATTCTAGCAGGCAAATTTCCCTGCCCCAGCTGCTGGAAGGTCGAAAGAAGTTCACTCCCAGCCATCCACATGCCCAGCGGTTGAATGCTAGCTTGGCTATATTGCTAGCGCTTCAACTGCTGCCTTTTCAGTTGGTAGACTCGGCCCCCTTCCGTGAATTTGTGCAATGTGCGGTTCCTCAGTGGCAGGTTCCCAAACGCCACTTTTTCTCACGGAAGGCGATTCCGGCTCTCTACCGGCATGTGGAAGGCAATGTCTTGGCCTCGTTGGACAGGGCGGTCAGCGGTAAGGTGCATATTACCGCTGACTCATGGTCCAGCAGGCATGGACAGGGACGTTACCTTTCTTTCACGGCCCATTGGGTCACTCTTTTGGCAGCTGGGAAGGATGCAGGACAAGGTGCAGTAGTGTTGGAGGTTGTTCCGCCGCCACGCCTCCAAAATGCTACTACTGGTTGTGACACACCTCTCTCCTCCACCCCCTCCTCTTCTTCTTCCTCCATGGCCTCTTCCCGTCCTTTGTCCTCGGAACCAGCGGTGCTCCGTAGGCGTTCAAGGGGCTACGCAAGTACGCAGGCAAAAAGATGCCATGCCGTGCTTGCGCTGGTGTGTTTGGGGGACAGGAGCCACACTGGGGCAGAGGTTCTGTCTGCTCTGCAGGGGCAGGCCGAGAGGTGGTTGACGCCACGCCAGCTTAAGCCAGGAATGGTGGTTTGCGACAATGGCACCAACCTCCTCTCCGCCCTCCGACAGGGACAACTGACCCATGTGCCCTGTGTGGCTCACGTCCTTAACCTGGTGGTGCAGCGGTTCTTGGGCAGGTACCTGGGCTTACAGGATGTCCTGAGGCAGGCTAGGAAAGTCTGTGTGCATTTCCGCAGATCTTATAATGCCAGTGCTTGCCTGGCTGAGCTCCAAAAGGAGTTGAACCTGCCCAAGAACCGCCTTATATGTGACATGCCCACCAGGTAGAACTCAACGTTGGCCATGCTGCAGCGGCTGCACACGCAGCAGAGGGCCATTAATGAGTACCTGTGCGACTACGGCACCAGGACAGGGTCAGGGGAGCTCGGGTTTTTTTCACCACGCCAGTGGGGCATGATCAGGGATGCATGCACTGTCCTGGCACCATTTGAGGAGGCCACGAGGATGGTGAGCAGTGACAGTGCATGCATCAGTGACACTGTACCTCTTGTCCACCTGTTGGAACATACGCTGCGTGGAATAATGGACAGGGCACTTGAGGCAGAACAGAGGCAGGAAGAGGAGGACTTCCTTGCCTCTCAAGGCCCCCTTTACCCAGACAGTGTTCCTTTTGTCCCACCCATCGCACAGGAAGAAGAGGAGGAGGAGGAGGAGGAGGATTGTGTCAGCATGGAGGTGGAGCCTGGCACTCAGCATCATCAGCAGCAGTCTTTTAGGGATGATTTACAGTCCCAAGAAACCAGTGGACTTGTACGTGGCTGGGAGGAGGTGGCTGCGGATCATGTCGTCCTTAGTGACCCAGAGGACTCCGGACCGAATGCCTCAGCTAACCTACGCTGCATGGCCTCCCTGATCCTGCAAAGTCTGTGGAAGGATCCTCGTATTCTTCGGATCAAGGAGAGGGACCATTACTGGCTGGCCACTCTCCTTGATCCACGGTACAAGGGTAAGGTTGCAGACCTTATCTTACCGTCGCAGAGGGAGCAGAGGATAAGACAACTCCGGGAGGCCTTGCAGAAAGGTCTGTGCAATGCGTTCCCAGAGACTGGGAGGTTACAAACTCCTGGTCCTGGACAACGAGTTGCTGAGGCTTCGGTCAGTCAAAGAAGGAGCGGTGGGGAAGGTGGCCGTCTGACCGATGCGTTCAGACAATTCTTTAGTCCGCAGCCCCAAGGTATGATCGGTTCCAGCAACCATCGCCAGCGTCTGATATACATGGTGCAGGAATACCTAGGGGCAAGGTCAGACTTGGACACCTTCCCCACCGAAAATCCTCTGGCTTACTGGGTCTTGAGGATGGATCACTGGCCAGAGCTTGCACAGTATGCAATTGAGCTACTGGCCTGTCCTGCATCCAGCGTTCTTTCAGAACGCACATTCAGTGCTGCTGGAGGATTTGTCACGGATCACAGGGTGCGCCTGTCCACCGACTCGGTTGATCGACTGACCTTCATAAAGATGAACCAGTCTTGGATCACCACCAGCTACCAAACACCTGAAGCTGATATAACAGACTAATTTATTTTCAAATGTCACATCCCTTCAAGACTGATGCTGATTCTGAGAGACTGTCCTGTTATGTTGACTGACTATCCTCCTCCTCCTCAATGATCCGATTGATGATGATAGCTTGGAAGAACATTTTTGTTTCTGGGTGCCGCCACCAGTGGCTAAGGCCCAATTTTTCAGCCCCTGTTTAACAGGGGCATTTAATTACAATTTTTTATGCAATGCTTTGCAGCAGGGCTCATTCCTGCACTCCAACTAGAGTATCTGGGAGAGGTTGCAGTGTCGTGGCACCAGCACCAGTGGCTAAGGCCCAATTTTTCAGCCCCTGTTTAACAGGGGCGTGTAAATACAATTTTTGATGCAATACTTTGCAACAGGGCTCATTGCTGTGCTCCAAGTACAGTATCTGTGAGGGGTTGCAGTGTTGTGGCACCAGTGCCTAAGGCCCAATTTTTCTGCCCCTGTTTAACAGGGGCATGTAATTACAATTCTTTATCTAATAATTCACAGCAGGGCCCATTCCTGTGCCCACCAAGAGTAACTGTGAGGGCTCACAGTGTTGTGGCAACACCACCACCACCACCACCAAAGGCCCAATTTTTCAGCCCCTGTTCAACAGCGGCATGCAATTACAATTCTTGATCTAATAATTCACAGCAGGGCCCATTCATGCGCCCACCAAGAGTAACTGTGAGGGCTCACAGTGTTGTGGCAACACCAACATGTAAGGGGCAAATTTCAGCTGAGTATATATGGCAGGCCCCTACTTTCAAACATCCAACTTACAAACGACTCCTCCTTGCAAACGGAAGGATACAACAGGAAGTGAGAGGAAATCTACCCCTAGGAAGGCAAATTCTCTACTGTTATGCCGCGTACACACGGCTGTTTTTCTCGTCGAGAAAAACAACATTTTTTCCTTTCGACGAGAAAAACGATCGTCTGTGGGCTTTATGTCGTTTTTCTCGACGAGAAAAACGGCATTAAAAACGACGAGAAAAATTAGAACATGTTCTAATTTTTCTCGTCGTTTTTGTCCGACATTTTTTCCGCGGCAGTTTTCCCATAGGGAACAACTGCCGCGGAGCCCACAGACGGTCGTTTTTCTCGACAAGAGAAAAAACGACGTGAAAAACGACCGTGTGTGGGGAACAAGGCGTTCCCTCGTTTTTAATGACATTATTCACTGCGTTTTTTTAACCGCCGTGAATAATGATCGTGTGTACACAGCATAAGAGTTAATATGGGAAAAAAAGTGTCTCCTCTCCACTGATGCTTTATCATCAATTCTTGTTTCAATAAAAACCCCAAATTTTCAAAAAACATTTGTCATTAGGACGGAAAGTGAGGTGAACTGTTCTGAACAGGTGCACTCTGCACAGACAGCAAAACAAATGTTACAGGGGTGATAACCCTTCCCTATGTTTTCCAAAAAGCTTAAAAATAGATTTTTTGGCTGGAGCTACACTTAAAAAATGTACCTGTTCAAAATAACAAACAGATTCTACATAAGAACAAACCTACAGTCCCTGTCTTGTATGCACCGCCTGTATACGGCTGTTCAGAGTATATATTTTATTTTGTGTGCAGGGTTCCCCTTAATATCCATACAAGACCCAAAGGGGCTGGTAATGGGCTAGGGTAGGGGGGGGGGGGGGGGGTTGATGGGGTAGCTATGCCATTTTTCCTAAAGATTTTCATCCATATTACCGGGACCAGACATTACATTAAAGCCGCAAGCAGTTTTAAATGGCTTTTTTTCCTTTAGAAATGTAATTTTGTGCAGGGACAGTTCTAAACACGGGAAACACGTGGCACTTCACAGGCATACTTTAGACACCCCCCAGGTACGATATTTAAAGGAATATTTGACTTTTTTTTTTCACTTTATGCATCATTAAAATGACTGCTCCCGAAAAACGGCCGTTTTTAAAACTTCTTTTTGCATTGATACATGTCCCCTGGTGCAGAACCCGGGTTCCCAAACCCTTTTTTAGGACAATAACATGCATAATAGTCGTTTAGATTTCGAACGTTCACATCCATTGTATTTAATAGGGTTCTAAAGTTCGTGCGAACTTTCGTTCCGTTCGCGGGTTCAGGTGCGAACCGAACCCGGGGGTGTTCGGCTCATCACTAGTGGCCAGTGGGAAAAATGTCCCCCCTTACAGTGGTGGTCAGAATACCACCCTTAGAGACAGCTAAAAAGATCATTGGTGTCATGCTGCTGGCTCCGCCTGGTATTGGACCTGGAACAATCCAGGCACCATCAGGTGTTAGGGCAATTAGCCACAGGGACCCCTAGCAACCTCTGGAGGAACACCAGGGTTCCTCAGAATCCTGGTTGAGAATGGCAGCTCATGCGTCTGGAGATCCTTTAGTATCCAAGGAAAGGTAAAAACATCGCTGAGGCTAGTGGAGCCTAATAAGTCTGATTTAAACATGTACTCAATTCAAAATTTGTATTTCTTTTTATAATTTTTTTGTATAAAATAGGGAATAGTTAAAATGTTACTTTAGGTTGTTTTGCTTTCTGTGTACCTATTGAGGAGACTGTCCTTCATTTCCTGTCCCTCTCATTGGCACATGAAATGAGGGATAATCAGCCAGTGTGTTCTCTGATGGGAATAACAACCTGGCACGCTGTGCAGTTCGTTTTGCACAGATTGGCCCTGATCCTCGTTTTCTGGGGTCCCTCGGCGGCTGTCTCGGCTCCTCCCCGCAAGAGCTAACCCCATTCTGGGAAGCTCTCTCCCAAGCGGGTTAGCTTGCGGGCGCGCTCCCATGTGATACAGTGGCGGCTATATCCGCTAAGTGTATCACTCGGCCCCGCCCCCGGCACACCGCGTTATTGATTTGATTGACAGCAGCGGGAGTTAATAGTTGCGCTGCTCTCAATCTCCAATGAAGAGCTGGGGGAAACCATCGCTGTATCGCGCCCATGGAGTTTTGTGCCTCAGGTAAGTAAAACGGGGGGCTGGGGGGCCCGAGAGTGCAAGGTGCATTAGGTGAAAAAACACAAAGCTTTACAACCCCTTTAACCTTGTTTGGGAGGATGGGGGGGGTTACTAAAACTGGTGCACACAGAATCTGGTGCAGCTGTGCATAGTAACCAATTAGCTTCTAAATTCATCTTGTTCAAATAAGCTTTAAAAATATAACCTAGAAGCTGATTGGTTACAATGCACAGCTGCTCCAGATTCTGTGTGCAACAGCTTTAGTAAATCTCCCCCTTTGTTTCCTGTCACCAAGACAGAAATGAAGAGGTACATGTCCTGGTGCCAGATGCTGGAATGCTCATGGCATCAGTTCTATGCTGGCACTGTCAGGCAGAGTGATCTTCCAGTAGATTCCGACAATTATGTCATCTGGCAGAGTGAAGCAGCAATTGTGGACACAGGGTCTGTTCAGGTAAATGTCCACTGACACCAAGGATGTGAAGTCATTTCTAATTCTGATACCAACAGGGTAGATTTACTCTTCCCACTTACACCAACAATGGGGTATTTTTCCTCCCAATGACACAAAAAATAGAGCATAACGTTTCCCACTTACATCAACAATAGTGTACTTTTTCTCCCAATGACACCAAAAATAGGGTGTTACTCTCCCCACTAACACCAACAATGGGGTATTTTTCCTCCTAGTGACACCAACAATAGGGCATTACTCTTCCCACTAACTCCAACAATGGGACATTTTTTCCTCCCAATGACACCAGCAATAGGGCATTATTCCTAACACCAACAACAGAGCATTATATCTCCCAATGACATCACCAATGGGGCACTTTCATGCATACCAACTATGTAGCATTATTTCTCCCACTGACACCAATGATGTGGCATTGGTGATAAACATTATGTGGTTGTATACTCCCTACCCTTGAACCCTACTGTATATGCTGTGCTGTACAGTATGTTACATTCTCTTGACCCTCTCATGCCATATGATGATCTGCACATGACATTGTCCTGCACTCGACTGTATATAATGTGCTGTATGTTACATACTTCTGAACCCTGTCCTTTTGTGCTATACTGTATGTTACACAGCCCTAGCCACTGCACTCACCTGTGCTGTACAATACATACTCCTGGCCGAAAAATACATTCTCTCAGCGATTGCTGCTTACTAAGAAGTTCCAAACTGTTTCAATAAAGTACTTTATAGTAGGCTCAAAAAACACGTTAGCTCCGTGACTATCTTCTGCATGCACAAAAGCTTTTCTAATAGAAGGGTTTCATTTTTAAAACATTATCCTTTGTCTTGAAGTTTATGTGTGTCTGTATTTAGGCATCATTTTATGGGTACAAGAACTGTGGCATTGCTTTCGGTGCACACAGCAAGTATGATAATTCTCTATTTAACCATGCCTCTTTTAATTACACCCAATATTTAGTGCAATGTAACTAAATCCATTCTTATCTATGCACACTGCATACAACACAGGTTTCTGTCTCACTGTCCTGCTTTCTCAAGTTCTAAAGTTGGGAGAGATGCATTAGGAAAAACATTTCAGTTTCCAAGCTTTTCCCACTCTATCAAAAAGAAAAAAGAAACTGTCTGGGGTTCTACTTCAACTGACTGGGCCCCAATGTCAACCACCTGTCCAAATAGAACAAGGAAACTTTGATGCCAGCAAGGCCAAAGCAGACAACTAGAAATGACCCAATATCAAAGGGCCATTTAGACCCTCAGCTTGCAATGCTCATGCGCCATTACTGCACACTAGTACATGATGCCTGCACAGCCAGCTGGACTGAAGCGGTCTGTAGAGTGTTACCATTGAATGTGCCATACAGGGATATTCCACGACAAGTTTATTTGAAGCCCAGCCAGAAATATGAGTTATGAGCCTCTCTTTTCACTGCGGGTAATTAAGTACATACATGCATTCTACATTCACACTTCATTACAAAGTGATATCTCATTCACACAAAAAAACCCTGACAGCTCTCTAGGCAATTAAAATGCCTCTTGCTCCTGCTAAAGATATTTGCAGGTGGAAGCTAAAGGACCTGCACCAGACAAAATTAGCTCATTTCTGAAAAATATAGTATACGTAGGTAGAATCACTTCATTATTTCCAGGGCTTTACTGCCTGGTATTGGTGATGACATTAACGCTGTCTAGCCTATTAATAAATATTTTGCAGACACGTTGAACATGATATATGAATAGGATATCATGGCCAGGCTGGGGGTTATAAGCCTAGCTTCGAGTGACTTTCTCTAGGTAAGGTACATAAAGCCCCCTGAGGTTGGCCATATACCCTTTTGCTAGCAGAATGAGTGATTTTAGTTTCATTATAGACCATAGGTGTGTGCAGCCTATAGCATTAGGGTGTGCACCCCAAAGCTCAAACACACACTATCGATCACTCACCATGTTCATTCAGAAAGGGAAGAGGCTGATAAATACATATTTACCGGCTCCTTCCCTGACTTACCCTAAAACATCTCTGCAGCAACATCCGGCAGGAGAGGAGAGGAGGGAAGGCGGAGGTGCTGCAGAGGGAAGGAGTGGGGAGCCAGGGCAGAAGGGGGAATCTGTGCTTCACAGGGTAAATAGGGTGTGCCTGGGCACACGCGGCACACCCTGTGCGCACGCCTATGTTAGAGACAATCAAACTGTGCAGTAGAGGCAAAACTGCTAATGCTAAGGTTGGAGTTGCATGTGGAATTATTTGTGCAGTCAATCACTGAGTCCCACAACAAAAAGGGATGCTGAGAATGAGCTAAAAAATAAAAAAATATAACAAATTGCTTCTCCACCATGCTTATTCCTTGCTAGTTAAAAATTGATGAGCTGCATAGAATTTGCCAGTCTTCCAACTGTAGTGCTCCCCTACCCCCTGGAGACTACTGTTGATCCCCCCCCCAGAGGCTGGGTTGGGTGAGATTTTCCTCAGGACTGAATTCTTGGCTGATAGTTGGGAATGTGATTCTGGATTTTATTTTACCTTTCAAAATAATGGAAAAAGGGGGAGAGAATATTGGGTGGGAGAACCTGTTCTGGCACAATACCCTACAAAGACTCAAAGACTCAAAATTGGAGGAAGGGGTATTTCCCATGAATCCCCCATATGGGGAATTAATGGGGATTTTAGTGTGCCCAAAAAACAGACAATTGCTCAAAAACACACCATATAAAATCAATAAATTGTATTTATATAAAAACCTTAAAAGCAAGGAAGATATGGGTTTTCTAAAAACATGTTATGTTCTATACAACCACATACATTGCATTCATCTGCATAGGGATAAATCCCAGAAGGTTTGAGGATTGACGCGTTTTACCTGAGATGAGGGCTTCTTCAGGATCCACAATGTTTTTAGAGCTAATAGCTAGTAGTGATGAGCCGAACACCCCCGGGTTCGGTTCGCACCAGAACCCGCGAACGGACCGAAAGTTCGTACGAACATTAGAACCCTATTAAATACAATGGATGCGAACGTTCGAATTCTAAAGTGCTAATTATAACAACTATTATGCATGTTATTGTCCTAAAAAGGGTTTGGGAACCCGGGTTCTGCACCAGGGGACATGTATCAATGCAAAAAGAAGTTTTAAAAACGGTCGTTTTTCGGGAGCAGTCATTTTAATGATGCATAAAGTGGAAAAAAAAAGTCAAATATTCCTTTAAATATCGTACCTGGGGGGTGTCTAAAGTATGCCTGTGAAGTGCCACGTGTTTCCCGTGTTTAGAACTGTCCCTGCACAAAATGACACTTCTAAAGGAAAAAAAAAACATTTAAAACTGCTTGCGGCTTTAATGTAATGTCTGGTCCCGGTAATATGGATGAAAATCTTTAAGAAAAATGGCATAGCTACCCCATGACCCCCCCCCCTACCCCAGCCCATTACCAGCCCCTTTGGGTCTTGTATGGATATTAAGGGGAACCCCGCACATAAAATAAAAAAGGCCCTATATACTCTGAACAGCCGTATACAGGCGGTGCATACAAGACAGGGACTGTAGGTTTGTTCTTATGTAGAATCTGTTTGTAATTTTGAACAGGTACATTGTTGAAGTGTAGCTCCAGCCCAAAAATCTATTTTTAAACTTTTTGGAAAACATAGGTAAGGGTTATCACCCCTGTAACATTTGTTTTGCTGTCTGTGCCCCTGTTCAGAACATTTCACCTCACTTTCCGTCCCAATGTCAACTGTTTTTGAAATGTGGTGTTTTTCTTGAAACAAGGATTGCTGATAAAGCATCAGTACAGAGGAGACACCTTTCTCCCATATTTATTCTTACAGGAGAGAATTTTCCTTCCTAGGGGTAGATTTCCTCTCACTTCCTGTTGTCTTCTTGCGTTTGCAAGTAGGAGTCGTTTGTAAGTTGGATGTTTGAAAGTAGGGACCTGCCGTATATACTCTGCAGAAATAGGCCCCTTAGTTGTTGGTGTTGGCACAACACTGTAAGCACTCACAGTTACTCTTGGTTGGTGCTGGAACGCCCTGCTGTCAACTATTATATCAGGAATTTTAATTACATATAATTGTTGAACAGTGGTAGTAAAAATTGGGCCTTTGATGGTGGTGCTGGTGCCACAACACTGTAAGCCCTGACAGTTACTCTTGGTGGGTGCAGCAATGGGCCCTGCTGTGAATTATTAGATCAAGAATTGTAATTGCATGCCCCTGTTGAACAGGGGCTGAAAAATTGGGCCTTTCGTGGTGGTGGTGGTGGTGGTGGTGGTGTTGCCACAACACTGTAAGCCCTCAGAGTTACTCTTGGTGGGTGCAGGAATGGGCCCTGCTGTGAATTATTAGATCAAGAATTGTAATTACATGCCCCTTTTGAACAGGGGCTGAAAAATTGGGCCTTTCGTGGTGGTGGTGTTGCCACAACACTGTAAGCCCTCAGAGTTACTCTTGGTGGGTGCAGGAATGGGCCCTGCTGTGAATTATTAGATCAAGAATTGTAATTACATGCCCCTTTTGAACAGGGGCTGAAAAATTGGGCCTTTCGTGGTGGTGGTGGTGGTGGTGGCGTTGCCACAACACTGTAAGCCCTCAGAGTTACTCTTGGTGGGTGCAGCAATGGGCCCTGCTGTGAATTATTAGATCAAGAATTGTAATTGCATGCCCCTGTTGAACAGGGGCTGAAAAATTGGGCCTTAGGCACTGGTGGCACAACACTACAACCCCTCACAGATACGTTACTTGGAGCACAGCAATGAGCCCTGTTGCAAAGTATTGCTTCAAAAATTGTAATGACACGCCCCTGTTAAACAGGGGCTGAAAAATTGGGCCTTAGGCACTGGTGCCACAACACTCCAACCCCTCACAGATACTGTACTTGGAGCACAGCAATGAGCCCTATGGCAAATTATTGCTAAAAAAATTGTAATTACACGCCCCTGTAAAACAGGGGCTGAAAAATTGGGCCTTAGCCACTGGTGGCGGCACCCATAAACAAAAATGATCTTCCAAGCTATCATCATCAATCGTATCATTGAGGACTCGGAGGAGGAGGATAGCCAGTCAACATAACAGCACAGGCACTCAGCATCAGCATCAGTCTTGAAGGGATGTGACATGTTAAAATCAATTAGTCTGTTATATCAGCATCAGGTGTGTGGTAGCTGGTGGTGATCCAAGACTGGTTCATCTTGATGAAAGTCAGTCGATCAACCGAGTCGGTGGACAGGCGCACCCTGTGATCCGTGACAAATCCTCCAGCAGCACTGAATGTGCGTTCCGAAAGAACGCTGGATGCAGGACAGGCCAGTAGCTCAATTGCATACTGTGCAAGCTCTGGCCAGTGATCCATCCTCAAGACCCAGTAAGCCAGAGGATTTTCGGTGGGGAAGGTGTCCAAGTCTGACCTTGCCCCTAGATATTCCTGCACCATGTTTATCAGACGCTGGCGATGGTTGCTGGAACCGATCATACTTTGGGGCTGCGGACTAAAGAATTGTCTGAACGCATCGGTCAGACGGCCACCTTCCCCACCGCTCCTTCTTTGACTGGCCGAAGCCTCAGCAACTCGTTGTCCAGGACCAGGAGTTTGTAACCTCCCAGTCTCTGGGAACGCGTTGCACAGACCTTTCTGCAAGGCCTCCCGGAGTTGTCTCATGCTCTGCGAAGGTAACATAAGGTCCGCAACCTTACCCTTGTACCGTGGATCAAGGAGAGTGGCCAGCCAGTAATGGTCCCTCTCCTTGATCCGAAGAATACGAGGATCCTTCCGCAGACTTTGCAGGATCAGGGAGGCCATGCAGCGTAGGTTTGCTGAGGCATTCGCTCCGGAGTCCTCTGGGTCACTAAGGACGACATGATCCGCAGCCACCTCCTCCCAGCCACGTACAAGTCCACTGGTTTCTTGGGACTGTAAATCATCCCTAAAAGACTGCTGCTGATGATGCTGAGTGCCAGCCTCCACCTCCATGCTGACACAATCCTCCTCCTCCTCCTCCTCCTCTTCCTCTTCCTGTGCGATGGGTGGGACAGAAGGAACACTGTCTGGGTAAAGGGGGCCTTGAGAGGCAAGGAAGTCCTCCTCTTCCTGCCTCTGTTCTGCCTCAAGTGCCCTGTCCATTATTCCACGCAGTGTGTGCTCCAACAGGTGGACAAGAGGTACAGTGTCACTGATGCATGCACTGTCACTGCTCACCATCCTCGTGGCCTCCTCAAATGGTGCCAGGACAGTGCATGCATCCCTGATCATGCCCCACTGGCGTGGAGAAAAAAAACCAAGCTCCCCTGACCCTGTCCTGGTGCCGTAGTCGCACAGGTACTCATTGATGGCCCTCTGCTGCGTGTGCAGCCGCTGCAGCATGGCCAACGTTGAGTTCCACCTGGTGGGCATGTCACATATAAGGCGGTTCTTGGGCAGGTTCAACTCCTTTTGCAGCTCAGCCAGGCGAGCACTGGCATTATAAGATCTGCGGAAATGCACACAGGCTTTCCTGGCCTGCCTCAGGACATCCTGTAAGCCCGGGTACCTGCCCAAGAACCGCTGCACCACCAGGTTAAGGACGTGAGCCACACAGGGCACATGGGTCAGTTGTCCCTGTCGGAGGGCGGAGAGGAGGTTGGTGCCATTGTCGCAAACCACCATTCCTGGCTTAAGCTGGCATGGCGTCAACCACCTCTCGGCCTGGCCCTGCAGAGCAGACAGGACCTCTGCCCCAGTGTGGCTTCTGTCCCCCAAACACACCAGCGCAAGCACGGCATGGCATCTTTTTGCCTGCGTACTTGCGTAGCCCCGTGAACGGCTACGGAGCACCGCTGGTTCATAGGACAAACCACAGGAAGAGGCCATGGAGGAAGAAGAAGAGGAGGGGGTGGAGGAGAGAGGTGTGTCACAACCAGTAGTAGCATTTTGGAGGCGTGGCGGTGGAACAACCTCCAACACTACTGCACCTTGTCCTGCATCCTTCCCAGCTGCCAAAAGAGTGACCCAATGGGCCGTGAAAGAAAGGTAACGTCCCTGTCCATGCCTGCTGGACCATGAGTCAGCGGTAATATGCACCTTACCGCTGACCGCCCTGTCCAGCGAGGCCAAGACATTGCCTTCCACATGCCGGTAGAGAGCCGGAATAGTCTTCCGTGAGAAAAAGTGGCGTTTGGAAACCTGCCACTGAGGAACCGCACATTGCACAAACTCACGGAAGGGGGCCGAGTCTACCAACTGAAAAGGCAGCAGTTGAAGCGCTAGCAATTTAGCCAAGCTAGCATTCAACCGCTGGGCATGTGGATGGCTGGGAGTGAACTTCTTTTGACGGTCCAGCAGCTGGGGCAGGGAAATTTGCCTGCTAGAATCGGACGTCGGTGTACTGCTAGCAGAGTGGCCGCAAGTACTTGGCTGTGACACACCTAATTCTACACCTTCATTCCTCTCAGTGCATGTTTCAGAGAGGACTGAAGTTATAGTGGGGTTGGAGATCCCAGCTGATGCGGTGCAAGGAGAGGTCCGCTTTGTTCTTTGGTGTGGGTCTTTGAGGTAGGCTTGCCAACGAGCTGCATGGCAGGTCAACATATGTCTGGTCAGGCATGTGGTACCCAAGCGGCTGATGTTTTGGCCACGCGATATACGCTTGAGACATATGTTGCAAACAGCAGCTGTGCGATCTGATGCACTAGCCTCAAAAAAGGCCCACACCAAGGAACTTTTTGAATGACGGGCAGAGGCAGCGCCCTGCACAGGCGGAGCTCTGCGGTGTGATTCCGTCGGTGTACTGCCCTTACGCTGGCCACCAAAGGGCATCCTGCCTCGTTGGAGATGTGCCTCCTCCTCATCCTCCTCCTCCTCCTCTCTCCTATTAGGCACCCACGTGGAGTCAGTGACCTCATCATCCCCTCCCTCCTCATCACTGGAGCCAATCTGGCAGTATGCTGCAGCTGCTGGAACATGACTGCCAGATTGGTGTCCTTCTTGAGCATCCCCTCTGTCTGCTCTCACGCTACTGCCTTCCTGTAGCTGGGTTTCATCATCAGACCCTTCGAAACGCTGGGCATCCTCCTGGAGCATGTACCCAACACTGTGCTCAAACAGTTCGGGGGACTCCTCAGGAGGAGGACATGGTGGGTCTAGGGAAGGAGTGACTGATGATGAGTCTGACATTGATACCAGGGAAGAGGACGCTTTGGCAGCTGCTTTGCCAGTACCCTGAGCCTGGGTGAGAGAGGATGAGGAGGAGGAGGAGGGCTTGGTCATCCACTCTACCAAGTCTTCGGCATGATGTGGCTCAACATGTCCAGCTGCCGAAAACAAGGACAAGCGTGTCCCATGGCCATGTGCTGATGACAATGCACCGCGTCCACGACCAGCACTGTTGCCCCCAGACACAGAGCCTGCTTGCCCTCTTTTATTGCCTCCTGACTGTCTGCCTCTCCTTGTTTGCCTTCCAGACATTCTAATAGATGGCCTGCAGGGAGATGGGAAAAAAGCAATAAGGGCTACCTTCAGGTGTCCTTCTCTGTCCCTTTACTTAAGGATTTCTAAATATGGTTGAGGATTATTGCTTTTGCACAGAATAGCACAACGACAATTTCCCTGACTGTCCAAAAAACAAGGATTTCAAAGATGGTTGATGAGGAATGCTTTGGCACACTATAGCACAAGGAGAAATCCCCTCACTTTCCTTCTTTGTCCCTAGAAACAAGGACTGGCACAGTGAAAGAAACTGACACTCTCCCTACCTACAGTTTTCTGTCCCTAGAAAAAATGTTTTTTTTAAAGCACACTATAGCACAAGGAGAAATCCCCTCACTTTCCTTCTTTGTCCCTAGAAACAAGGACTGGCACAGTGAAAGAAACTGACACTCTCCCTACCTACAGTTTTCTGTCCCTAGAAAAAATGTTTTTTTAAAGCACACTATAGCACAAGGAGAAATCCCCTCACTTTCCTTCTTTGTCCCTAGAAACAAGGACTGGCACAGTGAAAGAAACTGACACTCTCCCTACCTACAGTTTTCTGTCCCTAGAAAAAATGTTTTTTTAAAGCACACTATAGCACAAGGAGAAATCCCCTCACTTTCCTTCTTTGTCCCTAGAAACAAGGACTGGCACAGTGAAAGAAACTGACACTCTCCCTACCTACAGTGTTCTGTCCCTAGAAAAAATGTTTTTTTAAAGCACACTATAGCACAAGGAGAAATCCCCTCACTTTCCTTCTTTGTCCCTAGAAACAAGGACTGGCACAGTGAAAGAAACTGACACTCTCCCTACCTACAGTTTTCTGTCCCTAGAAAAAATGTTTTTTTAAAGCACACTATAGCACAAGGAGAAATCCCCTCACTTTCCTTCTTTGTCCCTAGAAACAAGGACTGGCACAGTGAAAGAAACTGACACTCTCCCTACCTACAGTGTTCTGTCCCTAGAAAAAATGTTTTTTTAAAGCACACTATAGCACAAGGAGAAATCCCCTCACTTTCCTTCTTTGTCCCTAGAAACAAGGACTGGCACAGTGAAAGAAACTGACACTCTCCCTACCTACAGTTTTCTGTCCCTAGAAAAAATGTTTTTTTAAAGCACACTATAGCACAAGGAGAAATCCCCTCACTTTCCTTCTTTGTCCCTAGAAACAAGGACTGGCACAGTGAAAGAAACTGACACTCTCCCTACCTACAGTGTTCTGTCCCTAGAAAAAATGTTTTTTTAAAGCACACTATAGCACAAGGAGAAATCCCCTCACTTTCCTTCTTTGTCCCTAGAAACAAGGACTGGCACAGTGAAAGAAACTGACACTCTCCCTACCTACAATTTTCTGTCCCTAGAAAAAATGTTTTTTTAAAGCACACTATAGCACAAGGAGAAATCCCCTCACTTTCCTTCTTTGTCCCTAGAAACAAGGACTGGCACAGTGAAAGAAACTGACACTCTCCCTACCTACAGTTTTCTGCCCCTAGAAAAAATGTTTTTTTAAAGCACACTAAAGCACAAGGAGAAATCCCCTCACTTTCCTTCTTTGTCCCTAGAAACAAGGACTGGCACAGTGAAAGAAACTGACACTCTCCCTACCTACAGTTTTCTGTCCCTAGAAAAAATGTTTTTTTAAAGCACACTATAGCACAAGGAGAAATCCCCTCACTTTCCTTCTTTGTCCCTAGAAACAAGGACTGGCACAGTGAAAGAAACTGACACTCTCCCTACCTACAGTTTTCTGTCCCTAGAAAAAATGTTTTTTTAAAGCACACTATAGCACAAGGAGAAATCCCCTCACTTTCCTTCTTTGTCCCTAGAAACAAGGACTGGCACAGTGAAAGAAACTGACACTCTCCCTACCTACAGTGTTCTGTCCCTAGAAAAAATGTTTTTTTAAAGCACACTATAGCACAAGGAGAAATCCCCTCACTTTCCTTCTTTGTCCCTAGAAACAAGGACTGGCACAGTGAAAGAAACTGACACTCTCCCTACCTACAGTGTTCTGTCCCTAGAAAAAATGTTTTTTTAAAGCACACTATAGCACAAGGAGAAATCCCCTCACTTTCCTTCTTTGTCCCTAGAAACAAGGACTGGCACAGTGAAAGAAACTGACACTCTCCCTACCTACAGTTTTCTGTCCCTAGAAAAAATGTTTTTTTAAAGCACACTATAGCACAAGGAGAAATCCCCTCACTTTCCTTCTTTGTCCCTAGAAACAAGGACTGGCACAGTGAAAGAAACTGACACTCTCCCTACCTACAGTTTTCTGTCCCTAGAAAAAATGTTTTTTTAAAGCACACTATAGCACAAGGAGAAATCCCCTCACTTTCCTTCTTTGTCCCTAGAAACAAGGACTGGCACAGTGAAAGAAACTGACACTCTCCCTACCTACAGTTTTCTGTCCCTAGAAAAAATGTTTTTTTAAAGCACACTATAGCACAAGGAGAAATCCCCTCACTTTCCTTCTTTGTCCCTAGAAACAAGGACTGGCACAGTGAAAGAAACTGACACTCTCCCTACCTACAGTTTTCTGTCCCTAGAAAAAATGTTTTTTTAAAGCACACTATAGCACAAGGAGAAATCCCCTCACTTTCCTTCTTTGTCCCTAGAAACAAGGACTGGCACAGTGAAAGAAACTGACACTCTCCCTACCTACAGTTTTCTGTCCCTAGAAAAAATGTTTTTTTAAAGCACACTATAGCACAAGGAGAAATCCCCTCACTTTCCTTCTTTGTCCCTAGAAACAAGGACTGGCACAGTAAAACACACTGACACTCTCCCTACCTATCCTTCTCTTTCCCTAAACTAAAGGAATCCAGGTTAAGCAAGAAAGAAATAAATGTCACTGTCCCTGCCTATGCTTGTCTTTCCCTGCTCCGGAACACACTACACTAGGCCGCCGTGCTGGCGGCCTTTTATAGTGTGGGGCGTGTACTAAACACCCTCAGCAATAATTGGCCACAGGCATCCTGCCTGTGGCCAATCATTGCTCTCCTCGCTGCCGGCGCTGTGATTGGCCAAGCATGCGGGGTCACAGTGCATGCTTGGCCAATCACAGCGCCTGGATGACACTGCGATGGCGTAGTGCATTGTGGGCCGTTCGCGTCACTCGAATTTGGCGCGAACGGCCCAAATCGTTCGATCTTCGTCGAACGATCGAACAGCCGATGTTCGAGTCGAACGTATGTTCGACTCGAACACGAAGCTCATCCCTAATAGCTAGTAGATAATACAAATAACATCAGTTCCAAAAATCAATATATACACAAAAAATATCATATAATAACATATTATTTTGAAATATAAGGAACGAAAAGGGAAGAAAAAAAGCTAAATATATCATTTCATTTTAACAAAGTTACACAAACTATAGGTTACTGAAAGGGGGGGGAAGGGGGGGGTGAGAAGGGAACGTGGGATAAAATAATGTGAAGGACTATTCCGGATCATTCTATCGGTGGGTATAGGTGATGAACCACAGGGAAAAGTAAACAAAATACTTTTCCCTAAATTGTTGCCAGCATCCCAAATATATAGGAACAAGCCCAATGGTTTACATGGTACATTGTTGAAAATACAGACTTATGTACGAATGAGTTTAAACAGTTTCCAGTCAGAAAAGATTTTTCTCCTTTGGTCTGACATGTTTCAGGTTTTACCCTTTCTTCAGAGACACTGCAGGAGAAAGTAAATATATTCTGAAATAGCGCAAAAAAAGGGAAAGACTCAGAACAATGTTCCAGAACAGCAATAACATTGAGGCACACAAGCATGTCCGTAATACATACCAGTACTGGACTTATAAAGTATTTGTATAGGTGTATTTTATATTTTAAAACAAAAACAGGAAAGGCAAAGTTCTAAAAAGAAACAGAACTGCTGCTGCCCATTGATCGGTGAGCGATGAACCCCGTCTGAGCCCGGAACAGCCCTCACAGGTGTCCCCGTGGAAACACTCCCATCATCCAATCGACAAAAAAATAATAATAATAACCAGAGGATAGTCAGATATCCTGATATGGAAAAAATAAAAATGAGTATATACGTCAGTGAATGTACTGTATGATCGAACTAACATCACATTAGAATACCAAAAGTATTATCATTCACATGTGATGACAAAGCACGCCGCTGGGCGCCCGCGCATGCGCACTTATCACTCGGCAGCTGATGACGTCAGCAAATTCTATTGGTGGGGACACAAGGCAAAGAAAATAGAGGCGCCACAGTACTGGAAATTAGTCTTACCTTACAACAAAAATCAGGGAAATAAACAGGTGCTGTATACAGACACATTGGATAATCTAAAGTGTGCTCAGATCCATACACAATCATGCCGTGTGTGTCAAAATTAGATCAGAGGGGTCGCCATTGAGTGGCAGCATTCTAATGAAGGTAGTGATAGTGAAAAGTAATTAAAGATAATGTATAATTATATATGCTAAACAGTGTAAGCAAACAGGGGGAGAGCTTCAAGTTCTGACGGCTCTATAAAGACTCCAAACTCCCTGCCATACAGAAAGAGGACCTTTAACTGTAATCGGTATTCTGTATCTTGCAATACCTTGGCCAGGGAGTAGACGGTTCTTTTGTTACTTCCAGAGTTCTTCTCCTAGTTCATTATTTTAAACTCAACTTTCTTACATATAGGCATGGTCAGCTTCAGGTAACAACAAAGCCTGGGGAATGCCAAGGAAAAACCAAGCCTACTTGGTCAGCTTCAGGGCTAAACTCTAGGCCCATCCTCTAAAGCACATGTAGGCCCTTCATGGGCAGCAGGTCTAGGAGGACTGAAGATACTGATACTCCAAGGCCTGGGGGGAAAATACACCTTCACAAGGTCTGATTAAATATTTATACCCTTCCCCAATATGCATCACTGGCAATGAATGTCCTAGCGGTACACTAAAGAAGGACATAAACTTTTTTTGATTGTCTTGTCCCACTCTATTACCAGGGACACTTTCCACTAGCGGTCACAAGTAGACAATCAGGCAGGATTTGGGAAAGACCAAGCAAAACAGATACTATCAACAGAGCTCCAGGTGAATCTAGCCAAACAGTACAAAATTTACGGAGACACTCCCGCTTAAGGCAAGGCCACTTAACAAAATTTTAGAATATACACATAAGTGATCTTTAACTGTTTCCAAAGCCAAATGTTTTTTTTTTTAACATTTTGAATACAATGCTGTCAGTGCTCCCAGTGGTGTTCTGGTGACCATTGTGACTGGAACAGAAAGTCATGAAGTTGAACAGGAAATCTGAAATTTTACGCTTGTCAACCGAACAGAAGGCAAGGGAACACTAGTTTCAGTGACAACTAAAGCCCTATACACACGATCGGATTTCCTATGGATTTTAAACCGATGGATTTTTCCATCGGAAATCTGATGAAGCTGACTTCCATCAGTCTTGCCTACACAACATCAGTCAAAAAACCGATCGTCCCAAACGCTGTGATGTAAAACACTCCGACGAGCCAAGAAAAATTAAGTTCTATGCTTCTGAGCATGCGTCGACTTGATTCTGAGCATGCGTGGGTTTTTTATCCGATGGAGTTCCCCACAGACGATAGGAATTTGCTATCGTTTTTTTCCATCGGATAAATTTAAAACATGTTCTATTTTTTCTCACCGATGGAAAAAAGACCGATGGGGCCCATACACGATCGGTTTGTGAAAAAAGACCATCGGACTGTTTTCATCTGTAAAACCTATCATGTGTACACGGCTTAAGAGGGGAATTTACCTTACTTTGGAGATATTTTTCCTCACTTTTTGTTGTGTCTTTGGAAGAGTAAGTGAAGGGAAGTCTTCCCCATATAACTTTGAGGCAAACCCTATAGAAGTCTATGATAGGCGAGTCTTATTATACAATTCTGGCCATTTGTAAGGCTAATAAGCTAATTATTATCAAACCAAAGGCATGGGAATCTGGGCACTGTCATGGAGAACATGTTCCAATGCCAGAATAAAGAAATAATAATTCAGTAATAAAAAAAGTATCTCTATTTGCACAAAATTCTCAGCTCCATAACAGCTCTAATGCCCCGTACACATGACCGGATTTCCCGTCGGAAAAAAGTTGGATGGTTTTTCCGCTCGACTTGTCTTGCATACACACGGTCACACAAAGGTTCTCTGAAATTTTGAGCATTAAGAACCCGGTGACGTACAACACAACGACGAGGCGAGAAAAAGAAATTCAATGCTTCCGAGCATGCGTCGAATTGTTTCCGAGCATGCGTGTTTTTTTTCCCATTGGAATTCCATACAGACGAACGTTTTTTCCTCTAGGAATTTTTCCCGTCGGGAAAATAGAGAACCTGCTCTCTATCTTTTGCCGGCAGTTTTTCCTTTGGAAAAAGTCAGATGGAGCATACACACAGTCGGGATTCCCGACCAAAAGCTCTCATCGGACTTTTTCAGACGGGAAAACTGATCGTGTATACGGGGCATTACACACACTGACTATACAGGGGCTGGGTTATCTATTTCTTCAAATGATTGGCTCTTGTGATACAACCTGTGTTATAGGTTATTCTTTCTTTCTGGTGACAAATTTGGAAACTTTTCAGCCATGGTAGCAGCGAGCCCGAACCTTTTCCCTACAATGTAGTGGCTTCTTACATTATTGGACAGTGGTCAGTGGAAAAAGGGCCTCCTTACATTGGCAATCGGCGAGAGAAGGGTCCCCTACATTGGTGGACAGTGGGAGAAGGACCCTCTTAGGTTGACAATCAGTAAGAGCAGGACCCCTGTTCAGTGAAAGAACAACTCACTTAGCTTGAAAATCAGTAGGAGAAGCCCCCCCCCCTATATTTGTGGTTGGTGGGAAAATGGACCTGCTACATTGCTGGTCATTGGGAAGACCCATACATTATTGGGCATTGGGAAGTATGCCCCTCTTACAGAAATTGTTAATTGCTTCAGAAGCCCCTAGCAACCATTGAAGGCACCCAGGGTAAGTAAGGCTGAGACACATCACTATTTGTCACAAAAGTAACTTAAATTTTAGGGTTCAGACCACTGTCATACAAACAAACACCTTTTTTGGGCCTGTTAGGTGGGAACCCAATAACCCTAGCTGTATGTTTATGGGGGGACATGGATCAGTGCTAAAAACCTTAGGAGAACAGGTAAGCTTCACAAAGTGAGTTCCTGGTGACTATATCAAGCACATAATCCCAATGCTGTTGAGCTGCATGTTGCTGACTTTCTTGATGACGAACAAAAACCAATAAATAATCTTTTCTTAACATAACAGGTGCTGACATACCTTGGCAAGAGACAGTATATTGTTTCACTTTACCACACACATACTTTGGCTTCTCCTCCGTTCTCCTCCAGGGAATCACATAGAACACACAAGATTCTCCCCATTTCCTCCAGCTGTGTGAGCGCTACAGTCCAATGTTGTCCCCAAGCGTGCACGTCCTGACAAATCTTTGCAAGAATTCCAAAGAAAGGATAGACAAATCAGTCAATATTTAAAGGATCACTAAACCCCATACAAACATTATTATATATTTCAGCTTACTGGTTCTTAGATGTAGTAGCTGCATTGGTTTTCTTTCTTTAGTCTAAGTACATTTTTGGGCAAAAAATACCTGGTAATCCTGCCAGAATTCTAATGTCCTTATAACTTCCGGCACACTGAACTGAAATTTTAATAATTTTTATTAGATTCCGGTGAACTACAAAATACATCCTCCCATTGTAAAATGGAGGTAAGGACAGGGGGAAATGTTTGGATTCCAAATGAGTGGCCTAGGGGGTCAACATTGCTACTCCATAGATACAGTGCAGTGAGTTAAAGTTGCCTCCTTAAGACAGGAAGTGTGTTACTGGTAGTATTGCCATGTAAGGATAATGTAGCAACCCCCCGTATAGTGGTGGAGGTTGAAAGAGTATGAAGTGTAAAGCATGGAGTGTAGGGATGAGCTTCGAGTTCGAGTTGAACCCATGTTCGACTCGAACATCGGCTGTTCGACTGTTTGTCGAATTTCGAACATTATGGGCCGATCGCGCCAAATTCGAGTAGCGCGCCACGGCCCATAATTCACTGCGGCATCGCAGTGCATTACTGGCTGATGATTGGCCAAGCATGCACTATGACCTGCATGCTTGGCCAATCACAGCGCCGTAAGTAAAGAGAGCCGTTATTGGCCAAAGCCAGGGTGGCTTTGGCCAATCATGGCTCAGAGGAGTAGGTACACGCCCCACACTATATAAGGCCGCCGGCTTGGCGGCCTTGTGTAGTGTGTTGCGGCGTTGGGTAAAGGAAAAAGACAGAGAGAGAGACAGTGTAATTTGATTTGAGTTAGATAGAGCAGGCAGGCGAGTCAGTTAGCTGCAGTTACAGTGTGTAGAGGATATACAGTGGGGCAAAAAAGTATTTAGTCAGCCACCAATTGTGCAAGTTCTCCCACTTAAAAAGATGAGAGGCCTGTAATTGTCATCATAGGTATACCTCAACTATGAGAGACAAAATGTGGAAACAAATCCAGACAATCACATTGTCTGATTTGGAAATAATTTATTTGCAAATTATGGTGGAAAATAAGTATTTGGTAAATATCAAAAGTTCATCTCAATACTTTGTTATATATCCTTTGTTGGCAATGACAGAGGTCAAACGTTTTCTGTAAGTCTTCACAAGGTTGTCACACACTGTTGCTGGTATGTTGGCCCATTCCTCCATGCAGATCTCCTCTAGAGCAGTGATGTTTTGGGGCTGTCGCTGGGCAACACGGACTTTCAACTCCCTCCAAAGGTTTTCTATGGGGTTGAGATCTGGAGACTGGCTAGGCCACTCCAGGACCTTGAAATGCTTCTTACGAAGCCACTCTTTCGTTGCCCGGGCGGTGTGTTTGGGATCATTGTCATGCTGAAAGACCCAGCCACGTTTCATCTTCAATGCCCTTGCTGATGGGAGGAGGTTTGCACTCAAAATCTCACGATACATGGCCCCATTCATTCTTTCATGTACACGGATCAGTCGTCCTGTTCCCTTTGCAGAGAAACAGCCCCAAAGCATGATGTTGCCACCCCCATGCTTCACAGTAGGTATGGTGTTCTTTGGTTGCAACTCAACATTCTCTCTCCTTCAAACACGACGAGTTGTGTTTCCACCAGTTCTAATTTGGTTTCATCTGACCGTATGACATTCTCCCAATCCTCTTCTGGATCATCCAAATGCTCTCTAGCAAACCTCAGACGGGCCCAGACATGTACTGGCTTAAGCAGGGGGACACGTCGGGCACTGCAGGATCTGAGTCCCTGGCGGCGTAGTGTGTTACTGATGGTAGCCTTTGTTACGTTGGTCCCAACTCTCTGCAGGTCATTCACTAGGTCCCCCCGTGTGGTTCTGGAATTTTTGCTCACCGTTCTTGTGATCATTTTGACCCCACGGGGTGAGATCTTGCGTGGAGCCCCAGATCGAGGGACATTATCAGTGGTCTTGTATGTCTTCCATTTCCTAATTATTGCTCCCACAGTTGATGCCTTCACACCAAGCTTCTTGCCTATTGCAGATTCAGTCTTCCCAGCCTGGTGCAGGTCTACAATTTTGTTTCTGGTGTCCTTCAATAGCTCTTTGGTCTTCACCATAGTGGAGTTTGGAGTGTGACTGTTTGAGGCTGTGGACAGGTCTCTTTTATACTGATAACAAGTTCAAACAGGTTCCCCTTAATACAGGTAATGAGTGGAGGACAGAGGAGCCTCTTAAAGAAGAAGATACAGGTCTGTGAGAGCCAGAAATCCTGCTTGGTTGTAGGTGACCAAATACTTATTTTCCACCATAATTTGCAAATAAATTCTTTCCAAATCAGACAATGTGATTGTCTGGATTTGTTTCCACATTTTGTCTCTCATAGTTGAGGTATACCTATGATGACAATTACAGGCCTCTCTCATCTTTTTAAGTGGGAGAACTTGCACAATTGGTGGCTGACTAAATACTTTTTTGCCCCACTGTATATGCATCCTAGGTGTTGTATATATATTTACACACTGTATTCAGTTTAGCTAGATCCGTTCCTGTTATTCTCTATACTGACAGGCAGGCAGGTGATTGTGCTAGCTGCAGTGTTTCACTAAAGCCCTGTACACACGATCGGTTTTACCGATGAAAACAGTCCGATGGACTATTTTCATCGGACAAACCGATCGTGTATGGGCCCCATCGTTTTTTTTCCATCGGTGTAAAAAAATAGAACATGTTTTAAATTTATCCGATGGAAAAAAAAACTATAGCAAATTACTATCGTCTGTGGGGAACTCCATCGGATTAAAAAACCCACGCATGCTCAGAATCAAGTCGACGCATGCTCAGAAGCATTGAACTTTATTTTTCTCTGCTTTATTTTTCTCTTGGAACGGTCGGTTTTTGGACTGATGGAAGTCAGCTTCACCGGATTTCCGATGGAAAAATCCATTGGTTAAAAATCCATAGGAAATCCGATCGTGTGTACAGGGCTTTAGTGTACTGTGTCCTGTGCACAGTGTGCACCAAAAGCTTACCTGAATACAATTGCTGGTGTTCTGATACAAATACAGGCAGGGAGCTGCAGTATTTTGCTTTAGTGTCCTTTGCACAGTGTGCACCAAAAGCTTACCTCAATACAATTTCTGGTGTTCTGATACAAATACAGGCAGGGAGCTGCAGTATTTTGCTTTACTGTCCTGCTTTAGTGTCCTTTGCACAGTGTGCACCAAAAGCTTACCTCAATACAATTTCTGGTGTCCTGATACAAATACAGGCAGGGAGCTGCAGTATTTTGCTTTAGTGTCCTTTGCACAGTGTGCACCAAAAGCTTACCTCAATACAATTTCTGGTGTTCTGATACAAATACAGGCAGGGAGCTGCAGTATTTTGCTTTAGTGTCCTTTGCACAGTGTGCACCAAAAGCTTACCTCAATACAATTGCTGGTGTTCTCATACTAATACCACAGGCAGGGAGTTCAAAATTTCAAACAGATTCTATGTAACAACAAACCTACAGTCCCTCTCTTGTTTGCACCGCCTGTATACCGCTGTTCAGAGTATATAGGGCCTGGGGGCCCCACGCCTTTCCTTTTTTTAATTTGGGTGCAGGATTTCCCTTAATATCCATACAAGACCAAAAGGGGCTGGTAATAGGCTGGGCGGGGTACCCATGCCATTTTTCTCAATGATTTTCACCCATATTGCCGGGACCAGACATTACATTAAAGTGGATGTAAACCCACTCTCATCCTTTCTAAACTACTGCCATATAGTGCTGATCTATAAGGATATGGATGCCTCCTGCATCTATCCTTATCTGTCAAATGTCTCCCCTCTGTCTGTTATAAGAACTGAAAAACTGCAGATTCTGTGGGTGGATCTGTTGTCTGGAGCTCGGTGGGTGGAGTCGTGATGTCAGTAGACTCCCCGCCCACCTCTACACTCCCCTTGTCAACATGCATTTTCTCCTGTGTATTCCTTCTGCTATGATCACTAACATCCAGTCAAAATCCAGAAAAGTAACCACATGACTTCAGAAAAGGAGTGGGGGTGGGAATTAAAAAATAATGCCCGTCTAAAGCTAGTGCACGAGATATGTAAATAACCTGTCACTCAAAGCAAGGGGGCGGAACGGACAAAGGTAACTCTGTTTGTCCGTTTTATCTCACTGAACAATAAAAGAGGATTGCTCAGAGCTGGATTAACTCTTTGTGGCAAAACCTGGCACAAATGATAGGAAATCTTATACTCTACATTGTGACAGCAGAAAAAAAGAAAAAACTTTCGGGTTTACATCCACTTTAAAGCCGCAAGCAGTTTTAAATTCCTTTTTTTTCCTTTAGAAATGTCATTTTGTGCAGGGACAGTTTTAAACACGGGAAACACGTGCCACTTCACAGGCATACTTTAGACACCCCCCAGGTACGATATTTAAAGTAATATTTCACTTTTTTTTTTCACTTTATGCATCATTAAAATGACTGCTCCCGAAAAAACGTCCGTTTTTAAAACTTCTTTTTGCATTGATACATGTCCCCTGGGGCAGGACCCGGGTCCCCAAACCCTTTTTAGGACAATAACTTGCATATTAGCCTTTAAAATTATCACTTTTGATTTCAAACGTTCGAGTCCCATAGACTTTAATAGGGTTCTAAAGTTTGCGCAAACTTTCGGTCCGTTCGCAGGTTCTGGTGCGGACCGAACCGGGGGGTGTTCGGTTCATCCCTATTTGGAGGGTATCTGAACAGTAGAAATCTCCTTGTGAGATGACCCAATCATGTAATCCTGGACTGGTGCCTGTGCAGTTTTTGGCAAATATCAGTGTACCAGATCAGCCCCTGCTCCACTTTGGCTGAGGAAATGTTTCCTCCTGCCTGAAGCTGATTGATGACATCATCACAGCCTAGGCAAAGTCACTGGACTGGAGCTCATGGATGCCTTTCAATGATTAAAGTTTGGAGCTTTTTATGAAAAATTGTACTGTCGCTGTATATTATAACATGTCAGGAATGGATTAAATCAAATGCGTTATTGAAAGATCCACTTTAAGTTGCTATAGTTACTGATATCACCAGCTCCTCCTCGTTATACAATATCCCTTTTTCTTCCTGTAAAGAAAACTTCTCTATTCATGCCATTCAAAGCATTATGTACCAGCTTACAAGATTATGAAATATTGACACGTAATATTATATATAGAGAGACAATGGCAGCCTGTGACATCATATTGCTGGTATTGTTCTGGTGCCTCCAGGCGATGTGTCCCCATAGGAGCTAGTTAAACAATAAAACTGATTTAATAAAGAACTTTCTCACACATTTAAGCATCCCTGAATAGTTAAACAGACCCTGCTTTGTTCTCCTCCGAGTGTATGAAAATTCTATTTGCGCAAACAATGTGTGGAGTACATACGCTTCAAACTATTGTGCTTTTCTTTAGTGTGGTTACACGCGGTTCCACAAAGGCCCAGGGGGGCAATGAGGCATTACGCAGCACATAATACACTTTGGTTCAATGGCACTTGTGAGGATAAGCACTTCTCTCCTAGTCTGTCAGTGGTAAGAGCTCTAACGCTAAGTGACTGCTAAATGCTGAGTAAACCTTTCTCTTGGACTAAGAGGTTGCCTTGGGCGTGGGTTCAAATTAAAGAAGAGGCCATTCATGTCAACAACAATCTTCCCATAAGAATATACACACATTTAGGCCTCATGCACACTGGGCATATTAAACAGTTTTTATAAGGGCCTTCATAGTTGCCAACAGTCCCGAATTGCCCGGGACATTCACGGAAATCAGACTAATGTCCTGGTCTAAGCCTGTCCTGGGCAAAATCCCCAAAATTAGGCTCTGTCACGGACAGCGGGAGTTCGGCACTGGCACAGTTGTCATAGCCAGTAGCGTAGCTGCAGGTGTCCCGTGTGGCCCCCGTCACACTGACTCACGCCCGCCATATGGCTCCTCTCAGTCTCCAGTCTGGTCCCAGCTCAGCTTGTGATTGGTAGGAGAGGCTGGGTGTCTGCTGTGCCTCATAAAGCCGCAGGACTGCCTCCTCTCACAAGGTTTATCTCTGGGCTATTGAAGATAAGGGCAGTGCATTGGTGAACAAGGAGAGACACCTGGTAGCACGAGGCAGGCACCCATGACTGCCACCAGAAAAGCCACAGCCGTAGTGAGTCCTCCTATAGAAGGCTGTCTGCTGACTATCTTGTGCCGAGCCTGACTCCTCAGTGTCACTACCATGTACTCAGCAACTTCTGTGTGCCTGTCCCCTCACCGTCCTGTCCCAGTGTCTTCCCTCCCAGCAGCCTCTGCTCCGACCCCCAATACACATGTCCTAACTGCCCCCAACAGCCAAGCTCTGATCATAACACCCCCTTCACCAACTCTATTCACTCCCCCTCTTCTCCACCCTCCAACTCTGCTTGCCCCCCTTTTCGCCATCCCCCAACTCTGCTAACCCCCCTCTTCTCCATCCCCGAACTCTGTTCACCCCCTTCGTTCCCATCCCCCAACTCTGTTCATCCTCCCAGTTTTCCATCCCCCTAACTCTGCTCACCCCCTCCCCCCCCCAATTCTCCATCTCCCAACTCTGTTCTCCCCCCTCTTTTCCATCCCCCCAACTCTGTTCACCCCCTGTTCTCCATCCCCCAACTCTGCTTACCCCCCTGTTCTCCACCCCCCCAACTCTACTCACCCCCCTCTTCTCCATCCCCCCCAACTTTAATCACCCCCTCTTCTCCATCCCCCCCAACTTTAATCACCCCCCCTTCTCCATCCCCCCCAACTCTGTTCACCCCCCTCTTCTTCATCCCCCCCAACTAATTTGTTAATTTTCCATAAAATTGTGACAAAAAGGGGTAATTTGAGGGGAATTTGTACTGTCCTGGCATTTTAAGGGCATCAAGAAAATAGATAGGTCATCAGTACCTCAGGGTTGATCAATTTTCAAATACTGTATATACCAAAGTAGTTGCTATAACTTTCACACAAACCAATTACTATACACTTACTGAGATTTTTTTTCTTTACTAAAGACATGTAGCAGAATACATTTTGGCCTAAATTTATGAAGAAATATTATTTTATTGGATATGTTTTATAACAGAAAGTAAAATATATAGTTTTTTTCCCACATTGTCAGCTTTTTTTTCGTTTATATTGCAAAAAAACAAAAACAAGTGGTAATCAAATACAGCCAAAAGAACGCTCTATTTGTGTGAAAAAAATAAATGATATAAATGTCTTTTGGGTACAGTGTTGCATGACGACACAATTGCCAGTTAAAGTAGCACAGTGCTGAATAGCAAAAAATGGCCCGGTCATGAAGGGGGCAAAACCTTCTGGAGCTCAGGGGGTGTACTAACTGTGACAGCAGGCAGGTAAAATCACCAGGTTGCATCCAGGATGGGAGATATATATGTCCTAGATTCAGGCTTTATGCCAATTTATACCACCAGGGGGAGTGCTGGGAGTCTTGCAGGGGAAGAGTTAATGAGCCCAGCTGAAGTAAGTGGGCTCATTAGGGCCTCTACAAGAACTCCCAGCACGCTAAGGGAGATGCTCCAACCTGGAACCAGATCTGTTTGGATAGTCAGGGGAGTGTGATCTCTGTGCGGTAAACCAAAGCCTGTGTGGTTATTGCTAAGAACTTCTAAAAGCAGGGAGCTAGGGACTGGGACAGCACAAGGCTGTACCCAGTTGTTAGTTAGGGACACCAACGTGTGTAGTGAGCGGTCAAGTTGACCAGGATTTATTTTCCTGTTTCTTTTGTTTTCTGCTATATTTTTTGTCTGTATATAGTTCAAATAAAACCACACCCTTTTGTTTTCTCCTACCACTGTCTGCTGTGCCTAATTTTGTGTGGTGAACTCTTCCAGAGGGTCTTACACACCCGCTGCCCAGCTAACCCCCTCACATAACCAATGCAATATAAGTAACTTTCCATTTACACCTGCCTACCTCCGGGTTTGATTGAGTCTGCTAAAAAAAATGGAAGATGACTTTCCATTAATGCCAAGTGTAAATCTGGGAGACTGATACTGCGGGACTGTTACGGCATTTCCAAATACAAAAACGTAGTATATAGGCAGGTGCCTACAGGAGGGTTAACGTTTTTTTTTTACTGTGCTGACTCATTTCATGCTGTTATTTGGGTCAAGTCTGCTGTCATTCCTGTGAAACATTTACAATGTTGATGTGTGGTGGATCTGGGGAATTGATTGGCTCATTTTTCACATGTAACATGGGGACTGTAGGTTAGAGTAGATACAGTACACTTTATTCCAGCATGTAGGATTGCGGTCTTTTGTGGCCTTTATTGCTGTTGCTAGGGACAACGATATACATGTAGCGGCCTCCACTCTCTCTCTCTCTTGGTTATCGGTTATTTTTGGCTGCAGTCTAGGGGTACCTTTAGAGGAGAGAGTGCGGGGTCACCACGCCAAGCTTTCACCGCAGATGTGTGTGTGGTGTGAGCAAAGTCTCTTTACCTTCAGGTCGGTGTTCTGCATTTGGAGCCTCCGCTTCTTCTGTGGAACAGTGTCTGCCAGTAAATGAGCCCCACACCAATAAAAGTCCAACACTCCTTTATTTTCCAATGTCAGGATGAAACACAATCAGTTGGACTCCCTCAACAGACAGACAGGGGGTGTGGATACGAGTAGGCCCAGACACAATGAACTCTCCTATTCCTTTTTTGCGTGCGAAAAGGCTTGGCGCACGGTCTCTGCCACCGACCGTGAATTGGTAGATGCCACCTACCGGGTGAACTGTTACAGCCCCTGCCACAGGCCTGAAAGTAACGGTCTTTAGATGCGACCGTTGCGAAATGTCTCTGCACAGACTTTAGCACATGAACCACCTTCCGTGTGAATAAGCCCCTATTTGGTGAAGGCATCCCTCCAGACGGTCTCCGGAGGCCCTGTCCCGGCACTGGCAATCTGCTGCACCAGATCTACGGGAAGGTCATCTGCGCAGTCCATTGCGTCTTAGATTCAGGTACCCAGTCCGTCGGGCACCTTAGGACGATCCCTCCCGGGCGGAACCCAGTGGAAGTAGCTGGGCCCCAGGCCTGGAACAACGTACCTCACCCCAGACTAAGGGTGTCTGGGGTGGCTCCCGAACTCCTGGTGTCCAGGCCTAGGCCGCCTGGACACCGACCACGGACAGCAGACCTCAGGCTAAAGGTGCCTGGGGCTCGAAGACCCCGTGACAAAGATGTACGTCCCCTTCATACCCTCTCCCAGCAAGCACGGCGGGTTCCCCGCCCCGCCGTACAGGTGCCGCGAGAGACCGCAAAGGGTACGGCACTGCAGTGATGGTTCAACCCCGGCCCAAAGTGACAACGCCACCTTCTGGGCCGCAGGGAACTATACATCACTGGTGTCTCTGCCAGTTTTAAACATGATAGAAAAGCACATACAGTACCCGCTACATACAGTATCTCACAAAAGTGAGTACACCCCTCACAATTTTGTAAGTATTCTATCTTTTCATGTGACAACACTTAGAAATTACACTTTGCTACAATGTAAAGTAGTGAGTGTACAGCTTGTATAACAGTGCAAATTTGCTGTCCCCTCAAAATAACTCAACACACAGCCATTAATGTCTAAACCCCTAAGTGGAAATGTCCAAATTGGGTCCAATTAGCCATTTTCCCTTCCCGGTGTCATGTGACTCATTAGTGTTACAAGGTCTCAGGTGTGATTGGGGATCAGGTGTGTTAAATTTGGTGTTATCGCTCTCACTCTCTCATACTGGTCACTGGAAATTCAACATGGCACCTCATGACAAAGAACTCTCTGAGGATCTGAAAAAAATAATTGTTGCTCTACATAAAGATGGCCTAGGCTATAAGAAGATTGCCAAGACCCTAAAACTGATCTGCAGCACGATGGCCAAGACCATACAGCGATTTAACAGGACAGGTTCCACTCAGAACAGAACAGGCCTCGCCATGGTCGAGCAAAGAATTTGAGTGCACATGCTCAGCGTCATATCCAGAGTTTGTCTTTGGAAAATAGACATGCTGCCAGCATTGTTGCAGAGATTGAAGGGTTGGGGGGTCAGCCTGTCAGTGCTCAGACCATACGCCGCACACTGGATCAAATTGGTCTGCATGGCTGTCATCCCAGAAGGAAGCCTCTTCTAAAGATGATGCACAAGTAAGCCTGCAAACAGTTTGCTCAAGACAAGCAGACTAAGGACATGGATTACTGGGACCATGCCCTGTGATCTGATGAGACCAAAATAAACTTATTTTGTTCAGATGGTGTCAAGCGTGTGTGACGGCAATCAGGTGAGGAGTACAAAGACAAGTGTGTCCTGCCTACAGTCAAGCCTGGTGGTGGGAGTGTCATGGTCTGGGGCTGCATGAGTGCTGCCGGAACTGGGGAGCTACAGTTCATCGAGGGGACCATGAATGCCAACATGTAGTGTGACATACTGAAGCAGAGCATGATCCCCTCTCTTCGGAGACTGGGCCGCAGGGCAGTATTCCAACATGATAACAACCCCAAACACACCTCCAAGATGACCACTGCCTTGCTAAAGAAGCTGGTGGTAAAGGTGATGGACTGGCCAAGCATGTCTCCAGACCTAAACCCTATTGAGCATCTGTGGGGTATCCTCAAATGGAAGGTGTCCTCCACCTCTAACATCCACCAGCTCCGTGATGTTGTCATGGAGGAGGGGAAGAGGACTCCAGTGGCGACCTGTGAAGCTCTGGTGAACTCCATGCCCAAGAGGGTTAAGGCAGTGCTGGAAAATAATGGTGGTCACACAAAATATCGACACTTTGGGCCCAATTTGGACATTTTCACTTAGGGGTGTATTCACTTTTGTTGCCAGTGGTTTAGACATTATTGGCTGTGTGTTGAGTTATTTTGAGGGGACAGCAAATTGACACTGTTATACAAGCTGTACACTCTTACATTGCAGCTTTTAACATTTGCAAATGCAGCAAATTAGAAATTGGATGAAAGGTTTAGCACTGGGAAACACTTTTTGAAAGATAAAAATTGCACTTTATATACATTTATATAGATCAGAACAACATAACGGATAAATGAGGAATAAAGACGCACAGAGGGAAATTGTTCCAAATCAGGGACAGTCCCTCGAAATCAGGGACAGTTGGGAGCTATGCTATGATAAAGCATAAGAGTTTTGTAGCACTGCTAAACATGGTTAATGAGCAAATGTGGCTTCATGCATGTGTGTACATAATTACAAAAAATCTTTTTTTTATATTATCACAAATTGATATGTTTTTTTTTATTTCGTTTTACTTTACACATTATTAAACATAGAAGAAATTAAATGAGCGTTTCAATTTAAAACTTGTTTTAATTTTTTTATTGCTGTGGATCTTTCAAGAGTTTTATTGGCTCCTGGATTTGTAACATTTTAAGAATCCCAAAGGAAGGTAAGTGTTTTATTATTAAGCGTGTGTGGGCTATGAAAGAAAAATCAGGAGCAAGAAGAAAAATAACATATTTTACATAAATCTAAGTTCCTTCCTGCACTGATGAACTGCGAACACGTATCGCGGATGAACATGTGAAATTCAAGCGTTGATACAAACACGTGAATCGGGAGAATTCTCTGTTGAAGTGATATTTTCCGGAATGTCAATTAGCTGGCTTTGGGATAAAGGCGGCATTTTGTAATAACACATGCAATGTATTAACAGTTGTACTTTGTAGATGAGAAACAATGTATATTAACAGCGCATTCCTTATGCTGGCTAGGGTTTCTGGCAGAGGGGTTTCCAGGCTTGAGCTGGAGGAGACGTAAAAGCCTTTTATGGTTTGGCAGTGACTCGGTTTGAGCTGTTGCACTGGGAGGGGAAGATTTAGGAAAGGGAGAAAAAAATGTGCCTGGAATTTTCTTGTTATAGGCCGAATTGGCATGAGTCGATCGGCACTTAAAGGGGAAATACTAAAAAAAATAATTTTGAATAATAAAGTATATGTCTGGGCAAAGCAAATAAACAAAAAAACCTATGCAGTAAATCTCTATAATACCTGCACATTTCCCGAACCCTTGTCTCTTTATGAATTTTTGTATATTTATCAGTACAGAACGATACCTGTCGATATGCCAGAAACCCAGTGAGCTAACTCTGTGAAGTGAGCTGACAATGCTGCCTCTGCTTGAATGCAGAGTGTAAATCCGGGAGACTGATATTGTGGGCTTGGAGCTTGCCGATCTGTTACGGCATTTCCAAAAACAAAAATGTAGTATATAGGCAGGTGCCTACAGGAGGGTTAATGTTTTGTTTCTGTGCTGAGTGCTGACTCATTTCATGCTGTTATTTGGGTCATGTCTGCTGTCTTTCCTGTGAAACTGTTACAATGTTGTTGTGTGGTCGATCTGGTGAATTGATTGGCTAGTTTTTCTCACCAATTTTCCACAGATCCACCTAAAATGGGCCCTTTAGTGTCCCAAGAAAGAGCTCCTGGAAATATTGACAATATGTAGGCTGTTGTGCTGCCGAATGGCATCCCCAGCTGGGGGGGGGGGGGCTATTTGGGGCTCCCTGAGGGACTAGGAACCTGAAGACCAAGGTTGGACTGATAGCGTTCTAAGGCCCCATGTACACGGGACGCTGCTAAATGTACGTTCAGAAGCAGATGGAGGCTTTTTTCAACTGCCCCTGAATTCATTCAATGTTATCCTATGTGACCATGTACAGTACACTGTGTCGTTTATTGCCGTTTTTAGGCAGTTGCGTTTAACAGCGTTTCTTTGAAAGCAAAAAAATGGGTTCAGACGCAGAAGATTTCCACGTTTCAGATGCCAAACGTGAGTAAACGCGGTAACCCGCGTTTAGCCGCGTTTCGTTTATAGGCGTTTTTTTCGTTTTTGGGCATTTAAAAAAAATAAAAATATATATTTTTTAAATGCTTCTAAACACAAACGCGGCAAAACGTGGGATGTAAACGCAGCCAAACGGACGTTTTAAACGTGGGTTACTATCTGTAAAGTTTAATCATTTAGGAGCAGTTGTAAAAATGTCCCGTGTACAAGGAGCCTAATGCCGCGTACACACGACTGTTTTTCATGACGAGAAAAATTCTATTTTTTTATTTGGTCATTAAAAACTATCGTGCATTGTAGTAGGCGCCAGAGCATTTTTCACGACGTGAAAAATGGGCATTAAAAATTTGGAACATGCTCTAATTTTTCGTTTGTCACGTCGTCGTTTTTGTCGTCATGAAAAACGGCCGTGTGTAGGCTTTAACGACTTGAAAAAAACGTGCATGCTCAGAAGCAAGTGATGAGACGGGAGCGCTCGTTTTGGTAAAACTAGCGGTCGTAATAGAGATATCACATTCGTCACGCTGTAATGGACTGAAAAGCACAGAGACTGAAAAGCGCGAATCGTCTGTCACCAAACTTTTACTAACACGCGGTAACATGAAATCAGCAAAAGCAGCCCAAAGGGTGGCGCCATCCGAATGGAACTTCCCCTTTATAGTGCCGTCGTACGTGTTGTACGTCACCGCGCTTTACTCAAGCATTTTTTTCCCACGATAGTGTGTAGGCAAGGCAGGCTTGAGAAGAATAAAGTCGAGAAAAACGTGTTTATTTTCAATGACATTAAAAATGGTCGTGTGTACGCGGCATTAAGGATCTTGGCCAAACATGGACTATATTGACTCTTTGCTACCTCAGGTGGATTATTTACCAATCATGGACTCTGTCTCTAATGGACACTAAGGACTCGGCTGTTATTCAGGTATGATTACACTATTGGTAATAAAGCACCTTGTAAAGGAATTTATATGAGAAGTTGCCTGCTAAGAACTGTTCTTGTATGTTACCTTTCTTCAGTATTCAAATTTATTGTTAACTGTTTAATGCCTGAACTGATGTTTCTCTCTTATGTGGTGTATTGCATGGCGTATACAAAGAACAGGGCTTGTAACATGGGGAATGTAGGTTACAGTAGATTCAGTACGCTTTAGTCCAGCAAGTAGATTGCTGTCTAGTGTAGGCTATATTGCTGTTGCTAGGGACAACTGTATATGTATCATTAGCTTAATTCAACCAACCAGCCAGGGAATGGGTGACTGAAATAGGGTGATGGTTACTAAGGAAGTGAAGGGGTGCTGTGCTTGTCCCCTTCACTAGCAGCTGACTCCCTGCATTTTGGGACCAGACCTGCGGCACAGAGTGCCTACAGAACTAAACTGGGAGTTATGCGAGAGAGAGAGAGAGAGGGGCCCCTAAGAGAGAGTGAGGACACGCATGTAGTTACAGAGTGAGGATTATTTTCCTGTATGCATTGGTAACAATGTCACAATTATTGCTGGGTTGTTGGATTCTGGTGCATCCATTAATGCTGATACGTATTTCTTTACAAACATGGTAAATTTATAAATGCAAAAAGTATAAGTACCTGAATCTGTCTGGACATTAGCAGCTTGTAATGCAGAGATCAGGAGAGGGTGGGACAACACTAGAAGCCAATCAGGTGAGCTGCAGTGCACATGTGCTGATTAGGAACAGAAAAATGGAGAGAAGTAAGTGATCAGAGGGATGACTACTACCACTGTCCTGCTTCTTCTTCCCTGTCCAATCACTAGCTAGCATAGACATTTTCACAGGTTGTGCTGGGTGTGCCTGGTCACACCATAATCAACCCATGCGGTGCAGATTGCCCCTGCTTTCTGTCCCCCCTTTGCAGTGCTGCCAGCTTCCCTCCTCCCCTTCCCACCCAGCTGCTGCGGGGGATGTTTCAGAAAGGAGAGCAGGGGAAGGGACCAGTGAATATTTAGGTCTGGAGACATGCTTGGCCAGTCAATCACCTTTACCCTCAGCTTCTTTAGCAAGGCAGTGGACATCTTGGAGGTGTGTTTGGGGTCATTATCATGTTGGAATACCACCCTGCAGCCCAGTCTCTGAAGGGAGGGGATCATGCTCTGCTTCAGTATGTCACAGTGCATGTTTGACATTCATGGTTCCCTCAATGAACTGTAGCTCCCCAGTGCCGGCAGCACTCATGCAGCCCCAGACCATGACACTCCCACCACCATGCTAGACTGTAGGCAAGACACACTTGTCTTTGTACTCCTCACCTGGTTGCCGCCACACAAGCCTGACACCATCTGAACCTAATAGGTTTATCTTGGTCTCATCAGACCACAGGACATGGTTCCAGTAATCCATGTCCTTAGACTGCTTGTCTTCAGAAAACTGTTTGCGGGATTTCTTGTGCATCATCTTTAGAAGAGGCTTCCTTCTGGGACGACAGCCATGCAGACCAATTTGATGCAGTGTGCGGCGTATGGTCTGAGCACTGACAGGCTGACCCCCTCACCCCTTCAACCTCTGCAGCAATGCTGGCAGCACTCATAGGTCTATTTCCCAAAGACAACCTCTGGATATGACGCTGAGCACGTGCACTAAACTTCTTTGGCCGACCATGGTGAGGCCTGTTCTGAGTGAAACCTGTCCTGTTAAACCGTTGTAGGGTCTTGGATACCGTGCTGCAGCTCAGTTTCAGGGTCTTGGCAATCTTCTTATAGCCTAGGCCATCAAATAAAACCATACATTTTATATGGGTACAGTGTCTCATGACCACGCAATTGTTAGTTACGCAAAAAATGGCCTGGTCAGGAAGGGGGGGGGTAAATCTTCCGGAGGTCAAGTGGTTAACAGAACAAACTGTCCAGCAAAAGTGTCAGTTAGAGGGCTGAGACAAACCATTTACCACTGACAGGGGTGCTTACAATGATTAGCTTTTATTTGTTTATGTAAAAACTTTATCTCAAAAGGAAAAAAACAAAACAGTTTGCAGTAACTGACTATAAAGTGTGATCTGATGTTCAGCTTCAATTTATTAGTCAAGTCCATCTAAATCTGCTAGTATATCAAACACTACCCTCCCTGCACATGCAATAGAGGAGATCCGGACAGCCGCACTCCAATGAAAAGTGTTTTTATTGAATAAAACCAGTCCATACAGCAATCAAGGACAGTGGATGAATCAGCTGACGCGTTTCACACCCATTACTGGTGCTTAGTCATAGCTTCCCTCCTGGCTGCTGGCCAAGGGTGTCTCTATTGCTCCTCCATCCAGAGTGGAACCACGCTAAGACCCCTTTCACACCGTTTTAAGGCGTTTTAGCGTTAGAAATAGTGACTGTAAAGTGCCTGAAAACCGCCGCCCATTCATTTCAGTGGGACTTATCACACTGGGGCGGTGCGCTTGCGGGACGTTAGGAAAAGTCCTCTAAGCAGCATCTTTGGGGTGGTTTGGGAGCACTAGTATTTAGCGCTCTTAAAACACCCTGCCCATTGAAATGAATGGGCAGCGCTTCCAAATCGCCTGAAAAGCACCGCAACACGGGTGTTTTTAACCCCTTCTTTGTGGTAAAAAGCTCCCCGCTAGCAGCCGAAAAGCGCCGCTTAAACAGCGCTAAAGCACCACTAAAACGAGCGGTGCTTTAGCGCTAACGCGGCCGCGGCACCAGTGTGAAAGGGGTCTAAGACCGGAGGTGTGTAACTGGCAGGATCCCCTGGTGAAAATTAAGGAAAAAGAAAACAAATGCAGCCACCACATTTGATGATTGGTGAGCTGCAATATATAAACATTTTTGGTTTTGGGTTGGATACAGCTTTAACCACCTCGCGCCCGCCGTACGAGAATATACGGCCGCGAGGTGGTTGTTACATGCCGGGAGGCCGTTATTATACGGCCTCCGCAAATTTGGCCACTGGGGGGCGCGCGAGCGCCGCCGGCGGCGCACGCACGTACCCGGCGCGTCACTGCAATGCCGATGCGCGTGCCTGGCGGCCGCGATGTCCGCCAGGCACCCGCGATCGGCGGTTACACAGACAAGGACATGGATCTGTGTGTGTAAACACACAGATCCATGTCCTGTCAGGGAGAGGGGACCGATGCTGTGTCCCTTGTACATAGGGACACAGATCGGTCTCCTCTCCCAGTCAGTCCCCTCCCCCCACAGTAATAATCACACATTAGGGAACATATTAACCCCTTCCTCGCCCCCTAGTGTTAACCCCTTCCCTGCCAGTCACATTTATACAGTAATCGGTGCATTTTTATAGCACTAATCGCTGTATAAATGTGAATGGTCCCAAAATAGTGTCAAAAGTGTCCGATGTGTCCGCCATAATGTCGCAGTCACGTAAAAAATCACTGATCTTCGCCATTACTAATTAAAAAAAAAAAAATTATAAAAATGCCATAAAACTACCCCTATTTTGTAAACGCTATAACTTTTGCGCAAACCAATCAATAAACGCCGCTTGCAATTTTTTTTACCAAAAATATGTAGAAGAATACGTATCGGCCTAAACTGAGGAAAAAGAAAAAAATTTCCAAAAAAAATGGGATATTTATTATAGCAACAATCAAAAAAATATTGCTTTTTTTTCAAAATTGTCGCTCTATCTTTGTTTATAGTGCAAAAAATAAAAACCGCAGAGGTGATCAAATACCACCAAAAGAAAGCTCTATTTGTGCGAAAAAGTTTTGTTTGGGAGCCACGTCGCACGACCGCGCAATTGTCATTCAAAGCGTGACAGTGCTGAAAGCTGAAATTTCGCCTGGGCAGGAAGGGGGTATATGTGCCCAGTAAGGAAGGGGTTAAACAGACTATAGAATTTCCTTTTTAAAACATTTTTATTCCTACAGATCTTTCTTGCATTTTAGTTGGTGTTGGATTTGTAACATTTTAGGAATCCCAAAGGAAGGTGAGGATTTTATTATGAAGCGTGTGTGGGCTAAGGAAGAGACGTCAGACGGAGGAAGAAAAATAACGTATTTTATATAAAAATATTTCCAGTAGATTTGATTGCACTGCAAACAAGGAAGCCTGAGTGTTCTTTATTTTCTAGGGGGGCAGATGTTACGGAGACTTGGATTTCCCACGAATGGCAGCCACACACATTGCAGGCTGATTGTGCAATCTCTTTTTTGGTTTGCCGACAACAATGTGATGTGGGGGCTTTCCCGAGCGATGAAAATAGATCGGATTATGTAGACAGACCCTACAGAAAAACAATAGGTTGTACAGGGACCTGTTTGTTGTTTTCTGCATTTTTAAAGCGGTATTAAACCCAAAAACAACAATTTAATGTATTGCAACTTACCAATCATTAGATGTGGTGGCTACATTTGTTTTCTTTTTTGGATTTTCCCCCCCATCTGTTTTTATCTGGTGATCTGTCCAGTAACATGCCTCCTGTTCTAGAGTACCCCCCACTCTGTATGTAGGAGCACAGGGGGCACCTTTGGGGGGAGGGGAGTGTTAGATAGACTATCAGATTTAGATACACTAATAAAGTGAAGCCAAACTGCAGCTCATACTGCAGTCACACAAGCAGTTACAGCAACAGTTTTTTTCTTTCTTTTGGGGATAAAGGTTCTCTATGAATAAATAAAAACGTATCATTGTGTGCACCCCTGTCAGTGGTAAATGGTTTGCCTGTACCTGCTACATGTGCAGGAGAGCTTTATTTTGTTTTAAAAAACAAACAAACACTAACTTAGGCCCGGTTCACACAGGGGTGGCACGACTTCGGGGGCGACCTCGGCGGCGCGATCTCAAGACGACTTGAGACGCCCGCCGAGGCGATTTGCATAATGACTTCTGTATAGAAGTCAATGCAAGTCACCCTGCGTCGCCCCCAAAAGTAGTACAGGAACCTTTTTCTAAGTCGGAGCGACCTGAGTCGCTCCTATTAGAACGGTTCCATTGAACAGCGTGGGACGCGACTCGTCAGGCGACCGAGTCGCCTGAGGAGTCGCCCCTGTGTGAACCGGGCCTGACTGGCCAGATCACTAGGTGGAAATAAAGGAAAGAAAGACTAAAAATGAAAACTAATGCAGCTATCACATCTAAGAATTGGTAAGCTGCAAAACAATAAATGTTTGCGTTTGGGTTTAATACTGCTTTTAAAGTGATTGTAAAGGCAGAAGGTTTTTTTTTTATCTTAATGCATTCTATGCATTAAGATAAAAAGCCTTTTGTGTGCAGCAACCCCCTTCAGACCCCTTAATACTTACCTGAGCCCCATCTCGATCCAGCGATAAAGCACAAGAGACTCGGCTGTCCGGGACTCTCCCTCCTCATTGGCTGAGACAGCAGTGAAGCAATATTGGCTCCCGCTGCTGTCAATCAAAGTCAGTGAGCCAATGCGGAGAGAGAGGGAATGGACACACAGAGCTTAGGCTCGGCTCGGGTGCCCCCAACCAAACTGCTTGCTGTGGGGGCACTCAACAGAAGGGAGGGGCCAGGAGAGCCAAAGAAGGGCCTGAGAAGAGGAGGATCCGGGCTGCTCTGTGAAAATCCACTGCACAGAGCAGGTAAATGTAACACGTTTGTTATCTTTAAAAAAAACAAGACTTTTCTGTAGTATAACTTTAACCACTTGCCGACCAGCCGCCGTCATTATACTGCGGCAGGTTGGCTCTATTGTGCAAATGGCTGTAGCTGTACGTCGGTTTGTGCAATAGATACAGTGGGCGCCCGAAGCGCGGCGCCGCAGTCGATGCGCATGACCGGCGGCCGTGATGTCCGCCGGCCACCCGCGATCGCTCCACAGAGACCCAGAACGGGGATCTGTCAATGTAAACAAACAGATCCCCATTCTGACAGGGGAGTAGAGAGAGATTGTCTGTTCCTAGTGATCAGGAACAGTGATCTCTCTCCTCCTCCAGTCAGTCCCCTCCCCCCACAGTTAGAAACACCTCCCAGGGAACACAATTAACCCCTTGATCGCCACCTAGTGTTAACCCCTTCCCTGCCAGTGACATTTACACAGTAATCAGTGCATTTTTATAGAACTGATTGTTGTATAAATGTCACTGGTCCCAAAAAAGTGTCAAAAGTGTCCGATCTGTCCGCAGCAATGTTGCAGCCCCGCAAAAAATCGCTGATCACCACCATTACTAGTAAAAAAATGCCATAAATCTATCCGCTATTTTGTAGACGCTATAACTTTTGCGCAAACCAATCAATAAACGCTTATTGCGATTTTATATTCAGATCCACTCTGCGCATGTGCAGGCACTTTTCAACGGAGGGCACATATCGATAGGACAACGGGACCAGAGTGGAGCGCAAGCTGCCGGCAGTGACATCACGCCGCCTCCGTTCGTAAGTAGAAGTCATTCGGATGTCCGTAAGTCGGATGTCCGTAACTTGGGGACTACCTGTATAGCAAAAAGTAAAAAATATTGTTTTTTTTCAAAATTTTCGCTGTTTTTTGTTTATAGCGCAAAAAAAAAACCGCAGAGGTGATTAAATACTATCAAAAGAAAGTTCTATTTGTGGGGAAAAAAAAGGCATACAGTACATTTTGTTTGGGTACAACATCGCACGATCGCGTAATTGTCAGTTAAAGCGATGCAGTGCCGTATCGGAAAAAATGGCCTGGTCATTAAAGGGGTAAATCCTTCTGGTCCTTAAGTGGTTAAGCAGAACTAAAGTAAAAAAAAACAATTAGCACAATGGACATTACTTACCATCAGTGAGATGTGCCCCTTGTGCTGCTGTGTCTTCGTTTAGCAGAAAGTGTCCTCTTCTGATGCCCCCTACCCTCGCTGCTGTAATCTTCCGGTGCAGTGGGGCTTAAAAGAATGTCTTTCATCAAGAGTGTCCGACTCTGCCCACCTCCTTTGTTCATAGAAACCATAAAACAGCTTCTATGAGTGATAAATCTATAAATAAAGGAGGGGCGGGTGAGTGAAAGGTCCACCTCCTCCACCTTTTTACTTAAATAAGCACAAACTTACCAGGCCATGGAGTCCATCATTGTCTTCCTTCCTGCCCAAAGTTCTTCTTTGCTGCTCTGCTACCAGGCCTCCATCTTGGGTCGCAGGCTTGTGCATGTGCAGGAAGGGGAGTTTACACATGTGTTGACATGTGGCGGGTCTAGGGTTTCCACCTTTTCTTTAAGTCAAACCCAAACACTTTGGTGGCGCACAGCAATTTTTTTATAGTATAAACTATACATATATTTTGCTATTAAATAACATTCCTAATCATATGAAGTTAATAGCAAAACTCCCCCTTTACATCAGAGTCCACAGAGTTCCCCTTTTACATCTGAACTCGCAGAGTTTCCTTTCACTGTAAGGGGGGACTCTGCCGACTCTGATGTAAGGGAGAACTCTGGGGACTCTAACATAAGGGATGCTCTGGGAACCCTGATTTAAGGGGGAACACTGAGAACTCTGATGTACGGAGGGGACTCTGATATAAGGGGGAACACTGTGGCCTCTGGTGTAAAGGGGAACTCTGAAGTAAGGGGTGCTCTGAGAACCCTGAGTTACCTTAGTGTACTCACTCAGAGGCAGGAGAGAGAAGAGGGGAGACTTCAGTCACAGACAGGGATGGATGGTGAGCTCACTCATCTCTTGGCAGTCAGTACCTCTCATCCAGATGTATCTGAGGCTGCTGGACTTCACATTTCTGGCCCCCACTTTCCTTTTCTGAGGCACAGCCCTGGGGATTGGAGTGTGGGCAGACACAGAGGGATAGGGGGAGGAAGAGGTGCAGTTCAAGCCCTCTCTCCTCTCCCATCTGTATGTGTGTGTTTGGGGGGGAATTGTTAGAATTGTTATTGCTGGCTTTGGGCAGTGTGAAAGAGAGTGTAACAGACACTCTAAGCTTAGACAACTGCAGCCAGCAACCTGCGCATGTACAAGATATCACACTAAAGCACTGGACTACTGCTTACTGAGATATGACAGAGGCATCCCAGGAGGCAGTGGGTGGCTGGAAATGTCCTTTGCACCTAGTTTGCCATGTGTGTATATGCCAAAAGAAAAAAAGCTATCTGATTTTTTTTTTTATATATTGAATTGTGTAATGCAGGCCATACATGGGTCAAATTCTGAACAATTTGGTGATTGAAAATCAAAAATTTGTTCATTTTGTAATCCGGAGGTGCCACCATTGATTTCTAAATTCGACCAACCAAGCCTTCAATTTCACCACCTGTTATGGAAAAGAAAATTTGTGGCCAGAAATCTTCTTTTCTTTACAGGTTACAACTCATGCGCATTTCTTTTTCGATCGTATTTCTCGCACGATTCTTCGATCATTGATTAGAAATTCGTTTGTTTTTCAAAAAATTTCCAACTTGCTCGATCACTCAAATTTGATGGCCCCATGAAAATCGTCCGTTGCTGCAGCCCCACTAATGGTTGAAAATAGAACGATTATACAAAGGTGCGATTTTCTAATGAACAATCATTCGGAATTCGACACATGTATGGCCAGCCTAAGAGACAGGGGAAGATAAAGGGGGTGATTTACTAAAACTGGAGAGTGCAAAATTTGCTTCCAGGTTTTTTTTTTCTTTGTCAAAGCTTAAAGGGGTTGTAAAGACAATTTAAAAAAAATAAAAAATCACAAACATGTTATACTTACCTCCACTGTGCATCTCGTTTTGCACAGAGTGGCCCCGAACCTGGTCTTCTGGGGTCCCTCGGCGGCTGTCTCGGCTCCTCCCTGCAAGAACTAACTGCCTTCATGCGAGCTCCCTCCCATGGTGGTTAGTTCTTGCGGGCGCGCTCCCGTGATACAGCCGGCGGCTATAGCCGCATACTGTATCACTCGGCCCCGGCGCGCCGCGTCATTGATTTGATTGATAGCAGCGCAGCCATTGGCTCCCTCACTGTATCACTCAGCCCGCCCCCCGGCGCGCTGCGTCATTGGATGTGATTGACAGCAGCGCGTGCCAATAGCTGTGCTGCTTTCAATCAACCAATGAATGAGCCGAGAAGCCTGGCCGAGAAGCCAGCGCAATCACGGCGCGGGACTTTGGAGGGGTCAGGTAAGTAAACAGGGGGGCTGGGGGGCCGCTAATCCTCTGATGTTTTTTCACCTTAATGCATAGAATGAATTAAGGTGAAAAAACGTGTGCCTTTACAACCCCTTTAATTGAACAAGCTGAAGTTAGAAGCTTATTGTCTACCATGCACAGCTGCACCAGATTTGGCACTCTCCAGTTTTGGTAAATCAACCCCTAAGTATCTTTTTTGAAACTTTACATGTTTTTATCTGGTTGCTTTGCTGTGTTTTTCACATGCAAGACATCGCATCTTGAGTGCCACATTTGCAATAACAATGTATGGCGATGTACAGGATGCCGAAGGATGTCTCTTGGATGGCAGGTATGTTTCCAATTATTTGGGTTGTAGCCCCTTTAAAGGGGGATGATTGCAGACATATTTAGAACTCAAGGGTTCTCATCCATGTAGGGTGAAGGATTCCATGGTAGTCCAGTCGGAGAGGAGAGGTCTGATTTACATTTTTTTTTTCTGGATTGGTGGAGGCTCTGAAAGAATTTTGAGGCTCTGAAAGACTTTGGTAAGGACCTCCAAACCCTGATTTCAGGGTACAAGGGAAGCTTGAAAAGGGCAGGAAGGAGTCAGCACCTGTTTATGAGGTGGAGTGGAGTGGATCACAGCTGTGAAGAAGTGTGAACTGGAGACGGAGACAGTTTGCTGAGCTCCAGCCTCTCTTGTACCCCTGAACAGTACTAGACAAGGTCATCTAGAGCCCAGGTTGAACATGCCAAACTGCGCCCCCCCCAAAGGCAATATGAGCATTAAAGTGGATGTGAACCCACTCAAATCCTTTCTAAACTACTGCCATAGTGGTTATCTATAAAGATTTACATGCCTCCTGCATGTATCCTTACCTGTCAAATGTCTCCCCTCTGTCTGTTATTAGACCCGAAAAACTGCAGATTCTGTGGGTGGGTCTGTTGTCCGGAGCTCGGTGGGTGGAGTCGTGATGTCAGTAGACTCCCCGCCCACCTCTACACTCCCCTTGTCAGTATGCATTTTCTCCTGTGTATTTCTTATGCCGCGTACACACGATCATTTTTCCCGTCGGGAAAAATGACATTTTTTTTTTTCGCCGAGAAAAACGATCGTCTGTGGGCTTTATGCCGTTTTTCTCGTTGAGAAAAACGGCAGAAAAAACGACGAGAAAAATTAGAACATGTTCTAAATTTTCTCATCGTTTTTTCCATCATTTTTTTCCGCGGCAGTTTTCCCATAGGGAGACACTGCCGCGGAGCCCACAGACGGTCGTTTTTCTCGTCAAAGAAAAAAATGACGGGAAAAACAGTCGTGTGTGGGGGAACATGCCGTTCCCTCGTTTTTCATTTTTTTTCATGCCGTGATTCACGGCGGTGTTTTCACCGCCGTGAATCACGATCGTGTGTACGCGGCATTACACTAAATTCTGCTATGATCACTAACATCCAGTCAAAACCCAGAAAAGTAACCACATGACTTAAGCATGCTCAATCTTGCTGAGGTGCGGAACAGCCAATCCTGGGAGAGCTGCAGAAGAAACCAGTGGGGGGTGGGAATTAAAAAATAATGCCTGTCTCAGGCTCCTGCATGAGATATGTAAATCACCTGTCACTCACAGCAGGGGGGAAGAATAGACAGGGTTTTCTCCTTTTGTCTGTTTTATCTCACTGAAAAAAGATAAGAGGATTGCTCAGAGCTGGATTAAAGCTGAGTTCCACCCATTTTCTAAACTTTCTCTGTATTCCACCTCCTTAGCTAATCCTTTTCACATTGGCATTTCCTTTTTTTTTTTTTTTCTGCCTTGAAAGACCTTTTTCTTATTTCTTCTTGTCCTCCGCCCCTAATCACCTAGGCGATTACGTCATTAGGCGATTTGCAAGGGTTCCTGGGATAGCGGCGTCATGTATCCCAGGAGTCCCTGCGAATCACCTAATTCCCGAAATCTCGCGTTATTTGCAAATGACGCGAATGAATGAGAGAGCCGCGCTCTGACAGGAGAAAGGGAGGAGGGGGGCAAGCGGGGGAAACATTCTGAAAGCTCGCCTCCTCCCTGTCACACTGCTACCTGAGTTGTGCCCGAGTTGTGCTGAGCTGTAGCCTGCCCTGTCACCATTTCACTGATGGAGGGGGATGAATGGATGGGGGGACGGCGGAGGGCACTTGACAGCACCTGCTACAGCAGGCCGACCCCGACATTGCTATGGCAACAGGTCAGTAAGAAGGACGGTCTCGCTGAGGCATTACTGCGCATGTACAGAAGTCCAGGAAATTTACACAGGAGGGCTTCAGATGCCCACAGCCAAAATGGAACCTGCCTGCTTCCAAGATCTGTGAGTAAAAAACGATTTTTCAAGAAAGTAAAAGCGTTTTCAAGAAAGTAAAAGCGGAATTGTAGCGCACCCACCTATCCCCCTCCTGCATTTCAACTCGGCTCCTCGCAGGGGGAGAGAGACACACCACGTTATCAGCCCGTACCCTCCTGTGTAAAGAGGTTGAGCGGTGTTATTTTTGGGTCTTGTCTGCAGCCAGGGTCAAAGTCCTCCTGAGAATGATTCTCACCTCTACCATGTGTAGAGGTAAGTCCTTGACTTCCCCAGTAACGTAATTGTTCACACCAGCTGAAAGTCCAACTCAATATTTATTCTCACTTTGCAATAAACATTCTCTTGGATAGAGGAAAGGTTGGAGCAAGGAAACAGGACAGCCTAAGGTGTGGAGGAGGTCCAGGCACAAGCGTAGCTCAAACTCTTGACTGTTCAGTTTTCTCAAAACAGTTTTAAGCGCACGGTCTCTGCCACAGACCGTGAAGTTGGTCTCTGCCACAGACCTGGTGAATCTTAATCTCTTCCTTCTTAGAACATGGCCCCTATCAAGGAGAAGACATTCCCCCAGAGAGTCAGCAGACCCTTCCTTCACCGTGACTCCCGCATCGGTCCTTCGGAATCGATCCTCCCTTCTCCTAGGGTGCGGGTCCCCTCGCAAGGCAGCACCCTGGACTCCTCAAGTGGACCCCAGCCGAAGGTGCTGGGCCCCGGGCCTTCTCCACATCCCCTGGGTCTTCATATCCAGGCGATCAGGATGGCAGGGTAGTACCTCATCCCAGGCTAAAGGTGCCTGAGATGGAACAGGAACACAGCCTCTGGGCCTAGGGCACCCGGAGATGAGCCACACGCACTCCCAGGCTGAAGGTGCCTGGGGGTGGACCCCGATCAGGAGATGTCTGCCCCTTTTATATCCTCTCCCGGCATGCACAGCAGGTTCCCCGCCCCACCGTACAGCTACCGAGAGGGGACACAAAAGGCACAGCACTACGCTCGTGGTTCAACCCCGGCCCAGAATGGCAGCGCCACCCGCAGGCCACAGGGAACTCATCACCAGCATTATCCCCTGAGGACAAAAATTGGTCCATAACCACTAACAATCAAGGTGTCTGAGCCTAATTACCACTCAGAAACTTCCCTTAAATTGAACACCCCGCTACACAATAAATATGACATAATTCATTTACATGTTTTGACAATTACAGAGCAGTCCTTAAAAAAAAATGTTTGGGGGACTGGAACTCCCCTTTACCTCTTTGTGGCAAGACTGGGCACAGATGATCTGAAATCCTATACTATACATTGTGCCAGCCAAAAAAAAGAAAAAATAATTTCGGGTTTACATCCATTTTAAGTGTCAGCAAGAATCCCCCCACAAAAACACGAAGCACTAATCTGCATGCTTACCCCTTAAGGATAAATCCCCCCTCTCCCAGTACAAATCCACCCGCCTGAAATGTTTGCCCCCCATCTCCCAAATCCACCCATCTCAAATGCCCCTCCTCCCAAAATGAATTTACCCTTCCTAGCACAAATCCTCTACCTCTAAAATTTCCCCTCCTAGTACACATATCCCCCCCCACTTCCTCTCAAAATTCCCTCTCCTAGTACAAATCTTCCTCCACCCACCCCGCCTCCCAACACAAATCCCCCTAAATAACCACTCTTAGCACCCCCCAAATTTCCCCTCCTAGAAGAATACCCCCTGCCGCCTCCAAAATTCCCCCTTCCAACATAAATCCCCTCCCCCCAATCTCCTTGTGGTGCCCCACCTCACATGATACCACAGTGCCCAGGGCAGCTGTCCCTCCTGCCCACCCCTTGTCCCGGCCGTGCCCCTAAAGCAGACAGAAACCCTGAACCCTGGTGTGGAACTGATATACTGGCGGTGAGCCATTAAGACATATTTATTATAACAGGACTATGGACTGTTCGCCTTACTTTTGCTGAGAAAAGCTGTTTTGTTTGCTTGTTTTGAGAGTTCAATAAAAACCGTTTACTTTTATAAAAGGCAGGTGGCTGGTGATCCCGGGCTCTCCATATTACAGGCACTACGGGCGTGGGACGTTTCTTGTGCATTTAAGGAACTCTAGAAAAATGTAGCACTTTTGCTCGCGTTCATGCACTACACAATTGTGAATGCAGATTTAATGTGTTTTTTTTGTGATTGTAACACATATTCAAAGTCTAAAAACAACGAATAATCGATCATTCTCCATTGTGCGCCCCTTTAGTATCGTTTGCCTGGAGACTTTAAATCATCCAACATTTCAGGTTGCTTTGTTTGCAGGTGCTGACTACAATTAAAAAATAAAATTCCATGTTCAGATTTGAATTCATCCCTCGTTAATCTACAAAGTCTTCGGTGTAATGCCATCTGTCATTGCAGCAGCTGGATAAATCCACAATGATTTCCCAGTAGCAGGTGAAGACAGTAGTAGGCGGACTACTCCCAGGGTTGCTGCTGACGCACACTTACCTGCAAGAAACTCACAGCACATCTCCCTGTTTTTCCTGACATAACCTCACCAGCTGGTAAAAGTGAAAAGTTACTGGAAGTTATGAGACATCATACTGGGAAAACTGGAGGTGGACAACTAAATAATCTTTAACCACTTAAGGACCGAGCCTCTTTTTTTGTTTTTTTGCTAGAAAATTACTTAGAACCCCCAAACATTATTATATTTTTTATGACACCCTAGAGAATAAAATGGCAGTCATTGCAATACTTTTTGTCACATCGTATTTGCGCAGTGGTCTTACAAGCGCACGTTTTTTGGAAAAAAATAGGATTTTTTACTCACCGTAAAATCCTTTTCTCTGAGTCCATGGACCGACACAGCTTCTCTATTGACAAAGTGGGTATTATCCGTTAATTAGGAGTGACTAGGCAGAAAAACTTGTAAAAAGTGTTGCATCACACCTTCTACAGTACCGCCCAGGGGGCGGACCCTCTGGGTATACCCTCTCAGTCTGCATCTTCGCAGATCAGTTCGTCAAAAAGCAGTACAAACTTAAAAGGAGGGGTGGGTGCTGTGTCGGTCCATGGACTCAGAGAAAAGGATTTTACGGTGAGTAAAAAATCCTATTTACTCTTTCGTCCATGGACCGACACAGCTTCTCTATTGACAAAGTGGGACGTCCCAAAGCAGTGTCATAGAAAAAACGAGGGGTGGTAACAGCATAAAAATAAACTTCACCCCAAACACAAAACAGCACTCCTCCAACGGAGGAGTTGCAACTCTAAACAGCCGCTTGCAAAACCTTGCGGCCAAAAGAGGCATCCGAAGATGCACCTACATCAATTTTGTAGAATTTTGTGAAAGTGTGAGCGCACGACCAAGTCGCCGCTTTACATAATTGGGAAACAGACGCTTGATTTCGGAAAGCCCAAGAGGCACCTATTGCCCTGGTCGAATGCGCCGTGACAGGAAAGGGGGGCGCCTGACCCTTTAAGGCGTAAGCCTGGATTACTGTCGGATCCACCTAGAGATGGTGGCCGATGAGACTGCTTGGCCCTTCTTGGGACCAGCCACCGAAACAAACAGTGAGTCTGACTTCCGGAACAGGGAAGTAGCAGATAGGTATACTCTCAAAGCTCGGACAACGTCCAAGGAATGCAACGCCGACTCCTTAGGATTCGACGGCTGAGGACACAAGGATGGAAGTACAATGTCTTCGTTGAGATGAAAAGCCGAAACGACTTTCGGAAGAAAGGAAGGCTGCGGCCACAGCACCACCTTATCCTTGTGGAAAATCAAATAGGGAGCCTTGCAGGACAAGGCTGCCAGCTCAGAGACTCGTCTAACTGACGTAACAGCCACCAAAAAGACCACTTTCTGAGAAGTGTCAACAGGGGAATATCTCTAATATTCTCAAACGGTGCCTTCTGAAGCAGAGGACCAGGTTCAAGTCCCACGGAAGTAACGGGGGACGGACCGGAGGGGCCACATGTCGGACCCCCTGCACAAATGTACTCACGAGAGAGTAAGTCGCCAGGGGTCGCTGAAAAAAGACAGCCAGGGCAGATATCTGACCCTTAAATCGTACTTAGGGCAAGCCCTTGGTCCACCCCATGCTGTAAAAACAGCAGGATTCTGGAAACCAAATAGGTACGCGGATGCCATTTCATTTCCTCACACATGGAGATGTAAGCCCTCCAAGTGCGGTGATAGACCTTCCTAGAGGACGGTTTTCGAGCACTTCTCATAGTAGAGATTACTGAGTCTGACAGGCCTCGGTCTCTCAGTACCTGGTTCTCAACAGCCATGCCGTTAAAGCCAATGACTGTAAAGTAGGATGGAATATGGAACCTTGCGATAGCAGGTCCTTCCGTAGTGGTAGGCGCCAGGGGACGTCTGCTACCAGACGTACTAGATCGGCGTACCAAGGACGCTGAGGCCAATCTGGAGCGATTAGGATCATTGGAATTCCCTCTGCCTCCACTCTGCGGAGCAGAAGAGGAAGAAGCCTTAAGGGAGGGAAGGCATAGATTAGCCGATACTGACCCCACGATGCTACCAACCCGTCCGTTGCGTCTGCCCATGGGTCTGTTGCCCGGGCCACAAATCTCAATACCTTCCGATTGAGTCGGGAAGCCAGAAGATCTATGTCTGGTGTGCCCCATCTTTGGCAGAGGAGTTGGAACACCTCCGGGTGTAAGGACCCTTCTCCCTGGTCCAGCATCTGGCGGCTCAGGTTGTCCGCCTGCCAGTTTTCCACACCCGGAATGTACACGGCCGACAGTGCCGGTACGCTCCTCTCTGCCCACTTCAGGATGCGAGCGATCTCCGATGTTGCAGCTGAGCTTCTTGTTCCTCCTTGATGATTGACATATGCCACTGCTGTGGCGTTGTCTGAGTGGATCCTGACTGGACGCCCTTGCAGCCTCTGAGACCATTTGAAGAGGCACAGCCTGATCGCCCGGATTACCAGGACATTGATCGGCAGGAGGGCTTCCTCTGGGGTCCAGCGACCTTGCACCGACTGAACAACCCAGACTCCCCCCCAACCTGTAAGGCTGGCGTCCGTCGTGATCACTATCCAGTAAACCGGAAGAAATGACTTCCCAGCCATTAGAGCCGGTGCTGTCAGCCACCATACCAGGGATCTCCTGACTATGTGGCTCACTCGGATTTGATAATCCAGAGATGATGGACATCTGTTCCATCTGGACAGAACTTCCTTCTGTAACACTCGAGTGTGGTATTGAGCATATGGAACCGCCTCGTAGGAGGCTACCCTGAGGCCCAACACTCGCATGCAAAAAACGGAGTGACGACCAATTCCTGGAAGTCAGCTGCCGTACTGCAGCCCGGAGGGTCTGCAACTTCTCCACAGGGAGGAATACCTTTGCCTCTGAAGAATCCAGAATCAACCCCAGGTACCCTAGGCGTTGAGTGGGCACCAATACTGACTTTTGCGTGTTTAGTATCCAACCACAGTCTCGAAGAGTCTGACAGGTTAAGGACACGCTTACCTCTAATTCTGAGCTTGAAGGGGCCTTCAGCAGAAGGTTGTCTAAGTAGCCTGTGATAGCGATACCCCGCTGTCTTAGAAGTGCCAGAATCGGAGCGAGCACCTTGGTGAACGTCCTGGGTGCTGAGGCAAGGCCCAACGGGAGGGCCACAAACTGGTAGTGGTCCTTCCCGATAGCAAATCGCAGAAACCTCTGGTGTCTGGAGTATATGGGGACATGCAGGTATGCGTCCTTGATGTCCAAGGAGGCCAGAAAGTCCCCCGGATGGAGAGCCGTGACTACAGATCGAACCGACTCCATCCGAAAAATTTGTACCTTCACAAAGCAATTGAGGGCTCTGAGATCCAAGCTTGGACGAACCCCTCCTTCTTCGGCACAATGAACAGATTTGAGTAAAAACCCCGTTCCAGTTCTGGAACTGGAATAACTACCCCGCGTTCCAGTAGACCCTGGACCGCCCCATACAGGGCCTCCCGGCGGGTCGGTAGTAGCTGGAGATTGGAGGTGTTGAATCTGTCCGGTGGACAAGAGAGAAACTCTATCTTGTAGCCTGAGGAGATTACTTCGCAAACCCACCTGTCGGAGATTAGTGCTGTCCACTGAGTCGCGAATTTGCGAAGACGTCTCCCCACCCGAGAGCTGGGTGGGGGTGGACCTTCATGCGGACGCAAATTTGTCCGCAGGCTTATTGGGTATGCGGGACCAGGGACGCTTTTGTCCTTGGGCAGGCGATTTATCGGCCTGGGGTCTTTTCCCTGTCGCCCTAGGGGGTTGAAAAAACCACTTGCGTGCAGTAAAGGAGGGCCCTTGCCCTTGGCGTGGCCCCTTACCCTTGCTAATTTGGGGAAGCAAAGTGCTTTTACTTCCTGTGGCATCCTTGATGATGTCATCCAGAGAAGCCCCAAAAAGTCTGTCACCCTTAAAAGGCAGATCCAACAGGGCTTTCTTGGAAGTCTGGTCCGCAGACCAGCCTTTTAGCCAGATCAGGCGGCGTATTGCTACTGCATAAACCAAAGTTTTAGACAGCAGGGGAATAGTATTCATGTCTGACTCGCAGACAAACCTAAGGCCCTGGACCAACAGGTCGGCCAACGTTATCTCATCAGGAGGAGCATCTCGCTCCTTAACCCCTGGAGTAGCAATCTTGCCCATTCAGTAAGTGTGTGAGACACTAGGGCCCCCGCCAATGCCGGGCGTACTGCCGAGCCTACCACTGAGTATAGGTAGCAAGCGAGTGCTTCAGCCTTCTTATCCACAGGGTCCTTGAAAACAGGAGCCCCTTCTACAGGAATTGTGGTGGCTCTATCAAGTCTGGACACCGGAGGGTCCACTATAGGGGGGAGAGGTCCATTTCTTCAGAAAACTCTCCTCAAAAGGGGTACCGTACCGCAAACCTCTTTGGGGCTGTAAAGACCCTCAGTGGGTTCTCCCATTCCTTGTATAAGAGTTTATCAAAAGACACACAAGGGAACACCTTAGCAGTGCGGGCAGGTCTATGAAACCCAAGTGGACTGGAGTCTCTGCTGCTTCTGCAGTATTTTCCAATTTTAGCATATCCCGCACTGCAGTAATAAGGTCAGATACCAAAGCCGTCTCGCGTACTGACCTGGACTTTGAGTCATTCTCACTGTCCGGTCACGGTCTGCAGTCTCTGATGCGTCAGAATCTGGGCCCCGAGCCGTAGCTGGACCTGGTTCTGCACCAGAATTATCCCCAGAAGCTTGCAGGGGATGGGGCGTTTACTACCCCCTGTATTCCCGTGTGCTGCTTCCACCCTGGCAGCAAACGCCTCTAGGATTGCAGTCATAGCGTTCATAGACACCGCAGGGGCACCAGCTGCTAAATCTGGTGTTTCAGGGGAGAAGACATCTGGCTCAGATGCCATGCTGACCACACGCTGACACTCACAGGGCTCCAGGCAAGATATCAATAGGCCACCCTCCTGTGCTGCAGAGAGGCCGGGTCACCCAGAGGACTCACCACCCTGGATAGGTACTGCTATGCTGCGCCTGTGATGCTGTCCCTCTGCTGCTGTGTCAGTCTGCTTCTTTTATCAGCACTTCCTGTGTGAATTTTCGCGCCAGTGTAATGCACCCTAGAGGCCGGCGGCTCTCGAAAAATGGTTGCCAAAAACGTCTGTATGGAAGATAATGTGGGCTCTAAGAAAATGGCCGCCGACAGAAGATAGAGGTCAAGCAGCCATAGCCCACAAAAAGATGGCCGCCGAACGGCAATATCTGCATACAGGGTGGACAAACATGGCCGCCGATCAGCTGATAGGGGCCAGTGGGTGTGTCCGAACCACAGGAAGATGGCCGCCGGGCAGTCACAAGAGGCCAAACTTGGCATGGACCACCTCAAAATGGCCGCCGACAGCATGGAGGAGGAAGGACACAAACACAGGTAAGAAAAAATGACATTTCTTTTAAATGTTAGTTACAGCCAGCCCCGCTCCAGTGGGACCCCCTAGGTGACCCCCAGCACCCAGCAACCTTTAGCTAGAAGCCCAGGGAGGAGGGAAAGGCAGGGAGAGAGGGAAGAAAGGGGCCACAACCACTTACTTGAGCTCTCCAGGAATGTCCAGCTAAATCACCCAGCCGAGGCAGGGGAGTTTTACTTACCTATCCTGCATGTATTCTGCTGGAAGACATTCCAAACAGATCATCGTCCACGCACGGAAGGTGACTGTTGGCCAGGCATGCTGTGATTGGACCCAGAAGGGACGATCATATGTATGCCCTGGAGCATGACGCTCACCGGACAGGCTGCTGCGACTCGGCCGTAAGGTCAGCCGAAGCTGAGCGGTCCGATGCAAGCCTTGGAGCGTAAGCTCACCGGCCAGGCTGCTGCGACTTGGCCGTAAGGTCAGCCAAAGCTGAGCGGTCCGATGCAGGCCCTGGAGCGTAAGCTCACCGGCCACCCGTGGAGCGACGGGCATGTCGTGGAAAACCCAGCGCGTAGCTAGGGTCGGCACACGCTCGATGGCCGAAACTGGGGAGACTACAAGGATCGAGGATCCAGCCTGTCACCCAGTCGGCAGTTGATTGAAGATCGCAGGAAACAACAAATGTAGCAAAAAAAATAAAAATATATATATATCTTTTTTCCCCGGACCAATGGGCCCGAAGGTAGCCATGTCCTACTCCTTGCTAGAAAGAAAAAAACTGATCTGCGAAGATGCAGACTGAGGGGATATACCCAGAGGGTCCGCCCCCTGTGCGGTACTGTAGAAGGTGTGATGCAACACTTTTTACAAGTTTTTCTGCCTAGTCACTCCTAATTAACGGATAATACCCACTTTGTCAATAGAGAAGCTGTGTCGGCCCATGGACGAAAGAGTAATACACTTTTTTGAATTAAAAAAATAAGACAACATTAAAGTTAGCCCAATTTTTTTTATATTGTGAAAGATAATGTTACATCGAGTAAATGGATACCCAACATGTCACGCTTCAAAATTGAGCCTGCTCGTGGAATGGCGACAAACTTTTAGCCTTTTAGGCGACGTTTAAAAAATTCTACAGGTTGCATGTTTTGAGTTACAGAGGAGGTCTAGGGCTAGAATTACTGCTCTTGCTCTAATGATCATGGCGATACCTCACATGTGTGGTTTGAACACTGTTTTCATATGTCGGCGCTGCTCACGTATGCGTTCGCTTCTGCACGCAAGCTCGTCAGGACGGGGCACTTTAAAAAAAAAAAAAAAAAAATTCCTATTTATTTATTTTACTTTATTTTATTTATTTTTACGCTGTTTTTTTTAAAAAAATTGGGTCACTTTTATTCCTATTACAAAGAATGTAAACATCCCATAATAGAAAAAGCATGACAGGTTCTCTTAAATATGAGATCTGGGGTCCAAAAGACCTCACATCTCATATTTAGACTAAAATGCAACAACAAAAAAAAGGCCCTTTAAGAGCTATGGGTGGAAGTGACGTTTTGATGTCGCTTCCACCCTGCTATAGTATGGAGACGGGTGGGGGGCATCTTACCTTCACTCATCTCCATACCCAGCCAGCAAGAGGACCCGATCGCCTCCGCCGCTACCGTCATAACAGAGATATCCCGCTTCAAAGTGCCGACGTATATAGTCGTGCGGCGGTCGGAGCTGGATAAAGAAATTCCTCAGTTATGATGGCAAAGTTAAAGCTAAACTCTTGGTATGATCTTTATTTTATAGTTACATTGGTTCAGTTTAGACCAGAGGTCTCCAGATTTTCTACGCAAATGGCCAGTTTATTGTCCTTCAGTCTTTAACCACATGGCGCCCGCACCATAGCCAAATGACGGCTACAGCGCGGACCCCAAATGCCGGGAGGACGTCAAAAGACGTCCGCCCCTTTGCGCGCTGTGATCACCGAGTCACTGAGACTCGGGTGATCACGGATCCGATTAAGCGGCCCCTTACCACGTGATCAGCTGTCAGCCAATGACAGCTGATCACGTGATGTAAACAAAAGCCGGTAATCGTTTTTTTTTTCTCCTCACGCTGATAGCGTGAGGAGAAAAAAAAAGCCGGTCATCGGCTTGTGTGAAAGGGACATCGGTCCCAAGAGGAAGGTGGCACATCTGCCTCTATGTGCCAGCAGTAACACCTGCCAGTACCCCCTGCAAGTGCCCACCAGTGCCACCTATCAATGCCCCCTAAGTGCCACCTATCAATGCCCCCTAAGTGCCACCTATCAATACCTCCTCAGTGCCACCTAGCAGTGCTGCCTATCAGTGCCCATCACTGCCACCTATCAGTGGCCATTACTGCCACCCATCAGTGCCCAACAGTGCCACCCATCAGTGCCCATCACTGCCAGCTATCAGTGCCACCTACCAATGCCACCTTTTAGTGCCACTTCTCAGTGCCCACCAGTGCCACCTCTGTGTCACCTCTCAGTGCCCACCAGTGCCGCCTTATTGGTGCCCACCAGTACCGCCTTATCGGTGCCCACCAGTGCCGCCTTATCGGTGCCCATCAGTGCAGCCCATCAGTGCCCATCAGTGCAGCCTCATCAGGGTACATCAATGAAGGAGAAAAATTACCCGTTTGCTAAATTTTATAACAAAATAAAAAAAAAAAAAAAAAAAAAAATATGTATTTGGTGATCAAATACCACCAAAAGAAAGCTCTATTTATGGGGAAAAAAATAATAAAAATTAAATTTGGATACAGTGTTGTATGACCGCGCAATTGTCATTCAAAGTGCATCAGCGCTGAAAGACGAAAATTGGTCTGGGCAGGAGGAGGGTTTAAGTTCCCAGTAAGCAAGTGGTTAAAGGGCCGCACTGTGGCTAGTGGGAGTACACAATGCCCCATTGTTGGTTTTAATAGAAGGAATAGTGCCCCATCAGTGGTTACATAATAGGCGTCAGTAGGAGGAATAGTGCCCCATCATTGGTGTTAGTAGGAAGAATAGTGCTCCATCGCTGGTGTCAGTGAGAGGATTAGTGCCCCATCAGTGGTGTCAGTGGAAGAAATAGTGCTCCATTATTGGAGTTAGTAGGAGGAATAGTGGCTATTGTTGGAGTCAGTGGGGAGAATAGTGTCCCATCATTGGTGTCAGTGGCAGGACTCGTGCCCCATCATTGGTCTTAGTGGGAGTAATAGTGCCCCATCATTGGTGTCAGTGGAAGGAATAGTGCCCCAGGGGCCGGATAAAGGCATACAAATGGCCACATTCAGCCTTAGGGCCACAGTTTGGAGACCACTGGCTTAGACCAATTTATATATCCCATACCTGAGGGATTGGAAAGCAGACAATCAATGTAGTAGTGAGTGTGTAGGCAGGTTGTTTACTGTATAACAGTTAGGCAGTTGGCTGGCCCAGGCTGGGGAAGGGGTTAATGTTTTGCACATATTTCTGGCAGGTACCTGCTCCCACTTCTGTTGGAGTCGCCCTGGCAATCCCAGGAGGAAGTTCAACCCCTCCCTCCCTGTCCACAACCTCTTGGGAGAAACATCATTGGTTCCAGGAGGCTGCAGGACTATTCACAGTGCACAGCCTGGCCCGCGCATGAACAGTGGGGGGCCAGTTGTGACGCTGCAGTGACAGCTGGCTTCCCACAGTCAATGGTGGCATCGGGGACCTGAAGACTGGCAAAGAACTGGAATGGGTAAGGACAGTGCTGGATTGGTAAGTGTCTCTTTATTAAAAGTCTGAAGCTACAGTATTTGAGTTGAGAGGGATGGTTGTCTGCTCCACCCTCCATGTTTGTCCTGTTTACCATTATCTTTCAAAGTGAAAATAAAGGAAAATCACAGATTTTAGGTTGTCCATAGAACAGTAATAGAGGGAAGATCTTCTGGGGGGGGGGCATTAGTTCTAGTGACCTTGGGGGGGCCCCAATGGTTTCCCTTAATTTGCAGGGATTTCCCCTCATTTACTGTTTTGGCAATGGGACAGAAAGTGAAGGCAAATCTCCCCAATAGGACAAATCTCCCCAGATGGCAAAAAAAAACAACTGACAGGAGTTGTACTCCTTTACTCTATCCAACAAAAAAAGTTTTGCATATAGTTCTACTTTAACACCTGAGAAGCATTTCACCAAAACTTTGTTAGAGGGGGTGCCTAGAATCTGACTTTTATGGCAATTGTAATTTTTTTTAAATTTGCTATATTTTTTCATGCAATATCCTTTAAAAGTGCTATATTTAATAGTTCTCCTGGCAAAATTGATTATAAAAGAGCGGAGGAAAACAAACCATACAAAGAGAAAAGGGATGAACAGCATAGAAAAAACGAAGTAAATGAACAAAACCATTTAATTGCTAGAAGTTAGAATATTTTTCCTTCAGTGGTTTGAATAAGCACCAAAACCCCACCAAGAGTCTTACAATAAATTCCAAAGGGCTGCATGCTGCCCCCTAGGCCACAGGTTGGGCACCAGGGGTGTAGACCCTACTATGGTGAACAGCATCAAGAACCTGGCAGGGGTTCAAACCTTGCTTTGCTTCACTAAAAAAAAAAAAAAACTTCCCTGAGGCATTTCACTTCCAATGCAGAATTTTCTTTTTCTTTTTTGTTTAATTACTTTTCCCTTTCTTGTTGCATAACTGCGCTGATTATAGTGATGGCTGCTTTATCTAAATTCCAGGAATTTGTTATGGGAGAGCTCAAGAATGTTTGGCTTATCTTAGTGCGCTACGCCCAGAATTTTCATAAAATATTTATTGGAAAAAGTGCTGTTTATAGATAATATGTTTTTCCTTTTTCTCTGAGCATAGGAAAACTGATGTAAATGCTTCAGTAATTGTCCGGCCGCACCCTGTCGGGCATTGGGAAGACAGGAGGGAAAGGTCTACTGCATACTGCTGTTTTTTATATTCAAAGTTCTGATTTTTAGATATCTCAAATCAAATGAAAAGCATGGAGCCAAATTTCTTCGCTTCGCTTCATCTCCAAGCCAGACCGCCAGACCGCCCAAGATGTTATTTCTCTGAGCCTGTTTACTGTAAAGAAGTCAAAATTGATGGTAACTTTTGGGTTCAATAAAAGAAAAGTAAAGTGGTTGTTATCTTTTCTTTATTTATTTATTAAGGCTAATAAGGCCTCGTTCATGCAAGCGTCCTACAGCATACACCCATGCAAGGATGGTGTTTACCTACACTGGGATGCACAGGTGTTCCAAACATCCCTGTGCAGGCAGACCCATTCATGTCAATTGGGACGCAGGGGCTGCAGGGACACAGCGGCTGCTCCCAATTTGACATACGCTTCAGTGCACAGCTCCAAACGCACACTGTCTAGTAAACACAGCCCTCACACAGGCTTACGCTGTAGTAGGCCCGTTTGAACAAAGGCTTAATTATAAAATTCTAAAAGATGTTTTTTCCTTTTTTTTTAGACATGTAAATATGAAATAATAAAAGTCATATCCCTACATGTCTCGCCAACAATGGCTTCTTCAGGGGATTTTTACGGACCATCAGTTTCCGTACAGCTCAAGGGATCCTCAGAGAACACACACACCAGGCCAACCTACGGATTACGGAGGGGGAAGTTCTGTGTGACCACAAGGGATATATGGGGACCGGGAAAACTCTGCTATAGGTAGATATTCATGCCCTGCATGAATATCTACCTATAGCAGAGTTTTTCTGGTCCCCATGTATCCCCTGTGGTCACACAGAACCTCCCACTCCGTAATCTGTGGATTGGCCTGGTGTGTGTTTCCTGAGGCTTCCTTGAGCTGTATGGAAACTGGTGGTCTGTAAAAATCCCCTGAAGAAGCCTATGTTGGTGAAACATGTAGGGATATGACATCCATCACTGACCATATCATGTATATGGATATCAATGACCAGCTAAACAATTTGTAAATATGCTCTTCTAACAATTTTGTGGAACCCCACATGTATTGATGTTCTATGTAATAAAATTTATATTTTACTAATATATATGCATTTTCTTTTGTTTTGGTCACCGCTATAATCCCAACCACCCTATTATCGCTCTTATCAATTTAATAGGGTAAGGTGCTGGATAACATAAGGTCACTCAACCTACCTCCCCAGCCATGAAATAATAAAAATGAATATTTCATATTTCCATTTTTAACCAGGTGATGATTTTCACTTCACCGTATAGGGGGCAGGAATGAGTGACAAGGTACGACACCACAGGGAAGAGTCAGAGCTTCTCCCAATCAGGACTGTCCAGCCTAGGGGGGCACTAACTGTCATTGTAGGTACTTGCATGTGAGAGTCCTCTCTGAAATGGTGGGAGACTTTTCATGGTCGATCTCAGAGAAACTTTTACATGCAATTATTATGCGTCAGTAGAAAATGTAATTATCCAGTTCCCCAATCTCCTTCTGTGGCACTCAGCAGGGTTGTTGGAGCCTAGGCCTCAATCATTGTAGATATAAACCAACTTTTACCTGTTACTCACAGCATCTACTCAGGAGTTCTTTTTTCACCTTCTTCCTGAACTCCTAAACCATGACCCCTTTCTCAGGCCCCAAAGTAATAGAGACATCCCTAAGGGCTCTTTCACACGGACGGACCGTTCAGGTCCGCCTGTCAGTTTTTTAGGCGGACCTGAACGGATGCTCCATATACCCCTATGAAGCCACGGATGTCAGCGGTGACATGTCCGCTGACATCCGACCTGCTCCGATCCGCCAAAGTGTGACGGAGGAAAACCCTACTTTTCCATCTGTCTGCGGGTCGGATCGGATGACAACGGACTCTACGGTCCGTCGTCATCCAATCCCCCATAGAGGAGAGCGGCGCTCTGACAGGTCGGTCCTTGCACAGTGTGCGGAGACAGACCTGTCATCTGCCTGCTCAGCGGGGATCGACGGAGCGATCCCCGCTGAGCAAAGTGGAGCCCGCACACGGACACGGATCGTGTGAAAGGGCCCTAAGTAAGGGAAATCCCCTCTTAGACAGCTGTTAGAAAAATAAGTGTCCTTATTAAAACATTTCCCCTCTATGCATACTTTGGTGCCAGCCGATTTTGAATTTTGCCTCACTTCTGGTCCCAGTGGCATTGGTCACCAGCACAAATAGAGAGGGTGAATATCCCCAGTGGAAACACAGAAGGCAATAAAACCTGCCACCCTATTCAAAACCCATCACTTCATACTTCGGTATTTAGAAAATACATTTTCTGCTCACACATTCATCAGATCATGTATATATCTTCCAGGACTGTGCATGGTTAATGGCAAGAAATCAAGGTAGGCCAATGTACACTGATTCACCTGCATTTTAAGGTTTCGGGTTAAACCTAAAGACAAAAACTTTAATAAGTTGCAGCTTACCAGTCCTTAGATGTGATGACAAGTAAAAAAAACAATACCTGCTGATCTTGCCTGAAATGATTTGAAATAAAAAGCACAAACATCCTTATCTTTATTATTTAAACTACTGGTCCCATCAATCCACCATGTAATGGAGATGAACATAGGCAGACATGTTTGAAATCCAGCCTGGGTGACAACCATGGCTCACTCCAGTGGAGAAATGAGTGTAGACATGGAAAGACAAAAATAGTTATTCGCAGGATCACCAGGTGAAAATAATGTGAGAGAAAATGCCTGAAAAATTTAAACTAATGCAACCACCACATATTAGGATGGGTAAGCTGCAATAAAATACATTTTTGTTTTGGAGTTTAGGTGCACTGGCTTTTTAATGTAATTTTTTGTCATGTACCTGGTCAGGAGGCCAAGGCGATGGAACTAGAGAGCACTGATGGCACTAGAGAGTAAAGTCTGACAGGTGCATGGAGTCAGGAATCAAGCCAGGTAAGCAATAAGCAAGCAGTGTCAGAGTAGCCAGAAGATATGTCATTAGAAAATAGGCTGAGGTTAGCAGATATGGTACAGGAAAATTTTATACAGGTGCGTTTTTGAAGATGCAGACTAACGTTAGCAGCAGATAACAATAGGGGTGCAAAGTCAGCAGGTAGGCAGGTGCCCCATTGAACATATATGCCAAGGTCAACAATAGATGGGGGCAAGTACAGGTCAAGAAGACAGCTTGATGACCCTCCAAGCTGGCCTCCAGCTTTCCACGCCTGTGCCCAGAATCATAGTTGGTCTGTAAGTATGAGTGGAGGATCCACCTTTACATCTTCCTTTCCCTCCTTCTCTTATAGACACACCCATTTGAATATTTGATTTTTAACATTTTTATAGACACCTATCCGGCATCTGCTCCTGAAGAGTGGAAGTTAGCCACGAAATGATTCAAGCTATTAGATGCCCCTTGGTTCACATCTCAAGATTGTTACCAACATTATGTTCTACTGGATCTTACCTTATGGAGACACGCAATAATGAGTTTGGTGTTTTATATGATGTTATCATTGTGAACGAAGATGTTGCTATGCTATTATGCTACCATGTTATTATGTATTATGTATGGAATAAATTCTACCTATTTTACATTTTTGTATGTATTATGTTACTATGCAATATATATTGTCACAACTCACAATTACCCGCCAGACACATTCATGCCGTGATGCCTCCCTGGCTGCATGTTTCATATAAAGTTCCAAACCCCTTTCCCATGTAAGACAGCACCTATGCATACAGACATTCGACCGGTGATGATCCTACTTGCGTCACTTCAGCTGCCTGCTGTCTTTGGCTCTCATTGCCTAATGCTGGCACAGCACCTAATGCCGCGTACACATGGTCGGAAATTCCGCCAGCAAAAGTCTGATGTAAGCTTTTGGTCGGAAATTCCAACCGTGTATATGCTCCATCTGACTTTTGCTGGAATTTCCGCCAGCAAAAGATTGAGAGCAGGTTCTCAATTTTTCAGACGGGAAAAATTCTGATCGGAAATTCCGATCGTCTGTAGCAATTCAGACGCGCAAAATTCCAACGCATGCTCGGAAACAATTTGACGCATGCTCGGAAGCATTGAACTTAATTTTCTCGGCTCGTCGTAGTGTTGTAAGTCACCGCGTCCTTGACAGTCAAAAGTTCAGAGAACTTTTGTGTGACCGTGTGTCTGCAAGCAAAGCTTGAGTGGAATTCCATCGGAAAAACCATCCAAGGTTTTTCTGACGGAAAATCCGATCGTGTGTACGGGGCATGACAGCTGGCTTGTGGGGGATAAATTGAATCTAAGATGTAGAAGGATTACAGGGTGTCCACCAGAGGTTGCCTATCCTTAGGTTCTTCATTAAGCCCCGTATATCACAGCTTCAGTAGAGTAGAGCTCCAAAAAGGCAACACTGGAGGACCCCATTGGATTCTCCAGGTTTTTCTCTCCGCCAAAATATGTTATTGCACACTAATAGGACTCGTAATCTGCGTTTGCAAACACAAACCTCTCTGTAAGCCTATCCTGCTGTAAAGACGCCACTGTGCTTGCTTGTTTTTATATTTCACTAAGGCTGTTCTTTTTTTTTTTTTATTCCAGAGCCAAGCCGGTAATACAAACTCTTCTCGGGAGATATCGTAGTACACTGGCAATACAGAGAGAGAAATTTGCTCTACTTAGCCTAAAAAATATGTAAATCCTATTAAATTATTACATGGGCATTTGTCTGCCTGAAATGACTCCAAACAGCAGTACGGGGATAGAAATACAAACTCTAATCAAAGGGGGATGCGGCAAGCCAAAGACGCAATATGAATTTTTGATTTTATCTGCCAGTCAGTACAATGCTAGAAGTGAACTAGAAGCATTTTCCAGGGAGACAAAATTTTCATGAGAAATACCCTATCCATAAAAGAGATCTAAACCGGAAAAACAAATATTTAATATGTTGCAACTTACCTGTCTTTAAGTCGGCCATTGAAATTCGGCCACTTCAGCAGGGACTGGTCAAATTTGAATCCATCTATGGATGGTCATTTCTGCACAAGAGAAGTCAATTTAATAATCGACTTTTCTCGAATGGGACTGTTGGAAAACGTTCATTCGATCAGGACCTGCAGCCAATCGGTTGTAGCACTAATCAGTGTGTTCTGATAGCGGAAGAGCCCCCGCTGTCAGAATACAATAGCACAGCAGGAAGGATTCCTCCATCCACCTTGCTTGTGTGGATGGGGGAATACATTTGTTTTTTCCATCAGCTGGCTGGCTGATGAAAAAAACAATCCATGTATGGCCAGCCTTTGATGTGGTGGCTATGTTAGTTTTATTTTTTTAGGCTGAGAACATTTGCAGGAAACCACAAAAAATACCTGTAGATCCCACCAGAAATGTAGTGTCTGTCACTTGCCGTGAGATAAACTGAAAGCATTGTTCTCTTTCTTCTGTAAATGACTAAGCTTCTCACCTCCCATGTAATGTTGATGAGGAGAGGAAGAAATATTTGAAGTCCAATCTTGTGTGACAACCATGACTCCCTCCATAGATACAGTAGAGAGAGTTATGCCCTGTACACACGATTTCCAATGGAATAAAATCTGATGGAATTTTCCGTCGGAATTCTGATGGAGCTGACTTCCATCAGTCTTGCATACACACTGTCAGACTAAATTCCGACCGTCCAAAACGCGGTGACGTAAAACACTATGACGAGCCGAGAAAAATGAAGTTCAATGCTTCCGAGCATGCGTCGACTTGATTCTGAGCATGCGTGGATTTTTCTCCGATGGAATTCCACACAGACGATTGTTTCCCATCTGATTTTTTTCCATCGGAAAAATTTAAAACATGTTCTATTTTTTAACTCCGATGGAAAAAAATCAGATGGGGCCCACACACGATCGGAATTTCCGATGAAAAAAGTCCATGGGACTTTTTTCATCGGAAAATCTGATCGTGTGTACAGGGCATAAGTGTTCCTATGGACAGGAAGTTTGTTATTCCCAAGATTACAAAAAGCTAGAATGTACAGTGCCAGGAGGTCAATAATTATGGTTATTTTAACTTTGATATCCAGGATGGATCTGAGGACAGTATAGGGTTCCTGGAAGATTTGGTTGGCAATTACTTTGGCAGTTTCTAATCAAATAATGGGCATAGTTAAAGCAAAACATTAACTCTCCTTACTCTCTTGCCAACACCAACATTTTCATTCAGTCTTCTTCTAGGTTCGGGATCTTTGGCCATCTGGATTGGCAGGGCCAGAATGCTGTAATTCCCTAGGGTATGCTCTTGGAAATTCATTCATTCTGGCTTTGAGGTGTGCTCTGAACATACACTGTGCTGTGCAGCTCTTATGCCACGTACACACGGTCGGACATTGCGACAACAAAACCGTGGATTTTTTTCAGACGGATGTTGGCTCAAACTTGTCTTGCATGCACACGGTCACACAAATGTTGTCGAAAATTCCGATCGCCGAGAACGCGGTGACGTACAACACTACAACGAGCTGAGAAAAATTAAGTTCAATTGATTCCGAGCATGCGTAGGATTTTTGTGCGTCGGAATTGGATACACATGGTCGGAATTTCCCACAAGAACTTTTGTTGTCGGAAAAATTGAGAACCAGCTCTCAATCATTTGTTGTCGGAAATTCCGACAGCAAATGTCCAATGGAGCCTACACACGGTCAAAATATCCGACCAAAAGCTCACATCGAACATTTGTTGTCGGAAATTCCGATCGTGTGTACGCGGCATTAGGCTCCATTCACACTTGTACGACTCCAAAGTTGCGCCGACTTTGGAGTGCAAGTTTGGTGCAACTTTAATGCATTGGATGGGTGCAACTTGGATACTAACTTTGGCTTTGACCAGTGATAATGGAAAACTGTTGCACACAAGTTGCATTGTATAACATTCAGGTATGACTTTTATGCAACTTCTGAGGGTTTACATTGAAGTCTATGGCCCTCAAGTTGCATGAAAGTCAGACCAAAGTAGTGCACGAACACCTTTGAAGTTGCTGCAACTTTAAGTCGCACATATATGAATGGTTATCATTGGAAAACATGGGGAACGGTTTGTCAACTTTTTTTTTTTTAAACCAGGTTTGTTAACTTTGATATCCAAAATTACATGAAAAGTCGCACAAGTGTGAACGGAGCCTAAATAAGACTGCAAACAGGCAGGTAAGTTTTTTTCTTGCAGAAGAGACATAGCATGCAGCTAAGGCCGGACAGTGAAAAGACAAAAACAAATCTCCCAACTGCAAAAAACATGGGCCTCCAAGCCAGGGGCAGGCCCATGACATCCAGCTGGGCGTCAGTCAAACTGGAAGCCAAAGGACATCTTCTGTCAAAGAATAGGTATTACGTGTCCCTTTCTAATGGGTTCTGGCTGTCAAACTGCTGACAGCTTTACAGTCATTAAATCAAAGTGATGGGCAATCTCATTGACCTGTTAGCATTGTCACCAGAGATAAGCTCACAAGTGCCCACTAACAGCCATTCTGCGGTGGCCACCCAAGTGATGTTCCAGTTTGGGATAACGCGCTTCATCTGTACATAATTTGTATGACTTTTTCAAAAGCTGTTATAAGACAGCTCCATTAAACAGATTTTCCACTGATATTTGCTTCCTCTGCGGTAACTCTGTTCTGGAATTCATTTTACTACATACCCGGGCGGCAGGCAAAGCCAGTGCGGCCTCCAAAAAATACAGTAGAAGGTTTGTAAAGACAAAACATTTTCATGATCAACTTTCAAATAATAAATTTACAAAACTGAAGCCCTCCAGATTTCACACTAACATGAAAAAGAAAATGTGGTCAGTAGCTAGTAAATACATTCTGATTCCATTTCCAAGTCTTCCCAGGAATATTTATAGTCTTCCAGGAGAGAGGCAGAGGCTCAAAAGTTGTGCGTCAAGGAAAGGGATATAATGCAATGTAGACAGGTAATTATTCATATTATATGTCTGCTTTTTGAACTTGGAGGTACCAGTTGGATGAAAAAGTACCCATCCACAAAACATTGGGCATTTTAAGTAGAAACATATGCGGCGTACACACGATAGTTTTTCTTGCCATTTTTTTTCTCGCCGTTTTTCACGTAGTTTTTTTCATGTTTCCTCTCAAGCCTGTCTTGCGTACACACGATCATTAAAAAAAAAACGTTCAAGCAAAGCGCAGTGAAGTATACCACGTATGACGGCACTATAAAGGGGAAGTTCCGTTCTAATGACGCCACCCTTTGGGGCGCTTTTGCTAATTCTGTGTTACCGCGTGTTAGTAAAAGTTTGGTGAGAGACGATTCGCGCTTTTCAGTCTTCGTGCTTTGAAGATCGTTTTGTGGAGTTCAGTTTGTGCTTGTGGGTTCGTATCTGTTTTGCAGTGCTTGTAGTCAGTTCGTATCTGTTTATTCAGTGCGTTCTTGTCTGCTCGTTCCTGTTTTTCAGCTTGTTCTTCATAGGCCTTGCTGTTCTTCTGTTCGTTCTTCTAGTTCGTTCTGAGCTGCCGACCGTTATCTAGCCATGTTGTGGCTACGTACTCGTCGTAGAGTTCGTGCTGTAGTTGGTGCCGGGGTTCATGCTGTATCCCGACTCCATGCCATGACCAGGGTCAGGAGGAGTTCATGGACCAAGAATTGGTTGCTCCAGCGGCACCAGTTCTGTCACATGCCTTTGTTGCGGGAGATCAGGGAGAATAATCCTGATGACTACAGGAATTTTCTCCGGATGTCTGACCCCGTATTTCAGCATCTGTTGGCTTTGGTGTTCCCCTACATTACCAGGCAGGACACCGTTATGCATGAAGCCATCAGTGCTGAGCAGAGGCTCATTGCCACGTTGCGATACCTGGCGACTGGGAGAAGCCTGCAGGACTTAAAGTTCTCCACAGGCATATCCCCCCAGGCTCTGGGTATCATTATACCAGAAACATGTTCTGCCATCCTCCAAGTTTTGCAGGAGGACTATATTAAGGTAAGTGTTCTTATTTCAAACATCACATTGTATGTATTTATTTCTATAAATTTTTTGGGGGGGTTTATTAGCAGTCCCTAATTCCCATGATTCTTAGCTGCAGGGAATGTCCCCTTTCTCCACATGCAAATTTATTTTTGGGAAATTTTTCATTAGGCCTACATTAAAATTTGCCTTACCTAACTTCTCCAGCATGCTATCCTGGGGCCATACCCACCTTGCCTAGTCATTTCCATGTATTTTAATCTATGCTCCATCGTAGTGCTTTACCCTAAACGCCCCCTAAAGATTGCCTAGGAATGTTACATTTTTCACTAATTCATACAGAGTGCTAGAGCCTTCATTTGTGATCTCCCCAACTCATCTTCAACCCCCACCTATTTTATTTTGTGGGTTTTTTTTTTTTGGTTTGTTGTTGCTTACTAATAATGTTTTAATTTTTCGGTTTCTCCCAATGTTGGCCATGAATGCTTTTCTTAAATCTGCTTTCAATGTTTCTGTCTCAAAGTATTAATTTATTTTTTATTTCATTCCACAGTTCCCTTCTACGCCACATGAATGGCAGAATGTGGCATCGGAGTTTGCCCAACGATGGAACTTTCCAAACTGTGGAGGGGCCATCAACGGCAAACATGTTCGGGTCGTCCCACCACCCCATTCGGGATCCTTTTATTACAATTATAAGGGGTTCCACAGCATCGTGATGATGGCAGTGGTGTCGGCCACCTACGAATTCCTCTACGTGGACGTTGGCAAGAATGGCAGGATGTCTGATGGAGGAGTTTTTGCACAGACAGAGTTTGGGGAACGGCTCCTTTTGGATCAGCTGGCCTTGCCACCAGCGGAGCAGAATGTGGAGGGACTCCCATTTGTGTTTGTGGCGGATGAGGCGTTTGGCCTGGGTCCCCATTTGATGAGGCCATTCCTGCAACGCACCCTCACCCCTGAGAGGAGGGTGTACAACTATCGGCTTGCCAGAGCAAGAACGGTGGTGGAAAATGCCTTTGGCTTCATGGCCAGCCGCTTCCGCCTGTTCCTCACCTCCATCCACCTTGCCCCTTACAAATGGAACCATGTTGTAATGGCTTGCTGTGTGCTACATAATTATCTCCGGGTGCATTCCACAAATTATCTGACTTTGACTGGGCCTGAGGCCTCATTAATGGAAGCAGAACATCTTGTGGCCCTGGAAGCTGGCCGTCCAGGCTTGGCCCCCCAAACCGGACATGAGGTCCGTGACAAATATGTGGATTATTTTGTGGGTAGGGGGGCCATTGAAATGCCTGATGACTTTTAACCTTTAAATTTAGAAAAATAAAACTTTATTTTTCTCAAAGATTGGTTTGGTGTTTTAATTTAATAATGGTTTATGTTTCTCGTAGGTTTACCTAGTGGACTTGTATTGCCATGTGTATTGTGCATTCTTAATTAGCCTTCATTGTCAGTGTAAACACAAAACATTGATTAGTTCACTTTGCACAACATTTACATAATGAAGCCACAACTTCTTGATAACAAAATACCATTTTTTTATTTTTTTTTGGACAATTCCTTTTAAATGTAGATGTCCCAAACATTTTTTGCTTGTTAAAACGCATGAACAGCCATGCATACAAAAAAGATCTTTAAAAATATAGTGAAAAAATAAACATGTACTAGTCCTAAAAGGTTCAATGAAAAACATACCTGCCAAAACACAGCAAGTTCAACGTTATTATTTTAAAAAACATTAGACACGCCCAAGCACAGCCATGATCTTTTGTAGCCTTTCCTCCACCCGCTTGGTATTTTCCCTGATCTCTATCAAGTCTCCCTTTAATTTTTTAAGGTCACGACAGCAGACCATCAGGTATTGGATCAGGATCTGGGCACTGTGATGAGTAAAATTTTTGGGGTCTTCGGCCAGAACTGCACCTACATTAAAAAAAAAAAAACATGTAGTATAGAATATGTAGGCCTACATCTATTAACCTGCATCTGTCTGGTTTGACACTGACCTGTTGAGGTGCCACTTTCCACTTCCACAACCTCACATTCCTCTCCATCATGTGGGTCTGGGGGTATTGTTGAAGGTGTTGGATTTAGAGGCTCATCTGACGTAGCTTTTTGAAGCCCTATGGAGATTGCAAGAAAAGGTATAGTTTCATTAGTAACGAAGATTTTTTGGAGAAAACTAAACCATGAACAAATAATTTGGAAACATTATTTTGAAGTGTGGTCCATTTTTCAATGTACCCCCAGTGACAACCGGAACACATGATTGGATACATAGCCAAAAACATAGCATATACTTTTTTAACCAAAGTTTGACACATTGTAACACCCCAAAGTATATACACAGGATCACCTGTGTGTGACACCCTCAAACTTTGGGGCTTTTGGCCCACACTTGTACTACTGCGTTCAGATGTTTCATCAGCTGCTGAGCATTCTCTCCCTTAACATTACCATGCATATCCTTTTTTTTTATAAAAATTGTCCTTTGGATTTGATCCCCAAAAATAATTGTTTAGCAAATTTGCTACCCCAAATAAAAATTAATAAATGGGTGTTCACACTGGATGATCCAAAAACATAGTTTGATGAACTGTACGGAGAAAGAGGTTTAATACGTCCGTTTACTTTGCGGACGAACCTGAAAGATGGTATCTTTCACTGTACTATATCAAAGACAAAAATACACGACATAATACAAGTAATAATCTCTAGCAGGGAAAATAGCAAAAAAATACTTACTTTTTCGTATAACTTTCTGGATTCGTTTGTATTGGTCGGGCTCCCGCAACTTCAGATCAGACCATCGTTTTCTGAGCTGTTCCTTCGTTCTGCACACCCCGAATTTTTGGTGAAGACTTTTGACCACTTTGCCCATAATTTTTGTCTTAATCAGATTAGGCCTTTTATACGGCCCATGCTTGGCATCATAATCCTCCCTCTTCAAAATGGCGACCATCTCCACCATTTCCTCGAATGACACGTTGGATGCCTTATATCTCCTGGATCGGGATTTGGGCTCCTCAGGAATTTCATCCTCTGTAGAGGTAATCTCAGCCACCTGTGTCTCCGCCATGTTGCTAAGCACTACGACGAGCGAGAAGGGGCGGGGAAAGTACAATATCGAACGTCAGGGGCGGGGAAAGCGTGCAGAGTTTCACGCATGCGCAGTGTATATCAAGTGCAGATCCATGTGTCGAAAATACGTTCATTTGGCGGGAGAGGGAGTTCGCAACGAACGTGCTGACCAAGGTACATAACATTTTAAGGATTTGGGTTTCCGCAGAGGAGGAGATTTGGGGCTTTTAGATCTGTCCAAAATGCTGATTTGATGAATGTTGCCTGAAACATATGTCTTTTCTGGGTTCTTGATTTTACAGAGAGAATGAATACATTCAAAAACCCAGAGTTCATGGAGGAGTTCATTGACAAATGGAAAGAACTCCCTATCCTGTGGCAGACAAAAAGTGGGTCCAATAAAAATAAAGTGGCCAGGACAGCAGCACTGGAGAGCCTGCTTGCATTTGTCCAAACCCAGATACCCACAACAACACTCCAAGATGTGAAAACCAAAATTGCTACCATCAGGGGGACATTCAGGACCCAGAGGAATATGGTCCTGAAGTCCCAGAGGTCAGGTGCTGCAGCAGATAAGGTTTATAAACCCAGTCTGTGGTACTACAGCAAGCTATCTTTTCTGGATAACCAGCTGGAAGTGCGGGAATCTCTCTCCACCCTTCCCCCCAGAGGTCAATCCAGCCTTCCTTGTAGCCAAACCTCCAGCCTTCCTTGCAGCCAGCCCTCCAGCCTTCCTGGCAACCCTGCTCTGGCTTCCGCTGAGGATCAAGATCAGGTCCTTGAGGAGGCAGATTTGGATATATGGAGCCAGGTAAAGTATTGATATCTCCATTTATATGTTACAAAAGTGATGAATTTAAATTGATGTTAGTATTGTTAGGTATTTAATGTTCGAACAAAAAAGGATTTAAAGACCAAGATACAGTAGTGGTCAATTTTGATGTGGACAAGGCAACAATATCAGGAGGCGGAATCTGTGAGACTTTTCGAAATTTTCAGATTCAATTCAAAAATGACTGGAGGTGAACAATGTGTGTGATTGATGGTGGCAAAAAAATAATAAAGTCCCTTTCTTTTTTTACAGCCAGAGCAGAGCCAGGAAGAGGGTGATGTTGGGGACCAGGAGGAGGCAGGGCCAAGTGGCACCCAGGAGGAGGCTGGGCCCAGCACAAGAGCCCAGATGCCTCCCCTGATAATGAAACCACGAGGGCCAAGGAGAGGTAGGCAGGTGGAGGAGGAAACAAGAGCCTTCATCAAAGAGGCTACTGCGGCCCTCAGAGAGGCACCCTCTGCTGAGGAGGGCTTTGCCGCAGTCCTGGCCCAAAAGCTAGGCCAAATGGACCTGCGGCAAAAGCTCTACAGTGAGACCCTTCTCCTGAAGGTAATTAACAAGGGATTGCTCGGTGAACTCACCAAGTTCACCGACATCATGGAGGTTGTCCCTACTCCTCCACTTCCTCCTCCTACTACTCCTCCTGCCACAACCTCTCCTCCTGATCCCCAGCCTCCGAGGAAGAAACCAACCAAGGCTGCAGAGAAGGCTGCAGAGAAGACTGGAGAGAAGGCTACAAGGAAGAGGAAAAAATAATGCCTGCTGTAGTACCACAGACTGGGGACATATAGGACTTATCTGCTGCGGTTCCTGACCTCTGGGAGTTCAAGCCAAGATTGGGCTCCTTTTTGATTTCTTTCCATCACTAGTTTGGTTTTCACATCTTGGATGGTTGTTGTGGGGTCCAAGAGATGCACAAATGCAAGCAGGCTCTCCAGTGCTGCCATCCCCTTTAATTTGTTATGTTCCTAAATAAAGGATCCTTTTTTTTGGCTTAAAATACTTGACTATGTGATTTGTAGTTCAAAAAAGAGTTTGCTAGGGAGCAGGCAGGGACATTTCAAATAATATTATTGTTATTAACAAGGGACACAAACCTCCTTGAGGCAAAATGAGACAAATTTTGAAGGTTGGTGTGGAAACTTTACACAAAAATTATTTAAGGACAAAAAAAAAAGGCCAAAAAAAATTAAGAAGCTAACTTAATTACTAAAATAAACTGCAAAAAGAACAAAAAAAAAAAAGATCTTTACATTTATTTATGAATTTATGAGGGAGATGTGGCTTGAAAATAATATTTTACTATCATTAAAACAATTAGGAATTACTTTAGAAACAAGTTTGGCATAACTCTCAATGTCATTATCAAAAGAAGGTAATTGTTGAAACATTCTCAAAAGAAGAACGGAATGCGCAGCATTAAAACGATGCTATTAATTCAACCGTGACGAATGTGCCATATCTATTTCCAACGCTAGCTTTACCAAAACGAGCGCTCCCGTCTCATACTTGATTCTGAGCACGCGCATTTTTTTTCACGTCGTTAAAGCATACACACTATCGTTTTTCACGTCGTTAAAAAAAACGACATGAAAAAAGAAAGCATGTTCGAAATTTTTAATGGCCGTTTTTCACATCGTTAAAAATGCTCTGGAGCATACACACGATCATTTTTAATGGCCATTTTTTAAAATGGCATTTTTAACGGCATGAAAAACGATCGTGTGTATGGGGCATTAAAGTGAATGTTTCAGCGACTTTAGAAGTCTTCATGGATGCCATTCTTAAAGCAAAAGTTTATCCATAACATCTTGATAAAGAATAATGTTCTTTGGCAAGGAATTCTTTGCCTTCGAGGATTGCTCCTGTTTCTTCTTGCTGGAGGCTACCATTTTTCTGAAGCCCAGAGCCCCTGAACAGCAGTAAATAATAAAGCGGAACTAAACACATCCATTTAAAGGTTTCAAAATACAGTTACATTCCTGGAATGCCGGGATTGCTGTCACATTTGCTTGTTTCCTCAATCAAGCCGTCAAACCATCAAATGGCTGGTGTCATAACTGGTCACATGTGCAGCACTATGGCAGTTGCAGATCAAACAGAAGCAGCTTCCTTGGCTGTAAAGGATAGGAGGGTTTAATTCCGCTTTAGGGCTGCCAGCAGATTGGCCTCTACAAATTTGGCAGTGCCTAAAAAAAGAGAGAAACTGAACATGTGCAGAGCAGAGTAAGACAGTGTATTACTGGATTATAAACAGTATAGACACTTATTTTTAATGTTTTACATAGTTATACCTGCCAAAAGGGGCAGCCTGAAGTGATTTAGCAGGCCTGTGAGGTCCCATACCTGTGCCGGCAACTTCTCCCTGTTTTTTTTCCGGGTTCAGGTCTTTACTTTTCTTGATTGGCTGGTGCAGGATGCTGTAACTGCCATGCATGCGCAGGAGTTCAGTAATCTTGGCACACAGGCACCGTGTTTGGAATGTAAACTGTGCGGCACAATATACATTTTATTGAAAACTGCGAGCAGGCAGTTAAGGTAATTTTATTGCAGAAAAGGCCATTAAAGGCTTCTTCTGCAGCAAAGAGATGCCTGTTCGCAATTTAAGATTTGAGTTTAGTATGGAAGGGGTGTTGGTTTTATAGAACTTGTGGTCGAAGGTCAGTGGGGCATGTAGATTCACTGGAGGAATGCCGTGGCGGCTGCTTCATTAGGGGCGAAGGGGCGCCGGTCACATAATCCATGTGGGTGGGTGAAATGTAGCGCTAAGGGAGATGTACAATGGAAATGTACAAAAGTGATAATTAGTCCAATGCGGCGTACACACAAGAGTTTTTCATGCCATTTTTTTTATCGACGTTTTTCACGTCGTTTATTTTCATGTTTCCTCTCAAGCCTGTCTTGCGTACACACGATCATTTTAAAAAACGTTCAAGCAAAGCGCAGTGACGTACAAAACGTACGACGGCACTATAAAGGGAAAGTTCCGTTCGGATGGTGCCACCCTTCATGTTAGTAAAGTTTGTTGAGCGACGATTCGCGCTTTTCAGCCTCGTGCTTTTCAGTCCGTTACAGCGTGACGAATGTGCTATCTCCATTACAAATACTAGTTTTACCAGAACGTGTGCTCCCGTCTCATACTTGATTCTGAGCATGCGCCTTTTTTTTCACCTCGTCAAAGCCTACACACCATCGTTTTTCACGTCGTTAAAAAAAACAACATGAAAAACGACGTGAAAAAATAGAGCATGTTCGAAATTTTTAATGCCCGTTTTTCACGTCGTTAAAAATGCTCTGGAGCATACACACGATCGGTTTTAATGCCCATTTTTAAAAATTGAATTTTTAACGGCATGAAAAACTATCGTGTGTATGGGGCATAAGGCCCCTTTCACACGGGCGGCTGTTCTGCCGCAGTTAAAAGCATGTTTCTTTCTTTTGAAATTCAAGACCCCAGGCACAGCGATCAGCTGCATTTGTACACTGCTTTTAGCTGCGTTTACATGCGGCTGCGTTTAGCTGCGGTTGGCCATTATTGTCATCCCCATAGCAACCATTTTTATTTTGAAGTGCTTCCTGTTGTTTTTTTCTTTTGTTCACGCTGCTATCCGCAGCTGACACAGTGCACTGCGATTACCTGCAGTTATGTGCAGATAGCTGCGCTACATCGCTCCTGGACGCATTCAATTCTATTTTTTTCTATTCGCACCGAACCGCATGTAACAAAATCGCAGCTAAACGCTGTGTGTGAATGGGGCCATAGGAAAGCATTGTGTGCTTTTAGCTGCGGTAGAAAACTAGAAAATCCGCAGCTAAAAGCACCATTCTATCCGTCCGTTTGAAAGGGGCCTTATAGAAATCAATCTCAAATCCTACTGAGTGAATATATGAAAAACAGAACAAGTCCAATGAGGTGAATCAATCCTCATGAATAACAGGCAGAGTCCACCACAGACAAGTGGTTGTTCTCAAGTGGATACTGATGATACACGCAGGTGCATGGAACATCCAGGGCCAGATTAAGAACATGATGTGCCTGGTGCTGAGGATTTTGGTGGGGCTTTTTATAAATAATAAATAAATAAATCATGCAAAAAAAAATTGTTATAACAAATTAAATTAAAGAGAGAAAGGGAGGATGAGAGAGAGAGAGAGAGAGAGAGAGAGAGAGAGAGAGAAAGGGGAAAGGGTAAGGGAGGGAGGATGAGAGAGAGAGAGAGAGAGAGAGAGAGAGAGAGAGAAAGGGGAAGGGGTAAGGGAGGGAGGATGAGAGAGAAAGTGGGGATGAGAGAGAGAGGATGTGCATGAGCATGCGTGGGAATGACATCAACGCAGCCCGGCCAAGGCAAGTGACAGAAGGCACAGAACCCAGAAGGAAGACCGGGTGAAGATGGAAGCGCCCGGCCCCGGCCGGGTTGATGACAGGGCAGTACTGGAGGGCTCAGTCTGACAATTTAAGTGTATTCTAATGTTCTAATATGCTGTGCATTCTTGTACGTTGTGGGATAAGCTACCTCAGGGCCTCTAAAAAGTAGTAATGTTAGCGAAGTTTACTACCGCTTTAATATCACAGGATCCCAGGAGCCTCTCATGGGGCCCCCTACTGACCCAGTGGCCCTTGGGCAGTGCCTAAGTGCATAGTTGTCAACATTTCAAAAATACACTAGTTGTCAACACTTTTTTTTACAAGTGCTATATTTAGAGTAGCTGAGATCCCCTATGTTCCTCTATACATCACAGTAGTAATCACAAAATTAAATGAGTACTAATAATGGGGCAGCACAAATATGAGGACTGAGAAGATTTCCTTTAGTTAAACTAACAAAAGCGTGCCCATTCTAGAGCTGGTAACATTGAGGATATTCAGTATAATTTTAAAGAACTGTTTTTGTGGGTAAGAGGCATATGGGAGGAGTATGGATGGTATAAAAGTGGGAAGTATGTGCAGGTGAGGGAGAGGAATGTGGAGGGACTAACAGTGGGCACTATGTACAGGAGAGGAGTGTGGAGGGTATGGCAGAATGTACTCACTGTAAGGCCTGACAGTTACAGTATGTACAGGAGAGGAGTGTGAAGGGTATGACAGTGGGCAGTATGCACAGCAGAGGAGTGTGGAGGGTATACCAGTGGGCAGTATGTACAGGAGAGGAGTGTGGGGGGTATGACAGAGGGTAGTATGCACCGGAGAGGAGTGTGGAGGGTATGACAGTGGGCAGTATGTACAGGAGAGGAGTTTGGAGGGTATGACAGTTGGCAGTATGTACAGGAGAAGAGTGTGGAGGGTATGAAAGTGGGCAGTATGTACAGGAGAGGAGTGTGGAGGGTATGACAGTGGGCACTATGTATAGGAGAGGAGTGTGGCGGGTATGACGGTGGGCACTATGTATAGGAGAGAAGTGTGGAGGGTATGACAGTGAGCACTATGTACAGGAGAGAAGTGTGGAGGGTATGACAGTGAGAACTATGTATAGGAGAGAAGTGTAGAGGGTATGACTGTGGGCACTATGTATAGGAGAGGAGTGTGGAGTGTATGACAGTGAGCAGTATATACAGGAGAGGAGTGTGGAGGGTTACGACAGTGGGCACTATGTACAGGAGAGAAGTGTATGACAGCGGGCACTATGTACAGGAGAGGAGTGTGTAGGGTATGACAGCGGGCACTATGTATAGGAGAGAAGTGTGAAGGGTATGACAGAGGGCACTATGTACAGGTAAGGAGGATGAAGGAATCTGGGAAGGAAAAATGTAAAGGTTTGTGGAAGGATGTTTAGGGACTGCGTAGTGGTTAAGCAGGCCATACGTGGATTGAAATTAAGCCAATTAAGCAGAGACCAGCCATAGTCGATCTATGTATGGGCTAGCTGGTTTTACACAAGTCAATCTATTAACCGACTTAAGTACAACCAGCCTGTCAGGTTTTTCCCAAAACAATCAGTTCTGCCAGCTATAGTTAGCAACACTGATCATTGTATTCACGGGCAGAACACAATAACACTGCAGGAGTGATTCCACCATCCACAGGTCAGCAGGTGAAAGGGTGTGTGGGGACAGGCTGGGGAGAGATACTAGTCAGTCCCTGGGAAGGCACTGGCTAGTATCAGAGCCAGATACACACAGCTTACATACGGCACGATCGTTAGAGCGAGAGCAATAATTCTAGCACTAGACCTCCTCTGTAACTCTAAACATGTAACCTGTAAAAAAAATGAAAGCATCGCTTAGTATACAAAAAAAATCGTGCTAACTTTAGTGTTTTTTTTTTATGAATGAAACAGTTTCTTTCCAAAAAAAAACACGTTTGAAAAATTGCTGCGCAAATACCGTGTAACATAAAAAGTTGCAAAGACCACCATTTTATTCCATAGGGTATCTGCTAAAACAATATATATAATGTTTGAGGGTTCTGAGTAATTTTCTAGCAAAAAAATGATGATTTTTACATGTAGGAGAGAAGTGTCAGAATTGGCCTGGGTGGCAAGGGGTTAATTAACATAAGTAATATGCAAATAATTATTATAAGCACTGTGAGCTCATCCTCTCAGTCTGCTGCAGACTGGCCACTCTGTATGTAGCTTCTGACCAACTGCGCAAGCAGCCCCGTATCTCCGGAACTATAAATGATAGCAGCCCCACATTTTAACCAGTGGTGGGGTAGGTTTTTTTTTTTGGGCAAATGGGCCTATCTTGAGAAAGGGGCCTGGAGCTGCAGCTCCAATAGCCCCTATGTTAATCCGGCCCTGGGAACATCCAGAGGAATAGGTCATCCAATCAATGATAAGAATGTATACTCTTACTGCAACGGGGGGACCCGAGTGTCAACGACAACGAGTCAGTAAAGCATGGGTGTCCAGATCGGCAAGTCGACCAAATGATCAAAGAAGCCCAGGAAACCCTGGAAGCGACTTAGAAGGATCTTGTAGGTGACAGCAAAACTGGAAGGCTGATGACCAAATTGGATAGCCAAAAAACTCACACCCAGTGGGGTATGCAAAGAAAAAATGCCTCCAATGGTGTAGGTAAAAAAAAGGAGGTTTTTATTTTTTAAAAAACACATACATAGATAAAATGTGATTACAGGATAAAAGCAGTGCAGGGAGCAATGAACCAAGCCCGACGCACTTCGTCCTAATGGGACTTCTACTGGCAGAGATCCCATTAGGACGAAACGCGTCGGGATGGTTCCCCTGATGAAGTCACGTGTTCACTGACGATACGCGTAGAGGCGTAGAGGCACCGGAAATGACGCAGGTGAGCTCGGCGCTCGTGGATTGATATGCTTTGTTTACGTTTGTAATGTGAGTACCCCAATAATGTTTTACATGTAATAAACACAAACTTCGTTCAAAACATACTACACTATTCTGGGATTCCTTTTACCTTCCCCCTGTTATTATACATGCACAGCATCTGGAGATCCAACATACTATGGACGCGATAGCCTCTCTTCACTCCCAGGGACCATACCCACACCCTCAAAAGGGACCTACCAGGCAGGCTGGACCACGCTTGATTCCTTCAGGCTTTATTTACATGCTGTAACCTCACAGCAGTGAGGTAAGGGGCCATCCATTCATTTCAGCAGAAGGCACTGAGGAGCCATAATCTTGCACTTATCACTTTATGTGCGATTGCACATCTTTGGACTTTTTATGATATCACCACATTCTGTGATTCATCACATTCACTCATGCACATTTGCATCCTTTTTGTGTTAATTTGTGGAAATTTTTCACAGTATATGTTTTAACACGTATTCACATGATTTTCAGTTCTGATACGAGGATTTTCTGATACTGTGCAATATACCTTTCCAGTACTTGTAGTCCATTTAGGCACTACAGTACATTGTTTTGCACTTTATTTCGATTGCCACTTGCACAATGTTTTGCACTTTACACTGTTTTCATCATCTACTTTTACCATTGATTTTATGCATTTGTCTTTTAGGATCATTTAAGCATTTAATTTATCAACAGCTCTACCTTTTATATACACATTTCACACACCCCCTTGTTTTTGAATTTTTGTCACATTCTTATGTAGCAGCTCCCTCTTTTATCCTTTCACTTTTGGTTTAGCGCTAGGGTTGTCCCGATACCACTTTTTTAAGACCGAGTACAAGTACCCATACTTTTTTTCAAGTACTCGCCGATACCGATTACTGATACTTTTTTTTAATCTCATGTGACAGTGGCACATGTGTCAGTTTTTTTTTTTTTACAATTTTTATTTTTATTTTTTTACATTTGTAGCGGCCTCCTCACTCCCCTCTTTGCATCAGCTCGTCTTTCTCTTGTCTAGGGGTACCTCAGAGGGGAGAGAGCGGGGTCACCACGCCAAGCCTTCACCACAGATGTCTGTGCGGTGTAAGCAAAGTTCTTTCTCTACCTTCGGGTCAGTGTTGTGCACCTGGAGTTACCTTGAACAATGTCTACCAGAAAAGAGCCCCACACCATTAAAGTCCAACACTCCTTTATTCTTCTCGAGTGAACAGCACAATCAGTTAGACTCCCTTAAAGAACAGAACAAACAAGGAGGTGTGGATGCGAGTAGGCCCAGACACAATGAACTCTCCACTTTCCTCCCTGAAAGTGGGCTGAGGTCTCCGAGGGGGGGGGGGGGTTTCCTTCCAGGCGGTCTCCGATGGGAGGCTCATCTGTCACTGGCAATCTGCTGCACCCGGTCTTCAAGTGAGTATCTCCCCCGGTCCATTACGCCTTCCGGATTCGGGTACCCAATCCCTGGGTTCCCTAGGACCTCCTTCCCTCGCGGAACTCAGTGTTGGGCACTGAGCTCCAGATCTCCATCCGAGTACCTCACCCCAGGCTAAAGGTGCCTGGGATGGAACACGACCTCCGGATGTCCTCTAGACCTAGGCCGCCTAGAGGACCGACACGAACCACCGCCCTCAGGCTGAAGGTGCCTGGGACTCGCCCCCTGTGACAAAGATGGCCGGCCCCTTTATACCCTCTCCCAGCAAGCACGGCGGGTTCCCCGCCCCACCATACCGCTGCCGAGGGAGGACAAAAAGGAGGCATGGCACACAGCCATGGTTCAACCCCAGCCCAGGGCGACAGTGGCACCTGCTGGGCCGCAAGGAACTGCACATCGCTGGTGTCTCTGCCAGTTTTAAATAGAGAGAAAAGTGTATACCCGCTACACATTTTTTTTTATTTTTTACAATCTATTTTATTTAGTTTTTGTGTTTTTTTTACAATGCTTTCTTTTTTTAAAGGGGGTGGGGGATGGACAGTGTCAGTGTGTTTTTTATTTTATTTTTATTATTTTTTACAATTATTTCTTTATTTATTGCAATTATTTTTTTTTATCAGCCCTGTTGGAGGGCTTTGGTGAGATATCAGGGGTCTTAACAGACCCCTGACATCTCCCATTTGAGACAGGGAAAGGGATTGAGGACACAGATTCCCCAGTCCCTTTCTCAGCAGCCTCAGCTGCACTGAAAATGAATGGAGAGAAGACAGCGGCTCCTCTCCATTCATAAACTGAAACATTGTAAACACAGGTTACGATATTTCAGTTATGTGAATGTACAGAGTCAGTGACCACTGACTCTGTACATTCGGAAAAGGAGCCGGATTTACCGGCTCCTACCTACGCTCTCCATCCTGACAGATCGAGGGGGTGGAGGAGGAGAACGGAGGGGGACACCAGTACGGAGGGGGACAGCAGCATGGAGGGGGACAGCAACATGGAGGGGGACAGCAGCATAGAGAAGGACACAGAGGAGAACGGAGGGTGACAGCAACATAAGGGGGACACCTGTTCGGCCAGGAGAAGAAGCAACGCCTGCAACGAGAGCTGCCCAGGAGGGAAGAGATGGCGCAGACAGATGCAGGCGGAGCGGACGGATTGCCCTGATTGCAGATGGAGGGGATTAACGGGAGCCGGTGCGAAGAGCGGGGAGCAGTGTGAGTACCGAGGCTGGCCTGTGCATCTGGTGTGGACAGCAGGGAGCAGTGTGAGTACCGAGGCCGGACTGTGCACCCAGTGTAGAGAGCAGGGAGCAGTGTGAGTAGCGAGGCCGGACTGTGCACCCAGTGTAGAGAGCAGGGAGCAGTGTGAGTAGCGAGGCCGGCCTGTGCACCCAGTGCAGAGAGCGGGGAGCAGAGTGAGTACTGAGGCTGGCCTGTGCACCCAGTGCGGAGAACGGGGAGCAGCGTCAGTACCGAGGCCGGCCTGTGCACCCAGTACGGAGAGCGGCGAGCAGTGTGAGTACCGAGGCCGGCCTGTGCAGCCAGTGCGGAGAGTGGGAAGCAGTGTGAGTACCGAGGCCGGCCTGTGCACCGGGGGGGTGGTGTCGGTGGCGGTATGTGTGAGTGAGGGGGCAGGTTTGTTTGCTGGACAAATGGCTATAATTTTTTTTTTTTCTATAGTAAACAGATCATTATTTGTTCTCCCAGTCCCAGTCCTTTCCTGATGGTCTTAATACTCCTCATCATCATATGGACCCTTTTTTATTTTTATTTTATTTGTATTTAATTTTTTATTTTTAGACCCGCAGGGGTACAAACTAGTAATCCCAAAACACCATGCCTTTGATTTTTTTAGGCTCAGCTTTTGGGTCTTTGAAAAGGCGAGGATCTCGAGAAACTTGCAATCTATGGCATGAGATGAACGTTGAGTAAGAAGTTAAAGCCACGCCGCAGTTACGCCCAATCTCCTGAACCACTTTAAAGCCATGATTTTTTTCATTTTTTGTTGGAGCGTACCTTTAAAAAGAAAAAAGGCATTACAGCAAAAGTCAATATTAGCAGCGATTCAAAAGCCTGAGTGCAGCCTGTGTTCTTTCAGATTAAGAACGGTGAAAATAACACCACACAGGGGCCGGTTTAATGACTTGGGCACCTGGCGTGAAGGAGTGGGCACATGAAAAGGCCTGCGCTGGAAGAGATAGGTGAATGTTCCATTGGCTGAATAAACCCCAAGCGCTAAGGATGATGTAAATCAGGATGGCGATACTCAGATTCCATAATGTTTCTGGAGCAGCCAGAAGAGGCCGTGTGCTCGTCTGATAAGATTACCGCAACACCTGAATGTTCCATTGAAGTCCGCTTAACGTTCCCTAAAAGACTTAAAAAATAGGATGTGTCACCATTAAAACCAGCGTGTCATTTTTATCACTGGGATCGCACTATAGTACGCCTGGCAAGACGTGAAGCATCTGGAATGCTTAATATATACAGATAAGAAAATATATTTCCGGGCTGCTGGCCCATAGCTCAGTCTATAGCGGTCTGGAAGGAGACGATTGCACTGTACAGAACAGTCAGGAGACACTCCGAGATTTGTAGACTAATCAGCAAGATTCAAACCATTCACAAAGCCGGCGAGTATGGTAGCATTATATGGTGCGGAGTGATAAACCCAATCAGTTTACTATTGTCATCAAAGCTAGGCATGCATTTGTCTGCATTTGTCTGGGCCTGTCATTGAAAGGACATTAAAATAAAAAAAAATTCAAAAGACGTTACAGTGACTCAAAAATAAAAATGTAAAATAAGTTCTTCACTGGAAAGAAGATGCTTAAAGTGGTATTAAACCCAAAAACAAAAATCGTATATATTGTAGCTTACCAAACCTTAAATTTGGGGACTACGGGGCCCAATACAGCCTACCTGACACAGCTCCCCCCCCCCCGAAAGTGACTGAGGACATACAGTAAGTTTATCAGTCCCTTTCTCTGTAGCCTCAACTACACAGATGAATGAATAAGAAGCACTCTGAGGCTTCCGGCTCATTCACAGTTTACTATGCTTCAGTGATGAATGGACACAAGCGTGATTGGTACTGATCACTTACTGTGTTCATTCAGAAAAGAAAGGGGCCTGTAAATGACATATTTACTGGTCCTTCACCTGCTCTCCATCTTGAAACATGCCTGCAGCAGCAGGGAGAGGAGAGGACAGAAGCCAGGAGCACTGCGGGGGGGGGGGGAAGGGGCACACACAATGGGGGCCCGGACAGCAGATAGAAGGGGGGAATAGTGCCTAGAACCAATTCCCCTGCAGTGCAGCTGAAGGGAGAAAATGGCAGCGTTGCAAGGGGAGGAAGAAGATGATCAGTGTCTGCAGTAGGACAGTACAGCCAACCCTCCTGCTCAGCAGATGCCTGGGCCCCCCTTTTTTGAAGTGATGGGGCCCGGGCCCAGTACAGGAGGGCTGGCTGTACTGCCTTATCAGCAGCCCTGTTTTAACCCAGTGATGGGTCCAGTAGCACACTTCCTGTTTTATCTGGGGGGACCAGCTTCCGACCATGTGACTACTGTGACAGTGGTCACATGATCACTGGTCCTTCGAACCCCCTGGGCCTTCTATTTAAAAAGACCCCGGGAGAATGGGGGGGGGGGTTTAGAGCTGAACTTTGGGGAGATATGTGTAGCAGGGTGCTAAATTTAGGGGAAGTGTTTGGGTGGTAGTTATGCCCAAACACCCTAATTGTTAGAGTTCTTGCAACCATTTTTGTCCAAAGGTAGAGTGTCGGTGTGTAGTTCCCTGTGGCCTGCAGGTGGCGCTGCCATAGTAGGCCAAGGTTGAACCGCTGATACAGTGCTGTGCCTTATGTGTCCCCTCTCAGCAACCATGCAGTGGGTGTGGTCTACCTGCTGGACATGCTGGGAGAGGATATAAAAGGGGCAGACGCTGCCTGTTCGGGGTTCTCGTTCCTGTCCGCCCTGGGCACCTTTAGCCCAGGGGCGGGTCTGCGGTTCGTTGTCAAGGGTCCCAGGCACCTTCAGCCCTGGGACTGCAACAAAGGTCTAGGCCCAGCACTGCCCAGTCTGTGCGCTACATATGAAAAACACAAACGATGAATAAAGATATTTTTAATTAACAATAATGAAATGTATTTTGAAAAGAGAATTATGGAGTAAATAAGAATACAAACATCCATACTCACCTTGTACAGCATTGGTGTGACACTGCAGCTGTCCCATGCCAGACGGTTTTCTGTCTGCTTGCAGCAGAGAGCAGCAGTAACTGTCAGCCAATCCCCATTTGTAAGCTCCGGTGGGTGGGGTGAAATGTGTTGGGGGCGTGGGCTGGTGGGGTCGAGGCTGAAACTACCATTCACTATCACACAAAAGGCTTTGACTTGATGTGCGGCTCCCGGGACACCTATCACTCCCTACCATTACTTGGAGCATAGATGAGCTCCCTTCCCTGCCAGCACTCACATCGGTGGGCACAGGACTTCATTCCCATACAGCCTGAGCGGCTCACACAGATATCTTGGTTCGAACTGTCAGCCAATGCCTCCCTCTGCTTCTCCAGTGCTCAGTGGGGTGCCAGGCAGTGGAGGGGGTGGGCAGGGCTGGCTTCTGCTCTCAGCCACACTCAATCAGGCATCTGGGTGGATCCTGCCAATATTGTTGGGATCCTTCCTGGACTTGGTGCAACTCTGCCCCATCAGTGAATAATAGACTCTGGTTCACAGGGGTACATTAGTAAATGCATTCCTGTGACCCAGAGAAGAGGTATAGCCCAAAAAAGTTTGGCAACACTTCTCTTTCAGATGCAGCTAATGTAAGTATCTGAATTTGATTTGGTATCAGCTTTTTTCTAATTCACTTGATTGTGAGAGGGAGTGGCAGGACAAGGAGCCAATCAGGTGTGTGACATGTACATAGTTAACATGAATATGCTGACAGGAAGAGAGAGAGCAGAGTGAACAAAGGGTGAACTACTGCTGCTCCTACTCTGTCCAATCACAGGCTGAGGGCGGGGAGGTGACCAAACTTTTTTTATTAAATGTAGGAGAGCAAAGTCAGGTCAGCAGGTGGGCTGTAAAGTCTTGAATAAAAACAAATTCACCTTCACCTTTATGCCCCATACACACGATCGTTTTTCATGCCGTTAAAAATTCCATTTTTAAAAATGGGCATTAAAAATTATCGTGTGTATGCTCCAGAGCATTTTTAACGACGTGAAAAACGGGCATTAAAAATTTCGAACATGCTCTCTTTTTTCACGTCGTTTTTCATGTCGTTTTTTTTAACGACGTGAAAAACGATAGTCTGTATGCTTTAACGACGTGAAAAAAAACACGCATGCTCAGAATCAAGTATGAGACGGGAGCGCTCGTTCTGTTAAAACTAGCATTCGTAATGGAGATAGCACATTCGTCACGCAGTAACGGACTGAAAAGCACAAGGCTGAAAAGCGCGAATCGTTGCTCAACAAACTTTACTAACATGAAGGGTGGCGCCATCCGAACGGAACTTTCCCTTTATAGTGCCGTCGTACGTGTTGTACGTCACTGCGCTTTGCTTGATCGTTTTTTAAAATGATCGTGTGTACGCAAGACAGGCTTGAGAGGAAACATGAAAAAAAACTACGTGAAAAACGGCAAGAAAAAAAATGGCAAGAAAAACGATTGTGTGTATGGGGCATTAAGGGCGAATTAACACTAGAATAGACAGTTTTACCTCTCCGGCAGCTATCTGTTCCTGACTGCGGTAGGTGGCAGTGTGGTGCACGATTCAGTGCATCACGCAGCTCCATTTTTTTGTACAAACTTTATTTGAAGTGTGCAAAAGTACACTTCATTCATGTGGGTAGCACTCTCACCTAGCAGTAAAAAGGGTCGCTGGTTGGAATCCCAAACACGACACTACCTGCATGGAGTTTGCATGTTCTCCCTGTGCCTGCGTGGGCTTCCTCAGGGTACTCTGGTTTCCTCCCTCACTCCAAAGACAAGCTGGTAGGTTATTTGGCTTCTGTCTAAATTGGCCCTAGTATATGAATGTGAGTTAGGGACCTTAGATTGTAAGCTCCTTGAGGGTAGGGACCGATGTGAATGTACAATGTATATGTAAAGCGCTGCGTAAATTGATGGCGCTATATAAGTACCTAAATAATAATAATAATAATAATAATAATAATAATAATGTACAGCAGCCCGATGCGCTATGCCATAGAGTGCCATGCGGTTTTATACTGCAGCAGCTCTGGGCTGTGTTGTGGTTTGCATGGGACACACAGAAAACAATTGTTTCTGTGTGTCCTGGTAGTGACAAACATTTTACAATGCAGTAAAGTGGTTGTCACTGTACTGTGTGTGAATTCACCCTAAGGCTGCATTCACACCTGAGCATTTTGTAGCTTGAAGCTTAAAGCTCAAAAACGCTGGAGGAGGAAAAAATGAATGATTCTCTATGGAGATGGTTCACATCTCCACTCCATGTCGCCTGAAGCCAAATGCCTGAAGCTCAAACAAGTTCTGGAGCTTTTTTTTGTCGCTCAAATCGGGGAGATTTGGTTGTTTTTGGCACGTTTTTATTCCCATAGAAATGAATGGAAATGCGCCATTCATGCGTTTTTATGCGTATTTGCGTGTTTTGTTGTGCGTTTTTGCGAAATTTTCTGCTCAAATTAATTTTTTTACAAATAAAATAGTAATAATATATGAATAAATAAATGTAAAATAAATACCGTATATACTTGAGTATAAGCCGACCCGAGTATAAGCCGAGGTACCTAACATTACCCCAATAAACTGGGAAAACGTATTGACTCGAGTATAAGCCTGGGGGGGGGGGGAAATGCAGCAAAAAAAAGAGGGTCAACAATGCCCATTTGCACGCCTCACTGTGCCCATTGCAACCTCATGGTGCCCATTGCCACCTCACTGTGCCCAACCTTACTGTGCCCATTGCCACCTCACTGTGCCCAACCTTACTGTTCCCATTGCCAGCTTACTGTGCCCATTGCCACCTCACTGTGCCCAACCTTACTGTGCCCATTGCCAGCTTACTGTGCCCATTACCACCTCACTGTGCCCAACCTCACTGTGCCCATTGCAGCCTCACTGTGCCCATTGCCATCTCACTGTGCCCAACCTTACTGTGCCCATTGCCACCTCACTGTGCCCAACCTTACTGTTCCCATTGCCAGTTTGCTGTGCCCAACCTTACTGTGCCCATTGCCAGCTTACTGTGCCCATTGCCATCTCACTGTGCCCAACCTCACTGTGTCCATTGCAGCCTCCCTGTGCCCGAGTCAGTGTACCTGAAATTCTCCTTAGACTGCGAGCGGCGTCAATTGTTTAAATATCGCGGCTTCCTCCTGGTCCTGTTCCGTGATTTCCAGCAAACACTGTGTTGAGTGTTCCGCCTATCATGGAGGTCCCCTCATTCTCGGACTCTGTTTCCCAGCAGGCACTGCGTTCAGTGTTCCACCAATCACGGACGTCTTTTCATCCTCGGACAAGAGAACGTCCATGATAGGCGGAACACTGAACACAGTGTCTGCTGGGAAACGGAGTCCGAGAATGAGAGGACCTCCGTGATAGGCGGAACACTCAACACAGTGTTTGCTGGAAACGCCTATCACGGAACGGGACCAGGAGGAAGCCGTGATATTTAAACAATGGACGCTGGCCGCAGTATAAGAAGATTTTCAGGTACACTGACTCGAGTATAAGCCGAGGGGTGTATTTTCAGCCCTAAAAAAAGGGCTGAAAAACTCAGCTTTTACTCGAGTATATATGGTACACAAATAACTAAAAATCATCATAAATAAGTTAAATAAATTATTAATATGTACTAATACCTTAATAAATAATAATAAACACCCAAACTCGAACAAAAAAAATACATTATTAATGATAATAATAATAATAATAATAAAATAACAATAAAAAATCCAAACTCGAATAAAAAATTACATTATTATAATAATTTATTTTGTGTTAGGGTGTTTGGTTATTTATTATTTAATTTTTTTAAGGGGTAAGGGTTAAAGTTATGGGTTAACTACAGGTCCTTCTCAAAAAATTAGCATATTGTGATAAAGTTCATTATTTTCTGTAATGTACTGATAAACATTAGACTTTCATATATTTTAGATTCATTACACACAACTGAAGTAGTTCAAGCCTTTTCTTGTTTTAATATTGATGATTTTGGCATACAGCTCATGAAAACCCAAAAATCCTATCTCAAAAAATTAGCATATCATGAAAAGGTTCTCTAAACGAGCTATTAACCTAATCATCTGAATCAACTAATTAACTCTAAACACCTGCAAAAGATTCCTGAGGCTTTTAAAAACTCCCAGCCTGGTTCATTACCCAAAACCGCAATCATGGGTAAGACTGCCGACCTGACTGCTGTCCAGAAGGCCATCATTGACACCCTCAAGCAAGAGGGTAAGACACAGAAAGAAATTTCTGAACGAATAGGCTGTTCCCAGAGTGCTGTATCAAGGCACCTCAGTGGGAAGTCTGTGGGAAGGAAAAAGTGTGGCAGAAAACGCTGCACAACGAGAAGAGGTGACCGGACCCTGAAGAAGATTGTGGAGAAGGACCGATTCCAGACCTTGGAGGACCTGCGGAAGCAGTGGACTGAGTCTGGAGTAGAAACATCCAGAGCCACCGTGAACAGGCGTGTGCAGGAAATGGGCTACAGGTGCCGCATTCCCCAGGTCAAGCCACTTTTGAACCAGAAACAGCGGCAGAAGCGCCTGACCTGGGCTACAGAGAAGCAGCACTGGACTGTTGCTCAGTGGTCCAAAGTACTTTTTTCGGATGAAAGCAATTTTGCATGTCATTCGGAAATCAAGGTGCCAGAGTCTGGAGGAAGACTGGGGAGAGGGAAATGCCAAAATGCCTGAAGTCCAGTGTCAAGTACCCACAGTCAGTGATGGTCTGGGGTGCCATGTCAGCTGCTGGTGTTGGTCCACTGTGTTTTATCAAGGGCAGGGTCAATGCAGCTAGCTATCAGGAGATTTTGGAGCACTTCATGCTTCCATCTGCTGAAAAGCTTTATGGAGATGAAGATTTCATTTTTCAGCACGACCTGGCACCTGCTCACAGTGCCAAAACCACTGGTAAATGGTTTACTGACCATGGTATTACTGTGCTCAATTGGCCTGCCAACTCTCCTGACCTGAACCCCATAGAGAATCTGTGGGATATTGGGAAGAGAAAGTTGAGAGACGCAAGACCCAACACTCTGGATGAGCTTAAGGCCGCTATCGAAGCATCCTGGGCCTCCATAACACCTCAGCAGTGCCACAGGCTGGTTGCCTCCATGCCACGCCGCATTGAAGCAGTCATTTCTGCAAAAGGATTCCCGACCAAGTATTGAGTGCATAACTGAACATAATTATTTGAAGGTTGACTTTTTTTGTATTAAAAACACTTTTCTTTTATTGGTCGGATGAAATATGCTAATTTTTTGAGATAGGATTTTTGGGTTTTCATGAGCTGTATGCCAAAATCATCAATATTAAAACAAGAAAAGGCTTGAACTACTTCAGTTGTGTGTAATGAATCTAAAATATATGAAAGTCTAATGTTTATCAGTACATTACAGAAAATAATGAACTTTATCACAATATGCTAATTTTTTGAGAAGGACCTGTATTTATTTATTGTTACTTAGTATTAATTTATTGAAATTTGTTTTTTATTTATGATTTTTATTTATTTGAGTATTTATTTTACATTTATTTATTCATTTCTTATTATTCATATAATAATAAATAAAATAATAATAAATAACCCTAACCCCAACTCCTAATCATAAAAACATGGATGAGCGAGTTTGGGGTGGAGGCACTTGAGTGGCCTGCACAGAGTGCTGACCTCAACCTGATAGAACACCTGGATGAATTAGAGTGGAGACTGCGAGCCAGGCCATCCTTCTCGTCCAACATCAGTGCCTGACCTCACAAATGCGCTTCCGGAGGAATGGTCAAACATTGCCATAGAGGCACTCCTTGTGGACAGCCTTCCCAGAAGAGTTGAAGCTGTTATAGCTGCAAAGGGTGGGCCAACTCAATATTGAACCCTACGGACTAAGACTGGGATGGCATTAAAGTTCATGTGCGTGTAAAGGCAGGCGTACCAATCAGCCCATCCATAAGGGGCGCATGGGTGCTGCCCCCCCTATCCATGCGTCCAGCCCCTAATCCAAATGCAGGGCGCCAGATGCATGGATTCTAATGGGGGGAGGGGGGATGGGGGTTTGAAGCACGTGATTGAAGCCAGAGGCTCTAATAGGCTTCAAAATAGGGTGGGCTGTTGTGTGACACTAGCAAATTATTTGCAAAATATTTCGCTATTGTCACACTACTTCTCCTCCTGACCAATCAGGAAGCGGGTCTAAGACCCGTTTCCCAATTGGCTGAAAGGAGAATTTTAGCTGGACGCCGGGAGGAAGAGGGAGGAGATGCGAGGTTAGGAGATGCAGGGGAAGCTAGCCGGCCGCCTGTCCCTTGCCCAGAGGGAAGCCTGGGGGGAAGTGCAGGTGACCCGACCAGGGGGTGGCTGGCTGTACACTGTTTGCCGCCCTCCCCCTAAAAAAATACCACGCCACTGGTGCCAACTCCCAATACTTTTGACAATATAGTGTAGCTTACACTGAAGAAAGCATAAAAAACTCTTTGTTGTATAATGCTTTCTTCTGTGTAATCTGCTGTCATTATCACTATGATCTCAGAAAATAGGTGAGGTCTTTAACTTTTGGTTTGCTGACAAATATAGTTATTTTAGGCTGTACAGTCTGGCCAGATAAATCTCAGGACTGGATGGACAAAATACAAATTCTCTGACAGGTAAAACAGCTTCCATATATGTACAGTATTTAGCTATACGGCTTGTCTCCATAGGCAATATCTATCTACCAGTTGGTATTTATCTCTCGATAACAGTGAAGGTGACAATTTTCCATCGCCTTAAAATCCTTTATCTATAAAGTTAATAACTTACCTTGTTGTGCAATTTTCACGGTTTTATAACTGCTGGAGATGTCAGACAGCAGACACGTCTGTCATTTTTATGGCCTCCAGTGACACCATTTACTGTTATTAGGTGATAATGGTCTTTTTTATGGTACCCAGATATGGAAACCTGATTTGGCTATCTCTTCACGCCCTGTCTCGGAGGACTGTAGTAGCCTGTCTTATTATCAGCATCTGCAGTAAAAATTGCTTTGCAAAATTGTATATGTTTTGCACTGCTTTATCAAATTTCTATCTATTATTTATAAAATGCTCTGGGGACACTTGGAAAGTTGGCTTCAGCAGGCTGGAGTCAGGTTCTGTGCCACTTAGTTTTATATTGGTTACCTACAGAGGTAGGCTGGAGGAGTTAGGATCAGGTGACACTCAGGGGCAAAGATGGAAGTAGGGTTTCCATGGCTGGGGGGTCTCTGTGTGTCTATTAATACTTAGCTTAGAGGAGGTTGGATAGTAGATATTACTTTATGTTGCTAACCCTTTGGGCATACGTGAGGCAGGGCTTTCTTAATGCATGGGCACCCCTGGGCACTGCCCAGGGGCCCCAGGTGCATGGGGGCCCCATGATAATCTTGCAATACATCATACTTGCCAACTGTCCCGGGACAGTCACGCTTTCTTCTAAGCTGTCCTGGGATGGCCGTGTCCCGAGCAGCATCCCATAAACTGTATTGTGCCCTCCTGATTCCAGTACTGTGCCCTCCTAATTCCCCCTGTACTGTGCCCTCCTAATTCCCCCTGTACTGTGCCCTTCTAATTCCCCCGTAATGTGCCCGCCTAATTCCCCCTGTACTGTGCTCTCCTAATTCCCCCTGTACTGTGCCCTCCTAATTCCCCCTGTACTGTGCCCTCCTAATTCCCCCTGTACTGTGCCCTCCTAATCCCCCCTGTACTGTGCCCTCCTAATCCCCCCTGTACTGTTCCCTCCTAATGCCCCCTGTACTGTGCCCTTCTAATTCCCCCTGTACTGTGCCCTCCTAGCTCCCCCTGTACTGTGCCCTCCTAATTCCCCCGGTACTGGGCCCTCCTAATTCCCCCTGTACTGTGCCCTTCTAATTCCCCCTGTACTGTGCCCTTCTAATTCCCCCTGCACTGTGCCTTTCTGCCTCGCCCCACCTCCCCCCTTCCCGCCCCCGTACTGTGCCCTTTGTCTTGATTAGTCTTTAATTCATGGCATGTTTTCTTATTGATATCCCAGGCAGTGAAAAAAATATACTGACACCAAGGCCTCTTTCACATTGGTGGCCAGGGGGCAGTAAAATTAGGCAGTTAAACCATGGTTTTACTGACCCCCCTCTCCTCCCCAACCACCCATTGAAAGACTAAAATACAGCAGGAGGACCTGTTCAAAATGTTTTGAGTTGTGGCAAATTTAAAATAGAACTATAGGCAAAACTTTTTCCTGGTGCCTCCACGGCAGCATACCTCTGATAAGCTCCACCTTGAGCCCCTCCCTCAGAACCAGTGAATATTAAAAAACAAAAAAGGACTCGGGTACCCCCAGCATTCTCCTTTTTTTCCTCATACCTCATGGTCAGTGAATAGCGGCTGGGCGGCCTTATCTCTGCCAAAGGCCTGAGTTCAGTGGCTCCCGGGTGAATAGAATAAGGGAGGGTTATAACCCCTGTTGGTTTATTTCTTTTCCCTTCACTTCCTCTCCAATAGCCTAAACAAGAAGTGAGAGGAAATCCCTGCAAATTAAAGGAATCCCTTGGGGACCCCCAGGGCAGCAGGATTAGTGTCCCCATTGGAAGATTTCCCCTCTGTTACTTTTCTGGGGACAACCCAAAATTTGGGATATTCAGTTACTTTAACTTTCTATGATAATGGTAAACAGGACAAACAGAGAGGGTGAATCTCCTTAATGGGGGGCGCAGACAGCAATAAAAACTGACAGGGGTTCTAATCCATCTCCACTCTATCCAAAACAAGAAAAAAGAAAAGTTTTGCCAGGCGCAGTTTTTGTCAAACTCACTCATTCAACTCAATGTGGCCACGCCGCAACAACAAGATAAACATTTGGCTCACAGTTGCGGCGCATTAGTTCTATTGTAAGTTGCCCCCTGAATGCATTGATGGTGTCAGTAGGGGGAATGGTGCTCCATCATTTGTGGAATAGTGCCCCAAGGGCCAGATAAAGGCAAGCAAAGGACCACATCAGGCTCCCGGGCCGCAGTTCGGAGACCACTGGCCTACAACATTTGTAAGAAGAAGAGTAAATTCCCTAGCACAGCCGCATCACTCCTTGCACATCATAACCCTCTCTTTATCTGGGAGTATCTAAATATTCTTTGTGCTGACCCAGCTCTTCCACCCCTCTCTTCACCTCCCTACATACCTTTGTATGTAGCTTCCAGGTGTCACGTATCTGATGGTGGTGAGCCTGATATAGCAGAGGGAGGCCTCCCTTACGGCTCCTACTCGCGGCCCCTGGTAAGGTAACAGAAGGCACAGGAGTGAGGAGTGGTACGGGTGCCTGGCAGGATCAACAGCGGTGGAAGAAGTCCAGACGTCCAGGAACTCCTCAGGAACTGGGAAACAGGAGCTGAAGCAGCTGACAGGTTTGACAGACAGGAGCTGGAACACTGGACCGGAACCAGGAACAGACAGGCACAGTTCACCAGACTGGAACAGTTTGGACTGGAACCAGGAACAGACAGGCACAGTTCACCAGACTGGAACAGTTTGGACTGGAACCAGGAACAGACAGGAACTGTTCAGCAGACTGGAGCAGACTGGACTGGAACCAGGAACAGACAGGAACCGTTCAGCAGACTGGAGCAGGCTAGACTGGAACTAGGAACAGACAGGAACCATTCAGCAGACTGGACTGGAACCAGGAACAGACAGGAACCGTTCAGCAGACTGGAGCAGACTGGACTGGAACCAGGAACAGACAGGATGGTCAGACAGGCCGGATCGGTTATCAGGCGGTCAGCAAAGGTACAGAGGTGCAGGCAGAAGAATAGTCACAACAGGCCAAGGATCAGGTGCAGGCGGATGGCTGGATTAGTCACAGGTAAGCCGGGGTCTTTCACAGGTTAAGTCACAGTTCAGGTTTCAGGTACACAAACGCTGTAGAGCAGACAGCGGGGACTGTATGTAACAGGCAGGCTTAAATAGCCCGTCTGGCGTCAACAGAGGTGCGCGCGCGCATGGCATCCGAGATCGTGGACCAGGGAGTCTGGGGCGCCTGTTACTGGCAGGATCTCCATCACATTGCCCACCCCCCAAGGGGCAGCCTCTGAATGCCCATCCAGGCAAACTGTTCAGGGTGAGACCTTTTAAAAGACTGTACCAGACTCTTAGCGTGGATGTTCCCCTCGGGCTCCCAAGAATTTTCTTCGGGTCCATACCCCTTCCATTTAATCAGAAACTGGTTCTGGTTCCTTCTCCTCCTGTAATCCAGAATAGCCTCCACTTCAAATTTCTCTTCCCCATCTACAATGACAGGGTCAGGAGTAACAGGCTTCGACTTGGGAAAGGATTGGAAATAGAAGGTTTCAACAGTGACACATGGAATACTGGATGGATCTTCAGTGAGTCTGGGAGTTCCAGTTCGTAAGCCACTTTGTTGATCTTCCTTCTAACCGGGAATGGTCCCAAGAACTTGGGGCCCAGCTTCTTTGAGGGACATGCCATCCTTAAAGTGGTTGTAAACCCCCAAAAAAATAAATACCTGCAAGACAAAGGCACAATGAGCTAGAATGACTAGCATACTAGCTCATTATGAATTACTTACCTTAGATCGAAGCCCCCGCAGCGGTGCTCGGACACCTCCGCCGCCATCTTGCCTCGATGTCCCTTCCATGTATCGCCGCTCCGGCGCTGTGATTGGCCCCGGAGCGGCGATGACGTCACACGCATGCGCGCTCGGGCCGGCTAAATCCATTCAGAAATCCAGCTACTATGCCGGCCCGTTAGTGCGCATGCGTGTGACGTCAGCGGCGCCGGTTTTAAAAGCAAATATCTCCTTAACCGTGTAGGTTAGGGAGATATTTCATACACCTACAGGTAAGCCTTAATCTAGGCTTACCTGTAGGTGCATGTTGTGTAAGTGGGTTTACAACCACTTTAAGTTCACTGTGGAAAGCCACACCAGGCCGCCGGGTACCAGTGTTAATTCGCCTCGTCTCTTCCTGTCAAACGTTATCTTGTTGTGCTCCTGAGTCCTGGTCATGGTTTCCTGCAAAAGTTTGTTATTGGAAGAGAAGAAATTTATTTTTTCTTGAACTGCTGGTACTGTACATTCGGGAAGGGAGTTGGGAAGAAACGAAGGGTGAAAGCCATAGTTGGCGAAGAATGGGGACTGTTTGGTGGCAGAGTGAATGGAATTATTGTAGGCGAATTTGGCCAATGAAAGCAGGGAAATCCAGTCATTTTGAGCAAAAGAAGAGAAACAGCGAAGATACTGCTCAAGAGTTTGGTTAGTCCTCTCAGTTTGCCTATTGGTCTGGGGGTGATAAGCGGAAGAAAATGACAGTTCAATATCCAGAGCCTTACAGAGAGACTTCCAGAATCGGGAGGTAAACTGTACCCCCCGATCTGAGACGATGTTGGCTGGTACCCCGTGGAGTCTGATGATTTCTTTATTGAATACCTGTGCCGTTTCAGGGGCTGAGGGGATGCCTTTCATCGGAACAAAGTGTGCCATCTTTGACAGATAATCAACTACCACAAAGATAGTGGTATGATCTTCTGCCGGGGGTAGCTCAACAATAAAGTCTATAACATCCTCCATGGTCTGTCTGGAACAGGCAAAGGTTTTAGTAGCCCCCAGGCCTTGGTTCTGTGAGTCTTATGCGGCGTACACACGATCGTTTTTCATGCCATTTTTTTAACCGACGTTTTTCTCGTCGTTTTTTTTCATGTTTCCTCTCAAGCCTGTCTTGCATCCACACGATCATTAAAAAAAACGCTCGAGCAAAGCGCAGTGACGTACAACACGTACGGCGGCACTATAAAGGGGAAGTTCCATTCGAATGGCGCCACCCTTCATGTTAGTAAACTTTGTTGAGCGGCGATTCGCGCTTTTCAGCCTCGTGCCTTTCAGTCCGTTACAGCGTGACGAATGTGCTATCTCCATGACGAACGCTTGTTTTACCAGAACGAGCGCTCCCGTCTCATACTTGATTCTGAGCATGCGCGTTTTTTTCCCCTCGTAAAAGCATACACACTATCGTTTTTCACGTCGTTAAAAAAAACGACATGAAAACGACGTGAAAAAATAGAGCATGTTCGAAATTTTTAATGGCCGTTTTTCACGCCGTTAAAAATGCTCTGGAGCATACACACGATCGGTTTTAATGCCCATTTTAAAAAATGGAATTTTTAACGGCATGAAAAACGATCGTGTGTACGCCGCATTATTCCTGATAAAAGTTGTGCAGGACTCCACAAATCTTTTACAGTCCTCACGTACCTGAGGCCACCAAAAGGTATGCTGTACCAGGTTGGTGGTTTTGGTTATGCCAAAATGCCTGGCTAATGCATGGTCATGACAATGTTCTAAAACGGATACTCGTAGGCCTTCAGGTATGTAGATCTTGTCCCCGTGCCAAAGTAAGCCATCTCTAGCCTGTAATTCTGGTTCAGAAAGAGGCGTTTGTTCTGCGGAAGCTTGGTTGATTCTGGAAAGCAGGTTTTCCTGAAGCAGGAGGAAATTTCCAGGAGCAAGAATGGTATCCGGGGGAGAGATTTCTTTGGATTTGTGGAACATCCGAGACAGAGCGTCAGGTTTGACGTTTTTGGAGCCCGGGCGGTATGTAACATGGAAAGAAAACCTGGAGAAAAAGAGTGCCCACCTGGCCTGTCGTGGCTTCAACCTTTTTGCAGATCTCAGATATTCCAGGTTTTTGTGGTCGGCGAATATCAGAATCGGATGGGCAGCTCCTTCCAGTAGGTAACGCCACTCTTCCAGTGCAGATTTAATTGCCAACAACAACTGGGTGGAGTAGGGCTCTGGTTCCCTGTTTGGTTAGTTGGGTAATTGGTGTAATAATGGCTGAGAACCCTGTAATGAATTTACGATAGAAGTTGGCGAATCCAACAAAACGTTGGATTCCTTTCTTGTCTGTTGGGACTGGCCAGTCCAGGATTGCAGCAATCTTCTGGAGGTCCATCTTGATGCCCTCACTGGAGATGATTAACCCCAAGAATGGTATGCTTTCCTGCTCGAATTCACATTTTTCAGCTTTCGCATGCAAGCCATGTTATCGCAGCCGGGCCAACACACTCTTGACATGCCCACGGTGGGATTCTAGGGAAGAGGAGAAAATTTGAATATCGTCTAGGTAGACGATGACGAATAAGTCCAAAAAGTCACGAAGAACATCGTTAATGAAATATTGGAAAGTGGTGGGGGCATTGCATAGTCCGAAGGGCATTAGCAAGAACTCAAAATGCCCAAATCGGGTACGGAAGGCAGATTTCCACTCATCCGTTTTCCCTGATACGAACCAGATTGTAGGCCCCATGGAGATCAAGTTTAGTGAAGACAATAGTGGCTCCCAGTCTCTAGCCTCGTACACACGACCGGTTTTCTCGGCAAGAACCAGCAAGAAAATTGCTGGCAGAGCTTTCTTGCCGAGTAAACCGTGCGTGTGTACGAGGCTTTCAGGTTTCTCATCAAGAAAACTGGCCAGGATCTCGACGAGAAAAATAGAGAACATCCTCTCTATTTTCTCGTCGGGATTCTCGTCGGCCTGTTTCCTGACAAGAAACCCGAGAGTGTGTACGCTTACCTGTCGCCGAGGAAACCCGCGCATGCGCGAAATGACTTTGACGCATGAGCGGTAGCTTCCTAGGCATAGGTAGGGTGTAGTAAGATGGCGGCAACGGCATTGAATGTGATGAGCGCACGCTCGTCGTAGTCGATGATGTCACCGCGTTCGTTCCATTCAAAAGAACGGCAGGTTCTTTTGAATCGAGCGTGTGTACACTCGGCCGGGACAAGATTCTTGTCAAGAAACTCGTCAGGGAAAAACGACAGGTTTTTTCCTGACGAGATTATCAGTCGTGTGTACTAGGCTTCTGAAATGGCTCTGGTACCAAGGGAAGAGGATAACGTTTTTTCACTGTAATCTTATTTAATTTGCGGTAGTCCATGCAGGGTCGGAGGGTATGGTCTTTCTTCTCAACAAAGAAGATGCCCGCGCAGGCGAATGAACCCCCTTTTTAAGTTCTCATCAACATATTCTTTTAACGCCCCCTGTTCCACCTCTGTCAAAGGAAAGATCTTACCAAATGGGATTTCAGCTCCGGGAAGTAGTTCGATGGGGCAATTGTAGGCTCGATGGGGTGGTAAAGTCTCTGCCCTTTAATTACTAAATACGTCAAGGTAGTCATGGTAAGTCTCTGGAATGGACTGATGGATTTCGGCCTCTGCGTCCAGGCACAGTAGAGTAGAAGGCTCATGGGAATTGTAAGAGCCACAGAACTGCTGGCAGTAGGGTGAAGAGAATGTGACTAACCCTGTAGCCCAGTTGATTGTGTGCTTGTAGCAAAGGCATACTGAGGATTACCGGAAACAGGGGGGAAGAGATTATGTCCAAAAGTAAAAGTTCTTGGTGAGAACTGGAGATTGTGACAGGTATAGGGGCAGTCTCTTGGACTACAGGTCCAGATTTAATAGCAGACCAATCAACCAGATGAATAGAGAGTCCTTGGGTCTTAGGAAGGAGAGGTATCTGGTGTTTGGCAGCAATAGATGGGTCCAAGAAACAGCTGCAAGCTCCGGAGTCAATAATGGCGGGGGTTTGCAGAGTCTTTCCTGGAAGTTGTAACGAAACAGAGAGGGCAAGATGAGATACAGTCTTAGTTAGGGGTTTTGATCAAGGGTTCCTTGTCAAGAGACATGGGTAGACACTTACTGAGCTTAAGTGGGCAGTTTCTGACGTAATGTTCAGGTTCTCCGCAGTATAGGCACAGATTGTTTGCCCGACGACGCTGACGCTCCTCCGGGGTCAGGGAAGGGCGAAGGACTCCAAGCTGCATGGGTTCGGGTGCATCGGACGTGGAAGCTGATGGTGCAACTGGTGCTGGGTGCAGGTGACTGGGAACCCTTGGAAGCATCCAGGTTTGGCGAGAGAAACCCGTAGCCTTTTCAGCCCTTCGTTCTCTCAGGCGTCGATCGATCTGTATGGCCAGGACGATTAACGCATTCAAAGTCTGAGGAATTCCAACCCTTGCCAGCTCATCTTTTAAAGAATCCGAGAGTCCCATGCGGAACTTGTGGCAGAGAGCGGCATCATTCCAGTTCGTATCTGCGCTCCACCGCCTGAACTCCTGCATCCCTGTTGAAAGTTGGGGGTCTTCATATAATTGGGCCATTGCGTCAAAGAAGGTGGTGAGATTGGTCAAAACAGCATCCTTCTGTTCTAGAAGACGGTGGGCCCAGGTTTGAGGGTCTCCGGTAAGCAAGGAGACCACAAACCCCACCTTGGTAGGTTCCAGCGAGAAGGTACGTGGTTGTAGGGCGAAGCACAGTTTGCAAGAATTGCGGAATGCCCTAAATTGGCTCAGATTCCCGGAGAATTTTTCAGGTGTTGGGACTCTAGGTTCCGGTGGGAGCATCACAACTGTTGGTGTTGATCCTGCCCCGGCTGAAGAGGTAGAAGCATGGGGGGAACCCTGGGCTCCAGTAGGGTTGGACAGGACCAGTACCCGTTCTTCCAGCTGGGTGTAGACTTGCTGGAGATTTTTAACTGCTTCAGTCAATCGTGCCAGGTGTTGACACAGTTCATCCATAGGCGAGGCTCCCTGCTCTGGCTCAGACATGGCTGTCTGCTACTGTCACGTACCTGATGGTGGTGAGCCCGATATAGCAGAGAGAGGCCTCCCTTATGGCTCCTGCTCGTGGCCCCTGGTAAGGTAACAGAAGGCACAGGAATGAGGAGTGGTACGGGTGCCTGGCAGGATCAACAGCGGTGGAAAAAGTCCAGACGTCCAGGAACTGGGAAACAGGAGCTGAAGCAGCTGACAGGTTTGGCAGACAGGAGCTGGAACACTGGACCGGAACAAGGAACAGACAGGCACAGTTCAGCAGACTAGAACAGCTTGGACTGGAACCAGGAACAGACAGGAACTGTTCAGCAGACTGGAGCAGACTGGACTGGAACCAGGAACCAGGAACAGACATGAACCTTTCAGCAGACTGGAGCAGGCTAGACTGGAACCAGGAACAGACAGGAACCATTCAGCAGACTGGAGCAGGCTAGACTGGAACCAGGAACAGACAGGAACCATTCAGCAGACTGGACTGGAGCCAGAAACAGACAGGAACTGTTCAGCAGACTGGAGCAGACTGGACTGGAACCAGGAACAGACAGGATGGTCAGACAGGCCGGGTCGGTTATCAGGCGGTCGGCAAAGGTACAGAGGTGCAGGCAGAAGAATAGTCACAACAGGCCAAGGATCAGGTGCAGGCGGATGGCTGGAATAGTCACAGGTAAGCCGGGGTCTTTCACAGGTTAAGTCACAGATCACTTTTCAGGTACACAAGCACTGTAGAGCAGACAGTGGGGACTATATGTAACAGGCAGGCTTAAATAGCCCGCTTGGCATCAACAGAAGTGCGCGCGCGTGCCTGCGCATGTGTGGTGGCACCCGAGATCATGGACCAGGGAGTCTGGGGCACCTGTTACTGGCAGGATCCCCATGACACCAGGGTAGGATAGAAAGGGAATATTAAAGAGTAGCCATTCTTAACCAGGGTTCCGTGAAACCCTAGAGTTCCTCCAGATGTTGCAAGGGGTTCCTTGAGCTGTGGCTGATTAACTTTTATATATGATGATGTCTCCATAGTTCCAGGGCCAACACCACTTGGTAAAGCTGCCTGTAAGAGTGGCATTCTGGCAACCATTATGAGGGGGCATTCTTCCTACTAACCTCCAATGTAAGGCTCATTTTTCACACTGTTTCCAGATAAAGTGGTTTTAGCAGGTGTTCCCCAAGACCTAAAAATATTTTAGGGGTTCCTCTGGGTTAAAAAAGTTGAGAAAAGCTGCTATAGACTGTCACTTATAAAAGCACTGACTCCATACAGTTGGTGTGCATTCTACATAGTGGGTCACGGACAGAGCGCCCTCTGGTTAGGGACCGATGGATTAGTGTAGGGACAGGTTCCTGTGGAGGATGGACAGAGTAGGGACTGTCACTGTGTCTCAAGCAGAAGCCTTCCTTTTTGAGGGGCCCCGTTGATGGTCTGCCTTCCAGCCACCTCCTCTGCTGGATGCTGTCAGGTGTCTATAGTGTGCATACATATCTCTTAACTGATTCTCTGTAAGTGCTTCTGTCCGGTGTGGCCATGTCTTCAGAGTTGTTGTACTTTCTCAGCATTATCACATTAATACATATTGCTACATCAACTGGTCAACGTGTGAGTTCTCTTCTCCTGCGGGCAATGAAACTGGGCACCATCAACCAACCAATGCTGACATCACATCCAAGATGGTGGCACCCAACAGCAGTCTCAGGGCTTTTGCATGTCTATGCAGGGTATGTTTTTCAGATAAATAACATGCATGAATATATTAAATGCACATATAATCTAATGGCTCTCCTTAATAAATTGGAGGTATTAGAACAATGGCTACAAATGAAATGCCCAATGCCTGTTGCTGGCCTTCCATATATCCTCTTGGCTCTTGGGTAATATATGAGAACGTGTGGGGCTCAATTGTTCCTTAATTCCAAAGATGGCTATATAGTGATCCATTCCAGCCTGGTACTTATCTGCCAAAGCTTGGGAAAGAATTTGCTTGAGCTCTATCTGTGGAACAATATTTAAATAGCTTTCAATTCTTGTCGACTGTGTCCAGAGATAAAACGCATTATTAAGATACTCCAACATTATTTGGCGCTTTAAGGTTTGTAAATGATAAGGATATAGGACAAGAGGATTATAAAGTAATTTAAGATAACTGCAGGCCTTGAACATCTCTTCAGTACAAGAGAGAAGGAAGGAGCACGACGTGCAGCACTGTATCCACTCTGCTCATTTAAACCGACTGAACTAATTAAGTGCAGTTCATAGTTAGCCTAAAAAATTCTAGTAAGCAGATTGCACAGTAATTAGAATTGATGGTTTATTTCTTTCACACAGAAATTGTCTTCTTCAACAAGGCTTTGCTGGTATTTCAGCACAGGGCACAGTTCAAAATAGAGTTTTACAAGCTAAATTGTTCTTGTCATCGGGCTCAAAGTCTAATGTCAAATTTCTAGTTTTTGCCAACAGATTAAAAGTTGGTACCTAAGTATTTTTATCATGTGTTATGTAGTGATCTCTTATTATTATGATACATTAGGGGCAGAGGCGTGGCTTGAAGCTTGTGGGCCCCGATGCAAACGTTGACCTGGCCCCTGGGCTGTTCTCACCCTGTGCTCCTCTCCATTCAGGAAATGGCTCACAGCTTGTCCCCAGCCAATGAGAACGGAGGGGTGTGGACCGTGGAAGGCAAAGTGGAAGCCCAGTTCTGGAGCGTGGCTGTGGGGCCCTTGGGCAGATCGGAGCTGGACTTTGTGGAGGATATGATAATATGACAGGGAGGCTGCAGGGGCCCCCTGGAGCTAGGGGTGGGGTTGCGGTTGTGACCCCTGCAACCCCTTATGCTACGCCCATGATTAGGGGTCAGCACCAGGGAGGGTTCTAATTACTTTGACGTCTTGTACCTTTGCTAAGGGCAGCAGAGTTATAGGAGGCAGCACCAAACGAACTAATACAAACCATATGGAATGTCCTCTTCACTAGAGTATTTAGCTAGTGTAGCGCTTTCCCCCACAGGAACCACTTAAGATGATGGGTTCTCTGTTCTGCCACATCTCTTTAAGCTGTTTGGTCTCCACTGACACATCTGGTTGAAAGCTGCTCATACCTTCACACCTGTGTAACTTAAGGCCTGGTTCACACCTATGAATTTTTCAATACATTTTCAGTTTTGCAGAAACACACTACAGTCCATTTAACATGGTTTCCTCTGGGTCATGTTCACATCTGTGCATTTTAGGGAAAGAGCCAGGGACTTTTTTCTGGTTTCTGGTTCCATACACTTTAATGGATCGAAAAGGTGTATTGAAAAACGCAAAAGTGCACCTGGAATATGCTTACTGCAACATGTATAGGTGTATACCAGGCCTACTTTCTGTGCACTATTATAGCGTGGTACAATTCTAACGCTTAGGCCTGGTTCACACCCATAGGAGTGCACAGCCTATTGCATTAGGGTGTGCACCCGAAAGCTCAAGCACACATACGTGTGTGTGTGTGTGTGTGTGTGTGTGTGTGTGTGTATGTGTATGTATATATATAGTCAAAAGTATTGGGACACCTACCTTTACACACACATGAACTTTAATACCATCCCAAGTCTTAGTCCATAGGGTTCAATATTGAGTTGGCCCATCCTTTGCAGCTATAACAGCTTCAACTCTTCTGAGAAGTCGGTCCACAAGGTTTAGGAGTGTGTCTATGGGAATATTTGACCATTCTTCCAGAAGCGCATTTGTGAGGTCAGGCACTGATGTTGGACGAGAAGCCCTGGCTTGCAGTCTCCACTCAAATTCATCCCAAAGGTGTTCTATCAGGTTGAGGTCAGGACTCTGTGCAGGTCAGTCAAGTTCCTCCACCCCAAACTCACTCATCCATGTCTTTATGGACCTTGCTTTGTGCACTGGTCCAAATAACATGGTGTGGGGTTGTTTTCCAGGGGTTGGGCTTGGCCCCTTAGTTCCAGTGAGGGGAACTCTTAAGGCATCAGCATACCAAGACATTTTGGACAATTTCCTGCTCCTAACTTTGTGGGAACAGTTTGGGGATGGCCCCTTCCTGTTCCAACATGACAGCGCACCAGTGCACAAAGCAAGATCCATAAAGACATGGACTTAGCAGGGGTGGTGGAAAATTAACTTCAAGTGCAATAATTCACATTAAAACTGTGACTAAGACATATACAATTAAGTGTAACAATCTAAAAAAAAAAAAAATTACAAAGTGCTATAATGGTGTGAACCTTCCAACTAAAAAGTTGTTGCACTTGAAGGTAATTTGTATTGTAATTATCTGTAGAGGGGTTTCCACCATCCCTGCTAAGGCACCACTGGTGGGTACTAATAGGCAGCACTGATGGGCACTAATAGGCTGCACTGATTGGCAGCACTGATTGGCAGCGTTGATGGACACTAATTGGTAGCACTGATGTGCACTGATAGGTGGCACTGATAGGTGGCACTGATGGGCACTGATATGCATCACTGATGGGTTCTGATTAGTGGCACTTATGGGCACTGATAGGCTCTGATTGGCAGCACTGATGGACACTGATAGGCATTACTGATGGGCACTCATATGCAGCACTGATGGGCTCTGACGGGCTCTAATTGGCGACACTGATTGGCAGCACTGATGGGCACTGATTGGCAGCACTTATGGGCACTGATAGGCGGCACTGATTTGCAGCACTGATAGGCAGCATTGGTTGGCACTGACAGCATTGGTTGGCACTAATTTACAGCATTGGGGGGCATTGATAGGCAGCACTGACTGGCACTGGTTGGTACTGATAGGCAGCATTGGTTGGCACTGAAAAGCAGCACTGGCACTGATAGGCAGCATTGGTTGGCACGGATAGGCAGCATTGGTTGGCACGGATAGGCAGCATTGGTTGGCACGGATAGGCAGCATTGGTTGGCACGGATAGGCACTGATAGGCAGAATTGGTTGGCACTGATTGGCAGCATTGGTGGGCACTGATTGGCAGCATTGGTTGGCACAGATAGGGGAGAGGGGGAGTTTCACATTCAGGAGATCGTGAGAATTGCCAGAGCTGTTCAGTGTATGAAACGGTCAGATAATGACACTATATGCAGGGAGAGACACCAGCTATTAAAAGTCAGCGGTGATGTAGGGGGTGGGCGGGACTGAACAGTTATTAAACACCAGCCAATGGGAAGGGTCTGGGTGGGCCACTACATTTATCTGGCTCCGCCACCTCTCTGAAGCAGCGAATCATTGGCTGGTGTTGATGGCGCTTGGTCCCGCCAACCCCCGATATCGTGGCCGAGTTGTGATGACTTACAACTCAGCCGCGATGTCGGGGGTGGGTGGGACCAAGCACCATAAACACCAGCCAATGATTGAGCTGCTTCATAGAGCGGGCGGAGCCATGTAAATGTAGCGGCCCGCCCAGACCCATCCCATTGGCTGGTGTTTGATGGCCGTTCAGTCCCGCCCACACCCGAAATCACCACTGACTTTTGACAGCTGGTGTCTCTCCCTGCATGTAGTGTCATTATCTGACAGCTTCATACACCGAAAAGCTCTGGCAATTCTCACGATCTGCTGCCTGTGAAACTGTTTCACAGGCAGCAGGGGCCACACACTCTCATGGATGCAGCATTTCTGGGGAGATCTCTGTAGACAGCACGGGGTGATTAGGGTGTGCCCAGGCACACCCGGCACACCCCGTGTGCACGCCTATGTTCACACCTATACATTTTGCAGTATGTATGCATATTCCTATGGGGCATCCATTGTTGGCTGCCCCCCCCTTTTCCCTGAAGCCACCGCTGGGAACCGATCACATTACATGACTGGTGCGCCTTGAGAATGGGTAAGTATAAGTATCGTCTTTCTACAGGGAAGATGTTTTTGAATGGATTGGAGTGCTTCTTGCCCAGTAATGCAGAAAATGGGAAGGGGTCTGAATATATTAGCAGATTGAGCAATATTACTGCAAGGCTTGCTTTAAAGTATATCTAAAGGCAATTTTTTCCTTGTCAAAAATATTTATTGTTTACACAATAATAAGTACATACATTGGTTATTTATGCAAGGATACAGATAATGAACTTTACATAAAGGTTTTTTAAAAATAAATAATGGATAACATAGAATATTTTAAGAGAATTAATTAGATCTTCACTAACTAGATAGCCGGTGAGTAGCATTGTATACATGACTACCGTGCCTTAAAGTATAATTAAACTACTGTCATATTAACTACATGAGTTGTGACCTAACAACTTAAACTTATTGTAGTGAAGAACAATATATCTATAATAAATAGGGAGAGTAAAGAAAAGAAAAGAGTAGTGAGAGAGAAAGAAAGGGCGATCCAAGAACCAGTATGATGCGTAATGATTACCATTTCTTAGGTACATGGGCTTTGCATTGAAGCGATTAATCAGCTACCATGGCAGAAGGACCTCATCATTGAAATCCGGAGGTAAATAGTGTTTTATCCAAGGGAGCCAACGTTTTTTGAATTTTGGGATTTGGTCCCCATCAGTGGCTATCATTTTGGCTTGTGGTGTTCATTCTATGAATTGTTTCTGCCAACCCCAAAAATGGGGATTTCCATGCTTTGGCTATCGTTTGTTTTGCTGCAGTTAGAAGTGAAATAAAAAGATTAAACTGAAAAAATGTTAAGCATTCCGGTTTTTAGATTAAGTAGTGCCGTAAACGGGTCTAGTTGTATCTGTTGTCGGAACATTTTAGAGGCCATTGCAAAGATTTCTTTCCAGAAAGATTGCACTATTGGACACGTCCACCATACATGCAAGTGAGTGCCCAAATCTGAACAGCCCCTAAAGCAAAGAGCTGAATGTGTAGGCGCAAACTTGGCCACTCTAGCAGGTACAAGGTACCACCGCGTCAGGACCTTGTAATTTGTTTCCATCCCGGTGACATTGGGCGAGGATGATTTTATGGTTGACCAAATCTTAGTCCAATCAGCATTGTCTAGGGTATGCCCCAGGTCCTCCTCCCATTTCCGCACATAGGTTGGTTTGTCATAATTGGGGTCTATAAGAAGTTGGGTGTAGAGGGTTGATATCATTACTCTGGCTAGTGGATCTTTTTTACAAATTTTTTCAAAATTAGATAATTGGGTCAGTGGTGTTGCAACTTGTAAAAGTGGAGAAAACATTTTTAATTTGGAGATATCTAAACTGTTCCGTTTCTGGTAAGTCGTGTTTCTCTCCGAGTGTAGAAAAAGGTACAACGTTTTTTGAAGTGACCAAGTCATGTAACGTCAGTATTCCTGTTTTTGTCCAAGCTTTAAAAGTGTTTGGGAAAATCCATGCCGGATAAAAAGCTGGATTTTTGAGAAAAGATAAGAGGGGATTGTGTTCCGATTGTAATTGGTGTTTAAATTTATCCCAAAGGGATAAACAGTGTTTTGTGATAGGGTTACTCAATTCACGTCGATCTCTGGGCCGAAGTCATAGTATGTTGGAGATCAATAAAGGGTCACTTTCTGAGGCCTCTATCGATACCCATAAGGGAGATTCCTGTGTTGCGTGGTACTTCGGAAGACTAGCTAAGTGAGCAGCATTGTAATAGGTTGCAAAGTTGGGATAGCCTAGTCCACCTTTTGATTTAGGGAGATGTAGTGTGCGAATCGGTATGCGTGGTTTGGAGGTACCCCATATAAAGGTAGATGTTCTTTTTTGGATCAATCTTAAATAATATGAAGGGATTGGGATTGGCAGGACTCTAAACATATATAGTAGTTTGGGTAGGATAGTCATTTTAGAAGCATTGATCTTCCCTATCCAGGACAGCGGGAGATGGGACCATTGTTTTAGTAAATTTGTAATCTGTTTTAATAGAGGGGGGTAATTGGCTGAAAATAAATCTGTTATGGCGGCTGTCAGGTTTACTCCTAAGTATGGTAGTGATTTCTCTGCCCAAGAAAAGGGGAGTGCTATTTTTGTTGGGATTAATTCTGCTTCTGTAAGTGAAATATTAAGCACTACACATTTCTTGGGATTGATGACCAAGCCAGAGAAGGTCGCAAATTTATCTAGGATAGGCAAAAGTTTAGGACCTGACACCTGTGGTGATGACATGAAGAGCAAAATATCATCTGCAAACATGCAGATTTTATGCGGATAACCTCCAATCTCAATGCCGGTAATTGTGGGATTGGTTCTTCTAAAATATTTGGCTAATGGTTCTAATACTAGGGCAAATAGGAGGGGAGATAATGGGCATCCCTGTCGTGTACCTCACTTAATGTTGAAAGAATCCGATTTATATCCAGCATATTTTATGTATGCTTTTGGATTGTTATAGAGTGCTTCAATCCATTTTATAAAATGAGGACCAAAACCCAATTTTTGTAAAGAATAATACATATAAGGCCAGGATACCGTGTCAAAAGCTCTCTTTATATCGAGGGATAAAAAGCATGAGAGAATAAGTCACTTCCTGGCAATATGCGCAAGAAGCATTGCTCTGCGGACATTTTCACCCGCTTGCCTGTTTGGCATAAAGCCTACCTGGTCTCTATGTATAAGTTTATTTATGATACCATTAAGGCGTTTGGCGATAATTTTTGCCAACAGCTTGATATCCAGATTCAAGAGAGAGATGGGACGGTAGTTTGTACTTGAGGTGTCATCGGTGTGTGGTTTTGGAATCATGCAGACAATTGCCATAAATGATTCTTGTGTAAAGGAGTGTCCATTTAATAATGTATTGAATGCCCCAGCTAACATGGGAGAAAGGGTTTCTGTAAATGTTCTATAATATAATGCTGAATATCCATCTGGGCCTGGTCGCTTGTTTATTTTTAAATCTTTGATGGAAAAAGCTACTTCTTCAGTCGTTATAGGTTCCTCCATCAGATTTTTGGGTTTGCGATAATTCTGGTAAGGTGAAATGAGAAAAGAAAGATTCCGCTTCTGAGAGGTTGAATTCATTGGTTGATTCATATAAAGAAGCAAGGTGTTAGTGGAATTTGCAAACTATTTTGGTGGGGTTGCTAGTATATATATTTTTGGCTAATTTTAAACGGATTGGCTTGAACTTTTTGTTTAACGAGTTTAGAGCTCGTGCCATGTATGTACCTGGTTTGTTGCTTTTTGTGTAGAAATTGTGTCTAGAGCGTTTGTAAGATTTATCCACTGATTCCGTGAGAAAAAGGGTCATACTCTAATCGAGTTTTTTCCAAATGGGTTTTCGTGATTGATGATAGGTTGTCTTGAAATGCTATGAATGCTGCATTGAATTCCGTTTCTAACTTGCGGGCAAGGGATTTTCGTAAAGGCAATTTTTTTACATATTTGGATACTTTGGTAGAAGATTAGAATCACTGTCAGGTTTTTATTGCAGTCTGTGTCTCCATTAGGAAGATTTACTCTAATTCTGTTCCGATCACCAATCTCACCAGGAATAAAAGTGAGGGTAAATCCAACATTGGGTTGCCACCGTTGGGTTGCCACCAAAACAGGAATAGAGAAACCTCCTAATGGGAAGATTTCTGTGACAACTGTCTTAGCCCCCATTCACACTTGAGTGTAGCATATGTAGGCAATTTTGGAGCATTTTTTGTGCGCTATTGTAAGTGGAGTGTCATACAGGTGCGTCACTGGCGCAAGATCACACATTTTTTTAGCTCCATAGACTTTTATTATGGGAGTAGTGGAAAAACATCCCAGCAACGCCCCTGTGGGTTGGTATCTTCTGCAGCAGTAGAACTGGAAGGCAGAAGGAGATACTGTTCACTCCATATTGTACTACTTTATCCACAAAGGGACAGAATGTTCCCAGCCTGTAGTGGCCAGTTACTGAATTAACACTAAAGACGGTTAGTTCCCCTGGAGTGATAAGCAGGAGCTGTACATGTAAACCAAGTTTGTGCAGGGGGAAGGAAGAAGAAGACATTATGTAAATAGGGAGGAAGTTGTTCCCTTTTTTCATAGTTCTGGACATTTTTCAAGTTGGACAGCCCATAATTCCATACCCCATCCAAGTTATTAAGCCCTAATAAAACGTCAAAAACAAGCCAAGGACTGTTTTTTGTGTTGGAATGCATGAAGGAAATGTTGTGTGCCTGGCGGTGTAGCAGTGGAGAATACTAACTCAGCAGCTCCTACGTGGGGTGTGCTACACTAGATAAACACCGCACACCAGATAGCTTTTAGTCCTGAAGAGATGAAAAGAGGCCTCAGCTCCAGCTTCCCTTGATAGATCAAGCCCCTAGCACATTTCACCCTGTCGCCTGGGCTTAGGCATATAGAGCTCTATGATAAAGCCCGAGGGTGGAGCAAATCACATCAGGAAGCATGGCCTATCGAGAGGAGCCGGAGCTGAGGCCTCTTTTCATCTCTTCAGCACTAACAGATATTTGGTGTGCTGCGTTTATCTAGGATTTGCACTGCATTGGACTAGCACACACGCCTGCTCCCTTTCGCATCTGGGATCATCAGAGCCATACTATCGGCGCTTGAAGCGGCATTCCACAAGGTAGATACCAGGTCGCCTTGGATTTGGCTTGTTGTGCATTTTGAAGCTTTGAGCTTCAAGCTACAAAACATTCAGATGAAAAAGTGGATTTCCCCTTAAATTAAAAATGTATTCTTTGACTTCCTGTTGAGTCTATGGGACAGGAAGTGAAGGCAAATCTGCATAATGAGGCCCAGATGGAAAAGCGAAATGACAATGCTTTTAACCCGCCCCATCTCTCACGAAAATTAAAAGAAAAATTCCCCCTTAGATATACTTTAAGGATGATAAAAAAAATTATTGGTAACCATAGAAACACAGAAAAAAATGATTCTGCATTTGGGGAACCGTTGTGACGTATTTAGTTCCCCGTCACTGCAGTTTCATCTTATGCACTTTTTTTATTTTTAGAAAACCAAGGCCGCACGTTGTGAAGACTTTTAACTTGAAGAATTTCTGTGATGCCGGTTCCAAATTGGGGAAGAAAAAAAAAATCTAAATTCATCTGGTGCACTAGAGAGTGAAGGAGCACGGCTTAAGCTTTAAATGTTTGTTGCAGTTAACTGCAAATTAGCTATACCATTCCCATACTTAAGTTACAAAATCTGCGGCTTTGAAGCAAGCTTTCCCCGGGCCAAGAAGACTTATTATTAATGTAATGCAACGCTCTTACCGCTGCCTAGGAAATCTAAAAAGTTTCTCTAGTTGAGCCGAGAACTTTCCTTCAAATTAACTGGGAATTGAAAGGAAATCTGTTGCGGCGAGAAATATATGTGTGAGAAGCCTCGGGTGGAAGCTGCGTATTAATTTCAGAGCCGTGAAACGTAAAGCGGAATTAAACTTGTCAAAAAAACTTTCCACCATTCAGTGGTCGAATATACGAACTCCTTGTAGATAGCATTCAAATCCTCAAAATCTTCCTCTTCATGCGTTATCACTGTTATTTATAGCACTGACTTGCGCAGGCTCAGTTGATTATACATTTATGGAATTCCGGCAATTCTGAGATGTTGCAAGCCCTTTGGCATAATAATATCAGCAGTAAACTCCAACATAGGCTGTTGCCAGTCTCTACTTCCTGGTAACACCAATGGGACCAGCGACATCACAGGGGTTATTCACTCCAACATGGCACCATTTATTCATCACACCATGGAAACTTGGAATCGGCTTTCATGAATCTTTACTTCCTGGTAACACCATGGGACCAGCGACATCACAGGGGTTATTCACTCCAACATGGCACCATGGATACATGACACAGTGGAAACTTGGAATCCGAAGGAAGGCTTGGATCACTTTGGTCTCCATATACGCACATTTTATAGATATTGTGTGATGGGGGTGGAAGCAGATTGAGTAGAATATCCCCATTACGCACATTCCTGAAGATGACTTGAAACGAGTGGGTGCAGTAGCAACTACTAGCTGGGAACCGATATCAATATATTGTAAGTCAAAGCATATATAGCCAGAATACCAAGGATCTTCAAAATAACATCCAAAAGTTTATTAACCATTTGTCGACCTCCTACCACAGATGTACTGTGGCAGGTCGGCTCTATTGCACTAAACTACGTACTTGTACATAATTTCATGCAATAGACACTGGGGGGGGGGCGCTGATTGGACAGAGGGGGAGCCAATTAGCGGGTCCGATGGACCCGATGTCTGCCGGCCACCTGCGATCATTCCAGAGCAAGGCAGAACGGAGATCTGCCTACGTAAACAAGGCAGATCGCCGCTCTGATAGGGAAGAAGATGAAGATCTTGTGTTACTGCTAAGCAGTAGGGATGAGCTTTGAGTTTGAGTCGAACATTAGTTCGAGTCGAACATCGGCCGTTCGATCTTTCGATGAAGATCGAACATTATGGGCCATTCACGCCAAATTCGAGCGGCGCGTCACGGCCCATAATGCACTGCATCATCGCCAATCACAGCCAATCACAGCGCCGTCAGCACAGAGAGCCATAATTGGCCAAAGGCAGGGTGCCTTTGGCCAATTATGGCTCAGGGGATTAAGTACATGCCCCACACTATAAAAGGCCGCCTGCACATCGGCCTTGTGTAGTGTGTTCCAGCGGAGAGAGAGCAGAGAGAGAGAGAGAGAGAGAGAGAGAGAGAGTCATTTAATGTCATTTAGATATGTAGCGGACTCACCCCTCTCTCTATCTTTATCGGTTATGTGGCTGTTGTCTAGGGGTACCTGGGAGAGAGAGATGAGATACACCACGGCCCATGTCCTCCATAGCTGAGAGGTGAAGGCCAGAAGATTGGGTCTTTTGTATAGGTGTCCTAGAGTCAAGTCCAGTCCTTCGTCCCTGACTCCTTTGCTTTAGTAACCCGAGTTCCACACAGTGAATAGGTCCAACTCAGTTTTATTCTTCTTGCCAAGCAATAAAACAATCTCTTTTCTTTGGAAAATGGGGACAGATCGAGGCACAATCCTTTCCCTTCTGCTGCTGCCCACTGTGCTGTCACCAGTGGTGAATAGTCACTGCCACTGACTAAGTTATATAGAACGTGAATTACCTTCGCTCACTTTGCCCCTGTTAGAGGAAGAAATCCGTCCAAGGGAGAAGTGGAGGCCTCTCCATCACCAGCGATGCAGCGCCGGACTCTTCGGAGAAGTTACTGCGCACCAGTCCTCACAAACTCAGACATGGGCACCCAAGGAGTTAGGGCCCCTTCGGATTCCTCCACCCTCGCGGAACTCAGTCGAAGGTACTGAGCCCCAGGCATCCGCCATAGTACCTCACCCCAGGCTAAAGGTGCCTGAGATGGACTCCATCTCCGCTCCAGCTAGGCCAAGGGCACCTAGGCCTGGAGCACCGGAACGCCAGCACACAAGCTGAAGGTGCCTGGGTGCGGCCGTGTCCTCCAACTCCGGACTCTAACCCCGTGATCAGGGCGTCCGCCCCATTTATGACCTCTCCCTTCGCGCCACAGCGGGTTCCCCGCCCCGCTGTACCAGCTTCAGGTGAGGACAAAAAGGCACAGTCTTGCGGTGCGAGCCCAGCCCCGGTCCAAGGCAACAACGCCACCTATAGGCCGGCGGGAACTTCACACCACCAGAGTCCTCCAAGATTCACAAAGGGAACCTTGAATTTCCTAACAATCAAGGCATCTGGGTTACACTACCACCCAGATGCTTCCCCAAATTCAAGTACCCGCTACAGATAGATTGAGCAGGCAGGCGATTCAGTTAGCTCCAGTATATATATATATATATACACACACACACACACACACATTCCAGGCTTTGTATATATATACAGAGCGTTCCTGGTGTACTGTTCCTAATATACTACAGGCAGGCAGTTGATTCAGTTAGCTGCAGTATATTCAGTATACTGTATCCTGTACACAGTGTGCAGCCAGATCTCACTGCAGAGCGTTCCTGTTCTGTTCCTAATATACTACAGGCAGGCAGTTGATTCAGTTAGCTGCAGTATGTTTAGTATACTGTATCCTGTGCAGCTAGATCTCACTGCAGACCTTTCCTGTTGTTCAGTTCCTAATATACTACAGGCAGACAGTTGATTCAGTTAGCTGCAGTATATTCAGTATACTGTATCCTGTGCACAGTGTGCAGCTAGATCTCACTGCAGACCTTTTCTGTTGTTCTGTTTCTAATATACTACAGGCAGGAAGTTGATTCAGTTAGCTGCAGTATATTCAGTATATATAAAAAACCCAGCTTTGTATATATATATATATATATATATACATATATATACATATACACACACACACACACACACACACACATACATACATACATACACACACATACACTGTATCCCGTGAAGCTACATTTCACTGCAGGCCATTCCTGGTGTTCCTATTCAAATACATTTTCAGGCAGGCAGGTGATTCAGTGATCTGCAGTGAATAAAATATATACTGTGTCCTAAACATATATCCACTGCATTCTAGTCTAGCCAAGACTATACCTGACTGCAGGCCATTCCTGGTGTACCTATTCAAATACATTACAAATACATCAAATACAGTATGTCTGGAAGGCCAACAAGGACAGGCAGACGCTCACAGGCCACTAAAAGAGGGCAAGCAGGCTCTGTGTCTACAGCCAACAGTGCTGGTCATGGACACGGTGCATCCTCAGCACGTGGCCGTGGGGCACGCTTGTCCTTTTTTTTGGCAGCTGGCCGTGTTGAGCCACATAATGCAAAAGAGTTGGTAGAGTGGATGACCAAGCCATCCTCATCCCCCTCATCCTCTGTCACCCAGGAGTACCTTGGCTGCCAATGCAGCTGCCAAAGCGGCCTATTCCATCGGCTCTAGATCATCAGTTACTCCTTCCCTAGCCCCACCATCATGCACGGATGAGTCCCCCGAACTGATCGACCACAGTGTTGGGTACATGCTGCAGGAGGATGCGCAGCGTTTTGAAGGCTCCGATGATGGTACTCAGCTTGAGGAAGGCAGTAACGTGAGCCCAGAGAGAGGGGGTGCCCAAGAAGGACAACAAACTGGCAGTCATGTTCCCCCAGCTGCAGCATACTGCCAGGTTTGCTCCAGTGACGAGGAGGGAGAGGATGATGAGGTCACTGACTCTACGTGGGTGTCTGATAGGAGAGAGGAGGCACATCTCCAATGAGGCAGGATGCCCTCCAGGGGCCAGCTTAAGGGTAGCCAACTGACTGCATCACACCGCAGAGCTCCGCATGTGCAGGGCGTTGCTGACTCCGCGCGCTTTTCCAAAAGTTCTTTGGTGTGGACCTTTTTTGAGATGTGTGCAGCAGATCGCACCGTTGCTGTTTGCAACATATGTCTGAAGCGTATCAAGCATGGCCAAAACAGCAGCCGCTTGGGCACCACATGTTTGACCAGGCATATGTCGACCTGCCATGCAGTCCGTTGGCAAGCGTACTTAAAAGACCCACACCAAAGAACAAGGCGGACCTCCCCTTGCTCCTCATCAGCTGGGATCTCCAACCCCACTATACCTTCAGTTCTCTCAGCAACCTGCACTGAGAGAAATGAAGGTGTAGAATTAGGTGTGGTAAGTACTTGCGGGCAATCTGCTATCGCTACACCAACGTCCGATTGTAGCAGGCAAATTTCCCTACCCCAGTTGCTAAACCGGCAAAAAAAATTTGCTCCCAGCCATCCACATGCCCAGTGGCTGAAAGCTAGCTTGGCTAAATTGCTAGCACTCCAACTGCTGCCTTTTTAGCTGATAGACTCTGCCCCTTTCATGAATTTGTGGAATGTGCGGTACCTCAGTGGCATGTTCCCAAACGCCACTTTTTTTCATGGAAGGCGATTCCGGCTCTCTACCGGCATGTGGAAGGCAATGTCTTGGCCTCGCTGGACAGGGAGGTCAGCGGTAAGGTGCATATTACCGCTGACTCATGGTCCAGCAGGCATGGACAGGGACGTTACCCATCTTTCACGGCGCACTGGGTGACTCTGCTCGCACCTGGAAAGGATGCAGGACAGGGTGCAGTATTGTTGGAGCTTGTTCCTCCACCATGCCTCCAAAATGCTACTAGTGATGATTCTGAAACACCTCTCTCCTCCACCCCCTCCTCTTCTTCCTCCATGGCCTCTTCCTCTATAGATTTGTCCTCGGAACCAGCGGTGCTCCGTAGGCGTTCAAGGGGCTATGCAAGCACTCAGGCAAAAAGATGCCATGCGGTGCTTGAGCTGGTGTGCTTAGGGGACAGGAGCCACACTGGGGCAGAGATTCTGTCAGCTCTGCAGGGGCAGGCTCAGAGGTGGTTGATGTCAAGCCAGCTTCAGCCAGGAATGGTGGTTTGCGACAATGGCCCCAACCTCCTCTCCGCCCTCCGACAGGAACACTTGACCCATGTGCCTTGTTTGGCTCACATCCTTAATTTGGTGGTGCAGCGGTTCTTGTGCAGGTACCCGGGCTTACAGGATCCCCTGAGGCATGCCAGGAAAGTCTGTTTGCATTTCCGCCGGTTATATAATGCCAGTGCTCGGCTGGCTGACCTCCAAAAAGAATACAACCTGCCCAAGAACCGCCTAATCTGTGACATGCCCACCAGATGGAACTCAATGTTAGCCATGCTGCAGCTGCTATATACGCAGCAGAGGGCCATCAATGAGTACCTGTGTGACTATGGCACTAGTACAGTGTTCCAGAATTAAAACCATACAAGATATTGCAATGTATAGATTCGGTCCGAAACTATACGTTGCAATATCTTGTATGGTTTTAATTCTCGAACACTGTACTATTCTATATGTATTTTTTGTAATAAATATATTTTTTCTATTTCTATTGTTTCCTTGCCTTTAACCACTTGACCACTGGGCACTTAAACCCCCTTAATAACCAGACCAATTTTCAGCTTTCGGTGCTCTCACATTTTGAATGACAATTACTCAGTCATACAACACTGTACCCATATGAATTTTTTGTCCTTTTTTCACACAAATAGAGCTTTCTTTTGGTGGTATTTAATCACTGTTGGGTTTTTTATTTTTTGCGCTATAAGAGAAAAAAGACTGAAAATTTTGTAAAAAAATGTTTTTTTTTTCCGTTTCTGTTATAAAATTTTGCAAATTACTATTTTTTCTTCATAAATTTTGGCCAAAATTTATACTGCTACATATCTTTGGTAAAAATTGGTGGATATTATTTGGTCTTTGTGAAAGTTATAGAGTCCACAAGCTATGGTGCCAATATCTGAAAATTGATCACACCTGAAGTACTGACGGCCGATCTCATTTCTTGAGACCCTAACATGCCAGAAAAGTACAAATACCCCCCAAATGACCCCTTTTTGGAAAGAAGACATTCCAAGGTATTCAGAAAGAGGCATTGTGAGTTTTTTGAAGTTGTCATTTTTTCCCATAATTCTTTGCAAAATCAAGATTTTTTTTTTCTCTTTTTTTTTTTTTCACTAAATTGTCATATTAGCAGGTTATTTCTCACACACAGCATATGCATTCCACAAATTACACCCCAAAACACATTCTGCTATTACTCCCGAGTATGGCGATACCACATGTGTGAGACTTTTACACAGCGTGGCCACATAGAGAGGCCCAACATGCAGGGAGCACCTTCAGGCGTTCTGGAGAACCCAGGCCAATTCTGACATTTCTCTCCTACATGTAAAAATCATCATTTATTTGCTATAAAATTACCTAGAACCCCAAAACATTATATATATATGTTTTTTTAGCAAAGACCTTAGAGAATATAATGGTGGTTGTTGCAACTTTTTATCTCGCACGATATTTGCGCAGCAATTTTTTTAACGCGTTTTTTACGGAAAAAAAATGTTTTGTGCTTAAAAAAAAAACAAAACAGTAAAGTTAGCCCAATGTTTTTGCATAATGTGAAAGATGAAGTTACGCCGAGTAAATAGATACCTAACATGTCACCCTTAAAAATTGCACACGCTTGTGGAATGGCGCCAAACTTCGCTACTTAAAAATCCCCATAGGCGACGCTTTAAATATTTTTACTGGTTACATGTTTTGAGTTACAGAGGAGGTCTAGGGCCAAAATGATTGCTCTCGCTCTAACGTTCGCGGCGATACCTCACATGTGTGGTTTGAAAACCGTTTTCATATGTGGGCGGGACTTACGTATGCGTTCGCTTCTGTATGCGAGCTCACGGGGACAGGGGCGCTTGTTCATTTTACTTCATTTATTTTAGTTTGACATGTTTTTCCGCCCCAAAATTTTTTTTGATCACTTTTATACCTATTACAAGGAACGTAAACATCCCTTGTAATAGGAATATGGCATGACAGGTCCTCTTTACAGTGAGATATGGGGTCAATAAGACCCCACATCTCACCTCTAGGCTGGGAAGCCTGAAAAAACAAAACAAAAAAAAAACAACAATCCTGGCTTTGATCGTAGCGGTGAGTCGGTAGAAGCACCGGAGGGCGGCGGGGGGGGGGGACATCCCCTCTCGCCTCCCGTAAGAATGATCAAGCGGCGGAACAGCCACTATGATTGTTGTTATGGTGTAGGGAATCGCCGGCTGAAAAAGCTAATATCTGAATGATGCCTGTAGCTGCTCCCATCATTCAGATATCCCCGCACAAAGTCAAGGACGTCATATGATGGCCGGCGGGCGGAAAGTGGTTATTGCAGAGTATTGCCGGGCATTGCGGAGTATTGCCGGGGATTGCGGAGTATTGCTGGGCATTGCGGAGTACGGTAGGGCATTGCGGAGTATGGCAGGGTATTGCATGGGGTATTGCACAGGGTATTGCAGAGTATTGTGCAGGGTATTGCAGAGTATTGCGCAGGGTATTGCAGAGTATTGCGCAGGGTATTGCAGAGTATTTCGCAGAGTGATGCAGAGTATTGTGCAGGGTATTGCAGAGTATTGCAGAGTATTGTGCAGGGTATTGCGCAGGGTATTGCAGAGTATTGTGCAGGGTATTGCAGAGTATTGCGCAGGGTATTGCAGAGTATTTTGCAGAGTATTGAGCAGGGTATTGCAGAGTATTGCACCAGGGTATTGCGCAGGGTATTGCACCAGGGTATTGCAGAGTATTGCACCAGGGTATTGCAGAGTATTGCACCAGGGTATTGCAGAGTATTGCACCAGGGTATTTTGCAGAGTATTGGCAGGGTATTTTGCAGAGTATTGGCAGGGTATTTTGCAGAGTATTGGCAGGGTATTGCACAGGGATGGCTGAGCAGGGATGGATGGATGGCTGGATCTGTGACTGCAATTGTCACAGATCCAGCCCACAGTGCTGCTGCTGCCATCCGCTCCCTCCCCCTCCCCTCTCACACTGTACCGATCGGTACAGAGAGGGGAGGGAGGAACCGGCGTCATCACATGACGCCGGTCTGTTTACAAGTGATTGCTCCGTCATTTGACGGAGCGATCACGTGGTAAACGGCCGCTATCAGCGGCGATTTACCGCGATTCGTGATCCGCCGGGTCCTCTGGACCCGGCGGTCACGGAGTTTCCCGTGTGCGCGCCCCAGGGGGCGCGCGGGAGCGCGATTCTGGGAGGACGTTATATAACGTCCTCCCAGAGTTAAGCAACCACCTTGTCGACATTATTTGTCGGCAGGTGGTTGCTAAGTGGTTAAAGTCCGACCATTGGTTACCCCCTTTGTTGAGTAATCATTCATGTTTTCCCCTGTGTCAGCATGGAGGTGGAGCCTAGCACTCAGCATCAGCAGCAGTCTTCAAGGGATTGTTTACAGTCCCCAGAAACCCATGGACTTGTACGTGGCTGGGAGGAGGTGGCTGCGGATCATGTCATCCTTAGTGAACCAGAGGACTACGGACTGAATGCCTCAGCAAACCTACGCTGCATGGCCTCCCTGATCCTGCAAAGCCTGCGAAAGGACCCTCAAATTCGTGGTATCAAGGAGAGGGATTATTACTGGCTGGCAACCCTCCTTGATCCACGTTACAAGGGTAAGCTTGCGTAACTTATCCAGCCGTTGCAGAGGGAGCAGAGGGTAAAACATCTTGGGGAGGCCTTGCAGAAAGGTTTGTGCAATGTGTTTCCAGAGTCTGGGAGTTTACAAATTCCTGGTCCTGGACAACGTGTTGCTGAGGCTTCGGTCAGTCACAGAAGGAGCGGTGGAGAAGGTGGCCGTCTGACTGATGCGTTCAGACAATTCTTTAGTCCGCAGCCCCAAGGTATGATCGGTTCCAGCAACCATCGCCAGCGTCTGATTTACATGGTGCAGGAATACCTAGGGGCAAGAGCAGACTTGGAGACGTTTCCAACTGAAAAACCACTGGGTTACTGGGTCTTGAGGATGGATCACTGACCAGAGCTTGCACAGTATGCAATTAAGCTACTGGCCTGTCCTGCATCCAGCGTTCTTTCGGAACGCACATTCAGTGCTGCTGGTGGCTTTGTAACTGATCACAGAGTGCGCCTGTCACGTTCTAGGTAGGAGGCCGAGATGCTGGGAGGGCTCCCCTTGCGGCCGAGCGCAGCACAGCCCTGGAGATGATACAGGGGGTGTGGTGCCCACAGAAGCACGGGTTGCCTGGTAGGTAGTGCTGGTTGCCAGGAACTTGGTGGAACAGGCAGACTGCAGGGAAGCAGGCGTGCTTAAGAGGTCCAAAGGGTAAGGACCAGTGGAATGTCCAGATAGCAGCGTCAGGAGCCAGGCCAGGGGGTCAAACACAGCAAGACAGTCCGAGATAACAGCAGAGCTGGGTCTTAGCACAGAAGACGAGGTAAGCGAAGTCCGTTGGCCAGGCCGGGGTCAGGTGCAGGGAGCAAACAGCAGAAAGCCAGGTATACGCCAGGAAGTCAGCAGTAACAGGTCAGGCAAGCCGGGTTTGGTACACAGGAGATCAGACAGGCAGGAGTTACAGGGCACAGGAACACGGTAGGAGCTGAAGATAATCCAGCAACTTGTATGTGCCAGTGACAGGCTTAAATAGGCCGGGGGGTGCGCCCACACCGTCTGTTTGCGTCTGTACGCGCCGTCCGTGCGGCGCATCTGCGTGCGCACATGCGCATGGCGCATCTGCGTGTGCACGTGCGCACATGCGCATAGGGGTGAGTCTGGTGCGGCCATGATGGACACTGGCAGAAATGCCAATAACTCTGCTATTTCCCTGACAGCGCCTGTCCACCGACTCGGTTGATCATCTCACCTTCATAAAAATGAATCAGTCTTGGATCACCAGCTACCAAGCACCTGATGCTGATGTAACCGATTAATTTGTTTATGAATGAGTTCCCCTCAAGACTGCCTATGCTTATGCTGATTGCTGAGTGACTATCCTGTTATACTGAGTGACTATCCTATTTCTCCTTAATGTTCATGTTGATATTTTTGGTTCTGGGCACCAACACCAGTGCTTAAAGCCCAATTTTTCAGCCCCTGTTTAACAGGGGCGTGTATAATTAAAATTTTTGCTGTAATATTTTGCAACAGGGCTTATTCCTGCACTCAAATAGAGTATCTGTGAGGGGTTGCAGTGTTGTCGCACCAGCACCAGTGCCTAAGGCCCAATTTTTCAGCCCCTGTTTAACAGGGGCGTGTAATTACAATTTTTGCTGTAATATTTTGCAGCAGGGCTCATTCCTGCACTCAACTAGAGTATCTGTGAGGGGTTGCAGTGTTGTGGCACCAGCACCATTGCCTAAGGCCCAATTTTTCAGCCCCTGTTTAACAGGGGCGTGTAATTACAATTTTTGCTGTAATATTTTGCAGCAGGGCTCGTTCCTGCACTCAACTAGAGTATCTGTGAGAGGTTGCAGTGTTGTGGCAACAGGACCAGTGATTAAGGCCCAATTTTTCTGCCCCAGTTTAACAGGGGCGTGTAATTAAAATTTTTGATCTAACATTTCACAGCAGGTTCCGTTCCTGCGCCCACCAAGAGTAACTGTAAGGGCTTACAGTGTTGTGGCACCACCGCCACCACCACCACCAAAGTCCCAATTTTTCTGCCCCTGTTCAACAGGGACATGTAATTACAATTCTTGATATACTATTTCACAGCAGGGCCCATTCCAGCGCCCACCAAGAGTAACTGTGAGGGCTTACAGTGTTGTGGCACCACCACCAAAGGCCCAATTTTTCTGCCACTGTTCAACAGGGGCATGTAATTACAATTCTTGATATAATAGTTCACAGCAGGGCCTGCTCCAGCGCCCACCAAGAGTAACTGAGGGCTTACAGTGTTCTGGTACCACCAACACCTAAGGCCCAATTTTCTGCAGAGTACTGTATATAGGGCAGGCCGAATAGTATATATATATATATATATATATATATATATATATATATATATATACACACACACATACACACAGGCGGTCCCCTACTTTCAAACATCCGACTTACAAAGACTCCTACTTACAAAGGGAGGGAGACAACAGGAATTGAGAGGAAATCTACCCCTGGGAAGGGAAATTCTCTCCTGTAATAGTTAATATGGGAAAAAGGTGTCTCCACTGATGCTTTATCACCAATCCTTGTTTCCCTAAAAACCTCAAATTTTCAAAATCCAATTGTCATTGGGCCAGAAAGTGAGGTGAAATCTTCTGAACAGGGGCACAGACAGCAAAACATAGGGGTGATGATAACCTTTCCCTAGGATATCCCAACATTTTTTGGCTGGAACTACACTTACAAAATGTACCTGTTCCAAATTACAAACAGATTCAACTTAAGAACAAACCTACATTCCCTGTCTTGTTTGTATACTGCTGTTCAGAGTATATAGGGCCTGGCGGCCCCCTCACACCTTTTATTTTTTTAATTTGGGTGCAGGGTTCCCCTTAATATCCATACAAGACCCAAAGGGCCTGGTAATGGGCTAGGTGGGATGCGAACCAAACCGGGGGATGTTCGGCTCATCCCTACTAAGCAGGAACACAGATCTCTGTCTTCATCCAGTCAGACCACCCCCTCCCTCCCCACAGTTAGCAAGCACCCCCTAGGGACACAGGTACCCCTTTGATCACCCCTGATGTTAACCCCTTCCCTGCCAGTGTCATAGTACAGTAACAGTGCATATTTTTTAGCACTGATCACTGAAAATATTTCACTGGTTCCCAAAACAGTGTAAGTGTCAAAAGTGTCAGATAGGTGTCCGATTTGTCTGCCGCAATGTCGAAGTCTTGCTACAAATCACAGTTCACCACCATTACTAGTAAAATAAATAAATAAAAATTCCATAAAAATATGCCGTAGTTTGTAGACGTGATACCTTTTGCACAAATCCTTCAATATACGCTTATTGGGATTTTTTTTACCAAAAATATGTAGCAGAATACATATTGGCCTAAATTGATGAAGAAATTAGATTAAAAAAATAAAAATTACTGGATATGTTTTATAGCAGAAAGTAAAACATTTTTTTGTTTTTTTTTTCAAAATTGTCGCTCTTTTTTTGTTTATAGCCCAAAAAATAAAAACTGCAGATACAAGCAAATACCAACAAAAGAAAGATTTGTGGGAAAAAAAGGACATCGATATTATTTGGGTACAGCGTTGCATGACTGCGCAATTGTCAATTAAAGTAACGCAGTATAATAAACAAATATGGAGCAGTGCTAGCAGCCTATGCTAAACAATGAATATCCTAGTGCTGGGTGCACAATACATCAATATATTTGTGTCAAAGAAACAAAAAAAATAAAAATAAAACAACTATGTAACAATTTATAAAGTACTATAGTGCCTCAAAAATTGGTGGAAAAAACTCCAGCTCCACAATTTTCAAATACTTCAGTGCTTCAATAATTGATGAAAACTATTTATACTCCGGTGTTTCCACAGAAAATAAAGTTATCCCCCTTCGGAGACCCCACTCACCAGAGATAATGGATCCTCAGCTTCGCAGTCTGGGATCATATAAAGCAGTGATCAAGAGATCTGGATATATGTAAAATGGTTCCACATATAAACTCTTTCCAAAGAAATGCTTTATAGCGGGAAGGATATGCCCTTGGGCGTGCGCAGGGGGGGGGGTGCCGGGTGTGCCTGGGCACACCCTAATCCCCTGACATACTTGTCTACACCTGGATGAGAGGGGCAGCATATAGAACAACCGATGCTCTGCATTTTCTGCCCTACAGCTGTTGAATGCCTTCGGGAGGAAGAGGAGGAGAAGCGAGCATTCAGGGCTGCAAGGAGGAAAATGCAGAGCATCGGTTGTTCCGCCCCGCTGCCCCTCTCATCCAGCCTGGTGCTATATGTTTCCATTGGCTACTGTACTAGAACTGCTGGCTCCGTCTCCCAGCTCCCCCTGACTCCTTTGTTCTAAGTAACTGCTGCAGGACCGCCCACCCTGCTTCTCCGCGGCTCCGCCCATTGAATTTACAGCAGCAGGCAGATGGGGCATGGCATCCGGGAGACTGGAAGAGCCAGCAGGAAGAGCGGAGGAGGTCTCCACTGTGTGAGGAGACACGTGAAGCCTGGAGGGAGCTGGAGACACAGCAAGCATGGAGTCCACAGTGAGAGCAAGTGGGTGCCACCAATCCCATCCATCCTCCCACCCAGCACTGCCACCGATCCCATCCATCCCCCCCACCCAGCACTGCCACAGATCCCATCCATCCTCCCACCCAGCACTGCCACAGATCCCATCCATCCTCCCACCCAGCACTGCCACCGATCCCATCCATCCCCCCACCCAGCACTGCCACCGATCCCATCCATCCCCCCACCTAGCACTGCCACCGATCCCATCCATCCCCCCACCCAGCACTGCCACCAATCCCATCTATCCCCAAACCCAGCACCGCCACCAATCCCATCCATCCCCCCACCCAGCACTGTCACTGATCCCATCCCCCCACCACACTGCTGCCACTGATGCCATGCCCCACAGCACTGCCACTCATCCTATCTCCCCCACTCAGCACTGCCCCTAATCCCTTCCCCCTCCACTGCTGCCACTGATCCCATGCCCCCCAGGACTGCCACTCATCCTATCTCCCCCACCAAGCACTGTCACTGATCCCACCCCTCCACAACTGCTGCCACTGATCTCATGCCCCACAATCTTGCCACTCATCCCATTCCCCCCAGTACTGCCACTGACCCCATTACCCCCCCCCACCACAACCACCATCAACACCACTGATCCCATCAACTTTCCAACACTGCCACTGATCCCACCCCCCCCCCCCAGCACTGCCACTGATCCCATCAATCCCCTAGCACTGCCACTGATCTCCACCCCCCACCACTGCTACTCTTCCCACCGCAGTACTGCCACTGATCCCATTACCCCCTACCACAACTGCCACTGGTCCTATCAACCACATAGCACTGCCACTGATCACCCCCCCCCCCCTCTCCAGCATTACCTCTGATCACCCCCCCCAAAAAAAATAATAATCTCCTGCACTCCGATGTTTCGCTAAACACGGGTGGTGTGATCCAATCTTTGGATTAAGGCAAAGTCTAGAATCTTGCAGCCCTCCTCAGAACAATGGGTATTCATACAACTAGAAAGAAAAATAAAAGAAGGAGGGCGCACCGACCTAGTGCATTACCAATATAAAAGTTTTATGAAAAATATATAAAAGCAATGATACTACTCACAAACTTGGCACCTGCGGACAGGACCTGATGACGGGAGGATCAGATGGTACCCCAAACGGCTAAACGGCTGACGCGTTTCAGGGGCATACTCTTTTCTTCAGAGCCTAAGCGGTCAGTGGCTCCTCTCTCCTGTGTGCCCCTATATATGCATCCATATGTCCACGCCCCAGGTGACCATTACCCAGCTAGGCCACGCCCATCTACATGAGCTTACTCCACCCAGAGGGACAGAACTTTTTTACATTCACAAACCAGATATAGTAAATATAAAGTGGCCAACAGACAGACTGAGCGATTTGCCATACAGATAGTAAAGTATATTGTAAATTGCAAGAGCGTTGGTTGCTTAGTGCACATTGCACTAGAAACAATCTGACACCCCCTCTGGTAAAAGGTTATCAATATACATATCCATGCCAACGTACATCCAGGTCACCCCAAAAGAGAAAACGGTCAGGCCAAAACCTACCCTCACTTCCTGGCTACATGACGGCGCACGTTCCAATGGGCCCTAAATGAATACAGACTAGATGGCAGCGATCACCTGACCTCCCTGCACAGAGCCCTGGAGAGAGAGATATGAGGGTAGGTTTTGGCCTGACCGTTTTCTTTCTCTTTTGGGGGGACCTGGCTGTATGTTGGCATGGATATGTATATTGATAACCTTTTATCAGAGGGGGTGTCAGATCGTTTCTAGTGCAATGTGCACTAAGCAACCAACGCTCTTGCAATTTACAATATACTTTGCTATCTGTAAAACAAGACAATGTCTTGATTTATGTTTCTGACCCCCTGATATCGCTGCTAAACATCAGTCTGTTTCACCAGCCTACCATGAAACCTTTAATATTATAATTAAGGCGAATCCTATTAAAGCAGTGGTTCGAGGATTAGAGCAAAAATGAGAGGGGATAGTGGACATCCCTGACATGTCCCGTTACTAATCAGGAAGGCGTCAGACAGTAGCCCATTCACCTTCACCTTGGCAGTCGGAGAGCTATACAGGGAAGATATCCATGCTAGCATGTTGGGGCCCAATCCAAGCCTGGCCAGCACCGTTCTCATATAGGTCCAGTCCACCCTGTCAAATGCCTTCTCGGCATCAGTTGAAAGCAAGAGACAGGGGTGAGACGTTGCCTGTGATTCAACCCAGTGGATCAGTTGGAGTGCTCTATTAGAATTGTCCCTGGCCTCCCTGTCCATAATGAACCCTGTCTGGTCAGGGTGAATGACCGTCGGAAGTATCGGCTTGAGTCTATTGGCCAATATTTTGGCCAGAATCTTAATGTCGGTGTTTAAAAGCAAAATAGGCCTATAGTTTCTTGGCAAAGTGTGATCCTTTCCCTCCTTGTGAGGACTGTGATATGTGCCATCAGCGCCCCAGAGGTCATTGCCGTACCGCAGGCTAAAGCCGTGAAATAAGCACACATGGGGCTAGAAAGCACTTCGGAGTACTTATAGTAGGCATTGGTATAGCCATCGGGACCGGGACTTTTTCCATTGGGAAGGTCTTTCACCACCTCCTGAATTTCTGATATGGAGATTGGAGCGTCCAGCTGTTTGCCAACTGAGGCCTCCAGCTGCGGGGATTGGGCCTCCGCAAGATATTGGAGAATTCGGTCAACCCATTGGGATTCCTTTGCACCAGGCAAGGTATCTGGGAGATGATATAACTGGGCATAATTATCTCTAAAGGCGCTAGCGATTTTCGAGGAGATGACGACTGATGCCCCCGTCGTGGAGGTGAGTTTATGTATGTGTCCCGAAGCACGTTGGCTCTTAAGGGCTCTTGCCAGCAGCCTCCTGCATTTATTACTAAATTCATAGAATTTGTGTGCCAAGTGACGAACGCGTGCCTTAATTTTAGTGTTCAGTAGTGTAGCTAATTCCTGTTGAAGGGAATGTAATTCCGACGCCAAGTAAGGGGTGACTTTTTTCTTGTGTATAAGTTCTACCGCACTTATTTTGGCCAAGAGGGCCTGCAGTTCACCCTCCCTGGCTTTCTTCAATCTCGCCCCCTGGGATATCAGCTCCCCTCGAACTACTGCCTTATGTCCCTCCCATACAGAGCCCATGCCAACCTCGCCCGGTTTGTTCTCCGCGAAATACAGATAGATGGTATCCGACACTTGTTTTTGAGCGACCACATCATGCCATCGTTTAGACGCCAGCTCCATGTCCATGCCTCCATTGACAGGGGACACAGGGAGATGGAGACCGGCGCGTGATCCGAAATAGTAATGGAACCAATGGAGATGCCAGCTAGCGAGTCCAGGGAATACTGATCCATCATTAAGAGGTCAATATGGGTATAGACACTGTGTGTGGCCGAGAAGTAGCTATAATCCCTGCTCATTGGGTGGAGTAGTCTCCAGCAGTCCAAATGGTGCGCCTGCAGGGACTTCCTAAAATGTTTCAGAAAGGCAAATGAGTGGGTTGAGCGGCCTGAGGGCATGTCTGTTTGCGGGTCAGGGCTAACATTAAAGTCCCCCCTAGGATGAGCTGGCCCTCCCGGAAGGCGGACAGAGACTCCAGAACAGAATCTAGGAAGGTAAGCTGTTTGCTATTCGGTGCGTACACAGCTGTAAAAGTAAACCTACGGTTATAAATGGTGCCCTTGACAAACACAAACCGGCCCTCAGGGTCAAGCAATTGATCCGTCATAACAAACGGACAGTGTTTGTGGACCGCTATGGCAACCCCCCCTGATTTGGGGCGAGGGGAATTGCTGAGGAACCAGTAATTGTATAGGTGAGTGGGGAGGCGGGGGACCGAGTCAGTGCGGAAGTGCGTTTCCTGCAAAAAAATGATGTGTTCCTCCATGCGTTTCATCTCAAGCCACAACTTACTGCGTTTTGATGGGGATACCAAGCCACGCACGTTATAGGATACGACCTTCAAGGCTGCTATTGTGGGAAGTCACAGAGCGAAGCCACCGGGCTAGTGGCAGGAGGGAGCAGAGACCCACAGCACGTCCCTGCCTGTAGCAAAGGGCACAAGGAGCACATTAGCATGAGCAGGAGCCTAAAGAAACAAACCAAGATTATTGCAGATCTAATAAACATGTAACAGAAAAAACACAGTAAGCAAAAACACGGATAGAAACAAAGGGCCGAAAGGGCACAGCAAAGTGCAACTTCGCCACTGGTCGGGAGCCTCTACCCCCCTCAAGACGAGGAGACGGTAGAGGCAGAAGCATTCTCCAGAAAGGGAACATAACTCCAGGGAGTTGACCTATTGGGGGGAAGTGGTAAGGCACCAGGAGCGAGTCCACATGAGGACCCGCGGGTAGTATGAAGTGCATAATCTACCCCTGAACTCGGGGCAGAAAGTTGGCACGGCAGCTAGCTAAGGGGGGTCAGGTAACGTCTAACAACATCTCAGAAGCCAACGGTAAATAGTACAGCTGTTCAGGCCTCCCCCTGTGGGGAGCGAGAAGGAGGTGCGTGGCCAGGGGGCCCTCTTCTGGAACCGCGTCGGCGGCGGCCCGATTGCCACGGGGTCGGGCGTGCAGGGAGATGTATGTCTGGAGATGCCCTCCAATCCGGAATGTCCACCTGAGAAAGTCCAAGGGACTCCAGGAATCGGGGCTTGTCAGGATCATCAAAGGGGGGTCGCAGGGCTATGTGGGCCTGGTCTATTTCAAAGTGTTTTGGTGCCTGATGGCCTAGAATTTGCTTAAAGACCCCTTGCAGGGTGGGTATGATGTCCCTGGGGCCTGTGGCTTCAGGTAGGCCTCTGATACGGATGTTAATCCTGCGGCTCCTGTTCTCAAAATCATCCATTTGATCCAGCAGGGCCTCAAGCCTGCGATCCTGCAATTTGCAATGGTCAGTGAGAGCCTGCAAGGTAGGTTAGACTCGTCCCACTGTGTCTCCAGGGTCTCCACTCTATCCTCCAGAAGAGCTGTGTCAGCTTCCAAGGCTTCAATGTCCTGTCTCAGGGCCTTCTCCGCTCTATGTGCAAACCGCTCCAAATCAACTTTAGTGGGGAGGGATAGGATGTGGGATCTAATGTTCTTATCTGCCCAGGGATCGCCTCCGTTAGCGGGCTCCTCTAAACTATCCGAGCCGGTGGGAGAGGAGGGGTGAGGCAGGGTTAGCAGAGGCATGTGTGGGGAGCTGATGGGGGAGGCAGCCCTGGCAGCGTGGGTGCCGGGCGCCATCTTGGCAGTACTTGCCGTTCCTCTGCGAGTCCCCGAAAAGAAGTCGTCCAATGACTCAGACCGTCCCCGAGGTGTCCGCTGTGGCTGCGGGGATGTCCTGCGCTTCGGTCACATCTTTTTGTGCAGCAATCCCCCCTGGGAAGCCGCTGTTTAGGCCGGTATAGGCACGGGTCTCACCAAGCTCAGGGAGAGCAAGTCTTCACTTGTGCATGCCGTAGCCATGCCTCGATAATTGCTCTTATTGATGCTTGCGCTGTGGTCACATTTTGTCTTCAACATGTCATTAAAGATCCTCCCAGACCTGATATGCCCTGCTGCAGAACCATCTGAGCCTCGATCCCTCCGTCCATCCATCCATCCCCACCCACATCCCTTTCTGTGACACCTCCTGCATTGACTTTTACCAAGGCTGCTGTTTTGATGACTCCTATCCTGATCCATCCCATTGGGATTGAGACTACATAGGAGCACTGGTCCTGGAGCTACTCCATCACATCCCAGTGTCCTTTCTTGGTCGTTTATCCTCATTCCATGGCCCAAGGTTTGACAAGCCTGAATTTAGAGCGGAGAGAGACTCTTTTTTTCTCTTCGTAAAACTTTTTTCCCCCTAGTTAATTTTATAAACCATAAGGCCCCATTCACACTTCACGTAGTGGAAACTCGCGTTCCCACTTGTGATTTTGAGTGGGCGATTTTCATGCAATTCTGCATGTCACGCATAGGGAAGCCCACTCACTTCAATGGCCTGCCCTATGCACGTTTGTCACCCAAAAGAAGCTCCTGCTCCTTTTTGGGTGACAAGCTTCACGCAATTTTTAAAGTCGCATTTCGCTGTGATTGCAGGGCAATTTTGTTTGTGCAACAACCATGGCAAAATAGCACTGCATTTGGGGCACTGATTAGTACGTGATTTGGAATCGCCGTGATTCCTCCCGCGATTCCTAATTGCCAAGTGTTAATGGGGCCTTAGCACAAATCTGAAGATGAAATCTAATTATGAAATTATTGATAACAAGCACACAAAAAGTGAACAACAGGATATTTATTACATGAAATGTAAAAAGTGCATCTAATGCTTTTCTTGGATAGATTTTCAACAACTAAAAAAAATAGAATACTCCAGCAGAAATCACTAGTCAAAAAAAAATAAAAAAATAAATAGAATATTAAAAAAATAAATAAAAAAAAAAAACTCTTGTTTTAATATTCACCAATCCCCATCAATCTGGAGCTGTCCCTTGCAATGCTTCCTTTCAACTAGCAGAGGTCTTCAGTCTTTTGTGTTAAACAATGACCAGCAATATCCCACCACTGAGCCTAGGCCAGTGATGGAGAACCTTGGCACCCCAGATGTTTTGGAACTACATTTCCCATGATGCTCAACTACACTGCAGAAGGCATGGGCATCATGGGAACTGTAGTTTCAAAACATCTGGGGTGCCAAGGTTCACCATCACTGGCCTAGGCTGTCATGGACCTCCTCTATTTATTTGAATGGGCTGCCCTAGTAGCTAATGTACCTTTTTGAACTTCAAACTTTGCATACAGTAATACCTCGGATTGTGAGTAATGCGGTTTATGAGCGTTTCGCAATACGAGCTATTATTTTTTTTAAATCCTGACTTGGTTTGCGAGCGTTGTCTCACAAGACGAGCAGGATTCGAGCTAATGGGGTGTGCAGTACCGCATTTGGCCAGAGGTGTGGGGGCGCCGGTGACACTCGGAGATGCTCGGATGCACTCGGGGGCCGCTCGGAGACACTCGTAAACACGCGAAAACACTCCGTTCCCGAGTGTCTCCGAGCCTCTCTGAGTGTCTCCGAGTGCATCCGAGTGGCTATGAGCGGTCTCAGAGTGTTTCCGAGTGTCTCCGGTGCCCCCCACACCTCTGGCCACATGCGGTACTGCATACAATAGCAGTCACTGTGGAACAAATTATCTGAGTTTCCATTGACTCCTTTGGGAGAACTCACTTTGATATACGAGTGCTTTGGATTACAAGCATTCTTCTGGAACAAATTATGCTCGTAATCCAAGGTACCACTGTAATATATTTTTTTTCCACGAAAATGTTCACTTGTTTGCCGCATTTGTGGTGCCACTAACAATAAAAAATGCCTTTAATAATGAATAGCACCACAGGCACCAAACATGTTTTTTTGTGCGTTTCCTGCCTTAATAGCAGAAAATTAAAACAATAAGTGTATTTATTGTATGGAATTCTGATGGGGTTATCTGCATATAAATTGTTGAATTCCTTCTGTTTGAATAAACCGGTTTATTATTGATGGATCTGAACAGCGAACAAATTGAGTCATTGAATGTTGTTTAAACCAGCTGCCAGGACGAGGCCATTGCTTGCTAGCAGGAGGTTAAAATAAAGTGAATTCTTTATTCACCTCGGTGTTTGGCTAAGTCCGTGCGCTCTCATTATCACATTCTGATAAATTATTCAGCACGGTAGTGGCACTGGAGGTGTTTTTATTGCATAGTTTACAATAGCTGCAGCAGCCAAGACTGAACATTGAACCGCAGACAAGACCTGCAAAGGCAGAAGTACGGAATAACTAGATCTAAAGATGGGAAATGAGCGCCCGGCCATTCACCAAACGCAAATTCCCTGCCGTAAATATGTGCGCTGCAAAGTGTAATACGAGTTTACACCATTTAAAATCTGTGTGTGCTATATGTGTGGTTATTTCAGGAAATATAGCCCGTCTCTTGACTTTGTAGGGTCTCAACAATCAACTAGCCAGTGGCGGCCGGTGGTTATTTTTTTTTGGGTCTGGTGCACTTACCCCATTTATGGTGGGCAGCGCTTCTCTCTGGCTTCACCGACAGCTTTTCTTGCCCGGCGGCGATGGCATTCCCATTCCCCTGCTCTCCACAGGCATCGCGGCGGCTTCCGTTTCCTCCCTCCTCCTCGGCAGCCAATTGGGACTCTTCTCTTTTCAGCCAATCGGAAAACAGGTCTTAGATGATGGCCGCCGCGGCTCGCCGATCGTTCAGTGGAGAGACAAACAAGGCAGACAGCTAAGCTAAAACACAGATCTCTCTTTTCCTCCAGTGTATCCATCCTCTACACCAGGGATATGCAATTAGCGGACCTCCAGCTGTTGCAAAACTACAAGTCCCATCATGCCTCTCCCTCTGGGTGTCATACTTGCTTCTGTCAGAGTCTCGCTATGCCTCATGGAACTTGTAGTTTGGCAACAGCTGGAGGTCCGCTAATTGCATATCCCTGCTCTACACAGTTAGTAAGCATCTCCCAGGGACACACTTAACCCCTTGATCGCCCTGGTGTTAACCCCTTCCCTGCCAGTGTCGTTTATACAGCGATCAGTGCATTTTTTTTAGCACTGATCACTTTATTGGTGTCACTGGTCCCCCAAAAAGTGTCACTTAGTGTCCATTTTGTCCAGCTCAATGTCACTGTCCTGCTAAAAATCGCTGATTGCCACCATTACTGGTAAAAATAAATTTTAAAAAAAAATACCATAAATCTATCCCATAGTAGACGCGATAACTTTTGCGTAAACCAATCAATAAACGCTTATTCTGATTTTTTTTAACAAAAATATGTAGCAGTACAAATATTGGCCCAAACTGATGAAGAAATTAGATTTTTAAAGCGGAGGTCCACCCAGAATTTTTTTTTACATTTTTAAAAATCCTAAAAAAAAAAAAAAATTATAGAAAAATAAATAAATTTACTCACCCGAAATGCCTGTTGCTATGCGGAAGTCCCCTAATTTGCCTCTAATGTGCCTCTTCTCATCCGCGGTGGATGTCCTTCCGCTTCCTCTTCTTGTGAATGGGGTGCGCTGCCTTCTGGGAACTGTGTGTATCCCAGGAGGCAAGCCGCCCATTCACAAAGCGCCGTGCGAGTGGCGCTTGCGCAGTAGGGCTTCACTGCCTGTTTCCCTTAGTCGGGACCTGCCAGCAGCAGCTGACTTTTTTTTTTTTTTTTTAAACTGGCTGCACCTCCACTTTAACATTTTTTTTATTGGGAATGTTTTATAGCAGAAAGTAAAAAATATTGTTTTTTATTCAAAACTTTTCGTTTATAGCGCCAAAAAAAAAACAAAACACAGAGGTGATCAAATACCACAAACAGAAAGCTCTATTTATGGGGAAAAAAAAGGACATCCATTTTATTTGGATACAGGAACATTTTCTGGCGACAATCTGGCCCTCCTAAAATCTGAAGGACAATAAAACTGGCCTTTTGATTGAAAAGTTTGGAGACCCCTGGTATATAGTCTGTCATTTTATTTATTATTTTTTTTATACTAGTAATGGCAATGTTCAGTGACTTGTAGTGGGAACGTGATAGTGCGGTGAGAAATCTGACACTAAAGCCTCATACACACGATCGGACTTCCAACCAACTTTTCCGTGGATTTCTGTCCGAAGAGCATTGGCCGTGAACTTTTTATGCATACACACGGCAGGACTTTTTCAGCCAACAAACACGAACGTAATGACGTAATTGACGTACTACGTGGTTTTTCTGCTCTTTAGTGCCACCCTTTGGGCAACTTCTGCTATTGCTGGTTGATCTTTAGCATTGGTTCTGAGCATGCGTGTTTGTACTTTGGACTTAAGTCCGATGGACTTGTGTACACACGATCGGATTTTGCACCATCGGGCTTTTGTTGCCGGAATGTTTGTCTGTTTGCACAGCGAACATTTGTCAAAAAGTCCTACCGTGTGTATGGGCCTTAACTGACACTGGGTGGAAACGAACTAACTGCCACTGACATCACCAGTATCACTAATACAATAATTAGTGAAAATACTATACACTGTCACTGTATTCATGACACTGGCTTGGAAGGAGTTAACATTTAGTGACAATTAAAGGGTTAACTGCATATTCACATGATGCCTGTTGTTTTCTATGTGCCTTTGCTTAGGGCCTTTGTTGATGTCTGCATATTTAAGTAGCACAGTGCAGGGCAGCACTATGCGGTACATAGTGTTAAAAAAAAAACTTTATTTCGTGACATTTCAATAAAGTTCATAAAAAATTTGAAAGTGCGTTGCTTTGTTATAACGCATTACAACGTCACGGAACCAAGATAACGCAAAATAGCACACAAGAGTTAATAACGTGTTGCCTGGTGTGAATGAGGCCCAGCTTTCTCTTCTTTCAACAACCTCAGATTATATATTCTTTACAAATATGGGAGATTAACACAATATTTCATTGCACCGTTGCCTTTCCAGACCACGGTTGTTCTTAGTCTGACCATATCTATTAAAAGCCTTAAGACACGATCATTCAAGTCGTCTGTCGCCCCCCATACCATTTCCCACATCCACCACAGCAATTTCACAAGGAATAAAAATAAGGGCTGATGAGATGAGTGTTTTCATAAGGTCTCCTCTTATATTAACTCCATTTTACATCCAAGGGATCTGGGAGAGACAAACGGGATAATGTAAATTGGCCTACATCCCTTTTTCCTTTTTTTTTTCCGAGTTACTTTATATATGAAACACATGGAAGAGATTATTAACGTGAAAGACAATACCAAAGTCCGCTTCCAAATTTGGAGATGCTGGATGTTTTGAGGTCAGTAAAAATGAAAGTAGCCCACATGTGATCTTATGAAAGCTTTTAAAGAAAATAATTGTCTGTTGACATTGCCGGGGTCTGAAAGTAATAGGCCGGCTAAATTGTACATTTCATTAAAGTAGCAATAGGCGGAGGTATGTTGGCCTATTTCGTGGAGAGACTGGAGCCAAGTCTGGAGCCAAGTCATGGTCTACAGAAAGGAGGGGGAGACCCTTCAGCACATCTCCTAAAATTTTGAGATGGGAATGAGAGACACCTACTAACAAACGTTTGTAGGCATAGGACACGCCCACTGCCACACCCCTTAACCACTTAACGACCGCCCCATGTACATATACGTCGTCAGAATGGCACGGACAGGCACAATCACGTACCTGTACGTGCCTGCCTTCGTGCGGGTGGGGGGTCCGATCGGACCCCCTCCCGGTACATGGGGCGGTCGGTATCGCTTCAGGAGTGATCCTTGATGAGGGGGCGGCCATTGGTTTCTGGCCACTCCCTCGCGATCGCTCCCGGCGAATGCGATGCTTCCCCTGCCTGTGTAATGTAAACACAGGCAGAGGAAGTGATGTCATCTCTCCATGCGGCACTCTATTCGTCCAGAGCGCCAAGGAGAGAAGACATCAGGTTAGTTCACAAACAGCACACTGACACCAGGACACATAGGCACACAATCCACCCCCCAGTCACCCCCAGATCGCTCCCCCAGATCACCCCCATTTACAGTGTCACTGATTGCAGTGATCATTTATTTACTGATCACTGCAATCAGTGACATTTGTAATAGTAAAAGTGTCAGGGCAGTTAGTGTTAGGTCCCTTTAGGTCCAGTGTAGCCCCCTAACTCCCCCCAATAAAGGTTTAACCCCTTGATCGCCCCCCAGGTAACCCTTTCACCCCCTATCACCAGTGTCACTAAGCGATCATTTTTCTGATCGCTGTATTAGTGTCGCTGGTGCCGCTAGGTAGCCAGTTATTTTTTTAGGTTCGCCGCCAGGTTTTTATAGCATCAGGTACCTCCATATATTATCTAATAAAGGTTTAACCCCTTGATCGCCCCCCCCAGGTAACCCTTTCACCCCCTATCGCCAGTGTCACTAAGCAATCATTTTTCTGATCGCTGTATTAGGCCTCGTACACACGGCCGAGATTCTCGTTGAAAAAAACATGTCTTTTTTTCGACGAGATTCTTGGACAAGAAACTTGTCCCGGCCGAGTGTACACACGCTCGTTTCAAAGAACCCGCGGTTCTTTGAAAGGAGCGTACGCGGTGACGTCATCGACTACGTCGAGCATGCGCTCGTCACATTCGATGCCGTCGCCGCCATCTTGGTATACCCTACGTATGCCTAGGAAGCTACCGCGCATGCGTCGAATTCATTTCGAACATGCGCGGGCTTCCGGGACGACAGGTAAGTGTACACACACTCACTTTTCTCGTCGAGAAACATGCCGAGGAGAATCTCGACGAGAAAATAGAGAGCAGCGTACACACGACCGATTTACTCGGCAAGACCTCTCTGCCAGCAAGTTTCTTGCTGGTTCTTACCGAGAAAATCGGCCGTGTGTACAAGGCCTTAGTGTCGCTGGTGCCGCTAGGTAGCCAGTTATTTTTTTAGGTTCGCCGCCAGGTTTTTATAGCATCAGGTACCCCCATATACAACCTAATAAAGGTTTTAACCCCCTGATTGCCCCTAGAGTTAACCCTTTCTCCAGTGATCACCATATAAGTGTCACTGGTGACGCTGGTTAGCCAGTTAGTTATTTCGTTATTTAGGTTCCCCGTCAGGTTTTTATATAGCGTCAGGTACCCCCATATATTACCTAATAAAGGTTTTAACCCCCTGATTGCCCCTAGTTAACCCTTTCACCAGTGATCACGTATAAGTGTTATGGGTGACGCTGGTTAGTTAGTTTGCTTTTTATAGCATCAGGGCACCCGCCGTATATAACCCAATAAAGGTTTAACCCCCTGATCGCCTGGCGGGAGATATCAATTAGGTTTTAGGGTCAGATAGGGTCTGCAACGCCCCAGGCAGCGTCAGGTCAGTGCCAGTAGCGCTTACACCCACGCGCGAAGCATACACCTCCCTTAGTGGTATAGTATCTGAACAGATCAATATCTGATCAGATCTATACTAGCGTCCCCAGCAGTTTAGGGTGCCCAAAAATGCAGTGTTAGCGGGATCAGCCCAGATACCTGCTAGCACCTGCGCTTTGCCCCTCCGTCCAGCCCAGCCCACCCAAGTGCAGTATCGATCGATCACAGTCACTTACAAAACACAACACACATAACTGCAGCGTTCGCAGAGACAGACCTGATCCCTGCGAATCCAGTGCTGTAGGAGGTGATTTTACCAACACAGTTAAAAAAAAGAGCATATATGTCGAAGCATGGGGGCAGCAGGGGCAGAGGAGCAATTTTGCTCCTAATGCCGCGTACATACGGTCGAAATTCCGACGGAGGCTTGCCCGTGGAAAAGTGCGACCGTGTGTATGCGGCATAACTTTTGCGGGAGGATGCCCCCATGCTTGGGCATACATGCACCATTTATATATGCCGATCATTAGAAGTGGGTGGATGAAGGGAGGTATTCTAATGATGGGCATACCCAACGTTCAATCTCTTTTTTCGTTCAGCCAACAGGCTGCAATGAAACAAAAGATTAAAATACATGTCCAACAAGGACCAGCAACGTACTGCTGGACTTTGAATGGTTATACCAGAATGATGCCTGCGAGTTTAGGTATCATCTTGGTATCATTATTTTCAGCCAGCGGCCAGCTTTCATGTAAAAGCAATCCTAGCAGCTAATTAGCCTCTGGACTGCTTTTACAAGCACTGGGAGGGAATGTCCCCCCCCCGGATATAAAAAGCGCCATTGGGAAAGCATTTTATCACACCAATCTTGGTGTGGTCAGATGCTTTGAGGGCAGAGGAAAGATCTAGGGTCTAATAGACCACAATTTTTTCCAAAAAAATAGTACCTGTCACTACCTATAACAATAAAAATGATAAAAAAGAAAAAAATGGAAGGAACAGTTTAAAAATAAAATAAAAAAGCAAAATAAATAATAATAAAAAACCCTGCTCTTGCGCAAAGGCCTCCTCTGCAAATCTAATGTGGTAACCTGTAAAGGCTTTTAAAGGCTTTTAAAAATGTATGTAGTTTGTCGCCACTGCGCGTTTGTGTGAAATTTTAAAGCATGTCGTGTTTGGTATCCATGTACTCGGCCTAAGATCATCTTTTTTATTTCATCAAACATTTGGGCAATATAGTGTGTTTTAGTGCATTAAAATTAAAAAAGTGTATTTTTTCCCCAAAAAATCCGTTTGAAAAATCGCTGCGCAAATACTGTGTGGAAAAAAAAATGCAACACCAACCATTTTAAGTTAGAAGAGTGGATGATCTGTGACATAAGCTCCCTAATGTTGTGCATAAAATGCCAGAACAGTTCAAAATCCCCCCAAATGACCCCATTTTGGAAAGTAGATACCCCAAGCTATATACTGAGAGGCATGTCGAGTCCATGGAATATTTTATATTTTGACACAAGTTGCGGGAAAAAGACAATTTTTTTTTTTTTTTGCACAAAGTTGTCACTAAATGATATATTGCTCAAACATGCCATGGGCAAATGTGGAATTACACCCTAAAATACATTCTGTTGCTTCTCCTGAGTACGGGGATACCACATGTGTGAGACTTTTTGGGAGCCTAGCCACGTACGGGACCCCAAAAACCAAGCACCGCCTTCAGGCTTTCTAAAGGTGTACATTTTTGATTTCACTACTCACTGCCTATCACAGTTTCGGAGGCCATGGAATGCCCAGATGGCACAAAACTCCCCCAAATGACCTAATTTTGGAAAGTAGACACCCCAAGCTATTTGCTGAGAGGTATGGTGAGTATTTTGCAGATCTCGCTTTTTGTCACAAAGTTTTGAAAATTGAAAAAAAATTTAATAAAATGTTTCTTTCTTCATTTTCAAAAACAAATGAGAGCTGTAAAACACTCGCCATGCCTCTCAGCAAATAGCTTGGGGTGTCTACTTTCCAAAATGGGGTCATTTGGGGGGGTTTTGTGCTATTTTGGCATTTTATGGCCTTCGAAACTGTGATAGGTAATGAGGAGTGAAATCAAAAATTTGTGCCTAGAAATCCTGAAGGCGGTGCTTGGTTTTCGGGGTCCCGTACGGGGCTAGGCTCCTAAAAAGTCCCACACATGTGGTATCCCTGTACTCAGGAGAAGCAGCAGAATGTATTTTAGGGTGCAATTCCACATATAACCATGGCATGTGTGAGCAATATATCATTTAGTGACAACTTTTTGTAAAAATGTTTTTTTGTTTTTTTTTGTCATTATTCAATCAAAATATTCAATGGGCTCAACATGCCTCTCAGCAATTTCCTTGGGGTGTCTACTTTCCAAAATGGGGTCATTTTGCCACCTCAAGAAATGAGATAGGCAGTCATAAATTAAAAGCTGTGTAAATTCCAGAAAATGTACCCTAGTTTGTAGTTTGTACTAAAGACATGTGGCTGAATACATTTTGGCCAAAATGTATGACTAAAATTGAGTTTATTCGAATTTTCTTATAACAAAAAGTAGAAAATATCATTTTTTTTTCAAAATTTTCGGTCTTTTTCCATTTATATAATCAAATACCATTAAAAGAAAGCTCTATTTGTGGGAAGAAAAGGACACAAATTTAGTTTGGGTACAACATTGCATGACCGCGCAATTACCAGTTAAAGCAGCGCAGTGCCAAACTGTAAAAACACCTCTGGTCTTTATGCTGCGTATTGGTCCGGGGCTTAAGTGGTTAAAGGAGAATTAACAACAACAAAAAAAGGTTAATTAAATCCACAGGGACTTTATTTTTTTACCACTACTATTCCTTTATATTGGCTTTTAAAATGTACAAATGCAGCAATTTAGAAATTGGATGAAAGGTTTAGCACTGGAAAACACTTTTTGATAGATAAAAAGTGCATTTTATATACAACTATATGGATCAGACCAAAATGAGGGACAAATGAGGGGAAAGAGGGACATTGCTCAAAATCAGGGACAGTCCCTCAAAATCAGGGACAGTTGGGAGCTATGCTTCAGAACCTAAGGCACAGCATCCAGAAATGGAAGAGCACCTGTATGTAAGCAGGTCCAGTTGATTGGTACCCGAAATGGGTACCAATCAACTGAAACCCTGAAACTCCTTCCCTAAAGATGGGCCCCCTTCAACCGGGCAGCCTGGGATCCTTCTCTAAAGCATAGGCCCTCAATAGGAGCGCTGGGCCTACTATGCAGCAGCAGAGCCCCGGGCTAAAGGTGCCCGAGACCAAACACACGCATCCCGTGCCATGAGGGCCACGAGACACCCTCACTGGACCAGAGGTCCCCCCAACACCTTGGGGGTCTCCCTGGAATCGCCTCACGCCAAAAGGCATCTGCCCCTTTTGTACCCTCTAATAGCATGCACAGCGGGTAGACCCCACCCACTGCACGGCTGCTGAGAGAAGACACCCAATAGTGCTGCAATACCTCCTTTGGTTCAACCTGAGCCCGAAGTGACAGTGCCACCCCCAGGCAACAGGGAACTGTACTGCCAGGCAGCATCGCACCCAGAGCAGAAGCACAATTTGTTCTAATCAACAGGTCCGAGCCCAACTATTGGCTCTGACCACCCCTAAATTTACACATATAGCGTCCCATAAATTGGGATGGGCACTACACAAAGATGGCGGCGCGGTGTGCGTTCCAAGCCTCCATCCGAATATGTATTTGAGCATTGAGCTCCTACTGCATTCTAAGGAAAGGTTGTCTGCGTTCCATGCCTCTCAATGAACAGGGACACCGCCGGAAAACCTCCCTTGTGACGCAAGCCGCACAAGATACGACACGTGACGCATCACATGACACGGCACGTGACCCGCTATCTGCAATTCATGCCTAGCCAACAGGAAGCGATTGCGTTCCAGCTCACAGGACATGACGTATGACACGCCATATGCGGACCATGCCTCGCTGTCAGCGAGAGATTGCATTTCAGCTCAACATATACACTTTGGTACTGGCAACGTATACACTTTGGTACTCGAAGAAGTGGCTGTTTTGACAGTACAGTGGCTAAGGAGGAAAAAGTTGGCGCCGCCTTGGAGGCGGCCATTTTGTTGGTTACTAGCAGACGGACTAACAATGTCCGCTCATTATATTGTGTACCGTAGTGTATATGCTGCCGGTGTTGTGTCAAAACAGCAAACTCGTCGAAATCTCCAATTACTGATGCTGGAGAGTAACCGGAAGTGATGTGGTTGGAGATTTTGACCAGTTGGCTATTTTGACAGAACACCGGCAAGTGTGCCTCTTTGCACAGCTGGTAAGTAGTAACTCTTTCTGGGACAGCAACGCTTAGCTATGGACACTGGTGGGATGGTGTCACTGCTCTAAGAATTCAGCAGCGTTCTCGGCTGGAGCTTTGCAGTCACGTGACCACTTGCAAAAAGATCAAAAAATATATTTCCATCAGTGGCGGTGCGTCCATAATGGGTGCAGGAGCGCCGCCCCCTCTCTCCTGCACGCACCCGTCACTCAGCAATAGATATATTCATGCATTGCATGAATATACCGTATTTATCTGTGTATAACACGCACCCTAACTTTAAGAGTGAAGTTTCAGGAAAAAAACTTTCCACAGCCCCCTGCGTATAACACGCAGGCACAGTTTACCCTCTATTTTCAGGGTAAAAAAGTGAGTGTTATACGCCAATAAATACAGTATCTATTGTCGCCGCTGCCGCCCACTATTCAGGTGTCCGGCCCCCTGTTGAGCGCCGGCCATCTGAATTAGACCACTTTCATACTGAGGTGCTTTTCAGGCGCTTTCACACTAAAAACAGCGCCTAAAAAGATCACAAATACTTATTTCCATTAAAATCAATGAATGCTTTCACACTGGGGCAGTGTGCCGGCAGGGCTGTGAAAAACTCCCCTCTCCATTGAAATGAATGGAAAGCTCTTCAAAAGCACCTGAAAAGCGCTTCAAAAGCGCTTAGAGTTTTTACTGGCAGTTTAGAAGCGCCTCAGTGTGAAAGTGGCCTAACAGCGGTGGGTGTGTTTTAAAAGCGCCTAATAGGCTCTAATCAGCTGCCTGATTAGAGCCAGAGGCTCTAATAGGCTTCCCGATTAGAGCCTGTGGGCTCTAATCGGCTTCCAAATTACCGGTCACCTGATTGGCTGAGGCGAAATTGAGGACGGAAGAAGACATCAAAGGGAGCGGAGGGAGCATGGAGGAGGACGGCGCTGACCCGAGGAAGGTAAGTGCCGGGCTGGGGGGAAACTGGCGGCATTTGGGGGCAAACTGGCGGCATTTGAGGGGAAACTGGCTGCATTTGAGGGGAAACTGGCTGCATTTGAGGGGAAACTGGCTGCATTTGAGGGGAAACTGGCTGCATTTGAGGGGAAACTGGCTGTATTTGAGGGGAAACTGGCTGCATTTGGGGGGAAATTGGCTGCATTTGGGGGGAAACTGGCTGTATTTGAGGGGAAACTGGCGGCATTTGAGGGGAAACTGGCGGCATTTGAGGGGAAACTGGCGGCATTTGAGGGGAAACTGGCTGCATTTGGGGGGAAACTGGCTGCATTTGGGGGGGGCAAACTGGCGGCGTTTGATGGGCAGAGTGGCGGCAATTGATTTCCATGGAGGTTTATTAGAAACCTTCGTGTAGCAGATATAAAAGCAGTGGGGGAGGTAATAATATTGAGTGTTTTTCAGTGGCATTTTTTTTCGGTTTAGAGGAGGTGCCATAAAAATGTTGCTATGAGTCCTTGTGATTTCTAGTTACGCTCCTGCCACAGCCCTCCACTGGTTGCTGTGATTGGAAAACTTCACAAGAGTTAAAATCCTTGTATGATGTCACCCTCCTATAATCCTGGAATAGATTTTCCTTGTTTATAATCTGCTCATCCACTTTGTGGTTGCAAAACTCGGTCTGGGAGTTTTATGCAGGGCTGTCACTAACTGGATGCTAACCACAGACATTATGTAGCAATGTTCTTCTTCTAATGTTGTGAGTGACCATGCTATAGTAACAAGGACTTTTTAGAACAATATTTAGTGTCCTTTCCTGTTGATGTAACTTAACTGGCAGCACTCAAAGTCCTTTTTTTTACTTTTCATTTTTCTTCCATTCAGACGCTTCTTGAAGGCCTGTGAATTATCAAGTGATGTCTCGGCAGTGAGATACTAATTAGTTACGGTCATCTCTGAACACTTTTTAGGACAATAACTTGCATATTAGCCTTTATAATTAACACTTTAGATTTCGAACGTTCGAGTCCATTGTATTTAATAGGGTTCTAAAGTTTACACGAACATTTTGTCTGTTCGCAGGTTCTGGTGCGAACCGAACAGGGGGGTGTTCGGCTCATCCCTGCTCTGAATAACAGATATTCATTTTCTGTGGCTTACTTATACCTCCCAATAATACACTCAAATTTCCCCAATTTACAAAGTGATCTCCATCTTAAAGAATCACTGTCATACGAATACACAATAAGGCCCCTTTCACAGGGTCGGACCGTTCAGGTCCGCCTGTCAGTTTTGTCGGCGGACTTGAACGGCCGCTCCATACATCTCTATGGAGCGTCGGATGTCAGCGGAGACATGTCCGCTGACATCCGACCCGATCCGATCAAATCAGACGGATGGCGATACGTCCCCATCCGTCCATGGCGGATCGGATAGGGTGAGATCTGATGAAAATGGACATGCTTCCTCTTGTGGAAGAGGCCTTAAAGTGGTTTCTAAAGTCACGATTGCCGCCCGTATATCACATATATATATATATAGTGACCTCACCCCTCTCACCCCTTCTCAGTCACGGCTTTTCTGTCTCGTCTAGGGGCATAGGCGTGCGCACAGGGTGTGCCAGGTGTGCCCAGGCACACCCTAATCACCCTGTGCAGCACAGATTCCCCCTACTGCCCTGGCTTCCCCCTTCCTCCCACAGCGCTGCTGACTTCCCTCCTCTCCAGCCAGCTGTTGCTGAGGGGAGGTATTAGGATGAGTGGGGAAGGGGGTGGTAAATGTGTAATTTACTGGTCCCTTCCCTTTGTGAATGAACACTGAGTGATTAGTAGTGTATGTTTGAGCTTTGGGGTGCACACCCTAATGTAATAGGCTGCGCACACCCATGTCTAGGGGTTTAGTACTGGGGGGGAGGGATGAGATACACCACGGCCCATGTCCTCCAGAGAGACTGGAGGTGAAAGCCAGAACTATCAGGTTTTGTGTGTGTGTCCCAGAGTCAAATCCTCTCCTTGGATTGAATCCCTTTGCTCCTAGTAACCAGAGTTCCACACACTGAAAAGGTCCAACCCGTATTTATTCTTCTCAATAAATAGTCATACAGCACAGACAGGTTGAGACCCATATAACACTTCAGTCTTTGTGGGGAGTAGGCCAAGGCACAATCCTTTTTAGATAGAGCTAACCACTGTGGTGTCACCAATGGCGAATAGTCACTGCCCCTGACTATATTGAACAGAACATGGATTACCTTCGCTAACGTAGCCCCTATCAGAGGGAAGACATCCGTCCAAGAGAGTTACCGGAGGCCTCTCCGTCACCAGCAATGCTGCGCTGGACTCTCCGGAGAAATTCCGCTCACCGGCCTCCTCGATCTCAGACACGGGCACCCAAGGAGTTAGGGCCCCCTCGGATTCCTCCACCCTCGCGGAACTCAGTCAAAGGTACTGAGCTCCAGGCTTCCACCATAGTACCTCACCCCAGGCTAAAGGTGCCTGAGATGGACTCCATCTCCCACTTCGGCCAGGTCAAGGGCACCTGGGCCCGGAACTCCGTAACGCCAGCACCCAGGCTGAAGGTGCCTGGGCGCGGCTGCATCCTCCGACTCTGAACCCTGAGGTCAGGGCGTCCGCCCCTTTTATCTCCTCTCCCTTTGCGTCACAGCAGGTTCCCCGCCACGCTGTACCAGCGCCAGGAAAGGACAAAAAGGGAAGCAGCCTTGCAGTGAGTGTTCAGCTCCGGCCCAAGGCGACAGCGCCACCTGCAGGCCGCAGGGAACCTCACACCACCAGAGTCCTCCAAGAACCACAAAAGGGTCAAAGGGTCTCAGATTCCCTAACAATCAATGCATCTGGGTTACACTACCACCCAGATGCCTCCCCTAAATTCAAATACCCGCTATATACATATATATATATATACATACATACATACATATATAGATAGAGAGATATATATATATATATATATATATATATATATCTATATACAGTGGAACCTTGGTTTACAAGTAACGCGGTTAACAAGCGTTTTGAATAACGAGCAACTTTTTAAAAAAAAATTTGACTTGGTTTTCGAGTGTTGTCTCGCAAAACGAGCAGAATTCAAGCGAATGGGGTGTGCAGTACCACATTTGGCCAGAGGTGCGGGGGCGCCGGCGACACTCGGAACGGTTCAGAGCCTTTCCGAGTCGTTCGGAAATACTCGGAATCACTCGGAAATACTTGAAAATACTCCATTCCCGAGTGTTTCCGAACCTTTTCGAAGGTTTCCGAGATCAGCCAAGCTGTCCCTGAGTATTTCCGACGCTCTCCGGCGCCTCCCCACCTCTGGTCACATGCGGTATTGCATGCCATAGATGTCAATGCAGAACAAATTATCTTTGTTTCAATTGACTTCTATGGGGAAACTCGTTTTTATATGCGAGTGCTTTGGATTACAAGGATTCTCCTGGAACGGATTATGCTCGTAATCCAAGATTCCACTGAATATAATATTATTATATATATATATATATATATATATATATATATATATATATATATATATATATATATATATATATATATATAATTTTTTTTTTTAAATAACAAACATGTCATACTTACCTCCACTGTGCAGCTCGTTTTGCACAGAGTGGCCCCAATCCTCCTCTTCTGGGGGCCCTCGGTGGCTCTCGTGGCTCCTCCCCACATTAGATAACCCCCTCTGGGAAGCTCTCTCCCGAGGGGGTTACCTTGCGGGCACGCTCCCGAGTCATACACACATAGACGCCGAGTGTATGACTCGGCCCCGTCCCCCGTCTCCTGCGTCATTGGATTTGATTGACAGCAGCTGGAGCCAATGGCTGCGCTGCTATCAATCTTTCCAATCAAAACCGGGACTCCATGGAGAGAAGGACGGCGGGGACGCGCCCACGTAAATTCGGGGCTCAGGTAAGTAAAACGGGGGGGGCCGGACACTGCAAGGTGTTTTTTCACCTTAATGTATAGGATGCATTAAGGTGAAAAAACATGAAGGTTTACAACCCCTTTAAGCCTGTAGTAGTCATTGCAGGTTCATAGAAGACACTGTACACCAGGTTATTAAATATTATCAGCCATAGTACTAAATGAGATCATCAAATGTTTACATCCAGGTCAGATTTTGCACCAGGGCAAAAATGGCAGTTGCTCCAACATAAGAATAGGAGTAGGTGGAAAGAATCAGTGGTAGGCATGCATTTTAACACACCCAGAAGTGTAGAATAGTATTAACCACTTCAGCCACGGAAGGATTTACCCCTGTAATGACCAGGCCATTTTTCGCGATAAGGCACTGCGTTACTTTAACTGACAATTGCGCGGGTGTGCGAAGCTGCACCCAAATAAAGTTGATGACCTTTTTTCCCCACAAATAGAGCTTTCTTTTGGTGGTATTTGATCATCTCTGCGTTTTTTATTGTTTGCACTATAAACAAAAGAAGACCGCCAATTTTTACTTTCTGCTATAGTATATATCCCAAAAAGAAAATGTAAAAAAACACATTTCCTTATCAATTTATACCAATATGTATTCTTCTACATGTGTTTGGTAAAAAAAAATCCCAATATGCATATATTGATTGGTTTGCGCAACAGTTATAGCGTCTACAAACTAGTGGGTAGATTTATGGACTTTTCATTTTTTTATTGTTTTTACTGGTAATAGCGGTGATCAGTGATATTTAGCAGGATTGCGACATTGCGGCGGACAAATCTGTGTGAGTATATCAGCACACTGGCCACTAAACAGGTAAGTAGAAAGCACTTCTTTCACAGGGTATTGCTTGCTGTAAGTTTCTACGCCCCATGAAGGGTCATTTTATTAGGAATGGTCTTCTTTCCTAGTTAATCCTAGGGTTTGGTGTATCCTTTAAGCCACTTACCATGCTTCCAAGTTGTGTATTTGTTGTAGACTATATACCGTGTTTCTCCGAAAATAAACCCGGGTCTTATATTAATTTTGGCAACAAAAGACACAGTAGGGCTTATTTTCGGGGTAGGTCTTACCATGTAATGTGCTGTCTTCTCTCCCCCTCTCTCTCCCTGCCTGCCAGGAATCCCCAGTGTGAACTGAGTTAAAATGCTTGTAAAATCCTATAATCCACTCTATTACAGTATTTTATAATGTACAATGTGTGTGTTTCTGTAATATAATTGTGCCAAATACCTTTGTTATAGCGCTGCTCTTCCCCGCAATTATATTACAGAAACACACACATTGTACATTATATACTACTGTAATAGACTGGATTATAGGATTTTACAAGCATTTTAAACTAGGGCTTATTTTCGGGGTAGGGCTTATATTGCAGCTCTACTGGAAAATAACGCTAGGTCTTATTTTCGGGGTAGGTCTTATTTTCGGGGAAACACGGTAGTACATCCAGAAAAATATGTTTCTAACTATATGTACATTTCAACCTTCTGAAATGGTTGAGAAAGACCTTCCTCTTTCAACCTGCTCCCCTTATCCCAATGGTGCAGCAAGCAATGATGAGACATGGTGACCTGGAGACTATAGTGTCATGTAATTTCCCATCATCCAAATGTCAATGGAACAGTATGCATGTATGAGACTGTCCATTGGAGCATCCTGTCATTGTCACTGGCTGGAAACCCTCCACATCTTCCTGTAGTAGACCCCATTTTTTTTTTTTAACTGAACCAAAGGCACCATGCTACTACCTTGCTTGTCAGGTTGTGTCTTCCAGGGTTGACAACCCCAGAAACTCAAGAAAGCATTTCCAAGCTGCTCTGGTGATTTGGAAATAGTTTAGATAGCAGATTAAACAAGGGGCTGGAAAAAAGCATATTCTTTACCGGAGAATAAAGAAAAAAAATCTGTTTGGTTAAAATGCTGAATGACTATGCAGAAGGTTCCAAAGAAAATAGAAGTAACCAAACAAAAGGAGAACAGACCTGTTTTCAGCTCATCCCTTTGATGTCTTGCAGTTGTTTTAGGCACGTTGTGCAATTCAGCCCTTTGTTAGTGTTTCTTCTGACTTGTTTGCTAAGCTTGCACGCCGTCTGATTGAAGCGGAGCAGAACGTTGTGGATATAGTTCGACTAGCTGCTACATTTTTGATTTACCTGCTCAAGCAGTACAGTCACACCTCTGGCTGAACTCCTTGTAAACTTTTACAGTGGGCACAGAAAGCCCTACCTTCTATGCTCATGGCATCACTGGCATATCCAGAACAAGTTCAGGCTTACAGGGAAAATATAATATCATTTCATACTTTGAGTTATTTGTGTTTAACTTAAAGTGTATCCAAGTCCAAAAACAACATTTTATTATATTAGGGCTTACCAGTCCTTAGATGTGGTGGCTTCATTAATACATTTTCCTTTATTTTCACCCAGTGATCCTGTAAATAACAAACTTCCTGTCCCTGAGTGGCTACACTCACTCCTCAATTGGATCTAGAGAGGTAGCCATGGTTGTCACTAAGGCCCCTTTCACACTGAGGCGTTAAAAAAAGCAAAAAAATTATGAGTTTTTTTTACCACAATTTTACCGCGTTTGCGGTAAAAATAGCGCTAACGCATATGCGTTTTTACCACGTTTTTACCGCGTTTTTGTGGTAAAAAGGATTATTTGGTATCCCACAATCCTCCACTCTACTGTGGTCATGTGACCTTCCCACAGCTTCTGGGTGTTTTTTACCGCGTTTTTACAGCGCTTTTACAGTGGTACTCATTCATTTCAATGGGGATAGGTGTTTTTACAGCGCTATTTTATGCGCCCCAAAGATGCTCCAAAAACGCACAGCCAGCAAAACGCCTCAGTGTGAAAGCCCTCGGGGCTTTCACATTGAGAATAATGGGGCAGGATTATTTCAGGCATTTTTACAGCGCTGTTTTTTACCGCGAAAACGTGGTAAAAACGCCTCAGTGTGAAAAGGGCCTTAAGCTGGACTTCAAACATGTCTGACCCCTACTTGTGGGATGGGGAGCTTAGTACTTTACAGAAGGAAGATACTATTGTCTTATAGTTCCAGTACAAATGACAGGAAGTGACAAGGACAAGATTCTGACAAGAGCAATAGGTATTTGCTGTATTTGCTGAAAACGTTCTAAGACTGAAAAAAGAAAAAAACTGCAGCCATCACATCCAAGGATTGGTAAGCATTAATAAAATACATATTTGTTATTGCATTTGATTATCCTTTAAAACCCAATTTCATTTGACCTTAACACAGCCTTACTCACTCACCCCATCTTCCCAAGGCCCCCTGTATGTATTTTTTATATTTTTGTTGGCACATTTATTTTCAAAAGTCTTCAGATCGATCATGTGATGCACAAGGTTCTCTTAGCTCTTGGAATCCTCAATGATACACAAAGTGTTGGTGGCATGATAACAGCGATTTTCCTCGCATTGTTTTACTGCGTGATGACGCACCCCAGGGAGTGGTGTCCATGATGCCCTGCACTCACAGGAGGTTCATTGAATGATGCCGGGTGTCATACAACCCATGGGCGTCCGCTCCATAGGGCAAGGGGGGCGTTTGCCCCCCCCCTGGAATCGTAAAAGAGTGTTGATGTGTAATGAAGAGTAAGACACCATTCAGCTGTCGTTGGACCCGTGCCACCGGCACCGCCGATTGTCATTGTCATGTCTGTCAGTGTGTTGCATTTACTCCGCTCCCGACCCTGTATTCCGGCGCCAGCCAATAGATGATCATCGCACCGTTCACCCTGAGTTTACAGCCCCGCCCGGCGCTCGTCCTGGCGGCGTGACGTCACTCACGGCGGGAGGGGATTATCATTCATGGCTGGGACGGATGGGAGGAGTGTAGAGAGCTGCCTGCTGCATGAAGAGGAGCCAGCGTCGCCGAGGAGGAACCAACCAACATCTTCATTACAATTTCAATCAGACAGCACAGCACAGCAGCATCAGTCAGTAGTGTCACTACACTATCTTCTATCGCAAGTAAGCACTAAACTAAGTTAAGCTGATGGCATGCCATACGGAATGATGCAGTCTGAAGATTATTAACTGTGATGACTGTGATTTTTTTAATATGAAGCATGGCGGGGGGGCGCGGGGGGGGGGGGGGTTAAATGTCCTGCACTGGTCATGGTAACTCATGTATTAATGTCCTGCACATTGCAGGACATTAATACATGAGTTACTATGACCAGTGCAGCATTGCTCCCCCCTGAAAAAAGTTCAGCAGACGCCCATGATACAACCTGAAAGAGGGTTAGCACTGGATTGGGAAAGGGTTGAGTCTGTGGACAACAAAAGAAAGTAAGTATTGCAAGGAGAGCTGCTTTTTTTTAGGAGGGTCAAGGAGGGTGGGCCTTAAAGACCACACACTGCACATATACATCCATGATAGCTGAGGTCTATTTGCTGGGATAGCTCTCACCCCCAGCAACTCCTGATCTCTAGTTAGGATCAGGAGTTGGTCAGACAGATTCCTGATCATGTAACCACTATGACAGCCAATCAGTGGTCACATGATCGGGAAGCAAGAGGAGCAAGATACATTTTGTTTATCTTGCTCCTCTTATCACAGCATGAACAAGCTAAGGTGTTTCAAAAGTCATAGGTCTACTTTAAACTAATTTCCACAAACGTAATTCACCATTTTAAATACAGTGGAACCTCGGATTGTGTTTCAAATACGAGCACTGTATTTGAAAAAATCCTAACTCGGTTTGTTGTCTCGCAAAACGAGCAGGATTCAGGCCAAAGCGGTGTGCAGTACCGCGTTTGGCCTAAGGTGTGGGGGCGCCGGAGCCGAACGGCGCCGTTCGCAGCCAGACGGCGCCATTCGGAAATGCTCGGAAATACACGGAAATACTCCGTTTCCGAGCCTTTCCGAGGTTTGCCAAGGTCAGCCGAGCTGTCCTCTGGGCTTTCCGGCCGTTTCCGAGGCTCTCTGGCGCCCCCCACTTCTGGCCACATGCGGTATTGCATGCCATTGAAGTCAATGCGGAACAAATTATTTTCGTTTCCATTGACTTCAATGGGGAAACTCGCTTTGATATGCGAGTACTTTGGATTACGAGCATTCTCCTGGCACGGATTATACTCGTAATCCGAGGATCCACTGTAGTTGTCTCCTTATAACTACAATGTATCAGCACAATGTATATTTTCTTTACTTTGTTCTCAAAAGTTTACATTTTTCCCATATGAAAGTCTGACGTGTCCACAAAGCTGCACGGGTGATTAGTGTATTGTTTATGTTGCGCAATGTATTGCTAACCGATGCCAAATGGATACATCACTATGAAAATATTCTTCCGTCTACTGTAGCCACAGATTATTGCCCACACTCACTGGATGACAGCCACAACCAGATGTATACGCTGAGTCTTGTTTGCAACATGGGAGCTTCAAACTCCAGGATAACAGAACAGTTCTTGTAGGTTATCCAAACAGTAGACCAATTAGATATAATAAAGAGAACTAGTCATAACTGGACTTATATAACCTTGTGATCCATGCAATGATTCCATTTCTTCTCAGGTGACCGTTACAGTGCAATGGTGGCATTGTCACTCTTCTGTGAGAGCTCCCACACGGAAAAATCCATCGGATTAGAATCCATAGGAAATCCGATCGTGTGTACAGGGCTTTAAAGTGGGATGCATTGTTGTCTATGGAACAATGCACACAGCAGAGTAAAGATCAGTAACTTAGCAATGCGTACAGAGCTGTAGAACAAAAATATTAAATTTTACTTGTGAGTGCAGTAAATTACACGCATACGCATGTTTACACATCTATAAGCATGTTTACGTGAATATAATTGAGTATATTACAACACCCAATATAGCAAGCAATTGTCCTGCAAGTTTGAAAATGACTTGCTAAGCCAGGGCTTAAAATTTCAAGTCTAGACCTACTAGCCAGGCAAAAACCTTACTCTCCACCAGTTGCCCCACCAAACCTTTCCCAGGTCCGTCCCCCAACCCCGCCCCTTAAAGCTTATGAAATTACATTTTTCTTAAGAATAGAGAGCCCCCCCTTACATCAGGGTCCCCAGAGAGCCCCCCTTTACATCAGTGTCCCCAGAGAGCACCCCCATACATCAGGGTCCCCAGAGAGCCCCCCTTTACATCATGGTCCCCAGAAAGCCCCCCCATACATCAGTGTCCCCAGAGAGCCTCCCCTTACCTCAGTGTCCCCAGAGAGCCTCCCTTTACATCAGGGTCCCCAGAGAGCCCCCCTTTACATCAGGGTCCCCAGAGAGCCCCCCTTTACATCAGTGTCCCCAGAGAGCACCCCCATACATCAGGGTCCCCAGAGAGCCCCCCTTTACATCAGTGTCCCCAGAGAGCACCCCCCATACACCAGTGTCCCCAGAGAGCACCCCCATACACCAGTGTCCCCAGAGAGCACCCCCATACATCAGTGTCCCCAGAGAGCACCCCCATACATCAGTGTCCCCAGAGAGCACCCCCATACAGTGTCCCCAGAGAGCACCCCCTTAGCTCAGTGTCCCCAGAGAGCCTCCCCTTACCTCAGTGTCCCCAGAGAGCCCCCGCTTACATCAGTGTTCCCAGAGAGCACCCCCATACATCAGTGTCCCCAGAGAGCCCCCGCTTACATCAGTGTCCCCAGAGAGCACCCCCATACATCAGTGTCCCCAGGGAGCTCTGTCAGTGTCATATTTCAGGTGATGATCAGTATCTCTCCTATATGATGTGCTCTGTATTAGGAGGAGGTGACAGGCCTGGCACAGTACAGGTTAATGATGGGCCCTGCAGTGCTGATCTCCCCTCCTCCAGGCCGTACAATGCTGGGTGACCCCCCGATGAACAGGTCGGGTGATGTCTATGCTCCCCACGCCCCTCCTCCATCCATATGCACAAACAGCGATACCTCCTCTCCCCCTCCCTCCCCCCCCCCAGAGACTCCTCCGCCCCGCACCTACCTCTCGACCACACCGATCCCCGTGGCTGCTCCTCCCGATCACCCGCACCAGGTACACTAACTACGAGCAGAGCCTGAGAGCCGGAGGAGACCCGAGCAGCCACACCCCCTCTGTCACATGGTACATGGAGGAAGCGTGGTCCGTAGGATGTGTTATCAGAGAGCATGGAGGAGGGAGGAGACTGTCCCTGACGAGCCGCGCTCGGGCGGGGGCTGTCGCTGTTTGACATGTCGCCTAATCCGCCTAGTGGTAGCGCCGGCCCTGGCGCTCTGTTACTGCACTCGCCCAACGGCAATTTATGCTCGCATTTGGTGAGCGGGCGAGTGCAATTTTCAAGCCCTGTGCTAAGCTATTGCTGGACTTGCCAGGCTTCACAAGTTTGTTGCACAATTGCAACAAATCGGCATTGCATGACTCCAGATCAACTATCTTTACAAAGATTCTGCAAGTCTTCTGCAGGCTCTGGTTCAATTATGTTGTGCAATAGTCATCCCACCACAGGGGTCACTGTGGCTGAATATTCATGCTGTAGACTTGCAGAGCTCTTGCTGTAGACTTACCACTGCAACTTTGCTCTTGTTAGAGACTTGCCAAGCAAATTTGCTACAAATTGGAAAAGAGTCAACTAGGACTTGTGCTTCAAGTGCTCTGCAAGTGTACAAATTGCCAGTGAAAATGTGCAGCAAGTTAACAGATTTACAATTCAATACTGCCATAAAATGATGGCAAGTTATCCTTGCTATCTGGGACTGGCAATGAAGAAGAATTTTACTTGTCTATATGCTTATGCACCTTCACACGTGTTAACGCAATGTCTCTATGGAACATTTTACTCAGGATCTTTCTGTCAACAAGATCCAGAGTATTAAACATCAGTAAATTATTACGCCTGTGTGCAACTGGCCTAATATTCTTCTATTTGTCCAGGTTGTTCAGTAAAATGCAAGATTAATGATGTGAAGAATAAGGTAGGTGAAAGCATTTATTTACAAGTCACTGAAGAGACAGGATGGAGTGAGATTTACGGAAAAGAAGGATGTAAGGAAAACCATCCATCTGCTGCTACTAGGGATGCACCGATACCACTTTTTTAACACCGAGTACGAGTACCGATACTTTACCTCAGGTACTCGCCGATACCAATTACCAATACCTATCGCCTAGGAAGAGATGTGGTTTGGGAGGTGGCGGTAGTTGAGGGTGGGGTGAAATAGGGATTGTGGGGTGGGAGAGTTGGGATGGAAAAGGCTGTGATCGCTGGGGGGGGGGGGGGGGGAGAGGATGGGGATAGGAGGGTTATTGGGACACATGGAGGCAGGGGTGACAGCTGGTAGAGGGAAGGAGGAGGAAACAGGCAGAAGTGACTGCAGGCATGGTACAGGAGACAGTCAGAGATTGCAGACATGGTACAAGAGACAGTCAGAGACTGCAGACATGGTACAGGAGACCGTCAGAGACTGCAGACATGGTACAGGAGACCATCAGAGACTGCAGACATGGTACAGGAGACAGCCAGAAACTCTGCAGACATGGTACAGGAGACAGCCAGAGACTGCAGACATGGTACAGGAGACAGCCAGAGACTGCAGACATGGTACAGGAGACAGCCAGAGACTGCATGGTACAGGAGACAGCAGAGACTGCATGGTACAGAAGACAGCCAGAGATTGCATGGTACAAGAGACAGCCAGAGAGTGCATGGTACAGGAGACAGCCCGAGACTGCATGGTACAGGAGACAGCCCGAGACTGCATGGTACAGGAGACAGCCCGAGACTGCATGGTACAGGAGACAGCCAGAGAGTGCATGGTACAGGAGACAGCCAGAGAGTGCATGGTACAGGAGACAGCCAGAGAGTGCAGGCATGGTACAGGTACTCCATAGAGGAGCACTCCACTAACAGGATGGGAGAGAGCCTGCACCTCCTCCTCTCTGCCACTGACATTTCTCCTGTCCTCTGCCTCTTGTCCCAGCCCTGAGTGCAGGGATTGAAGAGAAGCTCAGCAGCCACAATGTCCATGGTTGGGGGCCACAACTGAAATCTGGGGAGCACCCCCATAGATTTGGCCGCATTTTCTGTGTCTCGTGGGGGAGGAGCTGGCCGGACAGCACACGGAAGAGGGAGAGAGCCCTGCTGCTCAGTGCAACAGGATACACACAGAGCCTCAGCATCCAGCCAGGGAGAGCTCGGAGTCAGAGCTGGAGGAGGCAGGTAGGCAGTGAGGAGAGAGGCTCGTGGACTGTTAGGACGGGCTGTTAGGATGAGCGGGCCTGCACCTAGCGAATAGCGATGCCACTAAGAGGTGGAGGCGGGGATGGCACTGTCCGGAGGGGAGGAGGAGGCGGTCCGCTCCCTAGCGATGTCACTTCCGGTATCGGAGCATTTTCGCAAGTACAGATACCGTATATACTCGATTATAAGCCGACCCGAATATAGGCCGAGGCACCTAATTTTACCACAAAAAACTGGGAAAACGTATTGACTCGAGTATAAGCCTAGGATTTCCATCTACATGCCTCACTGTGCCCATGCCTCACTGTGTCGATGACTAGACTGACATTTAACATGAGAGTCTATGGAAGGGGTGCCCGAATTTGAAAAATCGGTGCTCCCCGGCTGTAGGTCCCCTAGACAACAAACTTTGCACACTTGTAGAGGAGAAATGGGGCTACATGTGTGCCAGGTTTTGGGTCCAGGGAACCTACGACCGGCCGGTACCACGTCCCCAAAATCCCCAGATAAATTACCGTTTAACATGGGAGTCTATGGAAGGGGTGCCCGGCTTTGAAAAATCGGTGCTCCCCGGCCGTAGGTCCCCCCGACAACAGACTTTGCGCACTTGTAGAGGAGGAGTGAGGGCTACATGTGTGCCAAGTTTGGTGTCCAGGGGACTCGAGTATAAGCCAAGGGGGGCATTTTTTAGCACAAAAAAATGTGCTGAAAAACTCGGCTTATACTCGAGTATATACAGTACTCACGAAAATGGCTGGTATCAGTGCAACCCTAGCTGCTACCTATGATCCCTTCATTTGTGAAATCTTCCTTCCTACATTGTGAGAGGAAACAATAGAAGCTCTCAAAATAAACAGCAGTAGTGTTTACATATGTGATCTCTCTGAATGGCCATCTCAGTGATCACAAGGCAAAGAGCCACTCTGGTTGGCTCTATATACGATCTGTGCTGTCTAAACATGGAATGGTCACAGGCAGCGTGAGTGCTCCTGGTGCATACACAAATACTAAACATGTGGCACTCCAGAAATGCACATCCACCTACCAACATTGTCATTTCTTTCCCCATACGCCAATTATAAGGTAGTTAAATATAGGTCTGGTTTTAAGGGTCAGCCCCTCCAAAAGTATACATTTGTAGAGCCTGATGGGCTGAATCACTCCCTGCTCCCTGGCATCTTATAGGTCTTCAACAGTGAGATCTCCACGCCCTAATTCCCAGTTATGTTTCTGTGCAATTGGGAGTTTGGTGTGTTTCTGCCATCTTTGTATTGGCTGCAGCCCCAGTTATTTTCTCATAACATTAGATAATAAAAGGTTTACCAGGGAGAGTGGGAGAACCTCATATTGGCCTCCAACGAAAAACTAGAAATAGAGTTTAGAACTAGTGTTAACTCTCCAGCATTCACCAAACATGGACATTTTTTTTGGTGTACTAGCCCCTAAGGGTAAGTTATAGTATAATTTAGCAATGAAACAAAAATTCCCCAATGGTGGCCTGAACAGGAAGAAGAGTATCTCACAGCTGCAGTGGAAATCGAAAAAGGAGTGGGATGTAAATGAAAATAAATATGGCATTCCATGCACAGGTTCTTTACATCACTTTTTCTGCTCCTATAGTGTATGGAGTGTGAAGTCATTCTTCCTATTATAAGTCTTGATCTGCCCTCTGTCTTGTTTGAGAAATGAAAGCTGCCCGTTAAATCCCTTAATGTTATTTTACACTCTATAAGCAATCTGTAAGACGATCTGAAATGTTTATATCTCAGGACTACTCCAGTTAATTCCCTTTTTCCTTCTAACAAAATGTTTCTTGTCTGTATTGTAGTTACACGGTCAACTTCTCTCTGTGTAAGCACGTACGCCCAATGTACGTTTATACAGCGTATGAGTGTTGGGGAATATATAAACAAGCAGAGCTGTACTGTATTTTTTAACTTGCAGAAATTATCAACCTTAGGCTGCTAGACAAGTAGATCTCTCACCACCCATCCTCTAAGTCTGTCCTTATAATGAGGCAAAAAGGGCATTTACCCCTAGGCCAGGGGAATGGGGCCCACAAAGAGGCTTGAAAGTCATAAAAAATGTTTCACTTCAGTTTATTAGATTACTCTGATTTTATATATCATTGATCAGTGATTTAAATATACATGCATATGTGTGTGTATATGTAGCGCACCAACCCCAGACTTTACCTGCTTTTCTTTTTCGTACATCACGGGACACAGAGCGACATAGTCATTACTAATGGGTTATATAGATACCGTCAGGTGCTGGCACTGGCAACTTCCAAAACCGGAAGTACCCTCCCCTATATAAGCCCCTCCCATCCGGGAGCACCTCAGTTTTTTGCCAGTGTCTAAGGTGTTGGCCAAGAAGAAACATGTGTACAGGTCCAGGGGAGTGGAATCCTTGGGAACCCGGTCCCTGAAGGTTTGACTACAATGCCTGCCGTGATAGGTGAAGTTTGGGCTTTTGTGGACCAAACAAAGTCCTGCGGCGGGGAACAGGTAAGTGGGGGCCCCCAGGAACTTGGTTCTATTGGGGGACCCCCAAGCCTAATTTGTCTTTCTGTCTGTTACCTAATGGTATTCCCGCAAAATTCTGTGCATGCCTGTAACTACTAAAAAAATGTAATAATTTTTAATGGTGGTCAAGAAAAAAAAAAAAAAAAAAAAAAAAAAAAAATTTTTTTTTATATATATTTAATATATTAGACTGCGGTACCTGTGTTTGTCCACTAGAGGCCGCTGTGGAATGTTTTCTTGTCATGTGGACTAGCTTCTTCTCAGCAGAGCAAAGTCCAGGCAGATGGTGAGTTCTCTTATAGGAAACTGCTTCCTCTGCCATGTTGCAGTGTTTGTCCATCCCCCGGCCTGCGGCAAAGAGGGGCCCTGGCTCCTGTCCCTTGTTACCATATTTGAAATTAGCGCCGAAGGCGCACGTGCCCGCGCGCGTGCGCGTGCACGCGCCTCTATATATAGAGGTGAGCCGGGAAAGGGGGCGGAGCCTGGGGGATGACGCTCTGTGCGCGCCGCAGCGCTTCTGCGCATGTGCGGGCGTCCCAGCAGTTTTAAAAAAAAAACACAATATTGTAGTGAGCTGGCTATGAAGTACAGAGACAGAGCTGGCAACATTTAAAGGCATACAGCAAGCGGTTGATACAGGCATCCCCTAGAAAGGCACATTAGTAGACACCAACTGTGATATAGCAGCAATTGTGCTAGACTATTCTCAGTAAAAGTGGTGTATTACGGCTGGAATACCTCAGCTTTAGGCTTAGGAATATGCCGTCCAGAAGCTCCGGAACTGAATCTTCCAGGAAGCGAAGGGGGTCTCATCGGGCTCTGAGGATCTTGGGCATACTTCTGCTGCACCAGTCTCCCCTGAAGTTCAGAGGTAAGTGACCGTAGAGACCCCGCAGGGGTACTTGGTACTGTGGCTGTCCTCAGTCACCTGCTCCTGTGTATGTAACAGAGGAGGTTTTTTCCTCAGCTCTGGGAGGATTAGAGAGAGATTGTCAACATTTATCGCTGCCTCCCTGTCAGGGAAAGCACGCCCGATCTCCGTCTCCTCCTTCAGAGTGCCTGTTAGCAGAGCAACAGTCCCATACAGGGATCGACCTGCCTGAAGGGGATCAGGATGAGGTTGATTCTGTTATAGAGGAATCAACAGTGGGGGAACCTTTTCTCAGCATCTCAAGCTGAAAGATTATGGGTTCAGTCTCTGACTAACATGGTCCGATCAGCATTTAAAAATGCACCTTGCGGAACCATCAACCACTACTGTATCCTCGTTGGGGTCGCTAGAAGCCCCCAGACTGTTTGTTCTTTTCCACTTCACCCTTTACTGAAAGGGCTCATTTACCAGGATTGGGAACGTCCTGAGAAAATATTTATTCCCCCAAGAGATTTCCGGTGGTCTATCCCATGGAGGATAAGTTCATCAAAAAAAAAAAAAAAAAAAAATGGAAGGTCCCTACAGTGGACGCAGCCATCTCTTGTATGTATAAATCACTGACATGTCCAGTGGATAATGTCCAAATGTTCAAGAACCCAATAAATAAAAGATTGGAGTCCTTATGAAAATCTGCTTGGTGATACAACCAGCAGTAGCAGCTATTGGGGTCTGCTAAGCAGTGAAGGATCAGTTGAAACAGGTCTTGAGGGACTTGACAGATCAGCAGGCTTTGCCCTAGCTGATCTACCTAGAGCCTTAGGCTTTGCGGTTGACGCCATAGAGGATTCAGTCCATCAGGCCTCCCGCCTTACGCTGTCTATAGTACATACGCGTAGGCTCCTATGGCTCAAAAACTGGTCTGCTGAAGCTCCCTGTAAAGAATGGCTGGTTAGCGTCCCATTTCATGGTGAACGCTTATTCAGGGAAAACCTGGACAAATATATCCAGAAAATTTCCAGCGGTAAAAATACGCTCTTGCCGGTTAAAAGCAGAGTTAGAGGTCCCTCTTTAAGAGGCCTGCTTCTCCAGTCCCTGGGGCATCGGCTGTGTAACAGTTCCGACGGCCTCCTCGGTCAAATCCCGGGGGTAAAAAACAGGGACAGTAGCAGGGTAATGAGAAACCCTGGGTCAGGGGAGGTACAAAACCTCCCCCAAAGTTAAATTCATTGAAGCCCCCACTCAGTCGGGTGGGGGGAGGACTCCAGTTGTTCGCAAGAGACCTGGCGGGACACGATCAAGACAGATAGGTGCTCTCCGCAGTAGGTTTGGGATACAGTTTGGAGTTAAAAGACTCTCCTCCTTCCCATTTTTGAGGTCAAACGTGCCAAGGGATCCCCGGAAGAGAGAGTCCCTCCTGTTGGCACTAGAACAACTATTGCTCCAAGGAGTAATTATGGAGGTTCCCCTGGAAGAATGAGGGCTCGGGTTTTACTCAAACCTCTTTATAGTCCCGAAGCAAACGTGGACGGGAGGCCCATATTAATTCTAAAAGGGCTATACAAATTCCTGTATATCAGGTCTTTCCGATGGAGTCGATCCGATCGGTGGCCACTGCCCTACAAGGGGAGGATTGGTTAGCCACGATCGACATCAAAGATGCTTATTTGCACATTCCCATCTTTCCAGTCCACCAAAAATTTCTACGCTTTGCAGTAGAAGGGCGCCATTTTCAGTTCAGAGCCTTACCCTTCGGTTTGGCCACAGCACCACGAGTGTTTACAAAAATTCTGGCCCTTTATTGGCCAATCTAAGAACACAAGGTGTAATGATAATGGCATATCTGGATGACTTGTTGCTGATAGACCACTCAGTGAAAAAACTAGACGTGGTCGTTCACAAGACGATCAAGTATCTGGAATCTCACGGTTGGATTATCAACCGAGACAAGTCAGCCCTAAAAACCAGTCAAAAGTCTGGAATACTTGGGGCTAAGGTTGGATTCAGGCCAGAGAAAAATATTCTTGCCTCGAGGAAAGGTGTTGTCTTTGAAAGATTTGATCCACTTAGTGGGTACAAAAAAGGCAGCCGTCCATACGCCTGTATATGAGGCTGCTGGGAAAAATGGTGGCATCATTCGAAGCAGTACCCTACGGTCAATTCCATTCAAGGAATTTGCAAGGGGCCATACTGTCAGCCTGGAACAAAAAAATTCAGGCCTAGACTTACAATGTCCTTGTCCCCTTCCGTTCGCAAGAGCCTCCGTTGGTGGTTGGTTTCCCAGAATCTGGAAAGAAGGAAATCCTTCAGTCCGATTTCTTGGAAGGTGGTCACTACAGATGCCAGCCTTATAGGCTGGGGAGCAGTACTGGAGCAATAGTCTCTCCAGGGCAGATGGTCGGATGCAGAAAAGGCCCTGCCCATCAATCTCTTAGAGATACGAGCAGCCCGGTATGCCCTAGTAGCATGGACATCCAAACTCCAAGGGTCCCCTGTCAGAATTCAATCAGACAATGCCACGGCAGTGGCATATATCAATCATCAGGGGGGCACCAGGAGTCGTGCAGCCCAGAGGGAAGTAAATTACATCCTGAAATGGGCAGAAAAAATATGTCCCAGCCATATCTGCGGTATTCATTCCAGGAGTGGAGAATTGGAAGGCGGACTTTCTAAGTCGCCAGCAATTAGGCCCAGAGGAAGGGTCCCTTCACCCCGAGGTTTTCTGGACAATATGTCAGCGGTGGGGAACATCGGATGTAGATCTTCTAGCATCCAGATTCAACGCAAAGGGGGACAGGTTTGTCTCTCGGACAAGGGATCCCCTAGCTTGCGGCTCGGATGCCCTAGTGTTCCCTTGGGATCAGTTCAAGCTGATATATGCATTCACACCGCCACAATGGTTACCTCGATTACTCCGCAGAATCAGGGTAGAAAAGAAACCAGTGATTCTGGTGGCTCCAGCGTGGCCCCGAAGAGCGTGGTACGTGGAGATTGTAAAATGTCAGTGGGGAGTCCTTGGACTCTCCCACATCGTCTGGACCTGCTTTCGCAAGGACCGATATACCACCCTTCCTTACCAGCCCTAGGTTTGACGGCCTGGCTATTGAAGCCCACATTCTAAAAAAGAGAGGGCTCTCTAATTCTGTGGTATCTACCATGATCAATGCCAGGAAGCCGGTATCCAGGCAGATCTACTATAGAATCTGGAAGGCGTACATCGCCTGGTCTGAAGCCAAGAAATGGCATCCACGTAAGTACGTAATAGGTAGGAGTCTGGACTCCCTACAATGGGCTGTAGATAGGAAGCTTGCCTTGAGTACTATCAAGGGTCAGATTTCGGCCTTGTCAATATTTTTTCAAAGGCCCTTGGCTTCGCATTCACTAGTCAAAGCCTTTATACAAGGAGTGATGCGTATTAGGCCTCCGGTTAATATTCCCATATGTCCATGGGATCTAAACTTGGTTCTGTCGGTTCTACAGAAACAACCATTTGAACCATTACAGCATATTTCCTTGGTGCTTCTCACCAGGAAATTGATTTTTCTAGTAGCCATTTGTTCGGCTAAAAGAGTATCGGAATTAGCAGCTATGTCCTGTAAGGAGCCATATCTGGTTATCCATAAGGACAGAGTAGTGTTACGTCCTCATCCAGCCTTTCTTCCTAAGGTGGTATCGAGGTTTCATTTGAACCAAGATGTGGTTCTTCCTTCTTTTTTCCCCAAACCTACTTCGGTAGAGGAAAAGTTATTGCATTCTTTGGATGTAGTAAGAGCAGTTAAAGCTTATCTAAAAGCCACTGCTCAGATTCGCACAACGGATACTTTGTTTATTCTGCCGGAAGGCCCCAGAAGGGGTCAGGCAGCGTCAAAATCTACTTTAGCCAAGTGGATTCGACAGGTCATAATACAAGCCTATGGCTTGAGAAATAGACCGCCTCCGTTCAAAGTTAGGGCGCACTCCACGAGAGCAGTTGGAACTTCATGGGCAGTGCATCACCAGGCCTCCCTGGCTCAAATCTGTAAGGCCGCAACATGGTCTTCAGTACACACGTTTACTAGGTTCTACCAGGTGGACGTTAGAAGTCAGGAGGATGTCGCCTTTGGGCGCAGTGTGTTGCAGGCCGCAAAAGATCCTCATGTCTGATAGCGCTCAGCTTATATATGGTGTATCCCCCCCCCCTCATTTGGCATTGCTTTAGGACATCCCATTAGTAATGACTATGTCGCTCTGTGTCCCGTGATGTACGAAAAAGAAAATAGGATTTTTATAACAGCTTACCTGTAAAATCCTTTTCTTGGAGTACATCACGGGACACAGAGCTCCCGCCCCTCTTTGGGGACACTTATTGCTTTGCTACAAAACTGAGGTGCTCCCGGATGGGAGGGGCTTATATAGGGGAGGGTACTTCCGGTTTTGGAAGTTGCCAGTGCCAGCACCTGACGGTATCTATATAACCCATTAGTAATGACTATGTCGCTCTGTGTCCCGTGATGTACTCCAAGAAAAGGATTTTACAGGTAAGCTGTTATAAAAATCCTATTTTCTTCTGCTTGGCTCCTCCGCAGGAAAAGAATGAGGCACACCGCACCACAAGCCCGTACCCTCCTGAATGGGGAGGTTGAGCGGTGTTAGTTCCTCGGGCCTGCCTGCGACTGGTGTAAAAAGGCCTCCAGTGCTGACCTCGTTTCTGCAGTAATCAGAACAAGTCTTTAATTTTCCCCAGTAAGCAACTGTCCACACCAACTGAAAGGTCCAACACTTGTTTATTCCTTCTTGCACAATAAACAGTCTCTTTTAGAGCAGACAGGTTGAGACAAACACAGGTCAGATAAGGTGGGAGGAGGTCCAGGCACAAACTTAAATTTGGGTTTCTCCCTATCTGAATAGCACTAACAGGCTTGGCGCACGGTCGCTGCCACCGACCATGAGGGGGTCCCTGCCACAGACCAGGTGAATAGGGCCTCTGCCCAGTTGTTGGGTCTCTGCCACCGACCAGATTCACGATGAATTACCTTCTAAAAGTAATGACCCCTGTCAGGGAAAAGGACATCCATCTGGAGAGTTACCAGAGGCCCCACCGTCACCAGCGATACGGTGCTGGGTCTTCGGGAAGGGTCACTTCCCTGGCCTCCTCATCCTAGATTCGGGCACCCGCTTCAGGGGGGCACCCTAGGATCCCTCGATCCCTTGTGGGACCCAGTCTAAGGTACTGGGCCCCGGGCCTCTCTCGAAGTACCTCACCCCAGACTGAAGGTGTCTGAGATGGAACAGCAGCTCCGTCTCTGGGCCTAGAGCACCCAGAGACCACCCGACAGGCCTCCGGGCCTAGGGCACCCGGAGGCGACACACCCGCACCCAGGCTTAAGGTGCCTGAGCGTGGAACCGACGACCCCTCTGGAAGATGGCCGCCCCCTTTTATATCCTCTCCCGACAGGCACAGCAGGTTCCCCGCCCCGCCGTACTGCTGCCGAGAGGGGACAAAAAGGGCACAACCTCGTACTGCAGTTCAACCCGGGACCCACGGCAACAGAGCCACCTCGCCCAGGGATAGAAATGGTCCTTGAGACCTACCAATTGGTACATCTGAGCCTGGCTACCACTCAGATGCTTCCCCCTAAATGTAACTGTTGTGTAACGGTTTCAGCCAAATGATCAGACCAGTGGTGATGTGCAATTTCTACCTTACTTAACAATGAACTTTAACATAATTAGTACCGGAGATCACGTGAACATGGGTATACAGTACAGAACATTAATATAAACTGTAAAGAAAGAGGATATAACAATTATACTGCTGTTCAACTAATGTCCACTAGGTGGCAGCAGCGTGTCCTGAGTTTAATCTACAGATAGAATAGACCGCTAAGGAATCTCACGTGTCCAAGATAGTAATCGTTCGTTCAACAGACTGTGAGCTGAGTGGACCTCCTGCTGGCACACACTTCTCTGGCACTGCTTTCTACTTGCTTCGGTCAGGAGGTTCTGGTGGCTACAGATAGGGCTAACCCACTTCATGGACAGCTTCTGCAAATGGACTGTAACAGAGTCCTCTCCAGTGACTAGGGCTTGGAAAGATGCTGCGTGCTCTTGTGCTCACTGCTGGTGGCCCGCACACCAGACTTAACAGGGGAGGACCCAGCACCTGGGAACAGCTCACTTGCCCAGTCACTGCTGTCCCATCAGGCAGGATCTCTCTGAGCACAGGAAGCTGGGTGGAGCTGACATTTATATCCCCTGGGCGTGTCCAGGAGCTCAGAGGATTGTGGGGAGTTGAGTTAAAGGGACCTGCACCGGAATCTGGGCAAAGGGGCATCCCACTACACTACTAGACATGTGCATTCGTTTTTGTCCTAATGCATTTTCGTCCGAATTTCAGGTATTTTCGTTATCGTTTTAACAAACGAAAACGAAAACACAGAATCCGAAAACCGAAAGATCCGACATAAACAAATGCTTTATTTTCTTTTTCGTTGCGACAACCGTTCAATATAGATAGGAGATTCGACATGACACTGACAATAACAATCTGTGTCCATCGAACCTGTGGTCGAATGTGCCTAACCTTAACTCTATTAGTCCAAGGTTATTCTACATAGAGAGAAAAGATTCGACATTATAGAGAGAAAAGATTTGACATAGAGAGAAAAGATCGCTGCTGGAATTGGGTGGGGGAAGTAAAATAAAAATAAAGTTGATGATGAATGTTTTTGGCTGATTGTAACCAAAGAGGAGGAGCAGTAAAATAGCTAGAACTAACTTGACAATTCAACGTGAACGACGAAGATTCGACAAAGCATCGAAAAACATACAAACGTCGAATCTGTCATTGAAGGCTTATGGTGTCTGTCGAAAGTTCTAAGAAGATTCGACGGAGCAGCTAAACTGTACAAAGCTGCAATCGTACATTTCCAGTCAAATGCATCCGCCCATAGGCTATAGAAGAATTCTAATGTTGGTTGACTAGTAATAATAATTAATAAATATAATTATTACTAGTCATACAACATTAGAACTCTACTATAGCTTGTGGGCGGAACATTCGACCGGAAATGTATGATTGCAGCGTCGTACAGTTTCGCTGCTCCATCGAATCTTCTTTGAACATTCGACAGACACCATAAGCCTTCAATGACAGATTCGACCTTAATTAATTCAGATTTTCGGACAAATGCAATTTCTAACGAAAAACAAAATAAATAAAAACAAATTTCGGGAGTAACTAAATAAATTTATTTTTCTGACAAAAACGAAATTCCGAAACGAAATATTTCAGTGTGCACATGTCTAAATGTAACCACCCGCTACATATATATATATATATATATATATATATATATATATATATATATATACTGTATGTAGCACACAGACCCTTTTCTCCTGCCTACCTTCTCCTTGCAGGGATAAAGGCACACCGTGCCACGTGCCCGTATCCTCCTGGTATAAGAGGGTGAGCGGTGTTCTTACAATTTTGGGTCCTGCAGCGAGTTACCTCCCTCCATTGGTTCTCATCCCCAGAATATAGGGAAAAGTCTGTTCTTCCTCCCAAAGAAGGCCAATGTCCAGACAATGTTTAAACTCTAAACAGACAAGTTTATTTTATCTTGCTTGAAACAGATTTAGGAATAGATTGAAGATAGAGACAAAAGCAGGTAGGGAGACAGGTTCAGGCACGCAGCACCCAGTTACCCTATTCTTCACTCAAGCCTGAGTATGAATTGCTCACCCGGATAGATCCCTCTCACAGTTCTAGCAGCCGGAGTGAAGCACGAACAGTTTCTTTAAGTTAGTCCCCTTCACGGACAAATCCAAGAGATCCTCTGCCACAGAATACTTTAGTTACTGAATTAGAACTTTGGAACTCCCATAGATTAATGAAGACCATAGGTGTCAATGGGACACACTACAGGGGCTATACTGTAACTCACGAATCCTTCCTCTGATAGGTAACCAGGCCTCTCCTTCACCGATCCATCGGACAGGTCCTCCCCCGGTTTCCTCTCCTTCAGAGCGGGCCACCCTCACACGGGTTCCCTGGGACTCCAGTGTGTTGATTGTAGACCCAGTTGAAGGTACTGGGCCTACCTGGAACGTTGTAGCCTCCTCGACCAGTTCATGCACCCCCCAGCCAGCAAGGCCATAGGGCGCGACTTCGCCACCAGGGGTCCTTGGAATCCCCCTGGCACACCACCCCTTGGGCACACTCCCCGTGGGCACACTCCCGCACTTCTGGCATCTGCCCTTTATGTACCCTCTCCCAGCATGCACAGCAGGCAGAACCCGCCCACCTCACGGTAACCGAGAGAGGACACCCATTCACACCACAACGCCACCTGCGGTTCAACCCAAGACCTGGGCAACAGCGCCACCTCAGGCCCAGGGGAACTATACACCAGGCAACAACATGGCAGAGCAGAGTCCGTATTGAACAGAATTGTAGGATCTGAGCCATACTATTGCCCAGACTACCCCTAAATTTACAGCATAGCGACCCCAGTTTTGGGGGTCCTGCTACATATATATATATATATTGTGACATTATGAAAGGCGAGGTGATTGATGGACGATATGTTTTACCTTGCATGCGTTCATTTGCGGAGAGCTCAGGTGGAATCTGGTCTGGGTTTTACCAGCCACGTTGGCAGGGTTGGTTCCGGACCAGATTCTGCGGTCCACTTGTGTCCACCAACAGGTGGTATAAATAAAGCAGGACTGGAGTAAAGATTTTCACTTGGGCCTGGGACTCAGGAAGCCATACCTGAGAGAGAGCTACTGACGTGATGTCTGCTTTGTGAGAAACAGAAAAAGGTTTGCATTATCTTTGTTTTGTGGGTGACTGGGAGAAGCCCTTCACCTGTGAGTTAGGATCCTGACATGTTCAGTTATTGCCTGGATGGCAAGGATTTATTTTCTGTTTTGTTTATTTGATTTTCATGCAACCTTTTAAAAATAAAACTGGCTATAAGTCAGATTTTAAGAAAACCTGCGATTTGGACTAACCTTTTTCCCAGGAAAGGTGATCCTCATTGAGCTAACCCCCTCACAATATATATATATAGCATCTCACAAAAGTGAGTACACCCCCTCACATAATATTTTATTATATATTTTCATGTGACACCACTGAAGAAATGACACTTTGCTACAATGTAAAGTAGTGAGTGTACAGCTTGTATAACAGTGTAAATTTGCTGTCCCCTCAAAATAACTCAACACACAGCCATTAATGTCTAAATCGCTGGCAACAAAAGTGAGTACGCCCCTAAGTGAAAATTTCCAAATTGGGCCCAATTAGCCATTTTCTCTCCCCGATGTCATGTGACTTGTTAGTGTTACAAATCCTCAGGTGTGAATGGGGAGCAGGTGTGTTAAATTTGGTGTTATCGCTCTCACTCTCTCATACTGGTCACTGGAAGTTCAACATGGCACCTCATGTCAAATAACTCTCTGAGGATCTGATTTTTTTTTTATTTTGCTCTACATAAAGATGGCCTAGGCTATAAGAAGATTGCCAAAACCCTGAAACTGAGCTGCAGCACAGTGGCCAAGACCATACAGCGGTTTAACAGGACAGGTTCCACTCAGAACAGGCCTCGCCATGGTTGACCAAAGAAGTTGAGTGCACGTGCTCAGCGTCATATCCAGAGGTTGTCTTTGGGAAATAGACTTTTGAGTGCTACCAGCATAGCTGCAGAGGTTGAAGGGGTGGTGGGTCAGCCTGTCAGTGCTTAGACTATACGCAGCACGCTGCATCAAATTGGTCTGCATGGCTGTCATCCCAGAAGGAAGCCTCTTCTAAAGATGATGCACAAGTAAGCCTGCAAACAGTTTGCTGAAGACAAGCAGACTAAGGACATGGATTACTGGAACCATGTCCTGTGGTCTGATGAGACCAAGATAAACGTGTGTGGCGGCAACCAGGTGAGGAGTACAAAGACAAGTGTGTCTTGCCTACAGTCAAGCATCGTGGTGGGAGTGTCATGGTCTGGGGCTGCATGAGTGCTGTCGGCACTGGGGAGTTACAGTTCATTGAGGGAACCATGAATGCCAACATGTACTGTGACATACTGAAGCAGAGCATGATCTTCCCCTCCCTTCGGAGACTGGGCCGCAGGGCAGTATTCCAACATAACGACCCCAAACACACCTCCCAGACCACCACTGCCTTTCTAAAGAAGCTGAGGGTAAAGGTGATTGACTGGCCAAGCATGTCTCCAGACCTAAAACCTATTGAGCATCTGTGGGGCATCCTCAAACGGAAGGTGGAGGAGTGCAAGGTCTCTAACATCCATCAGCTCCGTGATGTCGTCATGGAGTAGTGAAAGAGGACTCCAGTGGCAACCTGTGAAGCTCTGGTGACCTCCATGACCAAGAGGGTTAAGGCAGTGCTGGAAAATAATGGTGGCCACACAAAATATTGACACTTTGGGCCCAATTTGGACATTTTCACTTAGGGGTGTACTCACTTTTGTTGCCAGTGGTTTAGACATTAATGGCTGTGTGTTGAGTTATTTTGAGGGGACAGCAAATTGACACTGTTATACAAGCTGTACACTCACTACTTTACATTGTAGCAAAGTGTAATTTCTTCAGTGTTGTCACATGAAAAGATATAATAAAATATTTACAAATATGTGAGGGGTGTACTCATTTTTGTGAGATACTGTATATACAGTGGGGAGAACAAGTATTTGATTCACTGCCGGTTTTGCAGGTTTTCCTACTTACAAAGCATGTAGAAGTCTTATCATAGGTAATCTTCAACTGTGAGAGACTGAATCTAAAACAAAAAATCCAGAAAGTCAACTTGTATGATTTTTAAGTAATTAATTTGCATTTTATTGCATGACATAAGTATTTGATACATCAGAAAAGCAGAACTTAATATTTGGTACAGAAACCTTTGTTTGCAATTAAAGAGATCATACGTTTCCTGTAGTTCTTGACCAGGTTTGCACACACTGCAGCAGGGATTTTGTCCCACTCCTCCATACAAAGCTTCTCCAGATCCTTCAGGTTTTGGGGCTGTCGATGGGCAATACGGACTTTCAGCTCCCTCCAAAGATTTTCTATTGGGTTCAGGTCTGGAGACTGGCTAGGCCACTCCAGGACCTTGAGATGCTTCTTACGGAGCCACTCCTTAGTTACCCTGGCTGTGTGTTTCAGGTCGTTGTCATGCTGGAAGACCCAACCACGACCCATCTTCAATGCTCTTACTGAGGGAAGGAGGTTGTTGGCCAAGATCTCGCGATACATGGCCCCATCCATCCTCCCCTCAATGCGGTGCAGTCGTCCTGTCCCCTTTGCAGAAAAGCATCCGCAAAGAATGATTTTTCCACCTTCATGCTTCACGGTTGGGATGGTGTTCTTGGGGTTGTACTCATCCTTCTTCTTTCTCCAAACACGGCGAGTAGAGTTTAGACCAACAAGCTCTATTTTTGCCTCATCAGACCACATGACCTTCTCCCATTTCTCCTCTGGATCATCCAGATGGTCATTGGCAAACTTCAGACGGGCCTGGACATGCGCTGGCTTGAGCAGGGGGACCTTGCATGCGCTGCAGGATTTTAATTTATGATGGCGTAGTGTGTTACTAATGGTTTTCTTTGAGACTCTGGTCCCAGCTCTCGTCAGGTCATTGACCAGGTCCTGCCGTGTAGTCCTGGGCTGATCCCTCACCTTCCTCATGGTCATTGATGCCCCACGAGGTGATATCTTGCATTGAGCCCCAGACCGAGGGAGATTGATCGTCATCTTGAACTTCTTCCATTTTCTAATAATTGCGCCAACAGTTGTTGCCTTCTCACCAAGCTGCTTGCCTATTGTCCTGTAGCCCATCCCAGCCTTTTTCAGGTCTACAATTTTATCCCTGATGTCCTTACACAGATCTCTGGTCTTGGCCATTGTAGAGAGGTTGGAGTCTGTTTGAGCGTGTGGACAGGTGTCTTTTATACAGGTAACGAGTTCAAACAGGTGCAGTTAATACAGGTAATGAGTGAAAAACAGGAGGGCTTCTTACAGAAAAAATAAGAGGTCTGTGAGAGCCGTAATTCTTACTGGTTGGTAGGTGATCAAATTCTTTAATTTTTTTTACTTAGTCATGCAATAAAATGCAAATTAATTATTTAAAAATCATACAATGTGATTTTCGGGATTTTTGTTTTTGATTCCGTCTCCCGCAGTTGAAGAGTACCTATACAGACCTCTACATGCTTTGTAAGTAGAAAAACCTGCAAAATCGGCAGTGTATCAAATACTTGTTCTAACTGTGTATATATATATATATATATATATATATATATATATATATATATGTAGCGGCCTCCACTCTCCCCTCTTTCTCACCAGCTCGTCTATCTCTTGTCTAGGGGTACCTTAGAGAAGAGAGTGCGGGGTCACCACGCCAAGCCTTCACCGCAGATGTTTGTGTGGTGTAAGCAAAGTTCTTGTTTTACCTTCGGGTCGGTGTTCTGCACCTGGAACCTCCAAAGAGTTACCTTGAACAATGTCTGCCAGAAAACGAGCCCCACACCATTAAAGTCCAACACTCCTTTATTCTTCTCAATGCAAAAGTGAACACAATCAGTTGGACTCCTTAAAGAACAGAACAGACAAGGAGGCGTGGATGCGAGTAGGCCCAGACACAATGAACTCTCCACTTTCCTTCCTGAAAGTGGGATGCGGTCTCCCAGCGAAGGGGGATTTCCTTCCAGGCGGTCTCCGATAGAAGGGCTCACCTGTCACCGGCAATATGCTGCACCGGGTCTTCAAGCAAGTGTCTTCCACCGGTCCTTTACGCCCTCCGGATTCGGGTACCCTCTCCCGGGGTTCCCTAGGATCTCCTTCCCTCGCGGAACTCAGTGTTGGGCACTGAGCTCCAGACCTCCATCCGAGTACCTCACCCCAGGCTAAAGGTGCCTGGAATGGAACACGACCTCCGAACGTCCTCTAGGCCTAGGCCGCCTAGAGGACCGACACGAACCACCGCCCAAAGGCTGAAGGTGCCTGGGACTCGACCCCGTGACAAAGATGGCCGGCCCCTTTATACCCTCTCCCAGCAAGCACGGCAGGTTCCCCGCCCCACCATACCGCTGCCGAGGGAGGACAAAAAGGAAGCACAGCACACAGCAATGGTTCAACCCCAGCCCAAGGCGACAGCGCCACCCGCGGGGCCGCAGGGAACTGCACATCACTGGTGTCTCTGCCAGTTTTAAATACACAGAAAAGTGTATACCCGCTATCTATATATATATATATATATATATATATATATATATACACACATACATATAAAAAATGCATATGTAGCACTACCCCCTAAGGAGCTGCTGAATTTTTTTGGGGTCCTGCCGTTACCCTACCTTTCACCCCCAGTACTAAGAGTCCATGACATGATGGGAACTGCAGAATAGATGCGAGCAACAGTCACTTTAGTATTTTTCCAATGCTTTAATAAAAGAACTTGAAGTAGCAGTAGGACAGAGGGTTAGGGGAAAGTTTCAGATACCTTTTAGCAGATCACTTATGGATTCCTTCAGATTCAAAGGACAAAAACAGCTTTTTTTAACAGACCTTTAACGCCCGGATAGGCTTCTCACACAGACCTAGCAGCCTGTAAGGTTTCTAGTTAAGCCTCTCTCACAGGACTTAGCGATCAGTGGAACTCCTGGATAATCCTCTCTCACAGGACTTTGTAGCCAGCAGTTAGTTAATTGTAGAACAGCTTCACAGTACCAGAACCTTTAAGCCATCCAGGAGTACTGTGAGGGTAGATTAGCTTAGGTGCGTCCCCCCAAACGAGTCACCAGGCCCTCCTGAGAGACCAGCCTTCAGCCTGGTTCTCTCCAGCAAGAGTCCTCCCCTGGATCTCCTCAGCTTGGCTTGGCTTCTTCCACCCAGGCAAGACAGCCCAGGACCACCTCCGGATTAGTAGGCCCCAGACAGACATCTGGGCCTACTCGCAGCAACACAGCCTCTGGCCAGCAGGCCCTGAGGTAGAAGAGAATGACACAGCCTTAGGCCAGGATGGCCATGAGGTCAGAGAGAACGTGAGCACAGCCTCGGGCCAGCAGGACCCCAAGGTAAGAGAGAGATCACATGGCGTCTGCCCCTTAAATAACCTCTCCCAGAATGCACAGCAGCAGAGAACCTCCTACTGGGCTGTTTCTGGGAAAAATAATATTCAATACAGTTTAGATGGCTGTATTTCTCATCCTGGCCTGTGGTACCAGTGACACCTACTGGCAACAGCGAGAAACGCACAACACAACCAAAGTTGGAACAGAAGCTGATTAAACTTTGTACAATCAATCTGAGCTGTGTACAGCTCAGCCAAACTAAATTTACAACATAGCCCCTATTCTTTAGGAACAGGGCGCTACACATATATAAAAGAGGAACAAAACAGTGACAATGATGATAAGGATAATGAGATATCTGAATAGGAGGATGTATAGAAATTGACGTGTAAACACACACACACACATATATATATATATATATATATATATATATATATATATATATATACACACATATAATAAAATATTTACAAAAATGTAAGGGGTGTACTCACTTTTGTGAGATTCTGTGTGTGTGTGTGTGTATATATACTGTGTATATATATGTAGCGGGGTGTTGCTTTAAATAGCCTTAGAGACTACCTTACCCAGTATGCAATGGGATACCCACAGTTCCTTTGGGCCCGGCGCAAGGTCTGCTGGGGTTGGACTATATAAGGAGGGGCGGAGCAGGACGGGGGTCTCTTTGGACATCGCCCGCCTAGCAAGTGGAACTCTGTGCTGTGTCTGCAGCCGTGCCCTGTGGATCCAAAGAGCCTTCTACCCTTCACGGAAGAATCCCTGAGATGTCTCAAGTATCTACCTTCCAAGACTTATCGGAAGAATCGGAGACCCCGGGCATCGTGGGACACACAGTGGTGGAAGTCGGCCGCACGGACTGGTTCGGTTGGGTGAGAGAGCACTTGCTCGAAGATTTCTTAAGTTACTCTTTAGGCCCAGTATCTTTTGCTTAGGGCCCATCGTTTATCAAGTTGAGCTGCTCATCAGAGGGACAGTGTGCCGTGCAGCCTTAGTTAAATCCTTTTGTCGCACAATCAGCAGCCAATTGTTTCACACCCTGTGGATTACAAATAACCTACAAAGTGCACCACCATTGCTAGCGAAGATCCTTCGCTACAGAAACATTGTGAACTAAGTAGTCAGGCCTGACTGAATAGAGTAGAGACATTGCTGGGCGCCATCTTGGCCACGAGGGGAAAGCTTGCAAGCGGGGTTGGTTAATTGATGTGCGTAGGATTGAGGGGATAGTATATCTGTGTTATATGCTGACTAGATCTTATTGCAGGGCTCTGCATTGATAGATGTACTACTGTCTAATCCAAATCTTATTTTATTCAGTAAACGTATTAGTGATTAAGCAGACACGTTGTGTGGTGTGATTACTGTGTATGTTATCTGCAGTATTGTGATACCCATAGCCTACGGGTCTCACAATCCTTTAGTCTCACTAGCTGTGCCAAGGGAGGGTAGAGCCAGTTACTGGGGGTTGGCAGCAGAGTGTTACAGGCCCGAAAGTAACACTCACTGTCAACCACCAGCAATTGGCTCTACCCTCCCTTGGCACAGTTAGTAGGGGATGATAGGATTGTGTAACCTGTGATTCTTGGCCGCACAATCCCACAATAAAGGCACACAACAGTATGGTGTAGCTATCACTAACCGTTTCTCCTGCACAGTAAATTACACAAATGACTGGTATACTTAACCCTGGCACTTTACTAAGAATAAAGGTTAAGCAGGCAAAACAGTATACATAAACATATGCAGAGCCCTGCAATGAAAGAGTATTTTAGCAAACAGACAGCTATACAATTCTATGACAAGGAACTAACGGACAATGCTGCAGCTCTTCTCCCTCGTGGGCAAAATGGCGCCCAGCAATGTCTACACTGCTAAGTCAGGCCTGACTGTACTATGTGAAAGTTCTGCAGAGAAAGATCTTCGCTAGCAAATGGTGGTGCACTTCTGGAACAATTTGTAATCCACAAGAATAAAGGGGTTTGATAACTTGGTGAACACAGAATAAATCTACTAGCGTTATCCAATGCACTGTCCCTCGGGCGTGCAACTGCAAATCCTAACATTAGTTCCGAACAACAGTTACTAGGTCTAGAGATCCTGTATTATTCTCTGAGCAGGTGCTCTCTCACCCAACCGGACCAGTCCATGTCCGTATCTTCCGTTGCTGTGTCTTGGTACACAGATTCCACGACACCCGGGTCTTCAGTCCTCCTGGTAGTAGCAGAACAACAGCAGGATGCGACGTCCCTCAGGCTCCTTGGTGGGTACGGAAGGCTCTTTGGAGTAATACAGGCCTAGGCTTTAGGCCCTGAATTCTCAGCAGACTCAGCACAGAGTTCCACTTGCTGGGCGGGCGGTGTCCAAAGAGACCGTACTCCAGTCCGCCCCCTTGTTAAATACCCTGCCCCAGCAGTCCTTGTGCGGGGAAATGCATCCTGGGTATGGTAGTCTCTGGGCCTTAAAGCAAACACCCGCTACATTATTTATATATATATATATATATATATATATATATATAATTGTTTACCCAGTGCTTTAGAAAATTAAAATAGAACTATAGACACTGCTTTTTGTTTAATGGATAGCGTAAGGGAGGGTTATATGCCCTGTCAGGTCCTCTGTCTCCCATTGTGGAGATTTACCTTCACGTCCTGTCCCATAGCCAAAACAAGACATGGGAGGAAATCCCTCTACAAGGAGGAATCACTCGTTGTCACCAGAATTAGTCTCCCTATTGGAAAATTTCCACTCTATTTCTTTTCTGGGGACAACCCAAAATTTTAGATTTTATTTCACTTTCAATGATAATGGTAAACAGAACATATAGAGGGTGAATCTCCCTAATGGAGGCACAGAGATCATAAAAAAAAACTGACAGGGGTACTAATCCACCTGCACTCTATCCAAAACAACAACAAAAAAAGTCATGAAATATCATTTAGTTGCTACTAGCGGTCAAGAAGTACCATGTAAAAGAACATTGGACTATACTTTATAGAGGTCTTTTGCCTTTTCTGGATCTGCTTGGAGCTCCGAAGATACAAGGTGCTTTTATTTTTACAGCTTAAAGCGGAGTTCCACCCAATTTTTTTACTTTTTTTTATTCCACTCCTCACCCCCTTACATGCCACATTTGGCATGTAATTTTTTTGGGGGGGGGAGTGGGGGCTTCAGTAGGAGTGGGACTTCCTGTCCCACTTCCTCCTTCCGCCCTGGAGCCGCCTAGGCGATACGTCATATCGCCTTGTGGCGGCTCCTCCCTGTAGGCGATCACCTGGGACGTGACAGGTCCCAGGCGATCGCCTGTCTACTCACAGAGCGCTGCACCGTTCGCGCATGCGCAGTGAGTGCCCGGCCGTGAAGCCGAAAGCTGTCAAGGCCGGGTGCCCACACTGTGAATGGACGCGCCGGCGGAGGAGGGGGAGAGGAGCAGAGCTCCAGGCGGCGCGTCGCTGGACAGTGGAGCAGGTAAGTGTATGTTTATTAAAAGCCAGCAGCTACACTTTTTGTAGCTGCTGACTTTTAATAAACATAAAAAAAGGGAGGAACTCTGCTTTAAAGCCAACAGACACGTCTTTTCTCAGCCTAACTATATAACTGTGCAATTTTTGCATAGCTCAAATTCCCCATTGAAATCACGGCAATAGCAATTTTTCAGTCTTTTCACTCACTAAGATTTATCAAAGCTACAGGTTGTGTACACCCGAAGATATTTAACCAATTTAGTCATTTCTTACTTGCTTATGTCCATAAATAAAAGAACTATTATGTAGAGACGTGCCTACCTCCTTTTGATTTCCACAAAACCAAGAATACCTTGCAAAAACAAACCGATGAAAAACAAGGCCCATTATTCTTCCCTTTTGCATCTGGGACACCAATTACAGGCCTTATTTTACAAGCTTACTGGCGGTTCAGATTTACGGTTCAATCGTTTACCTTGGACATCTGAAAATAACTCTGTTTTTGCTTTCAACGTGCTGATTTCTTGAGAACTGTAATAGCAATAATAGAGGTTTCAAGAGAAAAGGCTGCATTGTTATCGGCAGGAGCGAGCTATGTTCCTCAAGACTCTTGGCACGGTGACAATGGGAAAATGATGATTAATAAAAGGCTTTTTGAATACTTTCAAGCAGCAAACAATAGGCGCTTGAACCATGTGAAGCAGAAGGTGGATATTTATTTAAATGGAGGTTTCTGGCATTTTGTTTACAAACAGTATAGTAGTGTCAGTGCTACCACCCTGTAATAAAAACAGTATGTTGTTCAGTAAATGAAGCCAAAAAGATAAATTACACACCAGGGATCCATTTGTAATTGGTATCTGCAAGCTTTGAAATGCTGTCTGGCTTTGCCTCAGCCTACATTGCCATGAGGGACAGCACAGTGGCTTAGTGGTTAGCGCTTATATCTTGTAGCACTAGGGTCATTAGTTTGAATCTTGGCCAAGGCACTACCTGCATGGAGTTTGCATGGTGTGCTTGCATGGGTTTCCTCTGGGTGCTCTGGTCCCCCCATACTCCAAATACATGCTGGTGGGTTACTTAGCTCCTGTCTAAATTTTACCCAAGTGTATGCACAAATTGGCAATGTAGATGTTTTCTAATTCGCCTAGCAGAAATAGGGTCGTTGGTTCCAATCCCAACTACTTGCCTGGAGTTTGCATGTTCTCCCTGTACCTGTGTGGGATTTCGCAGGGTGCTCCAGTTTTCTCCTACACTCCAATAGAAATGCAGGGTAGGTTAACTGGTGCATGCGTGTTAGGGACCTTAGATTGTAAGCTCCTTGAGGGCTGGAACTGATGTGAATGTACAATATACTGTATATGCTAAGCACTGCATACATTGACAGCACTATATAAGTACCTGTAATAAATACATTTTGCATGTAACTCCCAAGCTGAGAAATCAGGGAGGGTTGAGGAAAGACCTGAAGACCTACCTTAAAAAAAAAAAATTACCAAGAAATCTTTAGAAAAGGCTCTCAAGCATATCAGACGTTACTGGTCTGTAAAATCTCAGACTAGAGACCAGGGAAAAGAACAAAGGTCAGCATGGCTAACTGCTCTACATGCTTGTGAGAAAAGGACCTTATGCCGGGTACACATGGCCAGACTTTCCAACGGGAAAACCTCAGTCGGAATTTCCGATGGAAAAATAGAGAACCTGCTCTCTATCTAAGTCAGTTGGAAATTCCGACAGAAAAAGTCCAATCACACGGTCGGAATTTCCGATGAAAAGCTCCCATCTGACTTTTTCTGTCGGAAATTCCGACCGTATGTACGCGGCATAACTGTATGCTCAATTGAAGTCCCACTCCTTTTAATTTTTTTATAGTCTTGTAACCCCCCCCCCATTCTTGCTTGTGTAGCCCCATTTTTTAAGAGGGGGTATAAGAAATCACCCTCCCACACAGGATATTGCATTAAACCTGTAGGTAAATAAGAGAGCCTTCGCTAAGTGGAAGAATGGTATTGATAATAAAGTTGGTAGTGCCTCCACCCAGGACAGGGCCACTATGAACAGAGGGGATTCCCTTACAGGTTCCCTCACATATGCGCAAAGTTAGTGCAGGTATGGAAGTCCTGGATCTTTTGTCGTCTGCGTATGCAGAGAAAACTCTGTGTGTGTGAACTTGTACTGTAGGTTGCTGCCAAGTCCAGAAGGTTAGGCAAAGCTGTTTGGCACACATGTGCCGTATTTTCCAAGATGCTAGCACCAGAAAGGGGGATGGAACCAGCATTTACGGGGACTGAAGCTCCTCTTTAGGCCGGGTTCACATATGTGCGGCCGCAGGTTTGTGCCTGGGGTCCGGTGTGCGTCTGTTCACCCCTTCAGGTTCGATTCATGTCTGAATTTTTGCCTCAATTCGTACCTGAACCGGACCCACACACGTACAGGACTCTTTTTGGATGGGGGAAAACCACATCCAATTCGCACACATGTGAACCCAGCCTGAAACTTCAGCTTTAACCCCTTCAATATTTCATTCCTTATTAAAAATGTGTCTTTTGAAGCACTGATTGTCAACTCATTTTTATGTCTCTGAAAAGACAGAACAATAACTATGGCAATAGCATGTCCTTTATCTTAAGACATGGATGCTAATTTATATTATAACAAATAATAAAACACCAGGTTGGGTACCGTAGGATCAGGAGTGCTGGACCAATGCGTTGCTCAGCACTAATAGGTATGCCGACTCACAGATTTAGGTTGCGCCCATCCCGTCAACTCCTGAACACGAAGGTTTATGAAGACACAAAGTAGGGAAGATACCCCTAGGAGTTCAACAGGGAGGAGGGGAATAAGACATGGGCGTAGCATCAGGGGTTGCAGGGGTCGCAATTGTGACCTCACCCCTAGCTCCAGGGGGCCCACAGTTCTGCTCCCTGCTGTCATATTACATTTGATTTCCTCCACAAAATCCCAGAGCTGGAGTCCAGCTCCGATCCACCTTGTGTCCCCTAGGGCCCAAGCCAAGTTCTATAATCCAGTAATCAGCTTCCAGTTGTTTTCCTTATTCCCAGTCCACACTCTTCCTCTGCTTTCATTGGCTGGGGTCATGTCATTACTAGGATGGTGGGGGGGGGGGGGGGGCGAGGCCATGTCATTACTAGGATGGAGAGGCGAGGTCATGTCATTACTAGGATGGGGGGGGCGAGGTCATGTCATTACTAGGATAGGGGGGCGAGGTCATGTCATATGAACTTTATTATATATCAAAATTGGACAGATACAGTAATGCGGACTGCACAATGCAGGTTAAATCATAGGACAACATTGCCGTAAAAAGCACACACTGGGTTTATACGCAGACAACAATCGTGAATTATAATGAAGTGAAGGCAATACTGTAAATAGATATATTTACGGCAACTTTGTCCTATGTTTTAATCTGTATTGCGCAGTCCGCATTACTGTATCTGTCCAATTTTGATATATAATAAAGTTCATAATTATAGCTAAGACTGCTGTTCGCCCTTATTCCCCTCCTCCCTGTTGAACTCCTCTGGGTATCTTCCCCACTTTGTGTCTTTTTTTATTTTACTAATTTATATATAATTTTTCCCATTCTATAAAGTCGGAACTTAAAAGGTATATGTGTGTGTGTGTGTGGTCCACTTTGAGTTGAAGTAAATTTGCATTGTATATCTCCATCTTCCTATACAATGCTGCTTTTTGTGCAAAAAAAATAAATGTATTTGCACAGCCCCCTGTGGTAGAGAATTCTGCCATATAATATGCATTCCGGTTTATTAGCGATGTAAAACATATGACTATGAGCACACAGACTCTTCATTGTTGCCACATAGAAGTTATTTTATCTGAGCTTACTGGTATAGTAGGAGCCTCCTATAATCACCCTTATTAAAGCAATAATGCAGCATTATACAGAAACATACAGCCTGCTGTGTCCCCACGGGTGACCACTTTAGTTAATCAGAAGGGGAAAGTGTCTCCGTGTTCACAAGGATTTTCATATCTCCATAACCCACTCTTTTCTTTGGGATATTGTTCGTTAGAAAGAAGAAAATTTACAAATAATGAAATGAATGTGTATTTGATCTGATAACAGAACCATAATGAAACTCCAACAATGTCTGAAAAAACTAAACCTGTCCTTTTAAAGAAGGATTCCAGGTATAGATATTTTTACATTTTACATTAATCCAGCTTGAACCAATGTGACTATGTATCAGTATATACTATATACCATACCTGTGAGATCACCCTGGAAGCTGGAATTCATTGTAATAGATGCCCCTACTCCAGTGATCTTCACTTCCAGGTCCCATGCCAAGAGGCTGCCCTGCTGCTTACTGAACACAGGAGGATGCCCACTGGGCACTGGCGCCATTCAGACACCTTTTTGCATTTTCTCACTGAATGCAAAGCATTTTATGATTGGACCCCATTCAATCAGTCATAACTTTGCATTCATTGAGAAAATGCAAAGAGATGTCTGAATGGCGCCGGTGCCCAGTGGGCATCCTCCTGTGTTCACAATGCTGCAAAGTAGCCACTTGACAGGTGTCCTGGAAGCAAATGGCATCTACTACAGTGATTTTCAGCTTCCAGGGGGATCCCACAAGTATGGTATATACATAATTACATTGGTCCAAACTAGACCGCTTTAACTATGTAAAAATATCCTTACCTTGAATTCCTCTTTCAAGCATATCTAAACCCAAAATCGATATTTTTTAAATATTTGGCATTGGCTAAACCCAAAATCTATATTTAATATGTTTGGCATTGTGTCTGACTGTATACAGATTTCTTAAAGGGGTTGTAAACCCTCAATGTTTTTTCAGCTTAATGCCGTCTATGCAGGGCTCTTTTTCTCATAAAAAAAAAAGGTGCAGGAACTCAACCATGACTCCCCGAAACCCCCCCTTCCCCGCTTCCCCCTCCTACGCACACCCCCCCCCCGAACCGCATTAAATATTGGGTGTGGTCAAATTTCATTAACAGTGGGAGGGTCTTAAAGGAGCACTAAATACCAGGAGTGCATATTGCAGTACATAGAATGCAGAATTCAGGGGTGCGCCACACACAGAGTACAGAGTTCAGCCTTCTTCCACATCTGTCTACCTCTGTATCCCCCACCAACATCTCACTTTCACCCCTCTTCTTCTCTAGTACCCCCTCACACACTTTAGGTGGCTCCACCTCTTTAACTTGCAGGGAGATCATCCAGTGGGGGTGTCAGCATTCACACTGCACCCCAGGCAACTGCATCTCCCTTGTCCCCATCTTGCACTTAGTGGGAGCCGCTCAGGAGATCAGATCTGTGGGAGCCGTTGGGAGACAAGCTGTCACTTGTAAACACAGAAGCTGGACTGCAGTGGGTTGAGGTCAGGACTCTGTGCAGACCAGTCAGCCATAATGTCGCAGTCCTGATAAAAATCGCAAATCGCCGCCATTACTAGTAAAAAAAATAATACTAATAAAGATGCCATAAAACGATCCCCTATTTTGTAGACGCTATATATATAGATATATATATATATCTATATATATCTATCGGCGTATAAGACGCACAGGCGTATAACACGCACCCCAATTTTAGGAGGGAAGTTTAAGGAAGAAACATTTTAAATAAAGAACTCTGAAGCCCCCAAAAAATATTCCCATATTATCCTATGCTAACTATAGGAAGGGCGAGGGCAGCTGTGGATCAGATGAGTGTGCGGTGGATTTCTGTATATCAGCCTCTGCAAACACCCTGAATTGTTTCTATCTTCTACTTTCCATCCCATAAAGGAGTCGAGAAACGTAAAAAATCTCTTCCCTCTCTCTCTTTCACCCTATCACCAAAGCTGAAAGGAGCCTCCAATACAAGCAGGACAGAGAATTAAAGATTATGCTTGGATTTATAAATAGCTGGTGTCTGCTCTGTCCGCGGAATAGTAAAATTAGAGCAATGGTGGTCATATCTTGGAAACACTGACCTGCCATCATTGCAGCCTCGCCAGTGTCAGATATCCCTGCTGTCTCTGAGGGAAAAGGAGGAGCGAGCGCCGCTGAATTTACACAGAGCCGCAATCTCCTTTGTACCCGGCGCTCCGTCACTCACAGCCACGCCTCCTAGGCCTGCTCATATGATAGACAGAACAGTGGCCCAATGCGGAGCCAGGAGGCGTGGCTGTGCATGACGGAGCGCCGGGTACACAGGAGATCGCGGCTCTATGCGGTTCAGCGCAAACCAATCAATATACGCTTACTGCGATTTTTATTACCAAAAATATGTAGAAGAATACATATCGGCCTAAACGGAGAAAAAAATTTGCTTTTTTTTTTAAAAAAAATTGGGATATTTCAAATGGCAAAAAGTACAAAATGTGTTTTTTTCAAAATTGTCACTCTTTTTTGTTTATAGTGCAAAAAAAAAAAAAACGCAGAGATAATCAAATATCACCAAAAGAAAGCTCTATTTGTGGAGAAAAAAGGATATCAATTTTGTTTTGGGTACAACGCCGCACGACCACGCAATTGTAAGTTAAAGCGACGCAGTGCCGCATTGCAAAAAATGGCCTGGTCATTGATCAGCCAAATCTTCCGGGGCTGAAGTGTTTAATGGCATCCCAGTGTTTGTCCGTAGGGTTCAATATGGACAGCCTTCCCAGATGACTTGAAGCTGTTATAGCTGCAAAGGGTGGGCCAACTCAATATTGAACCCTACGGACTACGACTGGGATGCCATTAAAGTTCATGTGCGTGTAAAGGCAGATGTCCCAATACTTTTGGTAATACTGTGTTTCCACGAAAATAAGACCTACCCTGAAAATAAGACCTAGCGTTATTTTCCAGGAGGGCTGCAATGTAAGCCCTACCCCGAAAATCAGTCCTAGTTTAAAATGCTTTTAAAATCCTACAATCCACTCTATTACAGTAGTATATAATGTACAAAGTTACATAGTTAGTCAGGTTGAAAAAAGACACAAGTCCATCCAGTTCAACCATAAAAAATAAAAATAAAAATAAAATATCGTACAATCCCATATACCCAATTCTATACCCACAGTTCATCCAGAGGAAGGCAAACAGCCCCAGCAGAACACGATCCAATTTGCTATAGCAGGGGAAAAAATTCCTTCCTGATCCCCCGAAAGGCAATCAGATTTTCCCTGGATCAACTTTACCTATAAACGTGCGCACAGGGTGTGCCAGGTGTGCCCAGGCACACCCTAATCACTCCCTGCAGTGCAGATTCCCCCTGCTGCCCGGTGCCCCCTCCAACAGAATGGCTGGCTTCCCTCCTCTCCCATTGGCTACTGCAGTGGGCACACATAGATGATATTTCAGGATGAGTGGGGGAAGGGGTAATTTCATTTACCGGCCCCTTCCCGTTCTGAATGAACACAGTGAGAGATCAGTACTGTGTTTTTGAGCTTTCAGGTGCACAACCTAATGCAACAGGCTGCACACACCTATGCCTATAAATGTCTGTACCCAGTTATATTATGTAAATTTAAGAAATAATCCAGGCCCTTCTTAAAGCAATCTACTGAGCTGGCCAGAACCACCTCTGCAGGGAGTCTGTTCCACATTTTCACAGCTCTTACTGTGAAGAAACCTTTCCGTATTTGGAGATGAAATCTCTTTTCCTCTAGACGTAGAGTGCCCCCTTGTCTTTTGTGTTGACCGTAAAGTGAATATCTCAACACCAAGTTCACAATATGGACCCCTTATATATTTGTACGTGTGTGTGTGTTTCTGTAAAAAAAATTGCGGGGAAGAGCGCTCCAGCGGGTCACAGAAGCGCAGAGCGGCGCTATAACTAAGGTACTGTATTTGGCACAATTATATTACAGAAACACACACATTATACATTATATAATACTGTAATAGAGTGGATTATAGGATTTTACAAGAGAGTAGGGGGAGAGAAGACAGCACATTACATGGTAAGACCTACCCCAAAAATAAGCCCTACTGTGTCTTTTGTTTCCAAAATTAATATAAGATCCGGGGAGACTCGGGGAAACACGGTATAGTGTATATTAAAATTACAAAATTATGAAAGAACAGACTGACCCCTGGACTTCATGGGCCCACAAGCATTTGTACCCTTTGTAACCCACAATAGACATACTCTAGACTAAAAATAGTAGACTTGGGATAACAGTCTTCCATCCAGCCAAAAACAGGCCGAGGTGCATCATGGGGTGAACAGAGGTCTTCAGACAGCTGCTGACCTGGCACATTCATGACTTTCACACTCATGTAAGGGCGTCTTTAGCTGGCCAATTTGTTTATTGTATTAGCTTAAAGTTTCTTTCTTAGACCAAAGTGAGAGGTGCTTTATTATTTTCCTTTATATTTGGTTACTGTTTTCATTGGAGTGTATACTGTTCTATTTGGCAGATTTAGAATATTGAGGAATCCTAAGCAGATATCTGAAGGTACTGGTTTAAGCAATGCATGTATTTTATAGTTTAACCACTTCAATACCAGGCACTTATACACCTTCCTGCCCAAGCCAATTTTCAGCTTTCAGCGCTGTCCTAATTTGAATGACAATTGCGCGGTCATGCTACACTGTACCCAAACAAATTTTTTATCATTTTGTTCCCACAAATAGAGCTTTCTTTCGGTGGTATTTGATCGCCTCTGCGATTTTTATTTTTTGCACAACAAATAAAAAAAGAGCAAAAATTTTGAATTTTTTGGGGGTAAATAAGTATATTTTCTTCTTCAATGATGGACACTGATATGGCTGCACTGATGGGCACAGATAAGGCGGCACTGATGGGCACCGATGAGGTGGCACCAATGAGGTGTCACCAATGAGGTGGCACCAATGAGGGGCATTGATAGGCGGCACTGATGGGCACTGATAGGCGGCACTGATGTGCACTGATAGGTGGCACTGATGGGCACTCATAGGCGGCACTGATGGGCACTCATAGGCGGCACAGATGGGTACTTATGGGTGGCACTGATAGGTGGCACGGAAGGGCACTGATAGGTGGGCACGGATGGGCACTGATAGGTGGCACTGATGGACATGGTGGGTGCCACTGATGACACTGGTGGGTGGCATTGCTGGGCATCACAAAAAATAATTTGTGCCAAGATGGTGCCAGTCAGTAGACTTGTGCACAACGGAAAAATTCGTTCCGTTTCGGTTCGTTTCTTTCCGGTCCTGTTGATTCGTAATCATTCGTAATTTTGCTAGACGGGATTTTTCGTGTTCGGACTCATTCGTATTTTTGCAAGCGACATTTTTCGTTGAATTTTTTGTTGCTTTATAATTCGTACTTTCGGTAGAGTACGTTGTTTTTCGTTGATTCTGGACACAACTCCTACTTTCGTAACTTTTTTTGGGTTCGTACTTTCGGTAGAGTACGTTGTTTTTCGTTGATTCTGGACACAACTCCTACTTTCGTAACTTTTTTTGGGTTCGTTGATTCGTAATTTTCCGTGTCTCTCTCACAACGACGCTGCCTATTATGCCTAATGTGCTTCGAATGGATTTGTACTTTTCTAAATACATAGCGGTTATTTGTAACGATTCGAAATCTCGTATTTTACTTTCGTTTTTAACATGCGGCTATAGGCTCCGCCCCTGTACACCATTTTGAGAGGGTTCAGCACGGTGAGGGAGAAGCAGAGAGCAGAGCAGAGTGAGTGTTATTGTGCTTCGTATGGATTCGTACATTCGTAACTTTTTCATAACGAATTATGCCGAAGACATTCGGGCATTCGCTATTTGCGGTATAATTTATTTCGGATTCGGTCTTATTCGTAATTGCTTTGTTCGGAAATTCGAATGCTTCCGAATGTCCGAAAGTTGCTAAATTCGGACGAATTTCAATTCGTTACGAAACGAATTGCACAAGCCTACCAGTCAGTGCCCATTTGTGGGCACTGATTGACATAAGTTAGGCATATATTTATACATGTGGATGGCCATGGGGGACTTACCTGGCTATCCACATGTTAGGTGCTTCCCTGGTGGTCCTGGGCGACATCCTCGTGGTCCAGTGTGGGCATCCGAGGGGGGGCTGCACTGATAAACAATCAGGGCGAACCCCCCCTGTCAGGAGAGCCGTCGATCGAGTGAGGAAGAGCCGATCAACGGCTCTTCCTGTTTACATCGTGATCAGCCGTGATTGGACACGGCTGATCACGTGGTAAAAAGCCTCCGCCGGAGTCTCTTTACCTAGATCAGTGTAGCGGTGTGTCAGATTGACACACCGATCGCCGCGATGCGCGCCCCCCCGGGCGCGCGGCGGCTATTATCCTGCAGGACATCAATAGACGTCCAGTCAGGATAACACAACCACTTCCCGGACGTCAATCTCCTATTGACCGGACGGGAAGTGTTTAATAAACCTATAATGGTGCTTATGACCAGCGGGATTAGACAATGTCTTTGGACTATGAATATTTTTAACAATCCAAATCAAAATGTATACATTTTTTAGTGCCATGTCCCTAAACTAGGGATTTAGGGATGTGGCACTTATTTTTAACAATATACTTTAAAGTGATACTAAACATACCGTACACTGTTGAATATACATTATCCCTTTTCTTTCTGTATGTGAATGATGGCACTGTAATAATTTTAATGAAAAAACATCCAAGTACCTTCTTTCTTAATTAATATCTAGCTGTCACATGACCCACCTCTTTTCCAGGCTGTAGGGAAACAGTGGCAGGAGGAACTTCTAGCCTTCTAGGGTGATTTAGTGCAGCTCAGTATGGGTAGACATGGGTGGGCAAAAAGTATAGGGAAACAATTAGAGAAATGTATTTGAAGGTTTACCCCTTTTAAGTGGATTTCTTATAATACTATTTGTACAATATTTGTTTTTTCTTCCTCAAAGATTTTATAGCTTTTAACGGAACATTTTTAATATTTTTGTTGTTTTCAATAGAGTGGTGAAAGGTTACCATGTTTTTATTGGTGTCTATGACCACATTCAAGTTATTTCTTATCACTTTATATCTATTTGCACTCTAAAAGACATGCTGGTAGGTTAATCGGATCCTGTCTAAAAAAAAAAAAATGGCCCTAGTATATGTATGAATGTGTGTTACGGACCTTAGGTTGTAAGCTCCTTGAGGGTAGGGACTGATGTGAATGTACAATATGTAAAGCTCTGAGTAAATTGACGGCGCTATATAAGTACCTGAAATAAATAAATACATTTGATGGGTGCCACTACCAGGCAGAACAGAAAATGTTCAAAAGCGCAAAGGTTTATAACCGCTCTCAAGCTTTAAATCAGAAGTCAATGTAGCTCTAAAGTAGGCAAATGAATGCAGCTTGTAACAAGAGGTTAGTCCCCCTTGGGATTTCTTTTGCCACCTTTTCTGCTAGTCTGGTCTGGTTGTCTTTGCCCACCTTTTGGGGATATATTTAGGGGGTAAGGTCTGCTAGCGAGGTTAGAGTCAGTCCAGTAGCTGAAGGTTCTTTTAGAGACAGCTAGAGCATGTAGCCCTTTAGCAGGCAACCCTTTAGCATGGGAAGGACTGAATTATCCCCACCCGGTTAGCTTATAGTGGATGTAAACCCACTCTCATCCTTTCTAAACTACTGCCATAGTGCTGATCTATAAGGATATAGATGCCTCCTGCATGTATCCTTATCTGTCAAATGTCTCCCCTCTGTCTGTTATAAGAACTGAAAAACTGCAGATTCTGTGGGTGGGTCTGTTGTCTGGAGCTCGGTGGGTGGAGTCGTAATGTCAGTAGACTCCCCGCCCACCTCTACAATCCCCTTGTCAACATGAATTTTCTCCTGTGTATTCCTTCTGCTATGATCACTAACATCCAGTCAAAGTCCAGAAAAGCAACCACATGACTTCAGAAAAGGAGTGGGGTGGGAATTAAAAAATAATGCTAAAGCTAGTGCACGAGATATGTAAATAACCTGTCACTCAAAGCAAGGGGACGGAACGGACAAAGGTTTTTCTCTGTTTGTCCGTTTTATCTCACTGAACAATAAAAAAGGATTGCTCAGAGCTGGATTAACTCTTTGTGGCAAGACCTGGCACAAATGATAGGAAATCTTATACTCTACATAGTGACAGCAAAAAATAAATAAATACAATTTCGGGTTTACATCCACTTTAAAGGGAAGGCATTTTAAAGTTGGACAACTGTAACCACCTGTTGGGGATATATTTAGGGGGTAAGGTCTGCTAGCGAGGTTAGAGTCAGTCCAGTAGCTGAAGGTTCATGTAGAGACAGCTAGAGCATGTAGCCACTTAGCAGGCAACCCTTTAGCATGGGAAGGGCTGAATTATCCCCACCTGGTTAGCTTAGAAGGAAGGCATTTTAAAGTTGGACAACTGTAAACACCTGACTGGTTGTAAAGTCTGGACACGAGTGGTGGAAAATTGAAAGACTATTGTTTTCTGCCTGTTCTTACTGTTAGTAAACTATACCAAAAAGGCAATATCCTTTTGGACAATTGCATAATTGTGTGAGAATCTGGGATGGTAAGTGAATGAACTATTAAGTGTTAATGGTGTGTGCACCCTTGTGGAGTGTGTTGCTAGCGAGGGCTGGAGTTGGCAATGTCCATCACTTGACCCACCATGGGAACGTTTTTAGTGTTGGGAATTCCACTCTAAAGCCCCATACACACGGTCAGACTTCCATCAGACTTTTCCTTGGATTTTTGTCCGAACGGAGTTGGCCGGGCACACCCATAGCATACACACCACAGGAATTTTCTGCAAACTTTCCCAAAACTTTTTGCAACATCACATGGTTTTTCTGCTCTTTTCTGCTCTTTACCACCACCCTTTGGTCAACTTCTGCTATTGTTGGTTGATTTTACCATTGGTTGTTTTGTCCATCGGACAAAAGTCCTATGGTTTTCTGTACACACGGTAGGACTTTGCTCCATCGGACTTTTGTTGGGCAAAAGTTTGTCCGTTCGCAGACCCAACTTTTGTCCGATGAAAACAAAACCAAACTCAAAAAAGTTTGTCCGATGGAGCGTACACACGGTCGGATTGTTGGTCCAACTTGCTTAAAACTAAGTTTGTTGGGCAAAAGTCCGACCGTGTGTACGGGGCTTTAGCCTGGTCTATGGGAAGAGTAAAGCCCCGTACACACGGTCGGACTTTTGTCCAACAAACTTAGTTTTAAGCAAGTTGGACCAACAATCCGACCGTGTGTACGCTCCATCGGACAAACTTTTTTGAGCTTGGTTTTGTTTTCATCGGACAAAAGTTGGGTCTGCGAACGGACAAACTTTTGCCCAACAAAAGTCCTATGGAGCAAAGTCCTACTGTGTGTACAGAAAACCATTGGACTTTTGTCCGATGGACAAAACAACTAATGTTAAAATCAACCAACAATAGCAGAAGTTGACCAAAGGGTGGTGGTAAAGAGCAGAAAAGAGAAGAAAAACCATGTGATGTTGCAAAAAGTTTTGGGAAAGTTTGCAGAAAAGTCCTGTGGTGTGTATGCTATGGGTGTGCCCGGCCAACTCTGTTCAGACAAAAATCCAAGGAAAAGTCTGATGGAAGTCCGACCGTGTGTATGGGGCTTTAAAGACTGTTCTTTGGATACCATGGGCATCAATAAAGCCCCGTACACACGGTCGGACTTCTATCGGACTTTTCCGTGGTTTTTTGTCCAAACGGAGTTGGTCGGGAACACCCATAGCATACACACGCTCGGACTTTTCTGCAAACTTTCCCAAAACTTTTTGCAACATCACGTGGTTTTTCTGCTCTTTTCTTTACCGCCACCCTTTGGTCAACTTCTGCTATTGTTGGTTGATTTTAACATTAGTTGTTTTGTCAATCGGACAAAAGTCCGATGGTTTTCTGTACACACGGTCGGACTTTGCTCCATCGGACTTTTGTTGGGCAAAAGTTTGTCCGTTTGCATACCCAACTTTTGTCCGATGAAAACAAGAAAAAAGCAAAAAAAGTTTGTCCGATGGAGCGTACACACGGTCGGATTGTTGGTAGGGATGAGCTTCGTGTTCGAGTCGAACATACGTTCGACTCGAACATTGGCTGTTCGATCGTTCGACGAAGATCGAACGATTTGGGCCGTTCGCGCCAAATTCGAGTGACGCGAACGGCCCACAATGCACTACGCCATCGCAGTGTCATCCAGGCGCTGTGATTGGCCAAGCATGCACTGTGACCCCGCATGCTTGGCCAATCACAGCGCCGGCAGCGAGGAGAGCAATGATTGGCCACAGGCAGGATGCCTGTGGCCAATTATTGCTGAGGGTGTTTAGTACACGCCCCACACTATAAAAGGCCGCCAGCACGGCGGCCTAGTGTAGTGTGTTCCGGAGCAGGGATAGAGTAGCATAGGCAGGGACAGTGACTGTTATTTCTTTCTTGCTTAACCTGGATTCCTTTAGTTTAGGGAAAGAGAAGGATAGGTAGGGAGAGTGTCAGTGTGTTTTGTGCTTCTGCTATAGTGTGCTTAAAAAAAACATTTATTCTAGGGACAGAAAACTCTAGGTAGGGACAGTGTCAGTTTCTTTCACTCTGCAAGTCCTTGTTTCCAGGGACCTGTAAGGACAGTGAGTTAATTGTCCTTGTGCTATATTGTGCTTAAAAAAAACATTTATTCTAGGGACAGAAAACTCTAGGTAGGGACAGTGTCAGTTTCTTTCACTCTGCAAGTCCTTGTTTCCAGGGACCTGTAAGGACAGTGAGTTAATTGTCCTTGTGCTATATTGTGATTAAAAAAAACATTTATTCTAGGGACAGAAAACTCTAGGTAGGGACAGTGTCAGTTTCTTTCACTCTGCAAGTCCTTGTTTCCAGGGACCTGTAAGGACAGTGAGTTAATTTTCCTTGTGCTATATTGTGATTAAAAAAAACATTTATTCTAGGGACAGAAAACTCTAGGTAGGGACAGTGTCAGTTTCTTTCACTCTGCAAGTCCTTGTTTCCAGGGACCTGTAAGGACAGTGAGTTAATTGTCCTTGTGCTATATTGTGCTTAAAAAAAACATTTATTCTAGGGACAGAAAACTCTAGGTAGGGACAGTGTCAGTTTCTTTCACTCTGCAAGTCCTTGTTTCCAGGGACCTGTAAGGACAGTGAGTTAATTGTCCTTGTGCTATATTGTGATTAAAAAAAACATTTATTCTAGGGACAGAAAACTCTAGGTAGGGACAGTGTCAGTTTCTTTCACTCTGCAAGTCCTTGTTTCCAGGGACCTGTAAGGACAGTGAGTTAATTTTCCTTGTGCTATATTGTGATTAAAAAAAACATTTATTCTAGGGACAGAAAACTCTAGGTAGGGACAGTGTCAGTTTCTTTCACTCTGCAAGTCCTTGTTTCCAGGGACCTGTAAGGACAGTGAGTTAATTGTCCTTGTGCTATATTGTGCTTAAAAAAAACATTTATTCTAGGGACAGAAAACTCTAGGTAGGGACAGTGTCAGTTTCTTTCACTCTGCAAGTCCTTGTTTCCAGGGACCTGTAAGGACAGTGAGTTAATTTTCCTTGTGCTATATTGTGATTAAAAAAAACATTTATTCTAGGGACAGAAAACTCTAGGTAGGGACAGTGTCAGTTTCTTTCACTCTGCAAGTCCTTGTTTCCAGGGACCTGTAAGGACAGTGAGTTAATTTTCCTTGTGCTATATTGTGATTAAAAAAAACATTTTTTCTAGGGACAGAAAACTGTAGGTAGGGAGAGTGTTTTTTTTCTTTCACTCTGCAAGTCCTTGTTTCCAGGGACCTGTAAGGACAGTGAGTTAATTGTCCTTGTGCTATATTGTGCTTAAAAAAAACATTTATTCTAGGGACAGAAAACTCTAGGTAGGAACAGTGTCAGTTTCTTTCACTCTGCAAGTCCTTGTTTCCAGGGACCTGGAGAGACATTGAGTGAATTGTCCTTGTGCTATATTGTGATTAAAAAAAACATTTATTCTAGGGACAGAAAACTCTAGGTAGGGACAGTGTCAGTTTCTTTCACTCTGCAAGTCCTTGTTTCCAGGGACCTGTAAGGACAGTGAGTTAATTTTCCTTGTGCTATATTGTGATTAAAAAAAACATTTTTTCTAGGGACAGAAAACTGTAGGTAGGGAGAGTGTTTTTTTTCTTTCACTCTGCAAGTCCTTGTTTCCAGGGACCTGTAAGGACAGTGAGTTAATTGTCCTTGTGCTATATTGTGATTAAAAAAAACATTTTTTCTAGGGACAGAAAACTCTAGGTAGGGAGAGTTTTTTTTTTTTTTCACTCTGCAAGTCCTTGTTTCCAGGGACCTGTAAGGACAGTGAGTTAATTGTCCTTGTGCTATATTGTGCTTAAAAAAAACATTTATTCTAGGGACAGAAAACTCTAGGTAGGGACAGTGTCAGTTTCTTTCACTCTGCAAGTCCTTGTTTACAGGGACCTGGAGAGACATTGAGTGAATTGTCCTTGTGCTATATTGTGATTAAAAAAAACATTTATTCTAGGGACAGAAAACTCTAGGTAGGGACAGTGTCAGTTTCTTTCACTCTGCAAGTCCTTGTTTCCAGGGACCTGTAAGGACAGTGAGTTAATTTTCCTTGTGCTATATTGTGATTAAAAAAAACATTTTTTCTAGGGACAGAAAACTGTAGGTAGGGAGAGTGTTTTTTTTCTTTCACTCTGCAAGTCCTTGTTTCCAGGGACCTGTAAGGACAGTGAGTTAATTTTCCTTGTGCTATATTGTGATTAAAAAAAACATTTTTTCTAGGGACAGAAAACTGTAGGTAGGGAGAGTGTTTTTTTTCTTTCACTCTGCAAGTCCTTGTTTCCAGGGACCTGTAAGGACAGTGAGTTAATTGTCCTTGTGCTATATTGTGCTTAAAAAAAACATTTTTTCTAGGGACAGAAAACTCTAGGTAGGGAGAGTTTTTTTTTTTTTTCACTCTGCAAGTCCTTGTTTCCAGGGACCTGTAAGGACAGTGAGTTAATTGTCCTTGTGCTATATTGTGCTTAAAAAAAACATTTATTCTAGGGACAGAAAACTCTAGGTAGGGACAGTGTCAGTTTCTTTCACTCTGCAAGTCCTTGTTTCCAGGGACCTGTAAGGACAGTGAGTTAATTTTCCTTGTGCTATATTGTGATTAAAAAAAACATTTATTCTAGGGACAGAAAACTCTAGGTAGGGACAGTGTCAGTTTCTTTCACTCTGCAAGTCCTTGTTTCCAGGGACCTGTAAGGACAGTGAGTTAATTTTCCTTGTGCTATATTGTGATTAAAAAAAACATTTTTTCTAGGGACAGAAAACTGTAGGTAGGGAGAGTGTTTTTTTTCTTTCACTCTGCAAGTCCTTGTTTCCAGGGACCTGTAAGGACAGTGAGTTAATTGTCCTTGTGCTATATTGTGCTTAAAAAAAACATTTATTCTAGGGACAGAAAACTCTAGGTAGGAACAGTGTCAGTTTCTTTCACTCTGCAAGTCCTTGTTTCCAGGGACCTGGAGAGACATTGAGTGAATTGTCCTTGTGCTATATTGTGATTAAAAAAAACATTTATTCTAGGGACAGAAAACTCTAGGTAGGGACAGTGTCAGTTTCTTTCACTCTGCAAGTCCTTGTTTCCAGGGACCTGTAAGGACAGTGAGTTAATTTTCCTTGTGCTATATTGTGATTAAAAAAAACATTTTTTCTAGGGACAGAAAACTGTAGGTAGGGAGAGTGTTTTTTTTCTTTCACTCTGCAAGTCCTTGTTTCCAGGGACCTGTAAGGACAGTGAGTTAATTGTCCTTGTGCTATATTGTGATTAAAAAAAACATTTTTTCTAGGGACAGAAAACTCTAGGTAGGGAGAGTTTTTTTTTTTTTTCACTCTGCAAGTCCTTGTTTCCAGGGACCTGTAAGGACAGTGAGTTAATTGTCCTTGTGCTATATTGTGCTTAAAAAAAACATTTATTCTAGGGACAGAAAACTCTAGGTAGGGACAGTGTCAGTTTCTTTCACTCTGCAAGTCCTTGTTTACAGGGACCTGGAGAGACATTGAGTGAATTGTCCTTGTGCTATATTGTGATTAAAAAAAACATTTATTCTAGGGACAGAAAACTCTAGGTAGGGACAGTGTCAGTTTCTTTCACTCTGCAAGTCCTTGTTTCCAGGGACCTGTAAGGACAGTGAGTTAATTTTCCTTGTGCTATATTGTGATTAAAAAAAACATTTTTTCTAGGGACAGAAAACTGTAGGTAGGGAGAGTGTTTTTTTTCTTTCACTCTGCAAGTCCTTGTTTCCAGGGACCTGTAAGGACAGTGAGTTAATTTTCCTTGTGCTATATTGTGATTAAAAAAAACATTTTTTCTAGGGACAGAAAACTGTAGGTAGGGAGAGTGTTTTTTTTCTTTCACTCTGCAAGTCCTTGTTTCCAGGGACCTGTAAGGACAGTGAGTTAATTGTCCTTGTGCTATATTGTGCTTAAAAAAAACATTTTTTCTAGGGACAGAAAACTCTAGGTAGGGAGAGTGTTTTTTTTTTTTCACTCTGCAAGTCCTTGTTTCCAGGGACCTGTAAGGACAGTGAGTTAATTGTCCTTGTGCTATATTGTGCTTAAAAAAAACATTTATTCTAGGGACAGAAAACTCTAGGTAGGGACAGTGTCAGTTTCTTTCACTCTGCAAGTCCTTGTTTCCAGGGACCTGTAAGGACAGTGAGTTAATTTTCCTTGTGCTATATTGTGCTTAAAAAAAACATTTATTCTAGGGACAGAAAACTCTAGGTAGGGACAGTGTCAGTTTCTTTCACTCTGCAAGTCCTTGTTTCCAGGGACCTGGAGAGACATTGAGTGAATTGTCCTTGTGCTATATTGTGATTAAAAAAAACATTTATTCTAGGGATAGAAAACTCTAGGTAGGGACAGTGTCAGTTTCTTTCACTGTGAAAGTCCTTGTTTCAAGGGACAGAGAAGGACACCTGAAGGTAGCCCTTATTGCTTTTTTCCCATCTCCCTGCAGGCCATCTATTAGAATGTCTGGAAGGCAAACAAGGAGAGGCAGACAGTCAGGAGGCAATAAAAGAGGGCAAGCAGGCTCTGTGTCTGGGGGCAACAGTGCTGGTCGTGGACGCGGTGCATTGTCATCAGCACATGGCCATGGGACACGCTTGTCCTTCTTTTCGGCAGCTGGACATGTTGAGCCACATCATGCCGAAGACTTGGTAGAGTGGATGACCAAGCCCTCCTCCTCCTCCTCATCCTCTCTCACCCAGGCTCAGGGTACTGGAAAAGCAGCTGCCAAAGCGTCGTCTTCCCTGGTATCAATGTCAGACAAATCATCAGTCACTCCTTCCCTAGACCCACCATGTCCTCCTCCTGAGGAGTCCCCCGAACTGTTTCAGCACAGTGTTGGGTACATGCTCCAGGAGGATGCCCAGCGTTTCGAAGGGTCTGATGATGAAACCCAGCTAGAGGAAGGCAGTAGCGTGAGAGCAGACAGAGGGGATGCTCAAGAAGGACACCAATCTGGCAGTCATGTTCCAGCAGCTGCAGCATACTGCCAGATTGGCTCCAGTGATGAGGAGGGAGGGGATGATGAGGTCAATGACTCCACGTGGGTGCCTAATAGGAGAGAGGAGGAGGAGGAGGATGAGGAGGAGGCACATCTCCAACGAGGCAGGATGCCCTTTGGTGGCCAGCGTAAGGGCAGTACACCGACGGAATCACACCGCAGAGCTCCGCCTGTGCAGGGCGCTGCCTCTGCCCGTCATTCAAAAAGTTCTTTGGTGTGGGCCTTTTTTGAGGCTAGTGCATCAGATCGCACAGCTGCTGTTTGCAACATATGTCTCAAGCGTATATCGCGTGGCCAAAACATCAGCCGCTTGGGTACCACATGCCTGACCAGACATATGTTGACCTGCCATGCAGCTCGTTGGCAAGCCTACCTCAAAGACCCACACCAAAGAACAAAGCGGACCTCTCCTTGCACCGCATCAGCTGGGATCTCCAACCCCACTATAACTTCAGTCCTCTCTGAAACATGCACTGAGAGGAATGAAGGTGTAGAATTAGGTGTGTCACAGCCAAGTACTTGCGCCCACTCTGCTAGCAGTACACCGACGTCCGATTCTAGCAGGCAAATTTCCCTGCCCCAGCTGCTGGACCGTCGAAAGAAGTTCACTCCCAGCCATCCACATGCCCAGCGGTTGAATGCTAGCTTGGCTAAATTGCTAGCGCTTCAACTGCTGCCTTTTCAGTTGGTAGACTCGGCCCCCTTCCGTGAGTTTGTGCAATGTGCGGTTCCTCAGTGGCAGGTTCCCAAACGCCACTTTTTCTCACGGAAGGCTATTCCGGCTCTCTACCGGCATGTGGAAGGCAATGTCTTGGCCTCGCTGGACAGGGCGGTCAGCGGTAAGGTGCATATTACCGCTGACTCATGGTCCAGCAGGCATGGACAGGGACGTTACCTTTCTTTCACGGCCCATTGGGTCACTCTTTTGGCAGCTGGGAAGGATTCAGGACAAGGTGCAGTAGTGTTGGAGGTTGTCCCACCGCCACGCCTCCAAAATGCTACTACTGGTTGTGACACACCTCTCTCCTCCACCCCCTCCTCTTCTTCTTCCTCCATGGCCTCTTCCTGTGGTTTGTCCTATGAACCAGCGGTGCTCCGTAGCCGTTCACGGGGCTACGCAAGTACGCAGGCAAAAAGATGCCATGCCGTGCTTGCGCTGGTGTGTTTGGGGGACAGAAGCCACACTGGGGCAGAGGTCCTGTCTGCTCTGCAGGGCCAGGCCGAGAGGTGGTTGACGCCACGCCAGCTTAAGCCAGGAATGGTGGTTTGCGACAATGGCACCAACCTCCTCTCCGCCCTCCGACAGGGACAACTGACCCATGTGCCCTGTGTGGCTCACGTCCTTAACCTGGTGGTGCAGCGGTTCTTGGGCAGGTACCCGGGCTTACAGGATGTCCTGAGGCAGGCCAGGAAAGTCTGTGTGCATTTCCGCAGATCTTATAATGCCAGTGCTCGCCTGGCTGAGCTGCAAAAGGAGTTGAACCTGCCCAAGAACCGCCTTATATGTGACATGCCCACCAGGTGGAACTCAACGTTGGCCATGCTGCAGCGGCTGCACACGCAGCAGAGGGCCATCAATGAGTACCTGTGCGACTACGGCACCAGGACAGGGTCAGGGGAGCTTGGTTTTTTTTCTCCACGCCAGTGGGGCATGATCAGGGATGCATGCACTGTCCTGGCACCATTTGAGGAGGCCACGAGGATGGTGAGCAGTGACAGTGCATGCATCAGTGACACTGTACCTCTTGTCCACCTGTTGGAGCACACGCTGCGTGGAATAATGGACAGGGCACTTGAGGCAGAACAGAGGCAGGAAGAGGAGGACTTCCTTGCCTCTCAAGGCCCCCTTTACCCAGACAGTGTTCCTTCTGTCCCACCCATCGCACAGGAAGAGGAGGAGGAGGAGGAGGAGGAGGAGGAGGAGGATTGTGTCAGCATGGAGGTGGAGGCTGGCACTCAGCATCATCAGCAGCAGTCTTTTAGGGATGATTTACAGTCCCAAGAAACCAGTGGACTTGTACGTGGCTGGGAGGAGGTGGCTGCGGATCATGTCGTCCTTAGTGACCCAGAGGACTCCGGAGCGAATGCCTCAGCAAACCTACGCTGCATGGCCTCCCTGATCCTGCAAAGTCTGCGGAAGGATCCTCGTATTCTTCGGATCAAGGAGAGGGACCATTACTGGCTGGCCACTCTCCTTGATCCACGGTACAAGGGTAAGGTTGCGGACCTTATGTTACCGTCGCAGAGGGAGCAGAGGATGAGACAACTCCGGGAGGCCTTGCAGAAAGGTCTGTGCAACGCGTTCCCAGAGACTGGGAGGTTGCAAACTCCTGGTCCTGGACAACGAGTTGCTGAGGCTTCGGCCAGTCAAAGAAGGAGCGGTGGGGAAGGTGGCCGTCTGACCGATGCGTTCAGACAATTCTTTAGTCCGCAGCCCCAAAGTATGATCGGTTCCAGCAACCATCGCCAGCGTCTGATAAACATGGTGCAGGAATATCTAGGGGCAAGGTCAGACTTGGACACCTTCCCCACCGAAAATCCTCTGGCTTACTGGGTCTTGAGGATGGATCACTGGCCAGAGCTTGCACAGTATGCAATTGAGCTACTGGCCTGTCCTGCATCCAGCGTTCTTTCGGAACGCACATTCAGTGCTGCTGGAGGATTTGTCACGGATCACAGGGTGCGCCTGTCCACCGACTCGGTTGATCGACTGACTTTCATCAAGATGAACCAGTCTTGGATCACCACCAGCTACCACACACCTGATGCTGATATAACAGACTAATTGATTTTAAAATGTCACATCCCTTCAAGACTGATGCTGATGCTGAGTGCCTGTGCTGTTATGTTGACTGCCTATCCTCCTCCTCCGAGTCCTCAATGATACGATTGATGATGATAGCTTGGAAGATCATTTTTGTTTATGGGTGCCGCCACCAGTGCCTAACGCCCAATTTTTCAGCCCCTGTTTAACAGTGGCGTGTAATTACAATTTTTGAAGCAATACTTTGCAACAGGGCTCATTGCTGTGCTCCAAGTACAGTATCTGTGAGGAGTTGCAGTGTTGTGCCACCAGTGCCTAAGGCCCAATTTTTCAGCCCCTGTTTAACAGGGGCGTGTCATTACAATTTTTGAAGCAATACTTTGCAACAGGGCTCATTGCTGTGCTCCAAGTACAGTATCTGTGAAGGGTTGCAGTGTTGTGCCACCAGTGCCTAAGGCCCAATTTTTCAGCCCCTGTTCAACAGGGGCATGTAATTACAATTCTTGATCTAATAATTCACAGCAGGGCCCATTGCTGCACCCACCAAGAGTAACTGTCAGGGCTTACAGTGTTGTGGCACCAGCACCACCATCAAAGGCCCAATTTTTACTACCACTGTTCAACAATTATATGTAATTAAAATTCCTGATATAATAGTTGACAGCAGGGCGTTCCAGCACCAACCAAGAGTAACTGTGAGTGCTTACAGTGTTGTGCCAACACCAACAACTAAGGGGCCTATTTCTGCAGAGTATATACGGCAGGTCCCTACTTTCAAACATCCAACTTACAAACGACTCCTACTTGCAAACGCAAGAAGACAACAGGAAGTGAGAGGAAATCTACCACTAGGAAGGAAAATTCTCTCCTGTAAGAATAAATATGGGAGAAAGGTGTCTCCTCTGTACTGATGCTTTATCAGCAATCCTTGTTTCAAGAAAAACACCACATTTCAAAAACAGTTGTCATTAGGACGGAAAGTGAGGTGAAATGTTCTGAACAGGGGCACAGACAGCAAAACAAATGTTACAGGGGTGATAACCCTTACCTATGTTTTCCAAAAAGTTTAAAAATAGATTTTTGGTCTGGAGCTACACTTCAACAATGTACCTGTTCAAAATTACAAACAGATTCTACATAAGAACAAACCTACAGTCCCTGTCTTGTATGCACCGCCTGTATACGGCTGTTCAGAGTATATAGGGCCTTTTTTATTTTATGTGCGGGGTTCCCCTTAATATCCATACAAGACCCAAAGGGGCTGGTAATGGGCTGGGGTAGGGGGGGGGGTCATGGGGTAGCTATGCCATTTTTCTTAAAGATTTTCATCCATATTACCGGGACCAGACATTACATTAAAGCCGCAAGCAGTTTTAAATGGCTTTTTTTTCCTTTAGAAGTGTCATTTTGTGCAGGGACAGTTCTAAACACGGGAAACACGTGGCACTTCACAGGCATACTTTAGACACCCCCCAGGTACGATATTTAAAGGAATATTTGACTTTTTTTTTTTCACTTTATGCATCATTAAAATGACTGCTCCCGGAAAACGACCGTTTTTAAAACTTATTTTTGCATTGATACATGTCCCCTGGTGCAGAACCCGGGTTCCCAAACCCTTTTTAGGACAATAACATGCATAATAGTTGTTATAATTAGCACTTTAGAATTCGAACGTTCGCATCCATTGTATTTAATAGGGTTCTAATGTTCGTTCGAACTTTCGGTCCGTTCGCGGGTTCTGGTGCGAACCGAACCCGGGGGTGTTCGGCTCATCACTAATTGTTGGTCCAACTTGCTTAAAACGAAGTTTGTTGGGCAAAAGTCCGACCGTGTGTATGGGGCTTTAGTCTCTGTTGGTTTACGGAAGAAGTGTGCAGAGAAAGATCAAGTACCCTTCCTTGCTAGACAGGGCTGTGCATTGGAGTAGTAAATCTCAAGATTGGATAAATAAAAACACAAATCCGTTGGCAGGCAAAACAGCTCCCACATACGTTACCTATCAATTTATTTAGCTGTGTGTTCAGCATTAATTGTTTTTTTCTCTAATGGAAAGATTTACCTTCACTTTCTGTCCAGGTTACAGGTGTCAAATAAAATAGAGTTTGATAAAAAAAAAAGGATGTGAGGAACACCACATGCCAAAATACTCAACAGAAAATGAAGGCAAAATAAATCTATACTAACAAATATGAGGGCTTCCCTCTAAAAAATGCTCAAAATCCCCAACTAAGCCAGAGAGACCAGTAAAGCTGACAGGGGTTTTATTCCTTCCCCTTTATTTCCAAACCTAAAAAAAATATTATTTAGTTGGAGATATACTGTAAAAGCATTTCTTTCAACACGTTTCCTTTTACAAGAATAGAACAGTTATACTTTTATCATACATAGCACAACGTCAGATTAGCAGTTTTGAAAATGATGAATGCCTGCAGCTTTTCAGCATTATTCGTGTATAATGATCATTGCATGGCATCATTATTGCCATTGTTTCCCATTTTGTAAAACTCTGCCTTTGTCTTTCAGAGAATTGTCTGTTCCATGAAAGATGTTTGCAATACCGCGAGACAGACAGTACTTCCTGATGCGTAAGTGGATAAATCTTTAGAAAACTGTGACAATATTCAAGGTTCCTCCTTGTCACCAGACTAATGGAGGTGTGAGGCGCTGAATCCAAGGAGTTGCCCAGTATTTACTTGTTCAAGCCACAAGCAATGATGGACTTTGACGCTGAACCCCTCCCAGGTTGTGACCCCCAGACACATTTGGACTGACACCTTAATGCAGGATATCTCCTGTCTGGTGGGGCTGCTAAATTGGCAGAAGCTTTGTGGAAGTAAGAAATCACCTGCAATGGGGAAGATGAAACTAAAGCAGGTATGGAGACAACTGCAGACAACAGCACAGGAAGATTCTAAAGATGTTAGATTCAGACTGAATTTCATGAATTCGGATTTCCTGAGCCGAATCCAGATATCATGGTTATTTTTCTGTAGTTTAGATTCCCAAAACGATTCTGGGAGAAGGATGAAAAGCTACTCAATAGGCTGTTTCTTCCAGGTTGCGACCCTCAGATAGACTTATGCCACGTACACACGATTGGAAATTCCGACAAGAAAACCGTGGATTTTTTTCCGACGGAATGTTGGCTCAAACTTGTGTTGCATACACACGGTAACACAAATGTTGTCGGAAATTGCGAAGGTCAAGAACGCAGTGACGTACAAGACATACGATGAGCCGTGATCAATGAAGTTCAATAGGCAGTTTGGTTCTTCTGCTTGATACTGAGCATGCATGTTTTTTTTGTGCGTCGGAATTGCATACAGACGATCGGAATTTCCCATAGGAACTTTTTCCATCGGAAAAATAGAGAACCTGCTCTCAATCTTTTGTTGGCGGAAATTCCGACAGCAAATGGCCGATGGAGCCTACACACGGTGGGAATTTCTGACCAAAAGCTCACATCGGACATTCCTTGTCGGAATTTGTGTACGCGGCATTAGACTGGTGCCTTAAAAGAGAATGTGGGGAATGTCCTAGAGTCAGATCAGTCTGGAAAAGGATATTTAACCTCATTTCCAAGGTCACTAAGTGTTCAATTCCTAAGTCTGCATCTGTCGCCCTCCTTAACGCCCGTATTCCTCGTATCTCCAAACCTAATCAGAAGCTGATCCGCTTAATGCTCCTCGGGGCAAAACTCACCATTGCTAGGGCTTGGAGACAGCCCAGGGTTTCCATTTTAGCGGTACAACAAAAGATCTCTTGGATTATGGCGCAAGAGAAGTTGGCTAGTATTTTATCAAATACAATCCATACATTTGAATCTGTGTGGGAACCTTGGGCTGCTTACCGTGGTATCTCCCTGGTGGTCGGGGTCCACACCGAACACCCCACTTACTCGAACTCTAGTTAGGCACGTGCTCCCTCTCCATTTCTCATCTTTTTCTTCCTTTCTCTCTTTCTCTTTTTATTTATTTTTATTTGATTTTATTTTTCTCTTTTATTAAATTAGGATAATTGATATGACTTAGGGGTATTGCATGACTGTTCGTTAGGTAGGCATTTCAGCAACTCTATAGGCCGAGTTGAATACGTGCTTAAGAGCTAGAGACTCACTGAAGTCTACTGTGGACTCTCTAAAATCCTTGCTGATAGATTTATGAGAGGGGGGTGGGGTGGGGGGGGGGACCTGACCGGGGCACAGGATGATCCCATTTAGGGTGCCCGGGATGGGTAGGACTTCCCAGTCCGTCTGACCCTTTGGTTCATTTCCCTACCTCTCTTTCCCTTACTAACCTGGGGTTAGCTTGTTAACTCCGTTACTCAACCCACAGTTAGACTCTGAAACACCTTATGAGGACTTGTTGCTGACTCTATGTTATGTTAATGTTTGACACATGCATTTTCTGTAAAAGATCCTGCCCTTTGTCATGCTGTGCTTATGTATTATCTTTACTTGTTTGAAAAATAAAAAAAACGATTGAACAAGAAGAAAAAAAAAGAGAGAATGTGGCCAAAGATTTTTGGCCATGCTTCTCTTGAGAGTTGTAGGAATGCACTTACTTGTACTATTAAGACTAGCTTCAATCCAGAGACCCAAATGGAGCTAGATAATATTCAGAAATGGACTTTAGCGTTCTTTCTAACTTGTTTGTGTTCTTGAGTTCTGTCCTGTTGTTCCCTCTTTACGGATAGGAAAGGATGCTCATGTCGTCAACATGTCAAAAATCATTATCTATAAATTGATTTATGGACTCATAATCAGCCTGTTCTCACATTTGCATGCCAAAATGTATTTTTCTTCACATATTCTGTAATAGTTAGGAGTTCCTCCCTTGACTCTGTGCCCCAGAAATGGTGTAATACTGAAGAAATTGTATTTAAACGGACTGAGATAATCAACCATTTTCGCAGCTTGTATCTTTACTCTGTGAACCGATATATACCGTATGGCCAGGGGAGGGCTGGGCCAGGGGGCAGGGTGGCAATTGCCTCCCAGGCCACCCTAACTTATGTTCAAAATGGCCGGCAGCCGCTGCCCGCTACCATTTTCTTTTTTATTCTGGTCTAGGAAGTCGGGCCGGGGGCATGGCCATGGCGGCCGACCACTAGCTGTTGCATTTCGGGAGTTGTAGTCCACACTCTAGCTTCTGGTGGGTGGAAAACACAGCAGCGCAGAGGAAACTACAACTCCCTGGGACCAGATTCTTGGAAGCAGGCAGAGGCAGGGCATGCCAGGGAGTCGGGATGCAGGGCTGCAAAGCTGGGCGCTGGCTGCAACTTGACCCCAGGATCAGGAGCGTTACCCCCCAGGTAACCGTGGCGTGCAAGGACCTGCTGAGCTGAGATCACTGAGGTGAGAGACCCTGACACTCTTAGCTGACCCCCCCCATCTCCCCCCCCCATACACCCCATGTAACCTGCCCCAGTGATCAGGCTGCATTGATGATCACTGGAGTTGGCTGCACTGATGGGCACTGGTGAGGCTGCATTGAAAAACCAGGTGGGCCATGGATGATGAGCTGATTCGGTGGTTCAATGGGCCACTTGACTGGACTTGCCCCCCAGGCCTAAGGCCGCCAGCCCTCCCCTGCGTATGGCTCAGCAACCACTCTGGGTCACGCCTGTGACCCAGAATATCAGCCGAGAGCGGGCTTTTGCCGACGTCACAAAGCTGTTCCAGGCTCTAAGCAGGGGTCTCCAAACTATGTCCTTCCAGTTGTTCAGGAACTACAATTCCCATCATGCCTAGTCATGTCTGTGAATGTCAGAGTTTTACAATGTCTCATGGGACGTGTAGTTCCACAACAGCTGGAGGGCCGTAGTTTGGAGATCCCTGCTCTAACGGATCCTGACAATAATGTTGGGATCCACCCAGATGCCTTACAGGTAGCTGGCTCAGCCTCTAAGCGCACCACTGAGAACCTAAAGCAGCTGCTCCTTGCCCCCCTTCCTAGCCCAGCGCTCCACTGAGCACTAGAGGGACAGAGCACAGAGTGGTGACTGACGGTCATTGCTTTCTGCAGTAAGTATGTGATTGCTCAGTGATTGCTCAGTTCTCAGGCTTAGAGCCGGCTGGGGGCAGCTGCAGCATTGACAGAAGTTTAAAGGGTGGAGGAAATACCCAGCAAAGGGGATGATGAAGCTAAAGCAGACATGGAGACCAGGTGAGAAACAGGCATGTTCTGCAGAGACACACTTGCAAATAATGAATAAAGAGAAGTAAAGACAACTGCAGATACCAGCACATGAAAAGTCTGAGGATGTCAGATTTAGGGCCCTTTCACACGGGTTGTCCGATCAGGTCCGCCTGTCAGTTTTTCAGGGGGACCTGATCAGACCCTCCAGTCTACCCTATGGAGCGGCGGATGTCAGCAGTAATATGTCCGCTGACATCCGCCACTATCGAACCCAATCCTGTCCGCAAAATCCAGACAGATGGAGGCCCTATTTTGCATCTGTCTGGCGGATCGGATCAGATGAAAACGGACATCCGGTCCGTTTTCAGGCGATTTCCCCATAGAGGAGAGAGGGACTGGGTCCGTCTCCGCTTTGCTCATTAAGCGAAGACGGACCTGTCATCCGTCGCTGAGCGGGGATCAGCGGCGAGATCTCCCAATGAGCAAGCGGAATCCGCCAAACGGAGGCATCCTTGTGAAAGGGGCCTAAGACTGAATTTCATGAATTTGGATTTCATGAGCCAAATCCAAATATCACTGTTATTTTTCACAGTTCAGATTCCAAAAAGGAGTCTGGGAAAAAAGGGATGAAAAGCTGCTCCATAGGCTTTTTTTGCCTTATATCTGGTGTTGCCTGGGAACCCTTAGCTGGACTACAAATGTCAGTAGGGTTCAGCCTTCTATCTTAGTATCCCATGTAGAGCAGCTAAGTCGCCCTTCACACTCATCATTTTTTACCTTACCAAATGAAACAAATTGCAAAAACGCATCAAAAACTCACCCGCGGTTGCGTTTTTGTTGCATTTTTGGGGTCACGTGTCCTTTTTTCATAGATACAAAATGCACTGAAAATGCAGCAAAAATGGGGCTACAGCATTTTTGTAACAGAGTAGCGTGAAAGCAGCCCAAATGTCAGGAAAGGTTCCATCCGCTGATGATATTTATTATTTGGCTTGCAGTACTGTGTTGCACCAGCAGGTGTCTCCTGGCAGTGTGGAACTGTCAGGAGAATTTCTCCCTACTGGTATTATATTATCCTTTGGACGCAGTACTGGTCTCCACCAGCGGATGGATCCTGGCAGTGTGGAGCGAACTGCTCTTCCTGCGCTCAGGTGTGACTTGAAGCCAATTACAAGCCTCCTATTTATACCCGGCAAGTACAAACACACCTTGCCCTGGTATCTCTCTCCTTGAGCCCTGACCTCGCTGCCTGTATTCTGACCTTGAGCCTGTACCTCACCTCACCTGATCTGATCCCCATCCTGAGCCCCATCCTGAGCCTATCCTGGACCTGCCCCCCTGATTACCTTGCATACCTGATTTCCTTGGATCCCTGCCCTGCAGCCTATCCATCCGTCCTCTCCCTGTCTTCTTTGTTCCCTGTCCTCATCTGCTGACTCCCCGTGTATGACCTTGGCCTGGCTACGTTTATGCTTCTGGAACACCCCTTTGTCAATCTCCTGATCTGCTGTGTATGACCCTGGCCTGGCTTACGTTCAAGATTCTGGTACTGCCCTTTGCTGTATATACTATTTATTGTTTGTGGGTTGTTTGGTTGGTTTTGCACTGTTTGTATTTATTTATATATCACCTATCTTAATAAATATCATTATAATTCACTTCACATGCGTTTTTGGTTCTCTCTGTGCAGTCCACACAGTCTGGTCAACTAATTCCCTGACACTAAAGCTATTTTATGGCTCCCCTGTCTCATCAGGCAGGGCTGCCAGGAACTTCTAAAACTATTTTGCACAATTTTTCAACATTTGCTATTGTGCAATACACATTTTTTGGAGCCTGCTGGATTTTTTAAATGTTTGAACCACAAGTGACTGAACTTTTCAGAAGTTTGCTTACTTCTACAATTCTTGGTCTCTCCTAGGGCCTCATCCAAGTTGGACATTGCTAGTACAATTCCTTTGTAAGCCTCAACAACACCATTTGATTCAAAGGGGCAACAGCTTTGTTCGGAGAAATTCTGGACACCACTTCTCCATTATTTATAAAGCTGCAGGGCACTGTGATAGGACAAATGACAATCTGTATAAGTACTACCTAAATTAAAGGTCTTTTTTGTTTTTTGGAGTGATTAACCACTTAAGCCCTGGACCATTATGCAGCATAAAGACCAGGCCCCTTTTTGCGATTCGGCACTGCGTCGCTTTAACTGACAATTGTGCGGTCGTGCGACGTGGCTCCCAAACAAAATTGATGTCCTTTTTTTCCCACAAATAGAGCTTTCTTTTGGTGGTATTTGATCACCTCTGCGGTTTTTATTTTTTGCGCTATAAACAAAAATAGAGCGACAATTTAAAAAAAAATCAATATTTTTTACTTTTTGCTATAATAAATATGCCCAAAAAATATATAAAAAAACATTTTTTTTCCTCAGTTTAGGCCGATACGTATTCTTCTACATATTTTTGGTAAAAAAAAATCGCAATCGGCGTTTATTGATTGGTTTGCGCAAAAGTTATAGCGTTTACAAAATAGGGGGTAGTTTTATGGCATTTTTATACATTTATTTTTTTACTAGTAATGGCGGCGATCAACGATTTTTTTCGTGACTGCGACATTATGGCGGACACATAGGACAGTTTTGACACTTTTTTGGGACCATTGTAATTTTTACAGCGATCAGTGCAATAAAAATGCACTGGTTACTGTAAAAATGACACTGGCAGTGAAAGAGTTAACCACTAGGGGCGCTGAAGGGGTTAAGTGTGCCTAAGGGAGTGATTCTCACTGTTAGGGGGCGTGGCTACGAGTGACACGTCACCGATCTCCGCTCTGATTACACAGAGCAGAGATCGGTGACCGTGTCAGTAGGCGAGCGGGAAGATGTTGTGTTCGTGGCGATCGAGTCAGCGGGACTCGCGGCCCGACTCACGGGGATGACTGCAGGGTCGCGCGCACACACGGCAGGCAGTTAAAGGGGACGTACAGGTACGTGATTGTGCATGTACGAGCCATTCTGCCGACGTATATATGCCGTGAGTGGTCGTTAAGGGGTTAAGAAAAGTTAAAATTTATTTCAAGTTTTTATTTTTGTCTGTGACTCCTATTGGAAGATTTTCTCCCACTTTCTCTCCCTGCACTTTCTGTACAAGAAATGGAGGGGCAGTTGCCTCAAGGACTGGAAGGCACAGACAACAATAAGAGCATTATCAGAAGTTCACTTATACTCACTTATGATAGCAGCATCACTTAATTATACAAAGCTATACTACATAGTTTTTAATTAACCTTCTAGACACTTTGGATGCATATGCTGTGTACCACTAGTGATTCCAGCATGGAGATTGTCATCCTCCTGGGACAAAACTGTATGTGCCCGGTTCTCCCGTGGGCCCTCACCACCACAGCTCCCGGGACAGACACCCTTGACTGGCCCTCTGCCTTCAGTACCGTATGGCTGGACCTTGAGCCAATATATATGTAAGTATCATAGGGATGGATTTTTTGACATTCTTATCTCTCTGTGTTGTTCCTATTCAATAGGGCCCAATAATGGACTATACTGGTCTCTCTATATATCTTTTTCAGATACATTTTATACATTCCTCCTGAGGAAGTGGAATAAATCCACGAAACGCATCAAGAAATTTTAGATGCATACATGTTTACATGACACGGTGTGTACATTTTATCGATATTCTACTCTAGATCTTACCATGCAATTTTTGTCCTTCATGATCATCTGATAGTATGAAGCAGTATTGAAAATATCCCTGTGTATATATAGATGAATTATAATGCATCATTGGTATGTATATGAAACAGTTTTTTACGTTTGTACGTACAAGGTGTTATACTACAAGACATGTGTACATGCTGAATAAATATGTCATGATGTTTACCATTTTTGTAGTTGCTTTTTATGTGCCTCATTTAAAGTCCCAAACCCTCCTTTATAAAACTTTGGTACTTCAAAATCCCCATAGGCGACGTGTTAATTTTTTTTACAAGTTACCTGTTTAGAGTTATAGAGGAGGTCTTGCACTAGAATTATTGCTCTTGTAAAAATCCCTTGTAATAATATGGCATGACAGGTCCTCTTTACAGTGAGATCTGGGGTCTATAAGTCCCCAGATCTCATCTCTAGGCTGGGAAGCCTGAAATAAAATAAAAAAATACAGAGGCTGGGCGTGACGTCATAACATCGCACTTGGCCTCCGAACGATCATAGAGACTTCGGGGACCACCTGCCCCGCTGGAAATCTCTATTGTCAACATCTGGCGCCGGTCAGTTCCTTCTCGGGCGCACCTATTGCACGGGTGAGTCAGTAGAAGCACCGAAGGGCGGTGGGGGGACGTCCCCTTCCGCCGCCTGTAAGAACGATCAATGATTGTTCTTACGGTGAAGGAAATAGTCGGCTCTAAAAGAAGATATCTTAATAATGCCTGGCAGGGCTGGTGCAGGGATTTTTGACACCCTAGGCGACACATAATTTTGCCATCTCCCCTGGCTCCACCCCTGACTCCACCCCTTTCCCCTGCCCATGTATACCCCACCTATTTAATGAAGCGCCCATCAAATGCAGCCCACCGTTCCCATCAAATGCAGCCTCACCAGCACCCATCAATGCAGCCTCACCAGCGCCCATCAATGCAGCCTCACCAGCGCCCATCAATGCAGCCTCACCAGCGCCCATCAAATGCAGCCTCACCAGCGCCCATCAAATGCAGCCTCACCAGCGCCCATCAAATGCAGCCTCACCAGCGCCCATCAAATGCAGCCTCACCAGCGCCCATCAAATGCAGCCTCACCAGCGCCCATCAATGCAGCCTCACCATCACCAGCACCCATCAATGCAGCCTTGCTGTAGAGAGAAGAGAGTAGGAACACCAGTGGCCAGGCGCCCTAGGCAGCAGGGCACCCTAGGCGGCTGCCTAGTTTGCCTAGTGGTAGCACCGGCCCTGATGCCTGGTATCATTCAGATATCCCCACTCAAAGTCTGCAAAGTCATATGACGTTGGGCGGGCGGGCGGGAAGTGGTTAATGTGCGCTTGTTTTTATTGGTGTCCCCAATGGAGAGATTTCCTATCACTTCCTATGCACACAGGAAGCTGAAGAAAATCTTCCTAATATGGACAGAGCTGTGTATAAGAACCAGAAAAAGACCCCAACCCTTAACCACTCTATCCAAAATGAAAAAAAAAAACACATTTTGGCTGGCGTTTGGTTTTAAACCTTATAATATCATTGGAAAATAAGTAAAAACAAAATGTACAGTTTGGTTATTTTTCTTACTGCTTTCCAGTGAATGTGTTAAAAGGAGGTCTTCGGCACCGGGTAGAAAAACACAACGTTTCTAGAAGACTTTTTAAGATGTGAATATGTTGCTTGGCGATATATGATGTAGCTGTTGGACAGAGATCAAATATCCACATTAATCTTTTATTGTGTTCTCCATTCCAGTACAGCCGTCCTCAATTTTGCTAGGCTTGGCTCGTCTCAATATGGATATAATGGTTGCGCATTTTATGCGATGTTCAGTTTGAGTTTCTACGTGTTGGCCTGCATTATTTATCCAGTGTCAGTTCTTTAGCTGATCTGTAATAAATAATGCAGGACATGCAAGGTGCTGGGTGCCTATGCTGCCCCCTTAATAATATTTTTTTATAATTTAACTTGGAGGTGACAATGACACATTTGCCTTTCTGTCTTGCTATGGCTTAACAAAGCACACAAACCACAATTTGGCTGGGAAACCTGTCTTGTTGTGGTAGACCGTCACTTGTAAAGCAGATTATTTAAAAGGACCATTTTTATTAAAGGGAACCTTGCTTGTTCCCTTTGCTATCCCATCTAGCAGTATCTGTGTGAAAAGCCTGTTGTAAGGTCTTCATTGCTCTTTCTTCCATGTCAGAATTCCCTAAAAAGGTCTTTCATTGTATCTTTACACCCCCCCCCCCCCCATACACACAAACCCTATTTTGCAGTATTGAATCAAATGCGTTTTGATATACAATTTTTTATGGTGAATTTGATGAAAATTTCGAATTTTACCAAAATTTCACAATCTTTGCTGAAATTTCCATAAAGCAAAAATTCTTAATTTAGCTTATTCTTATGCCGCGTACACACGATCGTGATTCACGGCGGTGAAAACACCGCCGTGAATCACGACATGAAATTAAATGAAAAATGAGGGAACGGCATTTTCCCCCACACACGACCGTTTTTCCCGTCATTTTTTTCTTTGTCGAGAAAAACGACCGTCTGTGGGCTCCGCGGCAGTGTCTCCCTATGGGAAAACTGCCGCGGAAAAAAATGATGGAAAAAACGATGAGAAAATTTAGAACATGTTCTAATTTTTCTCGTCGTTTTTCCTGCCGTTTTTCTCAACGAGAAAAACGGCATAAAGCCCACAGACGATCGTTTTTCTCGGCGAAAAAAAAAAATGTCATTTTTCCCGACGGGAAAAATGATCGTGTGTACGCGGCATCAGTCGTAAGCACTTTACTGAACCCTCCGCAGCTCTCTAGTAACCCAAAAATGGCAGCTGTGAAACGCTGTGTAAAAACCTGGTATTGCAGTGCAATGTCAGCTAATAGAAAAAAAAATTATAATAATGTCAACCAATTGACAGAGGAGAGATTGGGGTTGATTTACTAAAGGCAAATAGACTGTGCACTTTGCAAAGTGCAGTTGCTCCACAGCTTAGTGAATTAGGTAAAGCTTCACTTTGCAAAGAGTCCCCAATCACGTGCAAGGAAAATAAAAACAGCATTTTTGCTTGCACATGATTGGATGATGGAAGTCAGCAGAGCTTCTGCTCACTAAGCCTTGGAGCAATTGCTTTGCAAAGTGCATTGTCTATTTGCCTTTAGTAAGTCAACCCCATTATGTCATTGTATCCATGTACACATAAGGGTTGATTTACTAAAGGCAAATAGACTCTGCACTTTGCAAAGTGCAATTGCACTCTGCAAGTGCAGTTGCTGCAAAGCTTAGTAAATGAGCAGAAGCTCTGCTGACCTACCTCCATCATCCAATCATGTGCGAGCAAAATACTATTTTTTTATTTTATTTCCCTTGCACGAGATTGGGTATTCTTTGCAAAGTGAAGCTTTACCTAATTTACTAAGGTCTGGAGCAACTTCACTTGCAGAGTACAACTGTACTTTGCAAAGTGCACAGTCTATTTGCCTTTAGTAAATCAACCCCATACTTCACAGGCACATCTCACTTCTAAAGGTAAAGTCAATTTGTACACAGAGGGGTTGATTTGCTAAAGACAAATAGACTTTATATTTTCTTTATATAATTCTGTAAATGCAGTTGCCCCAGAGCTTAGTAAATGAGGCAAAGCTTCACTTTGTAAAAAATACCCAATCACATGCAAGGAAAATGAACAAAAACAGCATTTTTGCTTGCACATGATTGGATGATGGAAGTCAGCAGAGCTTCTGCTCATTTACTAAGCTCTGGAGCAACTGCACTTTGCAAAGTTCACAGCCGATTTGCCTTTAGTAAATCAACCCTACAGACTGCACCTTGCAAAGTTCAGTTGCACCCTGCCAGGGCAGTTGCTCCGGAGTAGGGATGGGCCCGGTGCTCGATTCGAACCCATGTTCGAATCGAGCATCGGGCGTTCGCTCGCTCGTCGAGCCCAGAACTATTTGGGCCGTTCGCATCACAGTGTGATGCGAGCGGCCCCGCAATGCATTGCGGCCGGCGCGGCCGGCGCAGTGCATTGCTGGCTGATGATTGGCCAAGCATGCACTGTGACCCCGCATGCTTGGCCAATCACAGCGCCCGAAACTCGGAGAGCAATAATTGGCTACAGGCAGGACGGCTGTAGCCAATTACAGCTCAGGGGCTTTAGTACACGCCCCACCATTTAAAAGGCCGCCACGCCATCGGCCCCGGTCACATGAGTTCCGGCTTTAGGAGAGATTAGTCTGCTGATTCTGTCTTTGCTTGATACTGAAAGATTTGCTCTTCTTTGCTAAACCATTGGCTATTTCTTTGCTAAACCATTGCTACCTAAGTCATTGATCGTTCATTGCTGCTGATTGCACAGTTAGTGTGTTATTAGCTGCTGCTGGGGATTAGTCTGGTGCGTGCTTACTGTTAGTACAGTATTGCAGTAGTACCAACCGCAGTGCTGTTAGCACAGCATTGCACCCCAACAGCACCCATAGGACTTCTAGTGTGTTAGTGGCAGCAAACAGAGCTCCTATATTTTCTTCTCAGCAGCACCCATAGGACTTCTAGTGTGTTAGTGGCAGCAAACAGAGCTCCTATATTTTCTTCTCAGCAGCACCCATAGGACTTCTAGTGTGTTAGTGGCATCACACAGAGCTCCTATATTTTCTTCTCAGCAGCACCCATAGGACTTCTAGTGTGTTAGTGGCAGCAAACAGAGCTCCTATATTTTCTTCTCAGAAGCACCCATAGGACTTCTAGTGTGTTAGTGGCAGCAAACAGAGCTCCTATATTTTCTTCTCAGCAGCACCCATAGGACTTCTAGTGTGTTAGTGGCAGCAAACAGAGTTCCTATATTTTCTTCTCAGCAGCACCCATAGGACTTCTAGTGTGTTAGTGGCAGCAAACAGAGCTCCTATATTTTCTTCTCAGCAGCACCCATAGGACTTCTAGTGTGTTAGTGGCAGCAAACAGAGCTCCTATATTTTCTTGTCAGCAGCACACATAGTACCTATAGTGTGTTAGTGTCAGCACCCATAGGACCTACAGTGTGTTGTGAGCACACATAGGAGTTCTATTTTTTATACTATATACACTACCGACTACAATGGCTGGAAGACCGCCAAGGAGAGGCAGAGCGTGCCGAGGCAAGAACACAGGGCAGGCAGGCTCTGTTTCTAGAGACAACAGTGCTGGCCGTGGACGTGGTCGTGCATCGTCATCAGCACGTGGCCATGGGACACGCTTGTCTTTGTTTTCGGCAGCTGGACATGTGGAGCCGCATCATGCCGAAGGCTTGGTAGAATGGATGACCAAGCCCTCCTCATCCTCCTCATCCTCTCTCACCCAGGCTCAGGGTACTGGCAGAGCAGCTGCCAACGCGTACTCAATGGCATCATCAGCCACCCCTTCCCTAGACCCACCATGTCCTCCTGAGGAGTCCCCCGAACTGTTTGAGCACAGTGTTGGGTACATGCTCCAGGAGGATGCCCAACGATTCGAAGGCTCGGATGATGATACCCAGCTTGAGGAAGTCAGTAGTGTGCGCGCAGAGAGAGGGGATGCTGAAGGACAGCAATCTGGCAGTAGTGTTCCACCAGCTGCAGCTTACTGCCAGGTTTGCTCTAGTGGTGAAGAGGGAGGGGATGATGAGGTCACTGACTCCACGTGGGTGCCTGAAGGGAGAGAGGAGGAGGAGGAGGAGGATGCAGCGTCACATGTCCAACGAGGCAGGATGCCCCCTGGAGGCCAGCTAGAGGCCAGCACAGCAACTGTACCACACCGCAGAGCTCCGCCTGTGCAGGGCGCTGCCTCTGCACGTTATCACAAAAGTTCTTTGGTGTGGGCCTTTTTTGAGACGAGTGCATCAGATCGCACCACTGCTATTTGCAATATTTGTCTCAAGCGTATCTCGCGTGGCCAAAACATCAGCCGCTTGGGCACCACAAGCATGAGCAGACATATGTCGACCTGCCATGCAGCTCGTTGGCAAGCACACATAAAAGACCCACACCAAAGAACAAAGCGGACCTCTCCTTGCTCCTCATCAGCTGGGATCTCCATCCCCACTATATCTTCAGTCCTCTCTGAAAGCTGCTCTGAGAGGACTGAAGGTGTAGAATTAGGTGTGTCACAACCAAGTACTTGCAGTACACCGACGTCCGATTGTAGCAGGCAAATTTCCCTGCCCCAGCTGCTGGACCGTCGAAAGAAGTATACTCCCAGCCATCCACATGCCCAGCGGTTGAATGCTAGCTTGGCTAAATTGCTAGCACTTCAACTGCTGCCTTTTCAGTTGATAGACTCGGCCCCCTTCCGTGAGTTTGTTCAATGTGCGGTTCCTCAGTGGCAGGTTCCCAAACGCCACTTTTTCTCACGGAAGGCGATTCCGTCTCTCTACTGGCATGTGGAAGGCAATGTCCATGCCTCGCTGGACAGGGCGGTCAGCGGTAAGGTGCATATTACCGCTGACTCATGGTCCAGCAGGCATGGACAGGGACGTTATCTTTCTTTCACGGCCCATTGGGTCACTCTATTGGTAGCTGGGAGGGATGCAGGACAAGGTGCAGTAGTGTTGGAGGTTGTTCCGCCACCACGCCTCCAAAATGCTACTACTGGTTGTGACACACCTCTCTCCTCCACCCCCTCCTCTTCTTCTTCCTCCATGTCCTCTTCGAGTGCTCTGTCCTCGGAACCAGCGGTGCTCCGTAGGCGTACAAGGGGCTACGCGAGTACGCAGGCAAAAAGATGCCATGCCGTGCTTGCGCTGGTGTGTTTGGGGGACAGGAGCCACACTGGGCCAGAGGTTCTGGCAGCTCTGCAGGGGCAGGCCGAGAGGTGGTTGACGCCACGCCAGCTTAAGCCAGGAATGGTCGTTTCTGATAATGGCACCAACCTCCTCTCCGCCCTGCGACAGGGGCAGCTCACCCATGTGCCCTGTATGGCTCACGTCCTCAACCTGGTGGTGCAGCGGTTCTTGGGCAGGTTCCCAGGCTTACAGGATGTCCTGAGGCAGGCCAGGAAAGTCTGTGTGCATTTCCGCCGATCTTATAATGCCAGTGCTCGGCTGACTGAGCTGCAAAAGGAGCTGAACCTGCCCAAGAACCGCCTAATATGTGACATGCCCACCAGGTGGAACTCAACGTTGGCCATGCTGCAGCGACTGCACACGCAGCAGAGGGCCATCAATGAGTACCTTTGCGACTACGGCACCAGGACAGGGTCAGGGGAGCTTGGCTTTTTTTCCCCACGCCAGTGGAGCATGATCAGGGATGCATGCACTGTCCTCTCACCATTTGAGGAGGCCACGAGGATGGTGAGCAGTGACAGTGCATGCATCAGTGACACTGTACCTCTTGTCCACCTGTTGGAGCATACGCTGCGTGGGATAATGGACAGGGCACTTGAGGCAGAACAGAGGCAGGAAGAGGAGGACTTCCTTGTCTCTCAAGGCCCCCTTTATCCAGACAATGTTCCTTCTGTCCCACCCATCACACAGGAAGAGGAGGAGGAGGAGGAGGAGGAGGAGGATTGTGTGAGCATGGAGGTGGAGCCTGGCACTCAGCATCAGCAGCAGCAGTCTTTTAGGGATGATGTACAGTCCCAACAAACCAGTGGACTTGTACGTGGCTGGGAGGAGGTGGCTGGCGATCATGTCATCCTCAGTGACCCAGAAGACTCCGGACCGAATGCCTCAGCTAACCTACGCTGCATGGCCTCCCTGATACTGCAAAGCCTGCGGAAGGATCCTCGTGTTCTTCGGATCAAGGAGAGTGACCATTACTGGCTGGCCACTCTCCTTGATCCACGGTACAAGGGTAAGGTTGCGGACCTTATCTTGCCGTCGCAGAGGGAGCAGAGGATGAGACATCTCAGGGAGGCCTTGCAGAAAGGTCTGTGCAACGCGTTCCCAGAAACTGGGAGGTTACAAACTCCTGGTCCTGGACGACAAGTTGCTGAGGCTTCGGTCAGTAGCAGAAGGAGCGGTGGGGAAGGTGGACGTCTGACCGATGCGTTCAGACAATTTTTTAGTCCGCAGCCCCAAGGTATGATCGGTTCCAGCAACCATCGCCAGCGTCTGATATACATGGTGCAGGAATACCTAGGGGCAAGGTCAGACTTGGACACCTTTCCCACCGAAAATCCTCTGGCTTACTGGGTCCTGAGGATGGATCACTGGCCAGAGCTTGCACAGTATGCAATTGAGCTACTGGCCTGTCCTGCATCCAGCGTTCTTTCCGAACGCACATTCAGTGCTGCTGGAGGATTTGTCACCGATCATAGGGTGCGCCTGTCCACCGACTCGGTTGATCGACTGACCTTCATAAAAATGAATCAGTCTTGGATCACCACCAGCTACCAGACACCTGAAGCGGATATAACGGAATAATTTATAATGTCACATCCCTTCAAGACTGCCTATGCTGATGCTGAGTGACTGTCCTGTTATGTTCACTGACTATCCTCTTCCTCCTCCTCAATGATCCATGCCACCACACCAGTGCCTAAGGCACAATTTTTCAGCCCCTGTATAACAGGGGCGTGTAATTACAATTTTTTAAAAAGATGCTTCGCAACAGGTGTGACTGCTGTGCTCAGAGTACAGTATCTGTGAGGGGTTGCAGTGTTGTGGCACCAGCACCAGTGCCTAAGGCACAATTTTTCAGCCCCTGTTGGGGCGTGTAATTACAATTTTTAGGCAATGCTTTGCAACAGGTCTCATTGCTGTGCTCAGAGTACAGTATCTGTGAGGGGTTGCAGTGTTGTGGCACCAGCACCAGTGCCTAAGGCACAATTTTTCAGCCCCTGTATAACAGGGGCGTGTAATTAAATTTTTTTAAAAAGATGCTTCGCAACAGGTGTGACTGCTGTGCTCAGAGTACAGTATCTGTGAGGGGTTGCAGTGTTGTGGCACCAGCACCAGTGCCTAAGGCACAATTTTTCAGCCCCTGTTGGGGCGTGTAATTACAATTTTTAGGCAATGCTTTGCAACAGGTCTCATTGCTGTGCTCAGAGTACAGTATCTGTGAGGGGTTGCAGTGTTGTGGCACCAGCACCAGTGCCTAAGGCACAATTTTTCAGCCCCTGTATAACAGGGGCGTGTAATTACAATTTTTTAAAAAGATGCTTCGCAACAGGTGTGACTGCTGTGCTCCAAGTACAGTATCTGTGAGGGGTTGCAGTGTTGTGGCACCAGCACCAATGCCTAAGGCACAATTTTTCAGCCCCTGTTTAACAGGGGCGTGTAATTACAAATCTTGATCTAATAGTTCACAGCAGGGCCCATTCCTGCGCCCACCAAGAGTAACTATGAGGGCCTACAGTCTTGTGGCAACACCGTCCACCACCACCACCACCACCAAAGGCCCAATTTTTCTGCCCTGTTCAACAGGTGCATGCAATTACAAATCTTGATCTAATAACTCACAGCAGGGCCCATTCCTGCACCCACCAAGAGTAACTGTGAGGGCTTACAGTCTTGTGGCAACACCGTCCACCACCACCACCACCACCACCAAAGGCCCAATTTTTCTGCCCGGTTCAACAGGTGCATGCAAGTACAAATCTTGATCTATTAACTCACAGCAGGGCCCATTCCTGTGCCCACCAGTCTTGTGGCTACACCAACATCTAATAGGGCAAATTTCTGCAGAGTATATACGGCAGGCCCCTACTTTCAAACATCCAACTTACAAACGACTCCTACTTGCAAACGGCAAGAGAAAACAGGAAGTGAGAGGAAATCTACCCCTAGGAAGGAAAATTCTATCCTGTTAGATTTAATTTGGGAAAAAGGTATCTCCTCTCTACTGATGCTTTATCACCAATCCTTGTTTCAATTAAAACCCCACTTTTCCAAAAACATTTGTCATTGGGACGGAAAGTGAGGTGACATGTTCTGAACAGATGTGCAAAGACAGCAAATGTTACAGGGGTGATAACCCCTCCCTATGTTCTCCAAAAAGCTTAAAAATTGATTTTTTTGGGATGTAGCTACACTTCATAATGTACCTGTTCAGATTCTACTTAAGAACAAACCTACAGTCCATGTCTTGTTTGCACCACCTATATACTGCTGTTCAGAGTATATAGGGTTGTAGGTATAGGGTTTTATTTTGGGTGCGGGGTCCCCCTTAGTATCCATACAAGACCCAAAGGGGCTGGGGTGGGGGGGGGGGTGATTGGGTAGCCATGCCATTTTTCTCAAGGATTTTCAGCCATATGGCGGCCAGGACAAGACATGACATTAAAGCCGCAAGTGGTTTTAAATGGCTTCTTTTTTTCCTTTACAAATGTCATTTTGTGCAAGGACAGTTCTAAACACGGGAAACACATGCCACTTCACAGGCATACTTTAGACACCCCCCAGGTACCATATTTAAAGGAAAATTTCACTTTTTTTTTTTCACTTTATGCATCATTAAACTGACTGCTCCCGAAAAAACTTTAGTTTTTAACATTTCTTTTTGCATTGATATATGTCCCCTGGGGCAGGACCCGGGTCCCCAAACCTGTTTTATAACATTAACATGCATATTGGCCGTTGTAATTAGCAATTTTGATTTCGAACGTACGCGTCCATTATAACGAATAGGGTTCGAAAATTCGCGCGAACTTTCGGTCCGTTCGAAGGTTCTGGTGCGAACCGAACCCGGGGGTGTTCGGCTCATCCCTACTCCGGAGTTTAGTAAATGAGGTAAAGCTTCACTTTGCAAAGAGCACCCAATCTTAGCAAGAAAAATTTAGAAAAAAAAAACGGCATTTTTGCTTGCACATGATTGGAGGCTGGAAGTCAGCAGAGCGTCTGCTCATTTGTTAAGCTCTGGAGCAACTGCACTTTGCAAAGTGCACACTCTATTTGCCTTTAGTAAATCAACCCCAAAGTTTCACAGCTGCTATTTGTGGATTACTAGAGAGCTGTGGCATGAAAGTGGGTTCCGTAAAGAGCTTATGATTAATAATGAGCAAAATAAAGAGTTTTGTCCAAATTCGCCATTTTCAGCAAATTTACCATATCGTTGGAATTTGTGATATCAGCAAAATGCATTTGATTCAATACTTACAGCAAAATTACGATGGCTTTGGGGTGGGGGGTTTTAAAGATACAACGGGTCCTAAAGGGGTCCTAATGGTTGGGAGGCTTCTTTAAAATAAAGAAAATACTCTGCGCTGATGTTAGTAGTAAGCATCTTAGGCCCGGTTCTCACAGGGGCGGCACGATTTCGGGGATGACTCAACGGCGCGATCTCAAGACGACTTGAGACGCCCGCCTGAGGCGATTTGCATAATGACTTCTGTATAGAAGTCAATGCAAGTCACCCTGAGTCGCCCCCAAAAGAAGTACAGGAACCTTTTTCTAAGTCGGAGCGACCTGAGTCGCTCCTATTAGAACGGTTCCATAGTACAGAGCGGGACGCGACTCCTCAGGCGACCGAGTCGCCTGAGGAGTCGCCCCTATGTGAACCGGGCCTTACACAGTGCCATTGACTAACATAGCTTTGTTTATAAACAAAGCCATGTGAAACTGTAATTTTTATTTTCAAATGTTGCCTAGCAGCAACACACGGTTGCATTAGTGGGATATTACATTGAAATATGAGCGAACACAGATTCAATCATTTTACTGCCAAATTGAGTTTGGTAAAATCAGATGGTCATTACTTACAACAGTTCCATGTACTGGTACAGTCAGATGACATAGCAAAGGGAATAGTAAAGGTCACTTTAAACGGTTATTTGTTTCTCTTCATTTGTTGTAACCTTTGCATTTTGAAGCAAGTTTGCTTCTTGCCACATTACCTGGATGCATAACGTACTGGGCACAAATAAAATCTTTTTGAAGCCTGGAAAAGATATGAAGGGTGATTATCTTCAAAGTGTGCAGAAATGTCGCCCACTCTATGTACAGAAAGGGCAGAAGACTTTGTTTACCTACAGCACAAATCCCAGCTACCCCCAGCAGAGCAGACAATTACCTCTCCAGTGGTGTTCTGTTGCCTTTTGATCTGTTAACATATTGGAAAATATTTAAAGGTAAGCCATCTGCTAACAGCGGAATGCCAAGGGGTGAGATCATGGTCTGTTGGGTGGCTGTGCCAATCTAGAACACAATAGATTTTAACAGTTTAGCTTTAAATAAGCTAATGGGATGAGGACACTTTCCATTAGACCAAATTTATAAACCTTAGAACTGAAAATAATAAGAATTTATTTAAAAAAAAAAATGTAAAAAATAAATAAAATTTTCCAAAATTTCAGCAAAATGTGGATTGCTTACGTAATAGCACTTTTCTCTGCACAATAAATGCTTGCCCGTGATTGTGGCACAAGTCCAAGTAATGTATATAATAAATTATATATATATACACACACAGTATTACCAAAAGTATTGGGACGCCTTTACACGCTCATGGACTTTAATGGCATCCCAGCCTGGGTCCGTAGGGTTCAATAGTGAGTTGGCCCACCTTTTGCAGCTGTAACATCTCTTCTGGGAAGGCTGTCCACAAGGTTTAGGAGTGTGTCTATGGAAATGTTTGACCATTCTTCCAGAAGCGCATTTGTGAGGTCAGGCACTGATGTTGGACGGGAAGGCCTGGCTCGCAGTGTCCGCTCTAATTCATCCCATAGGTGTTCTATCGGGTTGAGGTCAGGACTCTGTGCAGGCCAGTCAAGTTCCTCCACCCCAAACTCGCTCATCCATGTCTTTATGGACCTTGCTTTGTGCACTGGTGCACAGTCATTTTGGAACAGGAAGGGGCCGTCCCCAAACTGTTCCCACAAGGTTGGGAGCATGAAATTGACCAAACTGTCTTGGTATGCTGATGCCTTAGGAGTTCCCTTCACTGGAAATAGGAGGCCAAACCAATTCCTGAAAAATAACCCAACACCATAATCCCCCCTCCAACAAATGATTTGGACCAGTATACAAAGCAAGGTCCATAAAGACATGGATGAGCGAGTCCTAACCACAACCCGATAGAACACCTTTGGGATGAATTAGAGCGGATGTCTCAAAGCAGATCCTGAGTTAAAAGCCTTTACTATAGCAAAAAGAGAACACACACTAGCGTCCTTTGTAAATTACATATTAGTGTTCCTCAATGAACCTCATATCATGCTTCCCAACCTGATTAATGCTTTACAGGAGACTATCCAATCTCAAAATCAATTATTCCAAATCATTCATCTTAAAACATAATTCCCCCCTCAGGCATTAATGATACAATGCCAACAGAACTTCCGATTTGTGTGAAGGGAGAATGTGATTACATGCCTAGGCATACAACTCCCTTCTGACCTAAAATAACTCTACTCCTGCAATTATGCCCCACTCATCCGATATAGCCATAGTGATCTGAACAATTGGACTGAACTAAACCTTTCCTAGATAAGCAGGGCAGCCATACTGAAAGTAAATATTCATCCAAGATTTTTATACAATCAGACTGTCCCAACTCTTTTGCTTAACAATTTCTTTACATCACCACAAAGAACTTGGAAGAAGGCCTTCCCCATCCCCAATGTAAGCCTAGTGCATTTAACATAAGGGAGGTAAAGAAAATGATTCTTGACATGCCAGCTCACCAGAATAGTGGACTGGAATGTCCTCTTAGCCTTTAAAGACTGGGTAGCTTTGGAAAAAAACATGGGGACAACAAACATAAGGGTCGTTACCATGGATTGATCATAAGCATATCCCCAGCTTGAACCTTGACCACTTGTTCATAGACCCCACTCTACAGGTTTTCTGCAGCCTTAATGTCCTTATCCTTATCATCCTCACTGGGTCCTCTCACCCCTCTGACATATACCAGGATTTTGAACAAAAATGAACTTAAAAAAAAAAAGAAGAAAAACATCAATCATACACAAGTTATGGCCCTACCATTCCAATTGATGCTGGCGTTCCACCAAAGCTGAAGGCACATTCCTGCACATTCAGTGACAATGCCCTCTCTTCTCTCTTTACTGGACGAAGGTTCACAAAATTACTACCACACATGGTCAGGGTGAAAATATGTCTTATCTTGTCACGAATGTCATGTCTACCTCAACGCAGGTGGTCAGACACTATAGCTAGCTACTGTGTGCATCACCTATAGCAGCCCCCTTTGACTTAAGACAAGCAGGCCTACCGGTACTTGGTTTCCCCAGGACTGAATACACAATTCTATAGTGCCTGGCCACCACACTAGGGCAGACGCGAACAGGGCAAACAACAGAATATTGCAGTTTAGCATACAGATAGGGTGGTTCTAAGACGGTCCAGGTAATAAAGCAGGCTGAGTTCAGGGTATAGTCCAATATCTGATCCAATGACAGTCTGGGTTATAGGGCAGGCTGAGTTTAGAGAATAGTCCAATATCCGATCCGGGTCATACACAGGGAAATCCAACAGCAAAGCAAGGCAGACAAATGGGAGGCATGAACAGAAACAATGCAGGTAACTGTCTCTATCACAAGCAAGGGATAGAGTGTTCGGTTTGCTTATATCAGGTGACTGATCAGATCAATCACCTGTAGGTGAACATAGACAGGGGAAAAGCAACAGCCAACACCCGGGTGCTGGAATGAGGAACAGGAGCACTAAGTGATCCTGACATATCTTTAGTAACAAATCTGTCTCTGATCTTTGCAAGCTGTTGCACTTGGCTGCCAAGGAATACGAAAGCGCAGGTCTGTCAACCAGTTGCAAAGATTTTGATGAAGAAGATACAGCCTGATTTGTGACTAGTGGACAGTAAAAACAGACCAACATCCCATCCCCTCAAAGTTCTAACCAAAAGAGCAAGATTTTTTTTTTTTTTCATGAGGAGTGACTTTACAGGCAGTCCCCAAGTTACGAACACTCGAGTTACGAACGACTCCTACTTACGAACGGCCTCAATTCCCGGCCGCTTGAGCTCCACACTGGTCCTGGATACCTCCGGGCAGCTATCTTGTCACATCCAAGCAGCTATCTTGCCACATCCCACACTGCAGTACTACATGTACTGCATGGCCAGAAGAGCCCCAGAAGCGCCCGGAACATACCACATCCATGCACAGGCGGAAGCCGGAACATCCCATATCCCTGCACAGGCGGAAGCGTTCCAAATTACACACAAATTCCACTTACGAACAAACCTACAGTCCCTATTGTGTTCGTAACTCGGAGACTGCCTGTACTTTGCCTTTTCCCCGAAGTGGCATCTTGTTTCGGCCACTTTAACAGTATTCGGGTGATTTCCCTGCATAGTTTGGCATTTTCCTGTGCAGTAATAAGTCTGACAAGCACTAAGAAAGCTGCTTAATTTATAATGTGGCCCAGCAATGGCTTTCATTCTCAATCGCTGATGCATAGTCTGATGTTTCAGTCTGAATATATGTTAAAAAACAATGCTCACAGCTAACGGCTCCTGTGCTCTGGGCGGCTTCTTGTTCATTGAAACCCAACAGCGTGTTGGCTATGTCTGCTGCCAGGAACCTCTGCTCATGATATCTTTGTTATTTCTTCTTATCTCTTCAGAAAGAAAAACAGGATAGTCATACTGGAATGCATAGAGATCCCTCTGACTGTGGAACAGCTCACAGGGTTGTCTGCTGCTGACACACCGCTTTGTCTATTAAAGGAAAACGCTGGTGTTTTTTCGGTGATCGCACATTTTTAATTAGCATTGTAATCTTAACTTGATTTTTTTATGTGATTTTCACTTCTTCACACGTATGCTATTTTTACAATTCTATGACATTTGTAGATTCCTCCTCTAGGGGTGTATAAGTCTTATCTTAAGATAAAACATACCAGCCATATAGAGATTAACACAGCCCTGACAGACAGCAGTGATTATTAACCTCACACCTCTCTACTGTGTCAAGAAATACAGCTTGGCCACCCCCCCCCCCCCCCAGCTTTAGATTGGGCAATGAATGAGGAGCAGCAAACTCATGAGGTCATCTCTCTACTCTCCAGGTAAACTTGCATTGAGAGACAGGAAGTCTGTAGACAAGGCAGGTCACACAGGGGTTGATTTACTAAAATTGGAGAGTGCAAAATCTGGTGCAGCTGTGCATGGTGGTCAATCAGCTTCTAACTTCAGCTTGTTCAATTAAAGAAGAAGTAAACCCGGATGGGTTTTACTTCCTCTTTTTTCCCCTGCAAAGTAAAAGCATATGTGCCACTTACCTGCAATCGAAGCCTGCGCTGTCCCCGCTGGTGGCCGATTCCATCTTCGCCCCTCTTCCTTCCAGGGCCACGGACTCTCAGTGAGCAGCTGAGACGGTCGCTCCCCACACCTCCACAGCTCAGCGCTCCAGTGAGCATGGAGGAGAACTGCTGACTGACAGGCAGCAGCTCTTCTCTCAGGGAGCTGAGAGAACCGAGCCATTGACGGTGTCCGATGGCTCGGTTCTCAGTGCAGAGACGTCAGGGGACAGATGCAGCATCGGACTGATGCTGCATCCACCTAGGTAAGTATGGATATGGGAAAAAGGCAAAACCCATACTTCTCCTTTAACAGGGGCTGCCCAAGGAAATACAAAAAAGTTTGGTTGAAATGGCTGACGGAACCCATCACGGCTTCTGAGATGGATGTGGCCTAAGGTTTAAAGACGTCCATTATTGTTAGAACCCGCCTAACCCTGTGATCTTTTCAATAAATTTTTATTTTTCAATTCAAGACATGTACAGAAAATCTTAAAAAATTGTTGTTTAAACATGACAAAGGGTTATTTCCAATTGTTTATGTCACAATGTTCTCATCAAGAGATTAAAAAATAAAAAATAAAAAATAAAATAGGCATTCAAGGAAGTCACACCCCACCCGGACGCCCCTAACGGGATCATCCTGCGCCCAGGTCAGGCCCCCCCCCCCCCCAGCCCGCCATCCTCATATGAAACCAATAAAAAGGAACTCGGAATCTTAATGAAGAACAGTACTATACTCATATACAATAACGCCCATCAAATTTAAGACTCGGAAATACCGCAGTAAGAACACAGTAAATAATGATATCAAATCTTTGAATCATGTTTAAGTATCGAAACCCTGTGATCTTACCTACCTGGGGTTGTATATCTGATTTGACATTGTCCCATGGTTCCAGCGTTCCTTTTCATATAGCATGAGCTACACCTCTATAGCCTATATCAATGCATGCCTACTTGACATCTCTTGGGTAACTTGTTGATAGGAAGCCCCTGCGTGGGCTAGTTTGCCTGTGGTTTTGATTGCGTTTATGCCTTTTCTTTGTATTTTTGTACCAAACACCAATAAACAGAATAAAAAAAGAGAAAAAATAGAAAAATTATGCCTTCCTCTGTTTAAAATCTTCTCTATTTTGGCTTGAAGATCATTGTGGGTCCCAGCAATCAAGAGTTAGGTCGGCCGTAGACTAAACAAATTTATTTCCTGCAACACAGATAGTGTTGACAGGGCAATGTCTCCTGCAGATCCATTGTATTCTCCCGGCAGGGGGGCGGGGAAGGCCATCCCTGCCGGGGGAACACAGTGTTAGCTTCTATAACAGCCGCTAGTGATAATAATGATAATTGTTTTTTTTTAGCCATGGACAAACCACTATTTTAAGCACCACATCCCTTAATTAGAATAGGTAAAATGGGATTTGTAAGGTGCAAGTATGATACAGTAATCACGAAAAAAATTATATAAAATAGTTTTATTAAACAGAGTTAAAAAAGTGTCTAAAAACAATTATAGCAAGTACACAAAACATGGTTCTTGTGGATAAAGCACTTTAAATCGAATTCCCAACATGTTTCGCCCACATCCTGGGCTTCCTCAGGTGATGCTGTCCACTTGAGATACAAGCCTTCCTGGTACAATCAGTAATAATTCAGGGGGTCTGCAGCCATCACAGAGAACCAAGAACTACAGGTGACCAAAGGGGGCTTCAAGGACCAGAATTTTTTATTTTTTTTTGCAAGAAAGCTCAACAACCAGGGACATAAACTCTCCAAGGCAGGGTACTTGTGTCTAGGACTGAAGTCCTGCAGTGGCATGTGTGTCCCTGTTGTTCCAGCAGCCATAATCACATGTAAAATCTGGCAGGCTGGTTGTCCCCAAGTTGATCGGTCAATCAACTTGAGTACATTCAGCCTGCCCATACATGATTTGAATCTTGGCTGGCTCTTGCTGAACCGGCCGAGATTGGAATCGTCTATGGCCAGCTTTAGGGACCGGACTGTTGTCTCATGGCCTGTATCTCTCAGGGAGATCTAGCAATCTGTAATACAGTCCCACAATAGAACAAGTCAGCTAGAAACAGACAGGACACTGAGCACAGGGGCCACACTCCTTGCTCTTATTACAAAGTAGCATTAACAGGCAAGTGACCTTGTAGGAAAGCTGACACAGAAAAAAATAAAATAAAAAAATTGCAATCCTTTTATTGTTTTCCAAGTTCCAAAAATGATAGCGTAGGCAGTAAAGTGCAAGAGAAATATTTTAGAGCTGAACTCCAGGCAAACATCTAAATATATAGTTGAAATACAAATAAATATTTTACATTACACCACGCCTGTGCGTTTAGATTTGCTTTTATGTTTAACATGTTTTTATGTTATTTCATATGCTTTTATGTTATAACAGGTTTGCTTTTATGTTATAACAGGTTTGCTTTTATGTTATAACAGGTTTGCTTTTATGTTATCACAGGTTTGCTTTTATGTTATCACAGGTTTGCTTTTATGTTATCACAGGTTTGCTTTTATGTTGCACCTTCACCTGACTTTTCTTAGACTAGGAACCATTTAGGTAAACTCAGAGTTCAGGCGTAGATCAGGCACGTATCAAGAGACAAAAGATTATTGTGTCCTGGTTCACACTTGTGCGATGCGGGAACCAGTGCGATTCCTGTGCCGGTTCCCACATCGCATCTCACTCGCAGGCAGTTCACACTGCTCTCTGCAAACCGCTGCAGGTGTCAATGTAAAGTTATTGACAGCCCCAAATCGATTTGCAGTTCGCAGTGCAAACTGTGAAATCGGACAGGAATCGGATCACACCCATGCGTTTCGATTCCATGTGGACCAAAAAAAGGTTCCTGCACCATTTGTGGCGAATGCAATGCGATTTCAACCATACAGTTTGTATGGCTGAATTTGCATTGCACAGACATCGCATGTGATGTGCACTGCAATGCGGTGCGAATCACATGCGATGTCTGGCATCTCCCTAGTTTAAAACCCAGCCTGTGACCTCATCAGTGAGACTTTTACACTACAAGAAGAGTGGGTAGGAAGCCACTATAAACACTTTTTTATATTATATTTTTATGTGTACATGTTGTATTATTTTATAGTTATATGTTTTATATTTATTTACTTTAATTGCTATTTTTTTGTCTACTTTTTGAATTTACTGCTTGTCCACAGCTGGGACATGGCGGAGTCTTGTGACCGCGGCTGTACTTTTGCAGGCTGGTCGAACAAACAATTCATATCATTTGTAGCAGAACAGTGGAGCGAGTGTCCGTGACCTGGGTTTGAACTGCAACGGAACAGTTTTTATCACAAAATCTTAGATAATTATGCAGAGCTCATTAAACAGGCATCCAACTGTATTCCAAAATCTTACCCTTTGTTCGTCAGTCTCGTAATCGAGATTTAAAATTTAATCCAGATAAAGCCTGAAATTCAGTGCAGTAACATTTATTGTATTTAGATATACTGTGTATAGGTGTAGTTATATGTGGGTGTGTTCTGTAAAGAGAAAGTAAAGAGAAAGTATGACGGTTGTAGTCTTTTATATATTTTTTTCCAGGGTTTCAAGTCCAAGATTTTATACCATCTCAATAGTTTGTTTTTTGATAATTGTGAATAGTGATGAGCCGAACACCCCCGGGTTCGGTTCGCACCAGAACCCGCGAACGGACCGAAAGTTCGTACGAACATTAGAACCCTATTAAATACAATGGATGCGAACGTTCGAATTCTAAAGTGCTAATTATAACAACTATTATGCATGTTATTGTCCTAAAAAGGGTTTGGGAACCCGGGTTGTGCACCAGGGGACATGTATCAATGCAAAAAGAAGTTTTAAAAACGGACGTTTTTCGGGAGCAGTCATTTTAATGATGCATAAAGTGAAAAAAAAAAAGTCAAATATTCCTTTAAATATCGTACCTGGGGGGTGTCTAAAGTATGCCTGTGAAGTGCCACGTGTTTCCCGTGTTTAGAACTGTCCCTGCACAAAATGACACTTCTAAAGGAAAAAAAAGCCATTTAAAACTGCTTGCGGCTTTAATGTAATGTCTGGTCCCGGTAATATGGATGAAAATCTTTAAGAAAAATGGCATAGCTACCCCATGACCCCCCCCCCCCTACCCCAGCCCATTACCAGCCCCTTTGGGTCTTGTATGGATATTAAGGGGAACCCCGCACATAAAATAAAAAAGGCCCTATATACTCTGAACAGCCGTATACAGGCGGTGCATACAAGACAGGGACTGTATGTTTGTTCTTATGTAGAATGTGTTTGTAATTTTGAACAGGTACATTGTTTAAGTGTAGCTCCAGCCCAAAAATCTATTTTTAAACTTTTTGGAAAACATAGGTAAGGGTTATCACCCCTGTAACATTTGTTTTGCTGTCTGTGCCCCTGTTCAGAACATTTCACCTCACTTTCCGTCCCAATGACAACTGTTTTTGAAATGTGGTGTTTTTCTTGAAACAAGAATTGCTGATAAAGCATCAGTACAGAGGAGACACCTTTCTCCCATATTAATTCTTACAGGAGAGAATTTTCCTTCCTAGGGGTAGATTTCCTCTCACTTCCTGTTGTCTTCTTGCGTTTGCAAGTAGGAGTCGTTTGTAAGTTGGATGTTTGAAAGTAGGGACCTGCCGTATATAATCTGCAGAAATAGGCCCCTTAGTTGGTGTTGGCACAACACTGTAAGCACTCACAGTTACTCTTGGTTGGTGCTGGAACGCCCTGCTGTCAACTATTATATCAGGAATTGTAATTACATATAATTGTTGAACAGTGGTAGTAAAAATTGGGCCTTTGATGGTGGTGCTGGTGCCACAACACTGTAAGCCCTGACAGTTACTCTTGGTGGGTGCAGCAATGGGCCCTGCTGTGAATTATTAGATCAAGAATTGTAATTGCATGCCCCTGTTGAACAGGGGCTGAAAAATTGGGCCTTTCGTGGTGGTGGTGGTGGTGGTGGTGTTGCCACAACACTGTAAGCCCTCAGAGTTACTCTTGCTTGGTGGGTGCAGGAATGGGCCCTGCTGTGAATTATTAGATCAATAATTGTAATTACATGCCCCTGTTGAACAGGGGCTGAAAAATTGGGCCTTAGGCACTGGTGGCACAACACTGCAACCCCTCACAGATACTGTACTTGGAGCACAGCAATGAGCCCTGTTGCAAAGTATTGCTTCAAAAATTGTAATGACACGCCCCTGTTAAACAGGGGCTGAAAAATTGGGCCTTAGGCACTGGTGGCACAACACTCCAACCCCTCACACATACTGTACTTGGAGCACAGCAATGAGCCCTGTTGCAAAGTATTGCTTCAAAAATTGTAATTACACGCCCCTGTTAAACAGGGGCTGAAAAATTGGGCCTTAGCCACTGGTGGCGGCACCCATAAACAAAAATGATCTTCCAAGCTATCATCATCAATCGTATCATTGAGGACTCGGAGGAGGAGGATAGCCAGTCAACATAACAGCACAGGCACTCAGCATCAGCATCAGTCTTGAAGGGATGTGACATGTTAAAATCAATTAGTCTGTTATATCAGCATCAGGTGTGTGGTAGCTGGTGGTGATCCAAGACTGGTTCATCTTGATGAAAGTCAGTCGATCAACCGAGTCGGTGGACAGGCGCACCCTGTGATCCGTGACAAATCCTCCAGCAGCACTGAATGTGCGTTCCGAAAGAACGCTGGATGCAGGACAGGCCAGTAGCTCAATTGCATACTGTGCAAGCTCTGGCCAGTGATCCATCCTCAAGACCCAGTAAGCCAGAGGATTTTCGGTGGGGAAGGTGTCCAAGTCTGACCTTGCCCCTAGATATTCCTGCACCATGTTTATCAGACGCTGGCGATGGTTGCTGGAACCGATCATACTTTGGGGCTGCGGACTAAAGAATTGTCTGAACGCATCGGTCAGACGGCCACCTTCCCCACCGCTCCTTCTTTGACTGGCCGAAGCCTCAGCAACTCGTTGTCCAGGACCAGGAGTTTGTAACCTCCCAGTCTCTGGGAACGCGTTGCACAGACCTTTCTGCAAGGCCTCCCGGAGTTGTCTCATCCTCTGCTCCCTCTGCGACGGTAACATAAGGTCCGCAACCTTACCCTTGTACCGTGAATCAAGGAGAGTGGCCAGCCAGTAATGGTCCCTCTCCTTGATCCGAAGAATACGAGGATCCTTCCGCAGACTTTGCAGGATCAGGGAGGCCATGCAGCGTAGGTTTGCTGAGGCATTCGCTCCGGAGTCCTCTGGGTCACTAAGGACGACATGATCCGCAGTCACCTCCTCCCAGCCATGTACAAGTCCACTGGTTTCTTGGGACTGTAAATCATCCCTAAAAGACTGCTGCTGATGATGCTGAGTGCCAGCCTCCACCTCCATGCTGACACAATCCTCCTCCTCCTCCTCCTCCTCTTCCTCTTCCTGTGCGATGGGTGGGACAGAAGGAACACTGTCTGGGTAAAGGGGGCCTTGAGAGGCAAGGAAGTCCTCCTCTTCCTGCCTCTGTTCTGCCTCAAGTGCCCTGTCCATTATTCCACGCAGCGTGTGCTCCAACAGGTGGACAAGAGGTACAGTGTCACTGATGCATGCACTGTCACTGCTCACCATCCTCGTGGCCTCCTCAAATGGTGCCAGGACAGTGCATGCATCCCTGATCATGCCCCACTGGCGTGGAGAAAAAAAGCCAAGCTCCCCTGACCCTGTCCTGGTGCCGTAGTCGCACAGGTACTCATTGATGGCCCTCTGCTGCGTGTGCAGCCGCTGCAGCATGGCCAACGTTGAGTTCCACCTGGTGGGCATGTCACATATAAGGCGGTTCTTGGGCAGGTTCAACTCCTTTTGCAGCTCAGCCAGGCGAGCACTGGCATTATAAGATCTGCGGAAATGCACACAGACTTTCCTGGCCTGCCTCAGGACATCCTGTAAGCCCGGGTACCTGCCCAAGAAACGCTGCACCACCAGGTTAAGGACGTGAGCCACACAGGGCACATGGGTCAGTTGTCCCTGTCGAAGGGCGGAGAGGAGGTTGGTGCCATTGTCGCAAACCACCATTCCTGGCTTAAGCTGGCGTGGCGTCAACCACCTCTCAGCCTGGCCCTGCAGAGCAGACAGGACCTCTGCCCCAGTGTGGCTTCTGTCCCCCAAACACACCAGCGCAAGCACGGCATGGCATCTTTTTGCCTGCGTACTTGCGTAGCCCCGTGAACGGCTACGGAGCACCGCTGGTTCATAGGACAAACCACAGGAAGAGGCCATGGAGGAAGAAGAAGAGGAGGGGGTGGAGGAGAGAGGTGTGTCACAACCAGTAGTAGCATTTTGGAGGCGTGGCGGTGGGACAACCTCCAACACTACTGCACCTTGTCCTGCATCCTTCCCAGCTGCCAAAAGAGTGACCCAATGGGCCGTGAAAGAAAGGTAACGTCCCTGTCCATGCCTGCTGGACCATGAGTCAGCGGTAATATGCACCTTACCGCTGACCGCCCTGTCCAGCGAGGCCAAGACATTGCCTTCCACATGCCGGTAGAGAGCCGGAATAGCCTTCCGTGAGAAAAAGTGGCGTTTGGGAACCTGCCACTGAGGAACCGCACATTGCACAAACTCACGGAAGGGGGCCGAGTCTACCAACTGAAAAGGCAGCAGTTGAAGCGCTAGCAATTTAGCCAAGCTAGCATTCAACCGCTGGGCATGTGGATGGCTGGGAGTGAACTTCTTTCGACGGTCCAGCAGCTGGGGCAGGGAAATTTGCCTGCTAGAATCGGACGTCGGTGTACTGCTAGCAGAGTGGCCGCAAGTACTTGGCTGTGACACACCTAATTCTACACCTTCATTCCTCTCAGTGCATGTTTCAGAGAGGACTGAAGTTATAGTGGGGTTGGAGATCCCAGCTGATGCGGTGCAAGGAGAGGTCCGCTTTGTTCTTTGGTGTGGGTCTTTGAGGTAGGCTTGCCAACGAGCTGCATGGCAGGTCAACATATGTCTGGTCAGGCATGTGGTACCCAAGCGGCTGATGTTTTGGCCACGCGATATACGCTTGAGACATATGTTGCAAACAGCAGCTGTGCGATCTGATGCACTAGCCTCAAAAAAGGCCCACACCAAGGAACTTTTTGAATGACGGGCAGAGGCAGCGCCCTGCACAGGCGGAGCTCTGCGGTGTGATTCCGTCGGTGTACTGCCCTTACGCTGGCCACCAAAGGGCATCCTGCCTCGTTGGAGATGTGCCTCCTCCTCATCCTCCTCCTCCTCCTCTCTCCTATTTGGCACCCATGTGGAGTCAGTGACCTCATCATCCCCTCCCTCCTCATCACTGGAGCCAATCTGGCAGTATGCTGCAGCTGCTGGAACATGACTGCCAGATTGGTGTCCTTCTTGAGCATCCCCTCTGTCTGCTCTCACCCTACTGCCTTCCTGTAGCTGGGTTTCATCATCAGACCCTTCGAAACGCTGGGCATCCTCCTGGAGCATGTACCCAACACTGTGCTCAAACAGTTCGGGGGACTCCTCAGGAGGAGGACATGGTGGGTCTAGGGAAGGAGTGACTGATGATGAGTCTGACATTGATACCAGGGAAGAGGACGCTTTGGCAGCTGCTTTGCCAGTACCCTGAGCCTGGGTGAGAGAGGATGAGGAGGAGGAGGAGGGCTTGGTCATCCACTCTACCAAGTCTTCGGCATGATGTGGCTCAACATGTCCAGCTGCCGAAAAGAAGGACAAGCGTGTCCCATGGCCATGTGCTGATGACAATGCACCGCGTCCACGACCAGCACTGTTGCCCCCAGACACAGAGCCTGCTTGCCCTCTTTTATTGCCTCCTGACTGTCTGCCTCTCCTTGTTTGCCTTCCAGACATTCTAATAGATGGCCTGCAGGGAGATGGGAAAAAAGCAATAAGGGCTACCTTCAGGTGTCCTTCTCTGTCCCTTTACTTAAGGATTTCTAAATATGGTTGAGGATGATTGCTTTTGCACAGAATAGCACAACGACAATTTCCCTGACTGTCCAAAAAACAAGGATATCAAAGATGGTTGATGAGGAATGCTTTAGCACACTATAGCACAAGGAGAATTCACTCACTGTCCTTCCCAGTCCCTAGAAACAAGGACTTGCACAGTGAAAGAAACTGACACTCTCCCTACCTACAGTTTTCTGTCCCTAGAAAAAATGTTTTTTTTAAGCACACTATAGCACAAGGAGAATTCACTCACTGTCCTTCCCAGTCCCTAGAAACAAGGACTTGCACAGTGAAAGAAACTGACACTCTCCCTACCTACAGTTTTCTGTCCCTAGAAAAAATGTTTTTTTTAAGCACACTATAGCACAAGGAGAATTCACTCACTGTCCTTCCCAGTCCCTAGAAACAAGGACTTGCACAGTGAAAGAAACTGACACTCTCCCTACCTACAGTTTTCTGTCCCTAGAAAAAATGTTTTTTTTAAGCACACTATAGCACAAGGAGAATTCACTCACTGTCCTTCCCAGTCCCTAGAAACAAGGACTTGCACAGTGAAAGAAACTGACACTCTCCCTACCTACAGTTTTCTGTCCCTAGAAAAAATGTTTTTTTTAAGCACACTATAGCACAAGGAGAATTCACTCACTGTCCTTCCCAGTCCCTAGAAACAAGGACTTGCACAGTGAAAGAAACTGACACTCTCCCTACCTACAGTTTTCTGTCCCTAGAAAAAATGTTTTTTTTAAGCACACTATAGCACAAGGAGAATTCACTCACTGTCCTTCCCAGTCCCTAGAAACAAGGACTTGCACAGTGAAAGAAACTGACACTCTCCCTACCTACAGTTTTCTGTCCCTAGAATTTTTTTTTTTTTTTAAGCACACTATAGCACAAGGAGAATTCACTCACTGTCCTTCCCAGTCCCTAGAAACAAGGACTTGCACAGTGAAAGAAACTGACACTCTCCCTACCTACAGTTTTCTGTCCCTAGAAAAAATGTTTTTTTTAAGCACACTATAGCACAAGGAGAATTCACTCACTGTCCTTCCCAGTCCCTAGAAACAAGGACTTGCACAGTGAAAGAAACTGACACTCTCCCTACCTACAGTTTTCTGTCCCTAGAAAAAATGTTTTTTTTAAGCACACTATAGCACAAGGAGAATTCACTCACTGTCCTTCCCAGTCCCTAGAAACAAGGACTTGCACAGTGAAAGAAACTGACACTCTCCCTACCTACAGTTTTCTGTCCCTAGAAAAAATGTTTTTTTTAAGCACACTATAGCACAAGGAGAATTCACTCACTGTCCTTCCCAGTCCCTAGAAACAAGGACTTGCACAGTGAAAGAAACTGACACTCTCCCTACCTACAGTTTTCTGTCCCTAGAAAAAATGTTTTTTTTTAAGCACACTATAGCACAAGGAGAATTCACTCACTGTCCTTCCCAGTCCCTAGAAACAAGGACTTGCACAGTGAAAGAAACTGACACTCTCCCTACCTACAGTTTTCTGTCCCTAGAAAAAATGTTTTTTTTAAGCACACTATAGCACAAGGAGAATTCACTCACTGTCCTTCCCAGTCCCTAGAAACAAGGACTTGCACAGTGAAAGAAACTGACACTCTCCCTACCTACAGTTTTCTGTCCCTAGAAAATTATTTTTTTTTTAAGCACACTATAGCACAAGGAGAATTCACTCACTGTCCTTCCCAGTCCCTAGAAACAAGGACTTGCACAGTGAAAGAAACTGACACTCTCCCTACCTACAGTTTTCTGTCCCTAGAAAAAATGTTTTTTTTAAGCACACTATAGCACAAGGAGAATTCACTCACTGTCCTTCCCAGTCCCTAGAAACAAGGACTTGCACAGTGAAAGAAACTGACACTCTCCCTACCTACAGTTTTCTGTCCCTAGAAAAAATGTTTTTTTTAAGCACACTATAGCACAAGGAGAATTCACTCACTGTCCTTCCCAGTCCCTAGAAACAAGGACTTGCACAGTGAAAGAAACTGACACTCTCCCTACCTACAGTTTTCTGTCCCTAGAAAAAATGTTTTTTTTTAAGCACACTATAGCACAAGGAGAATTCACTCACTGTCCTTCCCAGTCCCTAGAAACAAGGACTTGCACAGTGAAAGAAACTGACACTCTCCCTACCTACAGTTTTCTGTCCCTAGAAAAAATGTTTTTTTTAAGCACACTATAGCACAAGGAGAATTCACTCACTGTCCTTCCCAGTCCCTAGAAACAAGGACTTGCACAGTGAAAGAAACTGACACTCTCCCTACCTACAGTTTTTTGTCCCTAGAAAAAATGTTTTTTTTAAGCACACTATAGCACAAGGAGAATTCACTCACTGTCCTTCCCAGTCCCTAGAAACAAGGACTTGCACAGTGAAAGAAACTGACACTCTCCCTACCTACAGTTTTCTGTCCCTAGAAAAAATGTTTTTTTTAAGCACACTATAGCACAAGGAGAATTCACTCACTGTCCTTCCCAGTCCCTAGAAACAAGGACTTGCACAGTGAAAGAAACTGACACTCTCCCTACCTACAGTTTTCTGTCCCTAGAAAAAATGTTTTTTTTAAGCACACTATAGCACAAGGAGAATTCACTCACTGTCCTTCCCAGTCCCTAGAAACAAGGACTTGCACAGTGAAAGAAACTGACACTCTCCCTACCTACAGTTTTCTGTCCCTAGAAAAAATGTTTTTTTTAAGCACACTATAGCACAAGGAGAATTCACTCACTGTCCTTCCCAGTCCCTAGAAACAAGGACTTGCACAGTGAAAGAAACTGACACTCTCCCTACCTACAGTTTTCTGTCCCTAGAAAAAATGTTTTTTTTAAGCACACTATAGCACAAGGAGAATTCACTCACTGTCCTTCCCAGTCCCTAGAAACAAGGACTTGCACAGTGAAAGAAACTGACACTCTCCCTACCTACAGTTTTCTGTCCCTAGAAAAAATGTTTTTTTTAAGCACACTATAGCACAAGGAGAATTCACTCACTGTCCTTCCCAGTCCCTAGAAACAAGGACTTGCACAGTGAAAGAAACTGACACTCTCCATACCTACAGTTTTCTGTCCCTAGAAAAAATGTTTTTTTTAAGCACACTATAGCACAAGGAGAATTCACTCACTGTCCTTCCCAGTCCCTAGAAACAAGGACTTGCACAGTGAAAGAAACTGACACTCTCCCTACCTACAGTTTTCTGTCCCTAGAAAAAATGTTTTTTTTAAGCACACTATAGCACAAGGAGAATTCACTCACTGTCCTTCCCAGTCCCTAGAAACAAGGACTTGCACAGTGAAAGAAACTGACACTCTCCCTACCTACAGTTTTCTGTCCCTAGAAAAAATGTTTTTTTTAAGCACACTATAGCACAAGGAGAATTCACTCACTGTCCTTCCCAGTCCCTAGAAACAAGGACTTGCACAGTGAAAGAAACTGACACTCTCCCTACCTACAGTTTTCTGTCCCTAGAAAAAATGTTTTTTTTAAGCACACTATAGCACAAGGAGAATTCACTCACTGTCCTTCCCAGTCCCTAGAAACAAGGACTTGCACAGTGAAAGAAACTGACACTCTCCCTACCTACAGTTTTCTGTCCCTAGAAAAAATGTTTTTTTTAAGCACACTATAGCACAAGGAGAATTCACTCACTGTCCTTCCCAGTCCCTAGAAACAAGGACTTGCACAGTGAAAGAAACTGACACTCTCCCTACCTACAGTTTTCTGTCCCTAGAAAAAATGTTTTTTTTAAGCACACTATAGCACAAGGAGAATTCACTCACTGTCCTTCCCAGTCCCTAGAAACAAGGACTTGCACAGTGAAAGAAACTGACACTCTCCCTACCTACAGTTTTCTGTCCCTAGAATTTTTTTTTTTTTTTAAGCACACTATAGCACAAGGAGAATTCACTCACTGTCCTTCCCAGTCCCTAGAAACAAGGACTTGCACAGTGAAAGAAACTGACACTCTCCCTACCTACAGTTTTCTGTCCCTAGAAAAAATGTTTTTTTTAAGCACACTATAGCACAAGGAGAATTCACTCACTGTCCTTCCCAGTCCCTAGAAACAAGGACTTGCACAGTGAAAGAAACTGACACTCTCCCTACCTACAGTTTTCTGTCCCTAGAAAAAATGTTTTTTTTAAGCACACTATAGCACAAGGAGAATTCACTCACTGTCCTTCCCAGTCCCTAGAAACAAGGACTTGCACAGTGAAAGAAACTGACACTCTCCCTACCTACAGTTTTCTGTCCCTAGAAAAAATGTTTTTTTTAAGCACACTATAGCACAAGGAGAATTCACTCACTGTCCTTCCCAGTCCCTAGAAACAAGGACTTGCACAGTGAAAGAAACTGACACTCTCCCTACCTACAGTTTTCTGTCCCTAGAAAAAATGTTTTTTTTAAGCACACTATAGCACAAGGAGAATTCACTCACTGTCCTTCCCAGTCCCTAGAAACAAGGACTTGCACAGTGAAAGAAACTGACACTCTCCCTACCTACAGTTTTCTGTCCCTAGAAAAAATGTTTTTTTTAAGCACACTATAGCACAAGGAGAATTCACTCACTGTCCTTCCCAGTCCCTAGAAACAAGGACTTGCACAGTGAAAGAAACTGACACTCTCCCTACCTACAGTTTTCTGTCCCTAGAAAATTATTTTTTTTTTAAGCACACTATAGCACAAGGAGAATTCACTCACTGTCCTTCCCAGTCCCTAGAAACAAGGACTTGCACAGTGAAAGAAACTGACACTCTCCCTACCTACAGTTTTCTGTCCCTAGAAAAAATGTTTTTTTTAAGCACACTATAGCACAAGGAGAATTCACTCACTGTCCTTCCCAGTCCCTAGAAACAAGGACTTGCACAGTGAAAGAAACTGACACTCTCCCTACCTACAGTTTTCTGTCCCTAGAAAAAATGTTTTTTTTAAGCACACTATAGCACAAGGAGAATTCACTCACTGTCCTTCCCAGTCCCTAGAAACAAGGACTTGCACAGTGAAAGAAACTGACACTCTCCCTACCTACAGTTTTCTGTCCCTAGAAAAAATGTTTTTTTTTAAGCACACTATAGCACAAGGAGAATTCACTCACTGTCCTTCCCAGTCCCTAGAAACAAGGACTTGCACAGTGAAAGAAACTGACACTCTCCCTACCTACAGTTTTCTGTCCCTAGAAAAAATGTTTTTTTTAAGCACACTATAGCACAAGGAGAATTCACTCACTGTCCTTCCCAGTCCCTAGAAACAAGGACTTGCACAGTGAAAGAAACTGACACTCTCCCTACCTACAGTTTTTTGTCCCTAGAAAAAATGTTTTTTTTAAGCACACTATAGCACAAGGAGAATTCACTCACTGTCCTTCCCAGTCCCTAGAAACAAGGACTTGCACAGTGAAAGAAACTGACACTCTCCCTACCTACAGTTTTCTGTCCCTAGAAAAAATGTTTTTTTTAAGCACACTATAGCACAAGGAGAATTCACTCACTGTCCTTCCCAGTCCCTAGAAACAAGGACTTGCACAGTGAAAGAAACTGACACTCTCCCTACCTACAGTTTTCTGTCCCTAGAAAAAATGTTTTTTTTAAGCACACTATAGCACAAGGAGAATTCACTCACTGTCCTTCCCAGTCCCTAGAAACAAGGACTTGCACAGTGAAAGAAACTGACACTCTCCCTACCTACAGTTTTCTGTCCCTAGAAAAAATGTTTTTTTTAAGCACACTATAGCACAAGGAGAATTCACTCACTGTCCTTCCCAGTCCCTAGAAACAAGGACTTGCACAGTGAAAGAAACTGACACTCTCCCTACCTACAGTTTTCTGTCCCTAGAAAAAATGTTTTTTTTAAGCACACTATAGCACAAGGAGAATTCACTCACTGTCCTTCCCAGTCCCTAGAAACAAGGACTTGCACAGTGAAAGAAACTGACACTCTCCATACCTACAGTTTTCTGTCCCTAGAAAAAATGTTTTTTTTAAGCACACTATAGCACAAGGAGAATTCACTCACTGTCCTTCCCAGTCCCTAGAAACAAGGACTTGCACAGTGAAAGAAACTGACACTCTCCCTACCTACAGTTTTCTGTCCCTAGAAAAAATGTTTTTTTTAAGCACACTATAGCACAAGGAGAATTCACTCACTGTCCTTCCCAGTCCCTAGAAACAAGGACTTGCACAGTGAAAGAAACTGACACTCTCCCTACCTACAGTTTTCTGTCCCTAGAAAAAATGTTTTTTTTAAGCACACTATAGCACAAGGAGAATTCACTCACTGTCCTTCCCAGTCCCTAGAAACAAGGACTTGCACAGTGAAAGAAACTGACACTCTCCCTACCTACAGTTTTCTGTCCCTAGAAAAAATGTTTTTTTTAAGCACACTATAGCACAAGGAGAATTCACTCACTGTCCTTCCCAGTCCCTAGAAACAAGGACTTGCACAGTGAAAGAAACTGACACTCTCCCTACCTACAGTTTTCTGTCCCTAGAAAAAATGTTTTTTTTAAGCACACTATAGCACAAGGAGAATTCACTCGCTGTCCTTCCCAGTCCCTAGAAACAAGGACTTGCACAGTGAAAGAAACTGACACTCTCCCTACCTACAGTTTTCTGTCCCTAGAAAAAATGTTTTTTTTAAGCACACTATAGCACAAGGAGAATTCACTCACTGTCCTTCCCAGTCCCTAGAAACAAGGACTTGCACAGTGAAAGAAACTGACACTCTCCCTACCTACAGTTTTCTGTCCCTAGAAAAAATGTTTTTTTTAAGCACACTATAGCACAAGGAGAATTCACTCACTGTCCTTCCCAGTCCCTAGAAACAAGGACTTGCACAGTGAAAGAAACTGACACTCTCCCTACCTACAGTTTTCTGTCCCTAGAAAAAATGTTTTTTTTAAGCACACTATAGCACAAGGAGAATTCACTCACTGTCCTTCCCAGTCCCTAGAAACAAGGACTTGCACAGTGAAAGAAACTGACACTCTCCCTACCTACAGTTTTCTGTCCCTAGAAAAAATGTTTTTTTTAAGCACACTATAGCACAAGGAGAATTCACTCACTGTCCTTCCCAGTCCCTAGAAACAAGGACTTGCACAGTGAAAGAAACTGACACTCTCCCTACCTACAGTTTTCTGTCCCTAGAAAAAATGTTTTTTTTAAGCACACTATAGCACAAGGAGAATTCACTCACTGTCCTTCCCAGTCCCTAGAAACAAGGACTTGCACAGTGAAAGAAACTGACACTCTCCCTACCTACAGTTTTCTGTCCCTAGAAAATTATTTTTTTTTTAAGCACACTATAGCACAAGGAGAATTCACTCACTGTCCTTCCCAGTCCCTAGAAACAAGGACTTGCACAGTGAAAGAAACTGACACTCTCCCTACCTACAGTTTTCTGTCCCTAGAAAAAATGTTTTTTTTAAGCACACTATAGCACAAGGAGAATTCACTCACTGTCCTTCCCAGTCCCTAGAAACAAGGACTTGCACAGTGAAAGAAACTGACACTCTCCCTACCTACAGTTTTCTGTCCCTAGAAAAAATGTTTTTTTTAAGCACACTATAGCACAAGGAGAATTCACTCACTGTCCTTCCCAGTCCCTAGAAACAAGGACTTGCACAGTGAAAGAAACTGACACTCTCCCTACCTACAGTTTTCTGTCCCTAGAAAAAATGTTTTTTTTTAAGCACACTATAGCACAAGGAGAATTCACTCACTGTCCTTCCCAGTCCCTAGAAACAAGGACTTGCACAGTGAAAGAAACTGACACTCTCCCTACCTACAGTTTTCTGTCCCTAGAAAAAATGTTTTTTTTAAGCACACTATAGCACAAGGAGAATTCACTCACTGTCCTTCCCAGTCCCTAGAAACAAGGACTTGCACAGTGAAAGAAACTGACACTCTCCCTACCTACAGTTTTTTGTCCCTAGAAAAAATGTTTTTTTTAAGCACACTATAGCACAAGGAGAATTCACTCACTGTCCTTCCCAGTCCCTAGAAACAAGGACTTGCACAGTGAAAGAAACTGACACTCTCCCTACCTACAGTTTTCTGTCCCTAGAAAAAATGTTTTTTTTAAGCACACTATAGCACAAGGAGAATTCACTCACTGTCCTTCCCAGTCCCTAGAAACAAGGACTTGCACAGTGAAAGAAACTGACACTCTCCCTACCTACAGTTTTCTGTCCCTAGAAAAAATGTTTTTTTTAAGCACACTATAGCACAAGGAGAATTCACTCACTGTCCTTCCCAGTCCCTAGAAACAAGGACTTGCACAGTGAAAGAAACTGACACTCTCCCTACCTACAGTTTTCTGTCCCTAGAAAAAATGTTTTTTTTAAGCACACTATAGCACAAGGAGAATTCACTCACTGTCCTTCCCAGTCCCTAGAAACAAGGACTTGCACAGTGAAAGAAACTGACACTCTCCCTACCTACAGTTTTCTGTCCCTAGAAAAAATGTTTTTTTTAAGCACACTATAGCACAAGGAGAATTCACTCACTGTCCTTCCCAGTCCCTAGAAACAAGGACTTGCACAGTGAAAGAAACTGACACTCTCCATACCTACAGTTTTCTGTCCCTAGAAAAAATGTTTTTTTTAAGCACACTATAGCACAAGGAGAATTCACTCACTGTCCTTCCCAGTCCCTAGAAACAAGGACTTGCACAGTGAAAGAAACTGACACTCTCCCTACCTACAGTTTTCTGTCCCTAGAAAAAATGTTTTTTTTAAGCACACTATAGCACAAGGAGAATTCACTCACTGTCCTTCCCAGTCCCTAGAAACAAGGACTTGCACAGTGAAAGAAACTGACACTCTCCCTACCTACAGTTTTCTGTCCCTAGAAAAAATGTTTTTTTTAAGCACACTATAGCACAAGGAGAATTCACTCACTGTCCTTCCCAGTCCCTAGAAACAAGGACTTGCACAGTGAAAGAAACTGACACTCTCCCTACCTACAGTTTTCTGTCCCTAGAAAAAATGTTTTTTTTAAGCACACTATAGCACAAGGAGAATTCACTCACTGTCCTTCCCAGTCCCTAGAAACAAGGACTTGCACAGTGAAAGAAACTGACACTCTCCCTACCTACAGTTTTCTGTCCCTAGAAAAAATGTTTTTTTTAAGCACACTATAGCACAAGGAGAATTCACTCGCTGTCCTTCCCAGTCCCTAGAAACAAGGACTTGCACAGTGAAAGAAACTGACACTCTCCCTACCTACAGTTTTCTGTCCCTAGAAAAAATGTTTTTTTTAAGCACACTATAGCACAAGCACAAAACACACTGACACTCTCCCTACCTATCCTTCTCTTTCCCTAAACTAAAGGAATCCAGGTTAAGCAAGAAAGAAATAAAAGTCACTGTCCCTGCCTATGCTGCTCTTTCCCTGCTCCGGAACACACTACACTAGGCCGCCGTGCTGGCGGCCTTTTATAGTGTGGGGCGTGTACTAAACACCCTCAGCAATAATTGGCCACAGGCATCCTGCCTGTGGCCAATCATTGCTCTCCTCGCTGCCGGCGCTGTGATTGGCCAAGCATGCGGGGTCACAGTGCATGCTTGGCCAATCACAGCGCCTGGATGACACTGCGATGGCGTAGTGCATTGTGGGCCGTTCGCGTCACTCGAATTTGGCGCGAACGGCCCAAATCGTTCGATCTTCGTCGAACGATCGAACAGCCGATGTTCGAGTCGAACGTATGTTCGACTCGAACACGAAGCTCATCCCTAATTGTGAATACGAAAGGTGAAATCACACTGCTGGGTTCAATCCAATCTCAGCTCTTAACAAACTAACAGATATTAATTGGTGAATCAATTCATAAAGTAAGTGCTGCGCTCAAGAAAAAACACAATATAGTGAAAAAGGTAACAATATTCAGTCCACCATGTACAGAAAGTAATAGATGTAGTCAAAAGTAGGGATGAGCCGAACATCCCTGGGTTCGGTTCGCACCAGAACCTTCGAACGGACCGAAAGTTCGCGCGAATTTTCGAACCCTATTCGTTATAATGGACGCGAACGTTCGAAATCAAAATTGCTGATTACAACGGCCAATATGCATGTTAATGTCATAAAACAGGTTTGGGGACCCGGGTCCTGCCCCAGGGGACATATATCAATGCAAAAAGAAATTTTAAAAACTAACGTTTTTTCGGGAGCAGTCATTTTAATGATGCATAAAGTGAAAAAAAAAAGTGAAATTTTCCTTTAAATATGGTACCTGGGGGGTGTCTAAAGTATGCCTGTGAAGTGGCATGTGTTTCCCGTGTTTAGAACTGTCCTTGCACAAAATTACATTTGTAAAGGAAAAAAAGAAGCCATTTAAAACCACTTGCGGCTTTAATGTCATGTCTTGTCCTGGCCGCCATATGGCTGAAAATCCTTGAGAAAAATGGCATGACTACCCCATCACACCCCCCCCCCACCCCAGCCCCTTTGGGTCTTGTATGGATATTAAGGGGGACCCCGCACCCAAAATAAAACCCTATACCTACAACCCTATATACTCTGAACAGCAGTATATAGGTGGTGCAAACAAGACACGGACTGTAGGTTTGTTCTTAAGTAGAATCTGAACAGGTACATTATGAAGTGTAGCTCCATCCCAAAAAAATCTATTTTTAAGCTTTTTGGAGAACATAGGGAGGGGTTATCACCCCTGTAACATTTGCTGTCTTTGCACATCTGTTCAGAACATGTCACCTCACTTTCCGTCCCAATGACAAATGTTTTTGGAAAAGTGGGGTTTTAATTGAAACAAGGATTGGTGATAAAGCATCAGTAGAGAGGAGATACCTTTTTCCCAAATTAAATCTAACAGGATAGAATTTCCCTTCCATGGGGTAGATTTCCTCTCACTTCCTGTTTTCTCTTGCCGTTTGCAAGTAGGAGTCGTTTGTAAGTTGGATGTTTGAAAGTAGGGGCCTGCCGTATATACTCTGCAGAAATTTGCCCTATTAGATGTTGGTGTAGCCACAAGACTGGTGGGCACAGGAATGGGCCCTGCTGTGAGTTAATAGATCAAGATTTGTACTTGCATGCACCTGTTGAACCGGGCAGAAAAATTGGGCCTTTGGTGGTGGTGGTGGTGGTGGACGGTTTTGCCACAAGACTGTAAGCCCTCACAGTTACTCTTGGTGGGTGCAGGAATGGGCCCTGCTGTGAGTTATTAGATCAAGATTTGTAATTGCATGCACCTGTTTAACAGGGCAGAAAAATTGGGCCTTTGGTGGTGGTGGTGGTGGTGGTGCCGGACGGTGTTGCCACAAGACTGTAAGCCCTCACAGTTACTCTTGGTGGGTGCAGGAATGGGCCCTGCTGTGAGTTATTAGATCAAGATTTGTAATTGCATGCACCTGTTGAACAGGGCAGAAAAATTGGGCCTTTGGTGGTGGTGGTGGTGGACGGTGTTGCCACAAGACTGTAAGCCCTCACAATTACTCTTGGTGGGTGCAGGAATGGGCCCTGCTGTGAGTTATTAGATCAAGATTTGTAATTGCATGCGCCTGTTGAACAGGGCAGAAAAATTGGGCCTTTGGTGGTGGTGGTGGTGGTGGTGGTGGACGGTGTTGCCACAAGACTGTAAGCCCTCACAGTTACTCTTGGTGGGTGCAGGAATGGGCCCTGCTGTGAGTTATTAGATCAAGATTTGTAATTGCATGCACCTGTTGAACAGGGCAGAAAAATTGGGCCTTTGGTGGTGGTGGTGGTGGTGGACGGTGTTGCCACAAGACTGTAGGCCCTCATAGTTACTCTTGGTGGGCGCAGGAATGGGCCCTGCTGTGAACTATTAGATCAAGATTTGTAATTACACGCCCCTGTTAAACAGGGGCTGAAAAATTGTGCCTTAGGCATTGGTGCTGGTGCCACAACACTGCAACCCCTCACAGATACTGTACTTGGAGCACAGCAGTCACACCTGTTGCGAAGCATCTTTTTAAAAAATTGTAATTACACGCCCCTGTTATACAGGGGCTGAAAAATTGTGCCTTAGGCACTGGTGCTGGTGCCACAACACTGCAACCCCTCACAGATACTGTACTCTGAGCACAGCAATGAGACCTGTTGCAAAGCATTGCCTAAAAATTTTAATTACACGCCCCAACAGGGGCTGAAAAATTGTGCCTTAGGCACTGGTGCTGGTGCCACAACACTGCAACCCCTCACAGATACTGTACTTGGAGCACAGCAGTCACACCTGTTGCGAAGCATCTTTTTAAAAAAAATTAATTACACGCCCCTGTTATACAGGGGCTGAAAAATTGTGCCTTAGGCACTGGTGTGGTGGCATGGATCATTGAGGAGGAGGAGGAAGAGGATAGTCAGTGAACATAACAGGACAGTCACTCAGCATCAGCATAGTCAGTCTTGAAGGGATGTGACATTATAAATTATTCCGTTATATCCGCTTCAGGTGTCTGGTAGCTGGTGGTGATCCAAGACTGATTCATTTTTATGAAGGTCAGTCGATCAACCGAGTCGGTGGACAGGCGCACCCTATGATCGGTGACAAATCCTCCAGCAGCACTGAATGTGCGTTCGGAAAGAACGCTGGATGCAGGACAGGCCAGTAGCTCAATTGCATACTGTGCAAGCTCTGGCCAGTGATCCATCCTCAGGACCCAGTAAGCCAGAGGATTTTCGGTGGGAAAGGTGTCCAAGTCTGACCTTGCCCCTAGGTATTCCTGCACCATGTATATCAGACGCTGGCGATGGTTGCTGGAACCGATCATACCTTGGGGCTGCGGACTAAAAAATTGTCTGAACGCATCGGTCAGACGTCCACCTTCCCCACCGCTCCTTCTGCTACTGACCGAAGCCTCAGCAACTCGTCGTCCAGGACCAGGAGTTTGTAACCTCCCAGTTTCTGGGAACGCGTTGCACAGACCTTTCTGCAAGGCCTCCCTGAGATGTCTCATCCTCTGCTCCCTCTGCGACGGCAAGATAAGGTCCGCAACCTTACCCTTGTACCGTGGATCAAGGAGAGTGGCCAGCCAGTAATGGTCCCTCTCCTTGATCCGAAGAACACGAGGATCCTTCCGCAGGCTTTGCAGGATCAGGGAGGCCATGCAGCGTAGGTTAGCTGAGGCATTCGTTCCGGAGTCTTCTGGGTCACTGAGGATGACATGATCGCCAGCCACCTCCTCCCAGCCACGTACAAGTCCACTGGTTTGTTGGGACTGTACATCATCCCTAAAAGACTGCTGCTGCTGATGCTGAGTGCCAGGCTCCACCTCCATGCTCACACAATCCTCCTCCTCCTCCTCATCCTCTTCCTGTGTGATGGGTGGGACAGAAGGAACACTGTCTGGATAAAGGGGGCCTTGAGAGGCAAGGAAGTCCTCCTCTTCCTGCCTCTGTTCTGCCTCAAGTGCCCTGTCCATTATCCCACGCAGCGTATGCTCCAACAGGTGGACAAGAGGTACAGTTTCACTGATGCATGCACTGTCACTGCTCACCATCCTCGTGGCCTCCTCAAATGGTGAGAGGACAGTGCATGCATCCCTGATCATGCTCCACTGGCGTGGGGAAAAAAAGCCAAGCTCCCCTGACCCTGTCCTGGTGCCGTAGTCGCAAAGGTACTCATTGATGGCCCTCTGCTGCGTGTGCAGTCGCTGCAGCATGGCCAACGTTGAGTTCCACCTGGTGGGCATGTCACATATTAGGCGGTTCTTGGGCAGGTTCAGCTCCTTTTGCAGCTCAGTCAGCCGAGCACTGGCATTATAAGATCGGCGGAAATGCACACAGACTTTCCTGGCCTGCCTCAGGACATCCTGTAAGCCTGGGAACCTGCCCAAGAACCGCTGCACCACCAGGTTGAGGACGTGAGCCATACAGGGCACATGGGTGAGCTGCCCCTGTCGCAGGGCGGAGAGGAGGTTGGTGCCATTGTCAGAAACGACCATTCCTGGCTTAAGCTGGCGTGGCGTCAACCACCTCTCGGCCTGCCCCTGCAGAGCTGCCAGAACCTCTGGCCCAGTGTGGCTCCTGTCCCCCAAACACACCAGCGCAAGCACGGCATGGCATCTTTTTGCCTGCGTACTCGCGTAGCCCCTTGTACGCCTACGGAGCACCGCTGGTTCCGAGGACAGAGCACTCGAACAGGACATGGAGGAAGAAGAAGAGGAGGGGGTGGAGGAGAGAGGTGTGTCACAACCAGTAGTAGCATTTTGGAGGCGTGGTGGCGGAACAACCTCCAACACTACTGCACCTTGTCCTGCATCCCTCCCAGCTGCCAATAGAGTGACCCAATGGGCCGTGAAAGAAAGATAACGTCCCTGTCCATGCCTGCTGGACCATGAGTCAGTGGTAATATGCACCTTACCGCTGACCGCCCTGTCCAGCGAGGCATGGACATTGCCTTCCACATGCCGGTAGAGAGACGGAATCGCCTTCCGTGAGAAAAAGTGGCGTTTGGGAACCTGCCACTGAGGAACCGCACATTGAACAAACTCACGGAAGGGGGCCGAGTCTACCAACTGAAAAGGCAGCAGTTGAAGTGCTAGCAATTTAGCCAAGCTAGCATTCAACCGCTGGCAATGTGGATGGCTGGGAGTATACTTCTTTTGACGGTCCAGCAGCTGGGGCAGGGAAATTTGCCTGCTACAATCGGACGTCGGTGTACTGCAAGTACTTGGTTGTGACACACCTAATTCTACACCTTCAGTCCTCTCAGAGCAGCTTTCAGAGAGGACTGAAGATATAGTGGGGATGGAGATCCCAGCTGATGAGGAGCAAGGAGAGGTCCGCTTTGTTCTTTGGTGTGGGTCTTTTATGTGTGCTTGCCAACGAGCTGCATGGCAGGTCGACATATGTCTGCTCATGCTTGTGGTGCCCAAGCGGCTGATGTTTTGGCCACGCGAGATACGCTTGAGACAAATATTGCAAATAGCAAGGCCCACACCAAAGAACTTTTGTGATAACGTGCAGAGGCAGCGCCCTGCACAGGCGGAGCTCTGCGGTGTGGTACAGTTGCTGTGCTGGCCTCTAGCTGGCCTCCAGGGGGCATCCTGCCTCGTTGGACATGTGACGCCGCATCCTCCTCCTCCTCCTCCTCTCTCCCTTCAGGCACCCACGTGGAGTCAGTGACCTCATCATCCCCTCCCTCTTCACCACTAGAGCAAACCTGGCAGTAAGCTGCAGCTGCTGGAACAGTACTGCCAGATTGCTGTCCTTCAGCATCCCCTCTCTCTGCGCGCACACTACTGACTTCCTCAAGCTGGGTATCATCATCCGAGCCTTCGAATCAAACAGCTCGGGGGACTCCTCAGGAGGACATGGTGGGTCTAGGGAAGGGGTGGCTGATGATGCCATTGAGTACGCGTTGGCAGCTGCTCTGCCAGTACCCTGAGCCTGGGTGAGAGAGGATGAGGAGGATGAGGAGGGCTTGGTCATCCATTCTACCAAGCCTTCGGCATGATGCGGCTCCACATGTCCAGCTGCCGAAAACAAAGACAAGCGTGCCCCATGGCCACGTGCTGATGACGATGCACGACCACGTCCACGGCCAGCACTGTTGTCTCTAGAAACAGAGCCTGCCTGCCCTGTGTTCTTGCCTCGGCACGCTCTGCCTCTCCTTGGCGGTCTTCCAGCCATTGTAGTCGGTAGTGTATATAGTATAAAAAATAGAGCTCCTATGTGTGCTCACAACACACTGTAGGTCCTATGGGTGCTGACACTAACACACTATAGGTACTATGTGTGCTGCTGACAAGAAAATATAGGAGCTCTGTTTGCTGCCACTAACACACTAGAAGTCCTATGGGTGCTGCTGAGAAGAAAATATAGGAGCTCTGTGTGATGCCACTAACACACTAGAAGTCCTATGGGTGCTTCTGAGATGAAAATATAGGAGCTCTGTGTGATGCCACTAACACACTAGAAGTCCTATGGGTGCTTCTGAGATGAAAATATAGGAGCTCTGTTTGCTGCCACTAACACACTAGAAGTCCTATGGGTGCTGCTGAGAAGAAAATATAGGAGCTCTGTTTGCTGCCACTAACACACTAGAAGTCCTATGGGTGCTGCTGAGAAGAAAATATAGGAGCTCTGTGTGATGCCACTAACACACTAGAAGTCCTATGGGTGCTGCTGAGAAGAAAATATAGGAGCTCTGTGTGATGCCACTAACACACTAGAAGTCCTATGGGTGCTTCTGAGAAGAAAATATAGGAGCTCTGTGTGATGCCACTAACACACTAGAAGTCCTATGGGTGCTGCTGAGAAGAAAATATAGGAGCTCTGTTTGCTGCCACTAACACACTAGAAGTCCTATGGGTGCTGCTGAGAAGAAAATATAGGAGCTCTGTGTGATGCCACTAACACACTAGAAGTCCTATGGGTGCTTCTGAGAAGAAAATATAGGAGCTCTGTGTGATGCCACTAACACACTAGAAGTCCTATGGGTGCTTCTGAGATGAAAATATAGGAACTCTGTGTGATGCCACTAACACACTAGAAGTCCTATGGGTGCTTCTGAGATGAAAATATAGGAGCTCTGTGTGATGCCACTAACACACTAGAAGTCCTATGGGTGCTGCTGAGAAGAAAATATAGGAGCTCTGTGTGATGCCACTAACACACTAGAAGTCCTATGGGTGCTGCTGAGAAGAAAATATAGGAGCTCTGTGTGATGCCACTAACACACTAGAAGTCCTATGGGTGCTTCTGAGATGAAAATATAGGAGCTCTGTGTGATGCCACTAACACACTAGAAGTCCTATGGGTGCTGCTGAGAAGAAAATATAGGAGCTCTGTTTGCTGCCACTAACACACTAGAAGTCCTATGGGTGCTTCTGAGATGAAAATATAGGAACTCTGTGTGATGCCACTAACACACTAGAAGTCCTATGGGTGCTTCTGAGATGAAAATATAGGAGCTCTGTGTGATGCCACTAACACACTAGAAGTCCTATGGGTGCTGCTGAGAAGAAAATATAGGAGCTCTGTGTGATGCCACTAACACACTAGAAGTCCTATGGGTGCTTCTGAGATGAAAATATAGGAGCTCTGTGTGATGCCACTAACACACTAGAAGTCCTATGGGTGCTTCTGAGATGAAAATATAGGAGCTCTGTGTGATGCCACTAACACACTAGAAGTCCTATGGGTGCTTCTGAGATGAAAATATAGGAGCTCTGTGTGATGCCACTAACACACTAGAAGTCCTATGGGTGCTGCTGAGAAGAAAATATAGGAGCTCTGTGTGATGCCACTAACACACTAGAAGTCCTATGGGTGCTTCTGAGAAGAAAATATAGGAGCTCTGTGTGATGCCACTAACACACTAGAAGTCCTATGGGTGCTTCTGAGATGAAAATATAGGAGCTCTGTTTGCTGCCACTAACACACTAGAAGTCCTATGGGTGCTGCTGAGAAGAAAATATAGGAGCTCTGTGTGATGCCACTAACACACTAGAAGTCCTATGGGTGCTTCTGAGAAGAAAATATAGGAGCTCTGTGTGATGCCACTAACACACTAGAAGTCCTATGGCTGCTGCTGAGAGGAAAATATAGGAGCTCTGTGTGATGCCACTAACACACTAGAAGTCCTATGGGTGCTTCTGAGATGAAAATATAGGAACTCTGTGTGATGCCACTAACACACTAGAAGTCCTATGGGTGCTTCTGAGATGAAAATATAGGAACTCTGTGTGATGCCACTAACACACTAGAAGTCCTATGGGTGCTTCTGAGATGAAAATATAGGAGCTCTGTGTGATGCCACTAACACACTAGAAGTCCTATGGGTGCTTCTGAGATGAAAATATAGGAGCTCTGTTTGCTGCCACTAACACACTAGAAGTCCTATGGGTGCTTCTGAGATGAAAATATAGGAGCTCTGTTTGCTGCCACTAACACACTAGAAGTCCTATGGGTGCTGCTGAGAAGAAAATATAGGAGCTCTGTGTGATGCCACTAACACACTAGAAGTCCTATGGGTGCTTCTGAGAAGAAAATATAGGAGCTCTGTGTGATGCCACTAACACACTAGAAGTCCTATGGGTGCTTCTGAGATGAAAATATAGGAACTCTGTGTGATGCCACTAACACACTAGAAGTCCTATGGGTGCTTCTGAGATGAAAATATAGGAGCTCTGTTTGCTGCCACTAACACACTAGAAGTCCTATGGGTGCTGCTGAGAAGAAAATATAGGAGCTCTGTGTGATGCCACTAACACACTAGAAGTCCTATGGGTGCTTCTGAGATGAAAATATAGGAACTCTGTGTGATGCCACTAACACACTAGAAGTCCTATGGGTGCTTCTGAGATGAAAATATAGGAGCTCTGTGTGATGCCACTAACACACTAGAAGTCCTATGGGTGCTGCTGAGAAGAAAATATAGGAGTTCTGTGTGATGCCACTAACACACTAGAAGTCCTATGGGTGCTGCTGAGAAGAAAATATAGGAGCTCTGTGTGATGCCACTAACACACTAGAAGTCCTATGGGTGCTTCTGAGATGAAAATATAGGAGCTCTGTTTGCTGCCACTAACACACTAGAAGTCCTATGGGTGCTGCTGAGAAGAAAATATAGGAGCTCTGTGTGATGCCACTAACACACTAGAAGTCCTATGGGTGCTTCTGAGAAGAAAATATAGGAACTCTGTGTGATGCCACTAACACACTAGAAGTCCTATGGGTGCTGCTGAGAAGAAAATATAGGAGCTCTGTGTGATGCCACTAACACACTAGAAGTCCTATGGGTGCTGCTGAGAAGAAAATATAGGAGCTCTGTGTGATGCCACTAACACACTAGAAGTCCTATGGGTGCTTCTGAGATGAAAATATAGGAGCTCTGTGTGATGCCACTAACACACTAGAAGTCCTATGGGTGCTGCTGAGAAGAAAATATAGGAGCTCTGTGTGATGCCACTAACACACTAGAAGTCCTATGGGTGCTGCTGAGAAGAAAATATAGGAGCTCTGTGTGATGCCACTAACACACTAGAAGTCCTATGGGTGCTTCTGAGAAGAAAATATAGGAGTTCTGTGTGATGCCACTAACACACTAGAAGTCCTATGGGTGCTTCTGAGATGAAAATATAGGAGCTCTGTGTGAAGCCACTAACACACTAGAAGTCCTATGGGTGCTGCTGAGAAGAAAATATAGGAGCTCTGTTTGCTGCCACTAACACACTAGAAGTCCTATGGGTGCTGTTGGGGTGCAATGCTGTGCTAACAGCACTGCGGTTGGTACTACTGCAATACTGTACTAACAGTAAGCACGCACCAGACTAATCCCCAGCAGCAGCTAATAACACACTAACTGTGCAATCAGCAGCAATGAACGATCAATGACTTAGGTAGCAATGGTTTAGCAAAGAAATAGCCAATGGTTTAGCAAAGAAGAGCAAATCTTTCAGTATCAAGCAAAGACAGAATCAGCAGACTGATCTCTCCTAAAGCCGGAACTCATGTGACCGGGGCCGACGGCGTGGCGGTCTTTTAAATGGTGGGGCGTGTACTAAAGCCCCTGAGCTGTAATTGGCTACAGGCGTCCTGCCTGTAGCCAATTATTGCTCTCCGAGTTTCGGGCGCTGTGATTGGCCAAGCATGCGGGGTCACAGTGCATGCTTGGCCAATCATCAGCCAGCAATGCACTGCGCCGGTAAGGTAGTGAAGGTAACTAATACAAATTCATCTGAAGTTACGAATTATCCAAAATAATGAATGCCGTATCTAAACAAATGGAACGTAATGAATTAATAATAATAAATAGCACAATAATGATAATAATAATAAAACCTTTTTATTATTATTATTTATTATTAGTTCCGTTCCATTTGTTTCGATGTGGCACTCGTTATTTCCAGATAATTTGTAACTTTGGATAAATTCGTATTCGTTACGTTCACTAGCAGCCAAATTTGAAAGGAAATTCCAATACCTATAATTTAATAGTTAGTTATTATTAGTTAGTTAGTTAGTTAGTTATTCTTTAGAATTTTCGGATTTTCGTTCTTTAGAATTTTCAGACTTTCTTATTTTCGGATCTTCGAATTTACAAATTTTTACATTTATGAATTTATAAATTGCGATCATAACGAATGACCCAAAAAACAAAAAAACAAACAAAAAACGAATGAAACTTAAACAAAAACTAACACATTTTTCGGCAGTGCATATATCTACTCAAAAGTCCAAATAAATACATATAATTCCAGCATCCAGTATAGTGTGAAAACTTGCAATATATATCATCCCTTTCAGAAGAGAAGTTCTTTACACTTTTGGACACAACACAACTGTGTTCCTCCACTGCGTGCCTATAAAATCATGATTACCAGAGCAACTTGACCCTCTATTTAAGAGAAGTCACTATGCATTTATGTACTAGAGGTCCTTGGTAGTAAAGTGTGGCACTCATCACATACAGGTCTCTTTTGGTCATCCTCCGATTCTCCAGAATGCTCATCGAAAGAAAAGCCAAGAGTGCCACAAAACTTTATTAAGAAAAGGCAAAATACTCACAAGTGTATGGATATCTAATGCCTATAGTAAATCAAGCAGGTTTTGGGAATTGATTGGGCAGATTCCAGACTCCAAGATGCGTAATAACTAGGGATGGGCCCGGTGCTCGATTCGAACCCATGTTCGAATCGAGCATCGGGCGTTCGCTCGCTCGTCGAGCCCAGAACTATTTGGGCCGTTCGCATCACATTCGTGTGATGCGAGCGGCCCCGCAATGCATTGCGGCCGGCGCGGCCGGCGCAGTGCATTGCTGGCTGATGATTGGCCAAGCATGCACTGTGACCCCGCATGCTTGGCCAATCACAGCGCCCGAAACTCGGAGAGCAATAATTGGCTACAGGCAGGACGGCTGTAGCCAATTACAGCTCAGGGGCTTTAGTACACGCCCCACCATTTAAAAGGCCGCCACGCCATCGGCCCCGGTCACATGAGTTCCGGCTTTAGGAGAGATTAGTCTGCTGATTCTGTCTTTGCTTGATACTGAAAGATTTGCTCTTCTTTGCTAAACCATTGGCTATTTCTTTGCTAAACCATTGCTACCTAAGTCATTGATCGTTCATTGCTGCTGATTGCACAGTTAGTGTGTTATTAGCTGCTGCTGGGGATTAGTCTGGTGCGTGCTTACTGTTAGTACAGTATTGCAGTAGTACCAACCGCAGTGCTGTTAGCACAGCATTGCACCCCAACAGCACCCATAGGACTTCTAGTGTGTTAGTGGCAGCAAACAGAGCTCCTATATTTTCTTCTCAGCAGCACCCATAGGACTTCTAGTGTGTTAGTGGCAGCAAACAGAGCTCCTATATTTTCTTCTCAGCAGCACCCATAGGACTTCTAGTGTGTTAGTGGCATCACACAGAGCTCCTATATTTTCTTCTCAGCAGCACCCATAGGACTTCTAGTGTGTTAGTGGCAGCAAACAGAGCTCCTATATTTTCTTCTCAGCAGCACCCATAGGACTTCTAGTGTGTTAGTGGCATCACACAGAGCTCCTATATTTTCTTCTCAGCAGCACCCATAGGACTTCTAGTGTGTTAGTGGCAGCAAACAGAGCTCCTATATTTTCTTCTCAGAAGCACCCATAGGACTTCTAGTGTGTTAGTGGCATCACACAGAGCTCCTATATTTTCTTCTCAGAAGCACCCATAGGACTTCTAGTGTGTTAGTGGCAGCAAACAGAGCTCCTATATTTTCTTCTCAGCAGCACCCATAGGACTTCTAGTGTGTTAGTGGCAGCAAACAGAGCTCCTATATTTTCTTCTCAGCAGCACCCATAGGACTTCTAGTGTGTTAGTGGCAGCAAACAGAGCTCCTATATTTTCTTCTCAGCAGCACCCATAGGACTTCTAGTGTGTTAGTGGCAGCAAACAGAGCTCCTATATTTTCTTCTCAGCAGCACCCATAGGACTTCTAGTGTGTTAGTGGCAGCAAACAGAGCTCCTATATTTTCTTCTCAGCAGCACCCATAGGACTTCTAGTGTGTTAGTGGCAGCAAACAGAGCTCCTATATTTTCTTCTCAGCAGCACCCATAGGACTTCTAGTGTGTTAGTGGCATCACACAGAGTTCCTATATTTTCATCTCAGCAGCACCCATAGGACTTCTAGTGTGTTAGTGGCATCACACAGAGCTCCTATATTTTCTTCTCAGCAGCACCCATAGGACTTCTAGTGTGTTAGTGGCAGCAAACAGAGCTCCTATATTTTCTTCTCAGCAGCACCCATAGGACTTCTAGTGTGTTAGTGGCAGCAAACAGAGCTCCTATATTTTCTTCTCAGCAGCACCCATAGGACTTCTAGTGTGTTAGTGGCATCACACAGAGCTCCTATATTTTCTTCTCAGCAGCACCCATAGGACTTCTAGTGTGTTAGTGGCAGCAAACAGAGCTCCTATATTTTCTTCTCAGCAGCACCCATAGGACTTCTAGTGTGTTAGTGGCAGCAAACAGAGCTCCTATATTTTCTTCTCAGCAGCACCCATAGGACTTCTAGTGTGTTAGTGGCAGCAAAGAGAGCTCCTATATTTTCTTCTCAGCAGCACCCATAGGACTTCTAGTGTGTTAGTGGCAGCAAACAGAGCTCCTATATTTTCTTCTCAGCAGCACCCATAGGACTTCTAGTGTGTTAGTGGCAGCAAACAGAGCTCCTATATTTTCTTCTCAGCAGCACCCATAGGACTTCTAATGTGTTAGTGGCATCACACAGAGTTCCTATATTTTCATCTCAGCAGCACCCATAGGACTTCTAGTGTGTTAGTGGCATCACACAGAGCTCCTATATTTTCTTCTCAGCAGCACCCATAGGACTTCTAGTGTGTTAGTGGCAGCAAACAGAGCTCCTATATTTTCTTCTCAGCAGCACCCATAGGACTTCTAGTGTGTTAGTGGCAGCAAACAGAGCTCCTATATTTTCTTCTCAGCAGCACCCATAGGACTTCTAGTGTGTTAGTGGCATCACACAGAGCTCCTATATTTTCTTCTCAGCAGCACCCATAGGACTTCTAGTGTGTTAGTGGCAGCAAACAGAGCTCCTATATTTTCTTCTCAGCAGCACCCATAGGACTTCTAGTGTGTTAGTGGCAGCAAACAGAGCTCCTATATTTTCTTCTCAGCAGCACCCATAGGACTTCTAGTGTGTTAGTGGCAGCAAAGAGAGCTCCTATATTTTCTTCTCAGCAGCACCCATAGGACTTCTAGTGTGTTAGTGGCAGCAAACAGAGCTCCTATATTTTCTTCTCAGCAGCACCCATAGGACTTCTAGTGTGTTAGTGGCAGCAAACAGAGCTCCTATATTTTCTTCTCAGCAGCACCCATAGGACTTCTAATGTGTTAGTGGCATCACACAGAGTTCCTATATTTTCATCTCAGCAGCACCCATAGGACTTCTAGTGTGTTAGTGGCATCACACAGAGCTCCTATATTTTCTTCTCAGCAGCACCCATAGGACTTCTAGTGTGTTAGTGGCAGCAAACAGAGCTCCTATATTTTCTTCTCAGCAGCACCCATAGGACTTCTAGTGTGTTAGTGGCAGCAAACAGAGCTCCTATATTTTCTTCTCAGCAGCACCCATAGGACTTCTAGTGTGTTAGTGGCAGCAAACAGAGCTCCTATATTTTCTTCTCAGCAGCACCCATAGGACTTCTAGTGTGTTAGTGGCAGCAAACAGAGCTCCTATATTTTCTTCTCAGCAGCACCCATAGGACTTCTAGTGTGTTAGTGGCAGCAAACAGAGCTCCTATATTTTCTTCTCAGCAGCACCCATAGGACTTCTAGTGTGTTAGTGGCATCACACAGAGCTCCTATATTTTCTTCTCAGCAGCACCCATAGGACTTCTAGTGTGTTAGTGGCAGCAAACAGAGCTCCTATATTTTCTTCTCAGCAGCACCCATAGGACTTCTAGTGTGTTAGTGGCAGCAAACAGAGCTCCTATATTTTCTTCTCAGCAGCACCCATAGGACTTCTAGTGTGTTAGTGGCAGCAAACAGAGCTCCTATATTTTCTTCTCAGCAGCACCCATAGGACTTCTAGTGTGTTAGTGGCATCACACAGAGCTCCTATATTTTCTTCTCAGCAGCATCCATAGGACTTCTAGTGTGTTAGTGGCAGCAAACAGAGCTCCTATATTTTCTTCTCAGCAGCACCCATAGGACTTCTAGTGTGTTAGTGGCAGCAAACAGAGCTCCTATATTTTCTTCTCAGCAGCACCCATAGGACTTCTAGTGTGTTAGTGGCAGCAAACAGAGCTCCTATATTTTCTTCTCAGCAGCACCCATAGGACTTCTAGTGTGTTAGTGGCAGCAAACAGAGCTCCTATATTTTCTTCTCAGCAGCACCCATAGGACTTCTAGTGTGTTAGTGGCAGCAAACAGAGCTCCTATATTTTCTTCTCAGCAGCACCCATAGGACTTCTAGTGTGTTAGTGGCATCACACAGAGCTCCTATATTTTCTTCTCAGCAGCACCCATAGGACTTCTAGTGTGTTAGTGGCAGCAAACAGAGCTCCTATATTTTCTTCTCAGCAGCACCCATAGGACTTCTAGTGTGTTAGTGGCAGCAAACAGAGCTCCTATATTTTCTTCTCAGCAGCACCCATAGGACTTCTAGTGTGTTAGTGGCAGCAAACAGAGCTCCTATATTTTCTTCTCAGCAGCACCCATAGGACTTCTAGTGTGTTAGTGGCATCACACAGAGCTCCTATATTTTCTTCTCAGCAGCACCCATAGGACTTCTAGTGTGTTAGTGGCAGCAAACAGAGCTCCTATATTTTCTTCTCAGCAGCACCCATAGGACTTCTAGTGTGTTAGTGGCAGCAAACAGAGCTCCTATATTTTCTTCTCAGCAGCACCCATAGGACTTCTAGTGTGTTAGTGGCAGCAAACAGAGCTCCTATATTTTCTTCTCAGCAGCACCCATAGGACTTCTAGTGTGTTAGTGGCAGCAAACAGAGCTCTTATATTTTCTTCTCAGCAGCACCCATAGGACTTCTAGTGTGTTAGTGGCAGCAAACAGAGCTCCTATATTTTCTTGTCAGCAGCACACATAGTACCTATAGTGTGTTAGTGTCAGCACCCATAGGACCTACAGTGTGTTGTGAGCACACATAGGAGTTCTATTTTTTATACTATATACACTACCGACTACAATGGCTGGAAGACCGCCAAGGAGAGGCAGAGCGTGCCGAGGCAAGAACACAGGGCAGGCAGGCTCTGTTTCTAGAGACAACAGTGCTGGCCGTGGACGTGGTCGTGCATCGTCATCAGCACGTGGCCATGGGACACGCTTGTCTTTGTTTTCGGCAGCTGGACATGTGGAGCCGCATCATGCCGAAGGCTTGGTAGAATGGATGACCAAGCCCTCCTCATCCTCCTCATCCTCTCTCACCCAGGCTCAGGGTACTGGCAGAGCAGCTGCCAACGCGTACTCAATGGCATCATCAGCCACCCCTTCCCTAGACCCACCATGTCCTCCTGAGGAGTCCCCCGAACTGTTTGAGCACAGTGTTGGGTACATGCTCCAGGAGGATGCCCAACGATTCGAAGGCTCGGATGATGATACCCAGCTTGAGGAAGTCAGTAGTGTGCGCGCAGAGAGAGGGGATGCTGAAGGACAGCAATCTGGCAGTAGTGTTCCACCAGCTGCAGCTTACTGCCAGGTTTGCTCTAGTGGTGAAGAGGGAGGGGATGATGAGGTCACTGACTCCACGTGGGTGCCTGAAGGGAGAGAGGAGGAGGAGGAGGAGGATGCAGCGTCACATGTCCAACGAGGCAGGATGCCCCCTGGAGGCCAGCTAGAGGCCAGCACAGCAACTGTACCACACCGCAGAGCTCCGCCTGTGCAGGGCGCTGCCTCTGCACGTTATCACAAAAGTTCTTTGGTGTGGGCCTTTTTTGAGACGAGTGCATCAGATCGCACCACTGCTATTTGCAATATTTGTCTCAAGCGTATCTCGCGTGGCCAAAACATCAGCCGCTTGGGCACCACAAGCATGAGCAGACATATGTCGACCTGCCATGCAGCTCGTTGGCAAGCACACATAAAAGACCCACACCAAAGAACAAAGCGGACCTCTCCTTGCTCCTCATCAGCTGGGATCTCCATCCCCACTATATCTTCAGTCCTCTCTGAAAGCTGCTCTGAGAGGACTGAAGGTGTAGAATTAGGTGTGTCACAACCAAGTACTTGCAGTACACCGACGTCCGATTGTAGCAGGCAAATTTCCCTGCCCCAGCTGCTGGACCGTCGAAAGAAGTATACTCCCAGCCATCCACATGCCCAGCGGTTGAATGCTAGCTTGGCTAAATTGCTAGCACTTCAACTGCTGCCTTTTCAGTTGATAGACTCGGCCCCCTTCCGTGAGTTTGTTCAATGTGCGGTTCCTCAGTGGCAGGTTCCCAAACGCCACTTTTTCTCACGGAAGGCGATTCCGTCTCTCTACTGGCATGTGGAAGGCAATGTCCATGCCTCGCTGGACAGGGCGGTCAGCGGTAAGGTGCATATTACCGCTGACTCATGGTCCAGCAGGCATGGACAGGGACGTTATCTTTCTTTCACGGCCCATTGGGTCACTCTATTGGTAGCTGGGAGGGATGCAGGACAAGGTGCAGTAGTGTTGGAGGTTGTTCCGCCACCACGCCTCCAAAATGCTACTACTGGTTGTGACACACCTCTCTCCTCCACCCCCTCCTCTTCTTCTTCCTCCATGTCCTCTTCGAGTGCTCTGTCCTCGGAACCAGCGGTGCTCCGTAGGCGTACAAGGGGCTACGCGAGTACGCAGGCAAAAAGATGCCATGCCGTGCTTGCGCTGGTGTGTTTGGGGGACAGGAGCCACACTGGGCCAGAGGTTCTGGCAGCTCTGCAGGGGCAGGCCGAGAGGTGGTTGACGCCACGCCAGCTTAAGCCAGGAATGGTCGTTTCTGATAATGGCACCAACCTCCTCTCCGCCCTGCGACAGGGGCAGCTCACCCATGTGCCCTGTATGGCTCACGTCCTCAACCTGGTGGTGCAGCGGTTCTTGGGCAGGTTCCCAGGCTTACAGGATGTCCTGAGGCAGGCCAGGAAAGTCTGTGTGCATTTCCGCCGATCTTATAATGCCAGTGCTCGGCTGACTGAGCTGCAAAAGGAGCTGAACCTGCCCAAGAACCGCCTAATATGTGACATGCCCACCAGGTGGAACTCAACGTTGGCCATGCTGCAGCGACTGCACACGCAGCAGAGGGCCATCAATGAGTACCTTTGCGACTACGGCACCAGGACAGGGTCAGGGGAGCTTGGCTTTTTTTCCCCACGCCAGTGGAGCATGATCAGGGATGCATGCACTGTCCTCTCACCATTTGAGGAGGCCACGAGGATGGTGAGCAGTGACAGTGCATGCATCAGTGACACTGTACCTCTTGTCCACCTGTTGGAGCATACGCTGCGTGGGATAATGGACAGGGCACTTGAGGCAGAACAGAGGCAGGAAGAGGAGGACTTCCTTGTCTCTCAAGGCCCCCTTTATCCAGACAATGTTCCTTCTGTCCCACCCATCACACAGGAATAGGAGGAGGAGGAGGAGGAGGAGGAGGATTGTGTGAGCATGGAGGTGGAGCCTGGCACTCAGCATCAGCAGCAGCAGTCTTTTAGGGATGATGTACAGTCCCAACAAACCAGTGGACTTGTACGTGGCTGGGAGGAGGTGGCTGGCGATCATGTCATCCTCAGTGACCCAGAAGACTCCGGACCGAATGCCTCAGCTAACCTACGCTGCATGGCCTCCCTGATCCTGCAAAGCCTGCGGAAGGATCCTCGTGTTCTTCGGATCAAGGAGAGTGACCATTACTGGCTGGCCACTCTCCTTGATCCACGGTACAAGGGTAAGGTTGCGGACCTTATCTTGCCGTCGCAGAGGGAGCAGAGGATGAGACATCTCAGGGAGGCCTTGCAGAAAGGTCTGTGCAACGCGTTCCCAGAAACTGGGAGGTTACAAACTCCTGGTCCTGGACGACAAGTTGCTGAGGCTTCGGTCAGTAGCAGAAGGAGCGGTGGGGAAGGTGGACGTCTGACCGATGCGTTCAGACAATTTTTTAGTCCGCAGCCCCAAGGTATGATCGGTTCCAGCAACCATCGCCAGCGTCTGATATACATGGTGCAGGAATACCTAGGGGCAAGGTCAGACTTGGACACCTTTCCCACCGAAAATCCTCTGGCTTACTGGGTCCTGAGGATGGATCACTGGCCAGAGCTTGCACAGTATGCAATTGAGCTACTGGCCTGTCCTGCATCCAGCGTTCTTTCCGAACGCACATTCAGTGGTGCTGGAGGATTTGTCACCGATCATAGGGTGCGCCTGTCCACCGACTCGGTTGATCGACTGACCTTCATAAAAATGAATCAGTCTTGGATCACCACCAGCTACCAGACACCTGAAGCGGATATAACGGAATAATTTATAATGTCACATCCCTTCAAGACTGCCTATGCTGATGCTGAGTGACTGTCCTGTTATGTTCACTGACTATCCTCTTCCTCCTCCTCAATGATCCATGCCACCACACCAGTGCCTAAGGCACAATTTTTCAGCCCCTGTATAACAGGGGCGTGTAATTACAATTTTTTAAAAAGATGCTTCGCAACAGGTGTGACTGCTGTGCTCCAAGTACAGTATCTGTGAGGGGTTGCAGTGTTGTGGCACCAGCACCAATGCCTAAGGCACAATTTTTCAGCCCCTGTTTAACAGGGGCGTGTAATTACAAATCTTGATCTAATAGTTCACAGCAGGGCCCATTCCTGCGCCCACCAAGAGTAACTATGAGGGCCTACAGTCTTGTGGCAACACCGTCCACCACCACCACCACCACCAAAGGCCCAATTTTTCTGCCCTGTTCAACAGGTGCATGCAATTACAAATCTTGATCTAATAACTCACAGCAGGGCCCATTCCTGCACCCACCAAGAGTAACTGTGAGGGCTTACAGTCTTGTGGCAACACCGTCCACCACCACCACCACCACCACCAAAGGCCCAATTTTTCTGCCCGGTTCAACAGGTGCATGCAAGTACAAATCTTGATCTATTAACTCACAGCAGGGCCCATTCCTGTGCCCACCAGTCTTGTGGCTACACCAACATCTAATAGGGCAAATTTCTGCAGAGTATATACGGCAGGCCCCTACTTTCAAACATCCAACTTACAAACGACTCCTACTTGCAAACGGCAAGAGAAAACAGGAAGTGAGAGGAAATCTACCCCTAGGAAGGAAAATTCTATCCTGTTAGATTTAATTTGGGAAAAAGGTATCTCCTCTCTACTGATGCTTTATCACCAATCCTTGTTTCAATTAAAACCCCACTTTTCCAAAAACATTTGTCATTGGGACGGAAAGTGAGGTGACATGTTCTGAACAGATGTGCAAAGACAGCAAATGTTACAGGGGTGATAACCCCTCCCTATGTTCTCCAAAAAGCTTAAAAATTGATTTTTTTGGGATGTAGCTACACTTCATAATGTACCTGTTCTGATTCTACTTAAGAACAAACCTACAGTCCATGTCTTGTTTGCACCACCTATATACTGCTGTTCAGAGTATATAGGGTTGTAGGTATAGGGTTTTATTTTGGGTGCGGGGTCCCCCTTAGTATCCATACAAGACCCAAAGGGGCTGGGGTGGGGGGGGGGGGTGATGGGGTAGCCATGCCATTTTTCTCAAGGATTTTCAGCCATATGGCGGCCAGGACAAGACATGACATTAAAGCCGCAAGTGGTTTTAAATGGCTTCTTTTTTTCCTTTACAAATGTCATTTTGTGCAAGGACAGTTCTAAACACGGGAAACACATGCCACTTCACAGGCATACTTTAGACACCCCCCAGGTACCATATTTAAAGGAAAATTTCACTTTTTTTTTTTTCACTTTATGCATCATTAAAATGACTGCTCCCGAAAAAACTTTAGTTTTTAAAATTTCTTTTTGCATTGATATATGTCCCCTGGGGCAGGACCCGGGTCCCCAAACCTGTTTTATAACATTAACATGCATATTGGCCGTTGTAATTAGCAATTTTGATTTCGAACGTTCGCGTCCATTATAACGAATAGGGTTCGAAAATTCGCGCGAACTTTCGGTCCGTTCGAAGGTTCTGGTGCGAACCGAACCCGGGGGTGTTCGGCTCATCCCTAGTAATAACCTCACCACATCGGCTCCGTCCTATGTGTTTAGTCATAAATGATGTCTTCCTTGCAGTCCTTTCTTGGAGATTCACTCTAATTGTTGGTCCTGGTGACCGCTTGTCTCCAGCATAGAAAGTGATAGGAAATTCAATAGTTTAGGATGTCACAGGAACATGAGTTGAAGGAACACACATTTTAAAGTGTACCTTGCATTACGAGCCTCCCTTATACCAAAAAAAAGTGCAACTGCATGGTAAAAAATCTAAACATACTTTTTTTTTCCCTCAGCTTCATTCTTGTTGAGACCCTGAGGAATGCTGAGTACTACAAAATTTGAAAGATGATGTTATAGAACAGTCCAGAAGAGTCTTCACACAAGATTTTGAATGTTCAGCATTCCCTGGGATCTTATTGGAAGAAGAGTAGAGTCACCTTCATCTAGGCACCATGGGCATTAAGCGTATTTTATAAAGTTTTTCTCCTACAGATTTCTTCTTTTCATTTATTGCAGCTTTTAGGCATTGGTGGGGTGGATAGGCAAAAACAAATAAGTGGACCTTGGATATTTAGTATAAGGTCTGCTTTCAGAAATAGTAATTAGGCCTCATGCCCACAGACGTTTTTACAGCCGTGTTTTTGAGCGTTTTTTACAGCTTAAAAACGCCTGTCCATGTTGTTGTATAAATTTTTCAACCGTATTTTTTTCGAAAAAAACAAAAAACGCTGGAGCTTAAAAAACGCAGCCGTGGCGTTTTTGCGCGTTTTCGTGCGTTTTTTAACGCTTTGCATTTTTTTATGCCTAACGCCGATGCCGCGGAACGCACTGGTCCTGTTTTTTTTTTTTACAGCTTAAAAACGCCTATGCTATTTGCAGCTCAAAAACGCCTAGGTGGGCATGAAGCTATAGACTAACATGGACAGGCATTTTTAAGCTGTAAAAAACACTCAAAAACGCGGCTGTAAAAACGTCCGTGGGCATGAGGCCTTATACTCACATTTCTTGCATAATAAGAAGTCCATTATCTCCATGCTTATTGGTAGCGTCTGTATAACTGGCAAGGACAGAAATCTCTAATAGGATAGAGGAGGAGGGCAGTGTAGACTGTGATGAAGGCTATTAAATGACAGCCAGAGTCTGATTGGCTGATGCGGGTAATGCAATTACTATTCCCTTTCTACAGATTTTGCTACAGCTTCTACAAGCTATAGGGTCACCACCAGTATAATTGCTCTCCTTATATTGTCCTTTCCCTTCCTTCCATCATGGCATTGAAGTGGAACTTTACCCCCTTTTACTAAAATCACATCATCATGCAGCTCTGCATGTTAATATAAAATCATTTTACATTCACTAAACAAAATTTTTTGCTTTTACTTACAATTACTGTTTTGCCACTTCCTGTTTGAGTGAGGCACTGGCGATGTAACCAGGGCCTCACAGATGCATCCAGAGAAAGCTGCATCATCAGTGTGTTCTGGAAAAATCTTGCCGGTAAACTGAAATCTTTTGGGACATTTTTTGCACTGCCCATGGGGCAGAATCAGAGTACCAGGAAGAAATAGGAGGTGGATTCATCTGCTCTTAGTGAAAATGGGCACCATGAGAAGAATTTGGAGCAAAACAAAAAGGTTTGCAAAAAATTTAAAGCCTGCAAGTATCTGTAAGTATCTCCTGTGATGGTGGAGGTGAGCAGTAATGACTAGGCCTCTCTTAGCACTGCCCTAGCAACATTCTGGGAGTATTCCAGTTAGGCTTCAGTGTTGGAAGGACAACAGCATGTAATGTAAAGTACTGTGAAATATATACTGTATGCAATATACTTATCTATGCAGCAGGTGGCACTGTAGTATTATAGTTGTAGTGTATCTATGATAGAATGTAATCAGAGAAGGTACCATCCTTATTGTGTTATGTGTACTTGTTTGTTGTTTTCTTCCCGTTCTATGATAAAGATATCCTCCATGAAAGTAAAGCCATATTGCTGCATACAAGAAGCTTCCAGTGCATAATTTCACTACTCTGCACAACGGGTTATGCACCCAGCAAACCCAGGAATCCCAAACAGGCACTCCAGGCACTCAGCAAACACTGGAGCTCAGCTCAATTCTGCAACTCAGTGAGTACTGTATATTAGTTGCTGAAAGATGGCAAGTGGTTAAGATGTGAAGTTTGCAATTGCAAAGCTGAACAATGCCAATTACCAGCTGTGGAAGTTTAAGCTAGAAATGTTTCTTAGCAAGGATGACTTGTGGCAAGTGCTGAATACAGACAGACCCACAAACAGAAAGACAGAGGCCTAGGACAGAAAAGACAGACAGGCAAAAGTGACCATAAGCTTACTAGTGGAAGATGACCAGCTTATCCACATAAGAACAGAGAAAATGGCCAAAGGTATGTGGACTTCATTAGAAAAACTGCATTCAAGCCTCAACAGTAAGCCGTTTCTACTAAGAAAATGTATATAAAATGAGACTATAAGAAGGCCAGCAAATGTGTAACCACGTGAAAGCTATGCTAGAAATCATAGAGCAGCTGGGTGCTATCGGAGAGGACATCAAAAATAACCATATTGCTGCCCTGCTCTTTTGCAGCCTTCCAGAGACATATACTGCTCTTATCAACGCTTTAGAAACCAGACCCGAGCAGGAACTAATGCTTGACTATGTCAAAGGGCAATTAATCAATGAATATGACAGAAGGAAAGAAAATATGCACCATCATGACAAAGCTCTTAAGATGTGCAAAGACACAAAGCACAACAAAGAAAGCAGAGCCTGTTCTCAGACCAGTCACTTAAAAAAGGACTGTTTTATCTGGAAAGCCGAAGCTATCCACAAAAGAAAGAGTCAAAGCAGCCACAAAGGAAACTGCAGACACATCATGGACTGGCAGCTTTAGAGTGACACAGAGCAGCAAGCCACGTGGCTGGTGCATAGACTCGGGAGCGACAAGCCACATGACTAGCAATGAGACCTTCTTCACAAACATTGATTACAGTGCAAAAGACAAAATTTTCCTAGCAAACGGGAAAAGCATTACTGCAGAAGGTAAAGGCCAGGGCCTCCTGAACTGCATTACACCACAAGTAGGTCACCACAGTATCCTTGTAAAGAAAGTGCTGTATGTTCCAGAACTAGAAGGCAGCCTTTTATCAGTGAAAAGTATTGCAAACAACAGTCTCACAGTTAAATTTCAGGGTGATAAATAGGGATGAGCCGAACACCCCCCTGTTCGGTTCGCACCAGAACCTGCGAACAGACCTAAAGTTTGCGTGAACTTTAGAACCCTATTAAATACAATGGACTCGAACGTTCGAAATCTAAAGTGCTAATTATAAAGGCTAATATGCAAGTTATTGTCCTAAAAAGGGTTGGGGGACCCGGGTCCTGCCCCAGGGGACATGTATCAATGCAAAAAAAAGGTTTAAAAACTGCCGTTTTTTCGGGAGCAGTGATTTTAATAATGCATAAAGTGAAACAATAAAAAGTGAAATATTCCTTTAAATTTCGTACCTGGGGTTGGGGGGGGGGGGGGGGTGGGGGGGAGTATAGTATGCCTGTAAAGCAGCGCTTGTTTCCCTTGCTTAAAACTGTCCCTGCACAAAATGTAATTTCTTAAGGAAAAAAAGCCATTTAAAACCACTCACGGCTATAATGAATTGTCGGCTCCCGGCAATACAGAGAAAAGTCATTGATAAAAAAATTTAATAAATGCGTGAGGGTCCCCCCAAATTCAATTACCAGGCCCTTCAGGTCTGGTATGGATATTGAGGGGAACCCTGCATCAAATTTAAAAAAAAAATGATGTGGGGTTCCCCCCAAATATCCACACTAGACCCTTTAGGTCTGGTATGGATTATAAGGGGAACTCCACCCCAAATAAAAAAAAAATGGCGTGGAGTTCCCCCAAAAATCCATACCAGACCCTTTATCTGAGCAGCAACCTGGCAGGCCACAGAAAAAGAGGGGGGGATGAGAGAGCGCCCCCCCTCCTGAACCATACCAGGCCACATGCCCTCAACATGGGGAGGATGTCCCCATGTTGATGGGGACAAGGGCCTCATCCTCACAACCCTTGCCCGGTGGTTGTGGGGGTCTGCGGGCAGGAGGCTTATCGGAATCTGGAAGACCCCTTTAACAAAGGGGACCCCCAGATCCCGCCCCCCCTAGGTGAATTGGTAAGGGGTACATTGTACCCCTACCATTTCACAAAGAAAGTGTAAAAAAAAAATGTAAACAAAACACACCTTGGAAAAGTCCTTTATTAAAAATAAAAAATAAAAAACACATTCCAGCGATGTAATCCAATGTCCCGCGGCGATCCGATGTCCAGCGCTGCAGTCTCCACTCGAAATGTCATTGGCTGAGCGGACCTACACTGCAGAGGAAGTTCCCCATCAGGTCTGCTCAGCCAATGACGTAGGCGGGGTCTGAGGTACTGTCATGGATATGCATTAATGTCTGTCTGCCATCTTACCTTCCTCCTCATGTGTTCATCTAGAGACCAGACCTCCTTCACCTGGCTTCCTTTATAATCTCCTCCCAGCCTGACTCCACCCCAGGCCCTATCACTGAACACTATATTAACCTGTGCACTGCAAGCCTGCTTTGCTGATCAACGTGTTTGTTAGGCATTGTGTGTTTGGGTTCCTGCCTGCCGTGTGCTACGTCTGTCTCTCTGTTACGTTATTGGCTTGTCCCCGACTATCCCTGTCTGCTCGTGACCCTTGACCTTCGGCTCGTTCTTCGTTATCCTTGTCTGCTTGTGGCCCCTGACCTTCAGCTTGTTATTCGGTTCTCTCCATCGTGTGCTGCTGCTTCCCCTCTTTTCCCCTTATCCTACGGGGCGTGAGCTAGGAAACTCCAGGGGCCGCGACCTGGTCCCAGCCTGCAGCGTAACATCCTCACCACTAGAGGCCCTGGAGAAGACCAGCTGGGTCTTAGACTCCGCGCCCTGGGGAATCTTGGCTCTCGCTTCCGTTAGGATCCCGGTTGTGCTCCTCTGGTCCCGCTTTCCACAACCACCCAGTTTCCTATCCGCAGAAGCCAGCCATAGGGTTCACTACCCCGCGGTGCACTCCTGTCCCCCTACGGTGTGCATCTGTCACCTGGCCACAGGTGACCCTGACAGTTTGATCAGCCATGAACCCGGCTGACATCCCGCTTCCCGCGGATGATCCATTGCAGGGCATAGTTCGCAGACTTGAGTCCCAGGAATCAAATCAGACCCAGGTGATGCGATTCCTCCAGGATCTGGCTTCTCGATTCGAGCAGCTTCAGGTCTCCTTGGGAACCCCGAATCCGCAACCCCAGGTACAACCAGCGGCTGTACCTATCGCACCAGTCGCAGCCTCACACTCACTAAGATTGCCAGCTCCATTCCGTTTCTCTGGGGACTCCAAGGCCTGCAGGGGGTTTCTCAGCCAATGCACAATTCATTTTGAGCTTCAGCCTCAAAGCTTCCTGTCTGACCGGGCTAAGGTAGCCTATATCATTTCCCTCCTCTCCGGTGAAGCTTTGGCCTGGGCTGCCCCCCTGTGGGAGAGGAACGATCCGGTGGTTTCCAGTCTGTCCGATTTCTTGAAGCTCTTTCGTAATATCTTCGAAGAGCCGGCTCGGGCTTCTTCAGCGGCTAGTGCTGTCTTACGTCTTCGCCAAGAATCTAGTTCAGTGGGGCAATATGCTCTTCAGTTCCGTATCCACACAGCTGAATTGAGCTGGAATAATGAGGTACTGGTCGCTACCTTTTTACATGGCCTCTCTGACCGAGTGAAGGACGAATTAGCGGGAAGAGCCATTCCCGTCGGTCTGGACGATGTAATTTCATTATGCAACCAGATCGACATTCGTTTTCAAGAGAGGTCCTTAGAAAAAAGACGCCAGCACTCTCTGGGTCCTAGCCAGTCTGAGCTCCCCTCCCTTCATTCCGTGGAGCATCCTCTACCTGCTGAAGAACCTATGCAGCTGGGCCGGACCAGACTAACCCCCGAAGAACGTGCTAGGCGCAGAACTCTGGGCTTGTGCCTCTATTGTGGGGGCAAGGGTCATTTTCGTGACTTTTGCTCGCTTCTGTCCGGAGAACGTTCGGGCGTAATACATTTGGAAGGTGGAGTATTGGACCCAGAAACATCACCTTCTCGCCTGCTCTTGCCGGTGTTCCTTCATGTAGGCACTTCTCCTCAGTCAACCCTTGCATACCTGGATTCCGGGGCTGCCGGCAATTTTATGGATTGGAGAACTGCTTCTTCTATGAAGCTTACCCTTTCGCCTCTCACTACCCCATTGGTAGTCTCGGCAATTGATGGCACTGTTCTCCCAGGGGGCCCTATTCGCTTCCAGACGCTACCCATTAGGATGTCGGTAGGGATTCTCCACCAGGAGTGGATATCCTTTCTTATTCTACCCAAGGCCTCTACCCCAGTTGTATTGGGCCTCCCTTGGCTACAGCTCCACTCTCCACATGTGGACTGGGTCTCTGGGCAGATCCTGGCCTGGGGTTCCTCATGTTTCTCGTCGTGTCTTCTCAAGGTGACCCCCAAGGAGAGTCTTCCGGTTGCTGCCACTTCTGTTTCTTCTGATCTTCCTGCTGCATACAGCGATTACCAGGATGTGTTCTGTAAAAAATCAGCTGAGGTGCTTCCTCCCCACAGGTCTTTTGACTGTGCTATTGATCTTGTCCCCGGAGCAACTCTACCCAGGGGTCGTACCTACCCTCTGTCCATCCCAGAGACCCAGGCCATGTCGGAGTATGTCGCAGAGAATCTGGAGAGAGGTTTCATCCGGAAATCCTCATCGCCTGCAGGGGCAGGGTTCTTTTTTGTTGCCAAAAAGGATGGTACCTTAAGACCCTGCATCGATTATCGGGGTTTAAATGCGGTTACTATTAAAAATCGATACCCCTTACCCTTAATATCTGAGCTATTCGATAGGTTGAAGGGTGCCTCCATTTTCACCAAGTTGGATCTCAGAGGCGCGTACAATCTCATTCGAATACGGGAGGGTGACGAATGGAAGACTGCATTCAACACTAGAGACGGGCATTACGAATATCTGGTGATGCCTTTTGGTCTGTGTAATGCTCCAGCCGTGTTTCAAAACTTTGTCAATGAAATCTTCAGAGATCTGCTGTACCAGTTTGTTGTCATCTATCTGGATGACATTCTGATCTTTTCTGAAAATCTGCTCGTCCACAGAAACCATGTCCGCACTGTACTTCAACGTCTTAGAGAGAACAATCTCTATGCCAAGCTGGAGAAATGTTCCTTTGAATGTTCTGAGGTCCTGTTTTTGGGGTGCTTTGTCTCATGTTCGGGGCTTCGTATGGACCCTGGGAAGGTCTTGGCTATCACCAACTGGCCTCTTCCTGCTAGCCTCAAGGCCACACAGCGCTTTCTTGGCTTCACTAATTATTATAGGCAGTTCATAAGGAATTACTCTTCCATTGCCGCGCCTATTATCGCTTTGACCAAGAAGGGTGTGAATGCCAGAGACTGGCCTCCCGAAGCTGTCTCTGCATTTCACAACCTGAAACAGGCCTTTGTTTCTGGCCCCCTCTTGAGGAGACCAAATCCTGGGAATGCATTTTTTATTGAAGTGGACGCTTCCTCAATGGGGGTGGGAGCTGTGCTTCTTCAAATCTTTGAGAAAAGACGCCAACCATGTGCGTTCTTCTCCAAAAAAAATTCTCAGGCAGAGAGGAATTATGCCATCGGTGATCGGGAACTTCTCGCAATTAAATTGGCGTTAGAGGAGTGGCGTCATCTCTTGGAGGGTTCCCCTCACTCCATAACGATCTTTACCGATTACAAGAATTTACAGTATCTACAGAATGCTAAACGTCTGAATCCTAGACAGGCCAGGTGGAGTCTCTTCTTTGCCCGTTTTAATTTCACGATTACCTACAAACCTGGTTCCTGCAACGGTCGGGCTGATGCGCTCTCTAGGTCATTTGACACTTTGGACGAGGAGTCCGCCCCTGAACCTGAGCCGATCATTCCCACCTCATGCATTGTTGCCCACTCTACCACCCTGAAGTCTAAAATTCCGCCTGGTAAGACCTTTGTCCCCACTGAGCTAAGAGCTAAGATCCTTCGTTGGGGACATGATTCCAAGGTGGCAGGGCATTCTGGATTCCTCCGATCCTTCCTACTCATCAGTCGTCACTACTGGTGGCCTAATCTCCGCTCAGACGTCAAAGACTACGTCAAAGCTTGTCATGTCTGTGCTCAGTCCAAATCCTCCACACAAGCTCCTGCTGGTCTCCTCATGCCCTTGCCCATTCCTAAGGAACACTGGGCCCATATTGCCATGGATTTTATCACCGATCTCCCACTGTCTGAGAATAATACAGTCATTTGGGTGGTAATCGATCGATTCTCCAAGATGGCTCATTTTGTTCCTCTTCCTGGTCTTCCTTCTGCCCCTGCCTTGGTTCCCATTTTCATTCGGGAAATTCTCCGCCTACATGGGGTCCCTTCTCATATTGTTTCCGACAGGGGAGTCCAATTCACGTCTCGTTTTTGGAGAGCCTTTTGCAAATCCCTCAATATTGTCTTGGATTTTTCTTCCTCTTACCATCCCCAATCCAATGGACAGACTGAGAGGGTTAATCAGGAGTTAGAGGTCTTTCTTCGCACCTTTGTGTCTTCTCACCATGACGATTGGTCCACTCTACTCCCGTGGGCAGAATTCTCCCATAACAATCATGTGAATGCCAGTTCGCAGAAGACACCCTTTTTCACAGTTTATGGAAAACACCCTCAACTTCCTCTTCCCATGATCTGTTCTCCAGACATTCCAGCTTTGGCTTCAGTTCAGGAGTCTCTCAATTCCGTTTGGGGTCACGTTCATGATTCCCTCCGGGCAGCTGCTGAAAAATTCAAAGGCTTTGCCGACCGCCGCAGGCGTAAACCGCCTTCTCTTCAGCCAGGGGACAAAGTCTGGCTCTCTACCAGGAACATCAAGCTCCGAGTTCCTTCTCTGAAGTTTGCTCCACGATTCATCGGTCCATACACGGTAACTGCTAAACTGAATCCGGTTTGTTTCAAACTCCAGATTCCTAAGAGCCTTAAAATCACTAACTCCTTTCATGTTGCTCTTCTAAAGCCTTTAGTCCTCAATAAATTCTCTCGTCCTCTCCCTACCGTGGCGCCTGTCTCTGAGGATAATCAGGAGTACGAGATCAGTCAAATTCTGGACTCCCGACTCTGTAAAGGCGTTCTTCAGTACCTCGTTCATTGGAAAGGGTTTGGTCCTGAGGAGAGGTCTTGGATCACTGCATCTGAGGTCTTTGCACCTCGTCTGTTGAAGGAGTTTCATCTGAAGTTTCCCTCTAAACTTGGGCCCAGGCGGGGAAGGGGGAGGCCTCGTAAGAGGGAGGGTACTGTCATGGATATGCATTAATGTCTGTCTGCCATCTTACCTTCCTCCTCATGTGTTCATCTAGAGACCAGACCTCCTTCACCTGGCTTCCTTTATAATCTCCTCCCAGCCTGACTCCACCCCAGGCCCTATCACTGAACACTATATTAACCTGTGCACTGCAAGCCTGCTTTGCTGATCAATGTGTTTGTTAGGCATTGTGTGTTTGGGTTCCTGTCTGCCGCGTGCTACGTCTGTCTCTCTGTTACGTTATTGGCTTGTCCCCGACTATCCCTGTCTGCTCGTGACCCTTGACCTTCGGCTCGTTCTTCGTTATCCTTGTCTGCTTGTGGCCCCTGACCTTCAGCTTGTTATTCGGTTCTCTCCATCGTGTGCTGCTGCTTCCCCTCTTTTCCCCTTATCCTACGGGGCGTGAGCTAGGAAACTCCAGGGGCCGCGACCTGGTCCCAGCCTGCAGCGTAACATCCTCACCACTAGAGGCCCTGGAGAAGACCAGCTGGATCTTAGACTCCGCGCCCTGGGGAATCTTGGCTCTCGCTTCCGTTAGGATCCCGGTTGTGCTCCTCTGGTCCCGCTTTCCACAACCACCCAGTTTCCTATCCGCAGAAGCCAGCCATAGGGTTCACTACCCCGCGGTGCACTCCTGTCCCCCTACGGTGTGCATCTGTCACCTGGCCACAGGTGACCCTGACAGGTACGAGGGGGCGGGGCGCCCTCGTATCTCAGACCCTGCCTACGTCTTGGCTGAGAGGACCTGATGGGGAACTTCCTCTTCAGTGTAAAAAAATGAATAGACCCGCCCCTTCTCACGTTCCCCATCAGGTCCGCTCCTGATGGGGAACGTGAGAAGGGGCGGGTCTATTTTGGGGGAACTCCACGCCATTTTTTTTTTAAATTTGGGCTGGAGTTCCCCTTAAAATCCATACCAGACCTGAAGGGCCTGGTATGGATATTTGGGGGGAACCCCACGCATTTTTTTTTAAATTTGTGGCAGGGTTCCCCTTAGTATCCATACCAGACCTGAAGGGCCTGGTAATTGAATTTGGGGGGGACCCCCACGCATTTTTTTTTTATCAATGACTTTTTTATGTATTGCCGGGAGCAGACAATTCATTATAGCCGCGAGTGAGTTTTAAATGACTTTTTTTCCTTCAGAAATGACACTTTGTGCGGGGACAGTTCTAAGCATGGGAAACAAGCGTGACTTTACAGGCATACTATACACATACCCTAGGTACAAAATTTAAAGGAATATTTCACTTTTATTGTTTCACTTTAAGCATTATTAAAATCACTGCTCCCGAAAAAAATGCAGTTTTTAAAACTTTTTTTGCATTAATACATGTCCCCTGGGGCAGGACCCGGGTCCCCAAACACTTTTTATGACAATAACTTGCATTTAGGAACAATAAACCTAATAAAAACAAAAACCGGGGGGAAAATACAAATATACTCAATGATTATTCATCTGACACCCCTTCTAACTCCTCCTCCTCAGTCTCCTCTAACACAGGTCGTCTGTTTGGGACCAAAAGAAAAGGCCCCTCTCCCAGATCGAATGAAACAGAAGGAGAGGTCCAACAATGCAATAAAAAGGCAACAACGGATTCCCAGGTATGTTCCAAACAAAGTAATAAAGGTAGTGGACACGGTCGTGGTTCACATAGTGGGAACACAAGAGGACCCACCACCAGAGGTAAAACTGCTTCTCTTAGAGAACTTGGGGCAATACCAAAAACTGGGGTTAGCTCCAAAGTCCAACCACCGGTAGTGGAGGATTTTTTAGAGAAGGGCAAGATACCCCTAGTACCACCTTTACAGATGACACAATTAGTCATGGAACCCTTTATAACCAAGACGACACAGGGGGAAAACGTAATATCATAAATCTATCCTCATATAAACTGTCGGATTCAGAACATGAAGTATTATCCTTGGGCCTCTCTTTCTGTCCAACTAGCTGTACAGAAGGCTTTGATGTAGTTAAAGACATCCATCTTTTTGCTTGAAAACTCTTCTATAAGAGCTTATATGTCAAACAAGGGAGTCAGGAGCCTGAACTGACACCCAACCTCAAGGCGGCGGATTTTAGGGCCCTCAGGGACCTGAATATGCTGCTTGAGGAAAATACCCCTTTCAGTCAAACCAGGGAGGATGATTTAGAGGAGGAGAAGAGTGATGATGAAGATGATAGTCAGATGACTATTACCCCCAAAAAATTCAAAAGGAAGTCGCACAAATTTCCACTTTTAAATCAGAATCCAGCATTAGCGCTTTTCATCAGACAAACATCCAAAGAGGTTGAGAATCTTAGGAGAGACAGTTCCCGTCCAAATTTGAGCCCAGAACTCAAATATGCACTCAAAAGTCTCAAGAATAATATTAATATCACCATAAAAGGATCAGATAAAGGTGGTAATATTGGCCTTATGGACAATAGAGATTATGAGGAGATGTGTCAAAAAATACTAAGAGACCAAAGATGTTATCGCAAAATCTCCTCATCTACTGTTGATAGAATGAACAGGGAGTTTTACCAACTAGTTGACGAGGCATTTAGAGATGGGGCAATAAATCAGGACATGTGGGACTTTATTCGTACTAGACACCCACGTACTCCCACAATGTATGCACTTCCTAAAGTGCACAAAAATTTGTGCAAACCACCAGGAAGACCTATAATCTCGAGCAACGGATCCATTTCTGAGGGGGCCAGTCAAGTGATTGACCAACACCTCAGACCACATGTCATGGACCTTCCTTCCTACACAAAAGATACCATCCATCTTTTACAGATACTGGAGGATCTTGTTGTGCCCCCACAAGCCCTTTTGGTCACGGTAGACGTAGAGTCTCTTTATAACAGTATACCTCATGACCTAGGCACCCAAGTTATCCAAAAAACACTACGACAGCATCCAACGACAGACTGGAAATGTAATCAGTTTATTTTACAGATGCTTGATTTCATCCTGAGACACAACATCTTTTTGTTCCAGGGCTCCCATTTCCTCCAGGTACAGGGGGTGGCTATGGGGACGTGCTGTGCACCCTCATACGCCAACCTGTACCTGGGGGAATGGGAGAAGGACTTCCTATTAGGAGAAGATGCGTCTGTGTATGCTAGCCACATTCTTATGTGGCAACGCTACATAGACGACATCTTCATTGTGTGGGATGGGCCTGAGGAGGATCTGAAAAAGGGTCTGGAACTCATGAACGCCAATAATCAAAATCTATTTTTCACAATGTCCTTTGATCCAATTATGGTCAGTTTCTTGGATATTAAAATATCCAAGGATCCACAGGGGAAAATCTCTAGTAGACTTTACAGGAAAGAGACCGCTGGCAACACCATGCTGCACGCTGCGAGTTTCCATCCTGTGGCACTTAAAAAGTCCATACCCTATAGCCAGTTCCTTCGCATTAGAAGGAACTGTACATCAGACACTGACTTCCAAACCGAATCAAATGAACTAAGCAATCGCCTACTAGCCAGAGGCTATAGTAGGACGACTTTGAAAAAGGCTTTCAATAGAGTGAAAGAACCTGAAAGGCATGATATTGTCTTTAAAACATCTAATACCAAGAAAAATAAGACCAAAGACGATAATGTTTCTAGGATAATTTTAAATTATTCTAATGAACATAAAAAGATTAGACAGATCCTCACAAAATATTGGCCCATCCTGGTACCATCTAAACCCCAAATTACCTTCAAAAAGGCGGGGTCAATAGGGGGAATGCTGGTCCAAAGCGATTACAAAGGGGAGGCGAGGAAGGATCCATGTAAAACCTTGGGGACCTACCCCTGTGAGGGCTGTTCACAATGTCCTGTCATCGGTGGGGGTCCCACACTGGCCTTGCCGAATGGGGAGACTTTTTCTCTCAAGAATTTTGCTAATTGCAAGACACAGGGGGTAGTCTACCTCATGGCTTGCCAGTGTGGGGCCTTCTATATAGGAAAGACACGACAGGAATTAAGTAAAAGGGTGGAAAAACACATGCACAGCATGAGGATAGGTAACCTCTATTTACCCCTTGGTAGGCATGTAGCCAAAAAACATAGGTATAGAATGCCTAGGGTACTGTTCTCAGTGGTGGATCCATATTCCCCGCAGAGGTGGAGATTGGAATAAGGTCCTACTCCAGCGAGAAATGCGCTGGATTAGGCACCTTAAGGCAACCACGCCCCCTGGGCTCAATGAGGTGGAAAGTTTTTGTCCCTTTCTGGAGGGCTTCAGCTCGGGGAAGACCGATTAGGGTTTACCTGGTGGTTCTCATTGGCATGCCATGCCGACGGGCTTCATCTATCTACACCTAGTTTGAAGCTGACCTTTCCACCCCTGGCCCCTAGCCCCCGCCTGCGTACAGGGAATGGGGGGGTGGGATAAGTTTGTAGACACAGGAAAATGCACAGTATGGTTTTTTTTTCCCTTTTTTGTAATTTGTGATCCAATTTCACTTTTTATGTTGTCATCTGTATTCTTGACGGTTCATAACTTGCATCGTTATCATGATATTTGACTAATATGTGTGAATTACATGCGCTCCATGCTATTCTGAGACATCCTTTCATGTCTTATGGGGAATTATCTCCCATCTCTACTTCCTCTCCCGAAACAGGCTCTCCCACTATTTCAAACCATGTTCATATCCGGTGTCGGGGTGGCCATCCACGCAGGTGGAATTGGCCCGTTTTCCCTGCAGGCACCGGTGTTTTTTTGTCCCTGGTTCTTAACATCCCCGGATTTAATTGGGGATGTTTGAATCATTATCTTGGGTTCTCTTGTTCATTCATGCCCATTTACATTGATGGTTTCTATGCTGCCACTGGCCCCTGTTGTATTTAACAATTTCCCTGTACTGTTTTTTAGCAGGTTTTCCATTTCCTGCCCCTTTCCAAGATGGCCGATCTTGCATTTCCTGTGATGCTGATTAGGGCCTTGGTTCTGGTCCTTAGTGGGTGCGGCGCTACCTCTCCTGGTATATGTAATTACATGATTAGGGGAGGAGCCCTGCTGACCACTAGACAGATGGGATGGCTGGCATCAGCAAGTTACAAGGGGCCCTGCCCTGATGTGCCGCGTCCTTCGCCGATCGCAGACATGCCCATTGGGGTGTCTGTGTCAGGTGGTTGACATCTGACGCGTCATGCCCCCGGATGTGCCGCGTCCGTCGTCAATCGCAGCACGCCGCTCATTGGTGCGGCGGTGCTGGGTAGCTGACGTCTGACGCGACACGCCCCTGGACGACGCGGCGTCACCATGGAAACATGACTCACGGCGTTACCAGCCGGTGAGTCATGTGACCATATGGGAACCAATCGAATGAAGCAGAGAGATATAAAAGGATGCCAGAGGTGTCACCCGGCGTCATTCCATTTCCTCTGCCAGAAGGCATAGGATCTTATACATGGAGCTCCCATACAACGAATGGACATAAGGAATTGTTGGATTCCTTTTCATTTTCTGGACCCTCAGTGGTAGCTGGTGAGTTAAGGGGATTTTCTTCCTAGGAGAATGGGGAAGCATATATAAAAATTCTTTATGTTTTCCCATTTCTCTTTTTTTTTTCCCAATTCTAATTGCTACTTTTTTCTCTTTTTTTCTTTGTTTTGTTCTCCGCCCCCCTTTTTTTTCTTTCTCTGTGGAAGGCGCCATCCATTTGGATTACATTTTTGTCATATCCTGACTCCTTATGTGAACATGGAGTGGTGGTCGAGAGCACTGGGAGGGGACAGGGGAGAGGGGTACGCCCCAACCACATGATCGGAGTATGAAGCGCATGTATTTTAATAAATATGATTTAGTAAGTTGGGTTTTTTTTTTTTTTTTTCTCTCTTCCCCTTTTTGGGTATGCACCTCTTGGAGGTGAGAAGAAAAATGCTGTAATTAATGAAATTTCATGATCTGTTTTAGATAAGAATGCAATATCCCTGATGAAGGACGCTTATGCTACTGTTTGAAACGCGTTGGCTGAAGCCTTCTTTGAGTTATCTCCGGAAGGCCTGGAGTGACCAACCTAGGCGATTGTATTCTATTCTTTCATATTACAGATTTTATGGATGATTACAATTATGTGTATTTTGTAATACAATTATGTAACTTTTCTAAATAAATATAATCTTTTGTACAAAACATTTTTATTATTTTTTGTGTTGCCTCAAAAATCCCCAACAATTAGAGTTTTTTTCACCTATAACTTGCATTTAAGCCTTTACAATTAGCACTTTAGATTTCTCCCATAGACTTTTACAGGGTGTTCTGCGGCTTTTCGAATTTGCCGCGAACACCCCAAATTGTTCGCTGTTCGGCGAACATGCAAACAGGCAACAGACTCGAACTCGAAGCTCATCCCTAGTGATGAATGCACAATTCACAATAATAAGCAATTCATCGCAAAAGGAAAACCGGATGATCACTTTTACAGGCTCATCACCACAGACCAGCAAGCCAATATAGTCTCTAATGGCCTACACAACAAATGTATTCACTTATGGCACAGGTGGCTGGGGCACTGAAGTCCAGAAGCTTTACAGGACAAGGACATTATAAAGAGAGGCTTATCAGAAGCTTTGACAATAGCACTTTGCAAAGTGCTCATGAAATGCAAAAGCTGTATCAAAGCCACACGTGTGCCCCTTCCACAGGATTCTGAAAGAAAAACTACCCACCCCCTGCAGCTCATACACAGTGACGTATGCGGTCCAATGAAAACTCCCACGTCAGGAGGGAACAGATATCTACTGACTTTCATTGATGATTATTCCAGATACACGCGCTACTATCTGATGAAACATCAGAGAAACTTCACATTGCCATATCCAGCAACAAATTCCAACGGAAACCAGGAATAATACGCACCGACAATGGGGGAGAATACATAAGCAAAGTGGTCTCATACCTGAAAAGACAAGGAATATTACACCAGACAACCGCACCATCCAAAACGGTGTAACAGAAAAGAAAAATTGCACTCTTATAGAAATGGCCAGGGGCATGTTGTCGGATGCCAACCTACCTCACAAGTACTGGGGAGAAGCAGTCATGACTGCAACCTACCTACAGAACAAACTACCCTCAAGAATCATTAAAAGTACTCCATTCAAAATGTGGCATGGATGAAAGCCTAGCATAGGGGACATTAGTGTGTTTGGATGTAAAGCATATGCCTATATTCCAAGTGAAAAGGGATCTAAGCTGCAGAACAGAGCCATAGAGGGCATTCTAGTAGGCTACAGTGAGCAAACTAAAAGTTACAGGATACTACACCCAAAGACTGACAAAGTGACATTAAGCCATAGTGTTTATTTTGATGAGAGCCCATCATCAGAAACACGGATCCCTGAATGCTGTGAAGTAAATATACCCTGCAAACCAGAAGAAAATGTCAACCAAAGCGAACCTGTGCAGGAGTCAGAACAAGAGGTGGAACTCACAATGCCTAAATCAAGTTTCCCATCAGATCCTGCTGAACTGCCTGCTGTCATAAACTGTCAAAACACACAGCATATTTGAACCAACATCCTGGGAAGACATAAAAAAACTGCCAAAACGTGAAGCAAATAAATGGAGAAAGGCAGCAGAAATAGAATTAAAGTCACTTTAAGAAAGTAAAACCTTGACACTCACAGAGCTCCCTCCTAACCGCAAAACTATAGGAAGTAAGTGGACTTTTAAAGTATAGTCAGGCGCAGAAGGGAGTATCCATGAATACAAAGCTAGACTAGTTGCCATGGGTTACTTCCAAAAATTTTGTGAATCAGAAAGCTTCTTAGCGTTGCAGCCGGGAAAGGCACGCAAGTGAAAAACCAAGACGTTAAAACTGCTTTCATATATGGAGACATTAAGGAAGACCTCTACATGGAGCAACCACCAGGGTTTGAGCAAGGAGACAACCTTGTGAGTAAACTTTAGAAGAGCATCTACGGTCTTAAGCAATCTGTAAGGCTGTGGATTGAGAACGTGAACGCAGTATTTACAAGAGAGTGATTCTCGAAAAGTAAAGTAGACCCCTGTCTTTACTCCAAGAATCAAGAAGACAGATGGATATACATCCTTATCTATGTCGATGACATTTTAACCTGTTTTGAACAAGAAGGGGATAATAATCGGATAGTTCACAAGCTAAAAGAATTTTTTTAATTCAAAGAGCCAAGGAGCATTAGCTACTATCTGGGAATCCAAGTAGAGAGAGAAGAAGATAGAAGTTATCTTCTCAACCAATTTTAGAAAATCTCGGAAATCTTGGAAAAATTCCATATGCTAATTGGGCTGGGGACTGCACAGACCGCAAATGGACTCATCTTCCAGTATGTGGAAGGAACAGAGGCGTACTAAGTGGAGGGCGGGCCGCCCCCGGGTACCACACACTGGGGGGAGTCAGGTCGGCACCCCTCTCCACGATTGTACTACACCCGCGGTGGCAGCTGGTTTAGGCAGAGCCGTAGCGGCACAGTGACAGGCATATGCAGGAAGAGGCGAGGCGAGCTAGCTACAGTGGCGAATCACGGTGCAAGGGGGAGGGGTGTGCGCGGGGGTGCAGGGTGACACCGCTGCACCTACCATCCAATCCTCTCGCTGTCTGTGCAATCCCGGATGTCACACAGCAGGCACAGCCGAGCAGCAGAGTGAAGCCACCTCCCTCTCCTCTCTGTTTATGTGTAAACAGAGGGAGGGGACCTGCTGTGCATGTGCAGCCGCGTTGATCTGAGGTACTGAAGGGGGGTCTGCACTGAACGGGGGGCTACACTGAACGGGGGGTGTGTAATGTAAAGGGGTCCAGAGCTGCAGGGTGCTGTGTAATGTAAAGGAGTCCAGAGGTGCAGAGTGCAGTGTAATGTAAAGGGGACCAGAGGTGCAGGGTGCTATGTAATGTAAAGGGGTCCAGAGATGCAGGGTGATGTGTAATGTAAAGGGGTCCAGAGAAGCAGGGTGCTGTGTAATGTAAAGGGGTCCAGAGGTGCAGGGTGCAGTGTAATATAAAGGGGTCCAGAGCTGCAGGGTGCTGTGTAATGTAAAGGGGTCCAGAGATGCAGGGTGCTGTGTAATGTAAAGGGGTCCAGAGATGCAGGGTGATGTGTAATGTAAAGGGGTCCAGAGAAGCAGGGTGCTGTGTAATGTAAAGGGGTCCAGAGATGCAGGGTGATGTGTAATGTAAAGGGGTCCAGAGAAGCAGGGTGCTGTGTAATGTAAAGGGGTCCAGAGGTGCAGGGTGCAGTGTAATGTAAAGGGGTCCAGAGATGCAGGGTGATGTGTAATGTAAAGGGGTCCAGAGATGCAAGGTGCTGTGTAATGTAAAGAGGTCCAGAGATGCAAGGTGATGTGTAATGTAAAGGGGTCCAGAGAAGCAGGGTGCTGTGTAATGCGAAGGGGTCCAGAGATGCAGGGTGCCGTGTAATGTAAAGGGGTCCAGAGATGCAGGATGATGTGTAATGTATAGGGTTCCAGAGGTGCAGGGTGCTGTGTAATGTAAAGGGGCCCAGAGGTGCAGGGTGCTGTGTAATGTAAAGGGGTCCAGAGATGCAGGGTGCTCTGTAATGTAAAGGGGTCCAGAGATGCAGGGTGACGTGTAATGTAAAGGGGTCCAGAGGTGCAGGATGCTGTGTAATGTAAAGGGGTGCAGGGTGCTGTGTAATGTAAAGGGGTCCAGAGATGCAGGGTGCTGTGTAATGTAAAGGGGTCCAGAGATGCAGGGTGCTGTGTAATGTAAAGGGGTCCAGAGGTGCAGGGTGCTGTGTAATGTAAAGGGGCCCAGAGGCTCAGGGAGATGTGTAATGTAAAGGGGTCCAGCGGTGCAGTTGTGGAGAAGGGGTACACAGTAGTGACAAAGAGATATTGAAGGATGCAGAGGTATGCAGGGGGCACAGTGGGGTGTTTTTACATTTTAATGTGGGGGGGGTGCCAGATATAGGATCCGCCCTGGGTGCCAAATGCTCTAGGTACACCCCTGGGAAGGAACCATAAGTTGGTCTAGTCGAAAGCAAGCAACTGTCGCACTATCTGCAACTGAAGCAGAGTACATTGCAGCAGCACATGCATGTCAAGAAGCGATATGGATTTGTCAACTTTTTGTGGACATTGGGGTAGACATGTCAAAACCAATTCCCATACTTGAAGATAACCAGGGATGTATAAAGCTTACACAATCATTAAGGGTCAATCCTAGGACCAAGCACATCGATGTCAAGAATCACCTACCGAGGAACAATCAAGAGCAAGGTGTTATTGACATTCAATACTGCTCATCAGAGGAGATGACTGCTGATGCACTTACCAAACCTTTGTTGAAGGAACGTCATAGTTATTTCCAGAAGAAGCTGAATATAATTTGACAAAGCACATGCTGTTGAGAAGGGGTGTTGGAAGAATAACAGCATGTGTAGTAGTACTTTGTGGGACCGCTGAGTGTAGTATTTCCATCTGTCACCCTGCCCAGCCCGGCATTCACTTCCAGTCACGCTCAACTAGACAATGAACAGTCCATCAGCTTGTTTTTGTTGTTTTATTGAGGGATTAAACTTGGATGGGGTAAGGGAACATGGGATGCCCAGATAATTGACTTTAAACAAATGAAATGTAGATTGGAATCTGTATTTGCAGTCTCTAAAGCTCCATACTCCTCCAGCACATCACTCTGCTTCCTCTACTGCACAATGCTTGATTCCTGGCACTAAATAGGTTTGCAGCACAAAGCTCTGGAATATCCACAATTGTGTTAACAATTTGTACCAAATATATATTAATTCAAAAAAAGATGGACTTTATATGATTCAAAAATCTCAGCCCTTCACTGAAACAATCTTCACTGCGATATTATATACATATCAACAAGATTTTGGGTAAGCATTCCCCTTCTTTTATATACGGGCTTTGATAAATAGGGGCTATGTTACATCTCCAACTTGGTCTATTCTGATATGGTGATGAACCCTCTTTCTAGCTAATACCTTTCCTTCTTTTTGGAGGATATAGTTTACCTGGCCTTGATACTTTAACCTGGTGGTTGCCCTCCCATGGCCTGGCAGGCTATTTTTTGAGATCATTGACCCTTTTCCTGACACCTAGTATATTATACTACATCCATTTTGGGTAAGTGTGATTGTTTCTTCCCAAAGGGATGAATTGATATGCAATATCAATTCATTCCCAAAGGGATGAATTGATATGCAACATAAACTCTTTTTTCACGAGGAATGGAAAGAATAGCTATTTTTGGATAAAGCGTTATAATTTGACCTATACCAACACTCTAATAATATGTTTGTAGTTTTTGAGATGATGTATGATTTTCTTTGTTTTCGTTATAGATCTGTTTTTAAATTGTTTGATTTATCAATCTCAATGTGCCTGGAGGTCAAGGAACCGGAGCTGTCGAATCATCGAACCGGAGCTGTCGAATCATCGAACCGGAGCTGTCGAATCATCGAACCGTCGAAATTGTCGCTCTAGCTGGCTGCTGCTGCAGGAACAGCCGTGAGAGGACTGGGATCTCCGCTGCCGCGCTGTCTTGTCTGCCTTACCTGTAACCGCCCGGCAGCCATCCATCCATCCATTTGCTGCACTGGAGGAGGGGGACTGGACACAACTTCTGGTGGTTTCGCTGGTTAGAGAGGACAGCGGGTCTGCCGTCTGAAGTTGGGGAGTGCGCCGACATTATACATCTGTGGCCCGATGACACCCTGAGACCCCACGCTATTCCAGAATCCGAGAGGACGGCCGCATCATCATAGCCTCCCAGGTACACTCCTTTTTCTGTGTTTGTACCCCTAAAAGTAGCGGACCGCATAGGTGCTAGCTGGAGACTGGTCTAGAGGTTTTGCCCTAGACGAAGCAGTGCTTCTTTGGTCGGTTACTGTTTTAGGAAAGGCCGCGGCTCCGGCCTACTCCTGGAAGTCGGCGGCCATCTTGCTATACCCAGACTCCCAGCCAGCCAGCCCTTGATTTCAGCCTCCTCTGACACATAGCTCTTTCCCTTCGGCCCCCTTAGTTGAATTGTGTTATACCGGCAGTCAGCAATAACTATTTACTTTTTCATGTGATTATAAGACATTGACAAACAACAGAAAACAAGGAAATATACCTTGGAGATATATATCTGGATTTGTGTTTTGGCTCTTTTGCGGATGTATGTTATGGTCGGACAACACTTTTATTGAACCATGATACAATACCCAGTGGTAGTATTTATAAAATCATTGAAAAAGCATATTTAACAGAAATAATATTAGTAAGACTGTATGGTTGATATGGACCTGAATAACTATATGTTCCATACTATGTGGTACATATGTTGCTAAGCAGATAAAACTGAGGGGTGCTCCACTCAGCATTCAGCCTTAAAGCTCCAATTATGCCAACAAAGATATCCAAAAAAAATCGCTCTGTCAGCTCTAAAAGTTGCTGCTAGCTCTATACAGCGCTTCCTGGTTACCAGTGGAAACGGCCCTGACGCTTGCAGCAGTCAAACTAGATACACGAGACGCAACGCATCTCTCGCTTCATTAGCAATCGTTGAAAAAAAAAGCTCACCTGCATCATCTTGCTGTTTAGATCTCATGGAAGAACCTGAGTCCCCCACGGGTTCAGATATGTCGTCTCTGCTGACCGGCATTAGAAAAGAGTTAGCTGGGATGTTCCATGGACTTGAAACATCAATAAAAAAGGAAATAGCGGGGGTGAGAACAGATATGGCGCATATCCTCGAAAGGGTAGAGGACACAGAACAGAGACAAGACACTCATGAAACAGCTATAAGAGAACTACAAAAGACTGTCACACAGATAGCCTGTGCTCATCGTGCCTCACTATATAAGCTTGAGGACCTCGAGAATAGAAATCGCAGAAACAACTTGCGAATCAGAGGTCTGCCCGAAGCGACTGGTGATAAGGATCTGGAGTCGTCAATTACCGGTATATTTAACTCAGTGTTGGGAAATGCACCCACCGATCCACTACACTTTGACCGAGTTCATCGGGCTTTCAGGCCACGTAACATAGTCACTGAGCAACCTAGAGATGTAATATGCCGCCTACATTACTATACAGATAAGAATGCCATAATGGCCAAGATGAGGGGTACTCCCAACATTGACTTTGATGGAGCGACTCTTAATATCTTTTCGGACTTGTCTAAAGAAACCTTGGATCGCCGCAGAGTTCTTAAACCACTCTTGGAACATTTACGTTCTAATGGGATCACTTATAGATGGGGTTTTCCGGCGTGCCTCATTGCTAACAAAGATGGTCGCTTTCATACCCTCCGGTTCCCAGAGGAACTACCACAATTTCTAAAGGTCCTTAATCTTCCATCAATAGATCGCCCGAACTGGCAGGATCCGATCCCTAAGTTCTCGCATATTCAGGACTCTCATTGGCAAAAATCTCCTACTAAAAAAGGGCGCTTTTCCGCGCCAAGCACTGAACAACAACATAGATGAGTAAAGAAAGAGTAATTAGGCTAATATGCGTTTTTTCTCTCTGACTGAAAATATCTGTAAGCTATTATGTCGAATGAAATGAGATTTAGCCGTTAAAGTTAAATGTCCTAAAAAGATCTAATGCTCATGGTCTGTTGTGTATTACTGGAGCAAAAAGTATTTTTCTGCTCACTATTCTACGCACAGCTGAATGCTGGTGGAGCATAATGCTCCTATGTGTTGTTTATACAACATGTTCCCCTTTCCTTCTTTCCTTTTGGGGTTGGGGAGAGCGGGTAGCCCTCAAGTTTTTTTATCCGTTCTCCTAAGGGAGCTCTGGATGGCTGCCCGGTCTCTCTTCCCCCACAGGGACCACCGCAGATATCTGCGTGACAAATTAAGGTTTCCCACACGTGTCCGTATGGACATTTTTGTTGTTTATGTAAATTTGTTTCTTTTTTCTCTTTCTTTTCAATATATACCCGTTTCTTTTTTATTATCTTTCCCCCTCTCAGACCGGCATGCATGGATAAGTAGGCTTAAGGGTTACGCTCTACTGAGACAATGACCACACTCAAAGTCACCTCCTATAATGTAAGGGGTTTAAACCTGGCGGCTAAACGACATCAGGTCACCAGTGAATTACGGAAATTGGCTTCTTCTATTGTGTATCTTCAGGAAACACATTTAACCCATACTACGCAGGTCAAATTGAACTCGGTATATTTTCCTCAGTGGTACTATAGCCTTTCAGATACAAATAAGGCGAAGGGTGTGGCCATTGGTTTTAGTGGTAGTGTACCCTTTCGTTTTTCAGATATGCAAGCGGATGACCATGGCCGTTTTCTTTTTTTAAAGGGTTTCTTGGGCACCACCCAATGTACCTTAGCAAACATATATTGCCCGAACCAAAACCAATCTACTTTTTTTTCTCAAACTCTTACTGATTTATCACTCTTTGCCGAGGGACTAATTGTACTGGCAGGGGACATAAATATGTCGCAAGATCCTGTTTTGGACACATCCCATGGTCGTTCTAATATCTCTTTTAAGCGTCTGTCTTTTGTTAAAAAGAGACTTATAGACTGGCAATTGATAGACGTGTGGCGTATCTTACATCCAAAAGAAAAAGATTTCTCCCATTTTTCAAAGACTCATCAGTCTTATTCCCGAATAGATAATATTTTTTTAGATCACTATCACCTCCCACTATTAAAATCTGCGGATATAGGCACAGCGACATTATCAGATCATGCACCTGTGTCGATGACAATGACCATGCCCACTTTACCTCAGCGCTCCAATAATTGGAAACTCAACGATTCTCTTCTCTCTAATGTAACAGAGGTTTCAATGTTTGCCTCTCATATATCACAATATTTTAGAGACAACAAACCTTCTGAGACATCCCCTGCTATTATATGGGAAGCTCACAAGGCAACTATGAGAGGCCGATTCATAGAACTTGGGGCAAGGAGGAAAAGAGAGCATGGTCAACAACTTGAGCAGGTCCTTCATCAAATAACTGAACTCGATAAACAACACAAACTCACCTTACACATATCCCATTTAGAAGCACTTACGCTGAAACGAGAAGAACTAAAAAATCTGCTTAATCTAGACACAGCTCGGAAATTCCAACGTTATTCGCAAAAACTCTATGAGTGGGGGGATAAACCTAGCAGACAACTAGCAAGATCCCTTAAAGAAAAACAGACTAGATCATTTATCCCTAAAATAAAACTATCTAATGGTAACTTAGTCCACGCGACTCCTCATATTGCTAAAGCTTTTAGGGATTATTATGCAGATCTTTATAAAGTGCAGTGTGATTCTCCGTCTCTGACTGTGAAGGAGAGATGTAGCCTCATGTTAGCATACTTAAAAGAAGCGAATTTGCCTAAAATTCCAAATTCATCCCTCAGTGAACTTGAATCTGAATTTTCGGTGGAGGAATTTCAGGCAGCCCTGAAATCTTCACCGATAGGTAAGGCTCCGGGACCGGACGGTTACACAACCCGATACTACAAAACATTTAGTGACGTTCTCTTGCCCCAGCTTACTGCCTATGCCAACTCAATCTCACAGATCTTGGGATTACGCCCGGAATCTCTTACAGCTCACATTTCAGTTATTCTTAAAGCAGATAAGGATTCTACTCAATGTAGTAGCTACAGGCCAATTTCCCTATTGAATGTTGATATCAAATTATATTCAAAGGTAATGGCTAACAGACTACTCCCCCTTATACCCAGTTGGATTTCTACGGATCAGACGGGCTTTATCCCACATAGAGAAGCCAAGGATAATTCTCTCCGGGCGATATCTCTTATACAATACGCTCAAAGGTCGTCCCAGTCCACCCTATTTGTATCCACAGATGCAGAAAAGCGTTTGATAGGGTGGACTGGGATTACTTAAAAATGACCCTGCGACATTTTGGGTTGGGACCCAAGATGTTCTATCGTATTATCTCCCTTTACTCTAATCCCACGGCACAAATCCGCATAAACGGCACTTTGAGTGAGTCATTTCAACTATTCAATGGGACTAGACAGGGCTGTCCCCTTTCTCCCCTTTTATTTGCCCTTACCCTTGAACCCTTTCTGGCAACTATAAGACATAATATAAATATACATGGGATTCAAGTAGGTAATAAAACTCACAAATATGCGGCATATGCGGATGATATTTTATTTTTTATTCAGCAGCCCCGTATCTCGCTTCCTAATTTAATGACAGCTTTTTCTACTTTTCAGACACTTTCTAATTTTAAAATTAATATTTCCAAGTCCGAAATTCTAAATATCAACCTACCAGGAAGGGAGGTGGAAAGTTTAAAACCCCTCTTCCCTTTTAGATGGGTTCAACGTAAAATGAAATATTTGGGAGTGAATCTTACGCCTCACACTCAGTCTCTTTTTAAATATAACTATATTCCATTATTGAATAATATTAGAGAGGATCTACAAAAGTGAAATACGCTGACACACTCATGGCTGGGTAAAGTAAGCATAGTTAAAATGAACATTCTGCCTAGAGTACTTTTTTTTTTTCAAATGATCCCATTGGGTGTACCTATAGGTTTTTTTTCCCTATTACAGACCATGGTCTCCCGCTTCATTTGGAAGAACAGCCACCCCAGAGTATCCAAGGAAGTGTTATTTCGCTCCAAGGATGCGGGGGGACTGGCCCTTCCAAATTTTAAGACTTATTATAATGCTGTTATTCTATCTAGAATTGCCGAGTGGAAATATGCCGCTAATTCCAAACTCTGGGTGAGCTTGGAATATGCTCTTAGTAACACAGACCTAGCAACTATACCCTGGTTACCACGTATACACAGACACCTTGCTCCAAGTACCTCTATAATAACCACTTCCACTCTTGATGTATGGGATGCCTTACATAGGAAGATTTCATGGTCATATGCTTCTCCTTTGCTACCACTTTTGGACCACGATTATTTCTTACCTGGTCTAGTAGACCCGGGATATAGGATGTGGTCGCCAGAAGGACCTCTTTTATTACATCAGGTTCTGCGAGCAAATGCTCTTAAGCCTCTTGAGGAAATTCTCGGCCTCAAGCCGATTACGTTTTTGGACAAATGGAGATATAACCAGTTACAGGGCTTTCTTAGAACCTTGCCTCAGCCGCTCAAAGGAATACAGGACTTAAATAGTATTGAGGAAATCTTCAATTCAACGGAGTCACCGGAACATAGTATCTCGGTATTTTACAAATCACTTATCAAGCTCCAAGGAGACACTTACCCTCCCTTCTTTGCTAAGTGGGAGGCAGACCTGGAATCCAGTATCCCAGATAGCCAAAAGGACAAAGTCCTGCAGTTGTCTCATATCTCTTCAATAGCATCAAAGATGGCTGAGGTCAATTACAAATTGCTAACTAGATGGCACTATACCCCATCAAAGCTTCATCAGATGTTCCCTGCCAACTCCCCATTGTGTTGGAGGAACTGCGGGAACAGAGCAACTCATGCTCATATATGGTGGTCGTGCCCACTTATCCGCCCCTATTGGGCTAGCATTATTGGTATCATCCAACAAATATCCAGTATTAATCTTCCTGTTGATGCATGGACCATCCTCTTTCATGCTACTAAGGAGTCTGTCAGAAAATATAAATGTTCTCTAGTTCCACATCTGCTTAACACGGCTAAAGCACTTATACCTACCCTTTGGGGCCAGCCTGAGATTCCATCCGTGAAAAAGTGGTTTCAAAAAATATCAGAGGTACATCTCATGGAAGAAATTACTCATCGTAACAAGGACACTTTCCAACGACATACCCTAACTTGGACTCCGTGGATGGAATTCAAGGACACCACAACCTATAGAGAGATACTTGCACAATCTCACTGAGACTCAATCTATATTTACTGAATAAGCTATTAATATCTTAAGGCTGATTATTTGGGGCTATGGTCGGGCCTACTCCTTAGGAGTCTAAAATGTACTGAGACATACATATTACTAGATACCATGCATGCCGGCCTATTTTTCCTCTCCCCCCCCCCCTTTATCTTTTCCTAATTTCTCCCCCCCCCCTTTTTTTTTATATTTAGAGAGAGAATTTAACGAAGTTGTGATAAATTATTTACGATCAATGCACATAGGGAAGAGGGGGGGGGGGGGGGGTGAATTTTTTGTGTATAAGTTTTTTTTTTTCCTTTTTTTTTTCTCTCCTCTCTCTTTCACATATAAGTTGGGTCACTTTATCAATATAGCCAATTGTAAATTTATTTCCTAGTTTTTTTTAGATAGTCCATTAATGGACCTTAACACCAGGGTTTTTGGTGTGAAGTCGTTTTTGGGATCACCTCACTTTAAGGGGCATCAATATTGGTGTCTCATCACATAAGATATCAGGGGGAAAATAAGGGGATGTTATTCCCCTATCCCCCCTCCCCTCCTTAATTTTTCACTCCCCCCCCCTCCTTTTATTTTTTTATTCTCTTCCTTTTTTTTTCCTTCTTTTCTTCCCCATTGTCACATATTGGTGAGGTCACTTATCCCTGTCACTTTTTATCTTTACATATATGTTTTGTCACTCCATCAACACAGCCATTTGCAAATTCATCCTTCAGTCATTTATATAGCCCACTTCTGGACTCTAATATTTGGGGCCCCTTTTTTTTTTTTTTTTGTTGTTTGAAGAAGTTTTTGGAACCACTTTTTATCACCTCACAATAGGTACTTTCACTTAAAAGGGCACTAACATTAGAGTTTTTACACATAATAAACCTTAAAACACTTAGGGGAGAAAACGAGGGACTGTATCCTCTCCTTCCCCTTCTTTCTTCCCTTTTTTTTTTTTTTCTCTCCCTCTTCTTCTCCTTCTGTGCACCCCTTTCCCTCTTCTTTGCACAGCCCTGATTCCCCTAGTCAGTATGGAGTGTGGGGTTCCAGGGCTGGGTTTTTTATATAGGAGCATAGATTATTGTTCTCATTTTTAGGTTGTTTTTTTTTTTTTTTTTTCTTTCTTTCTTTCTTTCTTTCTTCGGGAAATATTGAGTATATGTGTTTTTATGTATTGTAAAGTGTGTTATATGTTGAAAAATTAATAAAAAAGAGATATTAAAAAAAAAAAAAAAAATCTCAATGTGCCTAACTCTACTGGTCCCGACGAAGCGAATGATCTGTGAAACGCGTTGACCCTTCTTGCAGACCTTATGCACAGACTTGTTTTTAATATTGATAGCAACATATGCTTTTTATATTGTGTACAATAAAGACAACATTCTTTTAGACATATTGTTTGTTATTAGTATCTGTTTCTATGTTATTGTGCACAGGGGTATATCTAAAGTCCCAACACCCATTCTCCCTATTTCCATCAATTTAATACTTTTAAAAAAACATTTTCGGCATACTGGGAATCCTAACTGTCACATTTGCTTGTGCTCTAAACCAAACTGTCAAACCATCAAATGGCTGGTGTCATAACTGATCACATGTGCAGCATCATGACAGTTGAGATCAAACAGAGGCTAAGATGGCAACTTCCTTGGCTGAAAAGGATAGAAGGGTTTAGTTCCGCTTTAATGAAATTGTTTTCGTAATAAAAATTATATACCAGTTTATTGTTTCACTGCTCTGCATTAAAATACTCAATTTGTTGTCAAGGATGAGTTACCGGTATACTTTAATTAACCACTAACATGTTTTTCCAGGCAGTAAAAAAAATTCTGACCCTTTTTCAGACCCTATCAAATATTATACCATTCCCTACTGTAAAAAAAAAACAAGCAAATATGTTTAGACTATGCTGGGCTTTAATTTTCACATTACTCACCATGTAATGAGTTTAACAAAAGGGGCAGAGTCTGTACAAAAGGGTTTTATCATTCACTTATGTCCCAAACATCATGATCTTTAAATACAACCTTGAATAGCCTCTTTATATATGTCACATTACATTCTTTGTTATCTGTCAAAAATGACAGGGAGATAGAACGGATCAAGAAATAAGGACTGGAGAAATCACAATCCATCAACAGTTGACAATTTAGGAAATACTTTTTAGATGTGGGGATTTGTATAGTGAGTGAGCTGTCTTCGGGCTGGTGGAGGGCCAGTCACTACATGAGCAACATGTGGACTGCTTAAGGGGAATCAGAGCGGACAATGGATTGTCACTCCACCGCCATCTCCATGACATATTCACTTACTGCAGTCATTAAAACATAGCAGATTCCAGACATACAGTCCCTGCCTGTCATGAATCACTCTTCACAATGATACTGTCTTACTTCACTTCCTACATTTTAGACGGCGCATACTTTGTTATACATTTTTAAAGAGCTCTATTTTTCCTCTTACGGGGTTTGTAGCTAAGCTTTCTTAGGCCTCATTTTAATATATCACCCATGGCTGACAACAATTTCCCTATTAAAAGAAACTATTCAGGTCAAAGTGACAGGTTCTCTTTATGAGTATAGAGAAACTCCAGCCACACTCAAGACCTAATCCCTCCCAGGTGCTGGAAGATAAAAAATGGATAGCGCTCTTCCACAAGTATGAGTTATGGAATCTTGTCTGTACACCAAGGGGGTTATTAAACAAATGCTATTGATTTACAATCGATATGCAATGTTTTTTAGCCACACATGGTCCCCTTCCCGCAGTCAACTATGGCCTAGCCTAATACCACATACTCCTTCCTGTTGATACTTACTTTTTCTGCTTCTCCCTGATGTTCTGTTCCTCTGTTGGAGGCCTGTTACATCCAGGCCCAAACACTGTCACCTGGGGGAGAGAAGAAAGTCATTAAGCCTCTGTAAGCTCCAACAATTTTACTTGCTGCATACTGGTCTTGGGTCAGTAAGTCATATTACTGAAGTCTTTGGATGAGAGTAATAACTAGGATAAGGTGACCAGATTTTAAAAATGAAATCCGGGGACATATTTTTTTTTTTACTAGTAATGGTGGCAATCAGTGACTCTCTGCCCGTCGCCGCCGTCGCCCGCCTCGCAGCCTGTCAAGTCTTACTCTCCAGGCTCCGGCTACTACTGGGTGGGGAGCGGAGGAAGATCACTCCGCCAGGGAAGGCAAAGAGATAAGCAGGCAGGCGGCTGGCCGGGACTTGATCCAATGCAGAAGAACATGCGAGTGGGAGCTGAATGGGTACCCGAAACTGAAGAAATATTCCCTCCGCTCCGACCAGCACATGATCATCAGAAAGGGGCACAGATAATGGAAAAAAATACACCCCCCCCCAAGCTAGGAGGAGCGGCGGAGCAGGGTGGGGGGGAATTGGATTTTTTATTCTGCACTGACTGTCTTTGAAATTGCCCCAGCCCCTGTTCAATTACAATCCGGGGACAGACTTGGTCCGGGGACAGTGTCCTCAATCCGAGGACTGTCCCCTGAAACCGGGGATGTCTGGTCACCCTAAACTAGGAAACAAGCATTTGCAGATGGCATTCAACAATGGCAAACCACATATTACTTTAATGTCTGAAGCACTTTATAGTATACTTATAAGGGGGTCCTGAATGAGATGTTTTTAAGTTCCTCTATTAGTTCTCTGTTTGGTCTACCCACTGTGTGATCCTTGGATTTCCCCAGTCTAGTGACAGCACATGCGCAAACACAGTTGAGATTAGACTTGGAGAGTGAGAGGTCTTGTTAAAAAAGCAGATGAAGAAGAAGATGTCATATGGTTGGTATCCAGGTTCCCCCCCCTCACGCCAGGGGAGTATGGTACCATTGGCAGTGCTTCCCCCTTGGGGGTTGTCTTTCACCTGCTGTATTCACACCCCATTTGAGCCAAGCACTTTGATACTCCTTGGGGTTGAGATGGTGGCCTCTGGGCCCATTCACACTATTAATTTTTGAGATGGTACCATCATAGATAATTTCATAGGATTTTCTTGTACTATTCCATACAGGTCCTCCTGTTTTTTTTTTTTTTTTCTCTTTGGGCTTCCTCTTTGGCGACCGCTCCCACCCTCAGTTCCCGGGCAGGACTGCTAGACTGAAATGCACCACTGCATTGACTCCTATGTGAGGAATTACCTTAACTTGATTTTATGTCTGGTAACCTGCTAAAATACACAAGTGATGTCCTTTATGGCAGATTTACTTTGTAAGCATGATTCTTTATGATTTTTTACTATTTTTACAGTATACTTTTTTCACAACCAGTTGTTTAATGACATGGTCTCCTTGCAGATGTGGGTTATCAAACAGAAAAATGCTATATCTCCTGATGAAGTGAACTTTGTTTCATAAAACATGTTGAGAAGCAATGCTACAGTATCTGTCTTTCATCTGTTATCTTGGCTTATCTAGTATTGTGTGTTGTAATGCATATCAATGCTTTTAAAAAATAAAAATAAAAAATTCACTATTGGTGTCTTTCACATATTTGGATGTGAACAATAATGCTATAATATATTTATTTTTGTAGATTTGTTTGGTCTTCATTTCTTGGGCTTGATCCACCAAAAGTCCCATGGGCATATTTTTTTTGTGTGTTGGGTTGTCAAACATGCCTCTTTCATCGAGTAGAGGGTCTTTGGTCATCTGTGCACAATAAAGAGCCTATTAGATCATATTCCTATGTAACATTACAGTAGAGAAAGTCTGATTGTTAACTACAGTTGTGTGGACCTTTATCACTCCTTATGCACCATAAAATAACATTTAGTCTGAAAGAAGTTGCTTCAGCTGTGGAAGAGGTTTGGCTAAGCTGGCCATACATACGCTGTTTGTATTTCAACCAGTTCCTGATAAACCAACCAAAATTCACTTTGCGGGTGGCCCTTTTGGCCCCCTCCTGGCTGCCATCCTTCGATTGAAGAATCAAAAGATTTGGTGGGGAAATTGTCAGCCAAGCACTGTTTTTCCGCGTACACACGATCGGAAATTCCGACAACAAAACCATGGATTTTTTTACGACGGAATATTGGCACAAACTTGTGTTGCATACACACGGTTACACAAATCCTGTCAGAAATTCGGAACGTCAAGAATGCGGTGACGTACAAGACGTACGATGAGCCGAGATCAATGAAGTTCAATAGGCAGTTCGGCTCTTCTGCTTGATTCTGAGCATGCGTGTTTTTTTGAGCGTCGGAATTGCATACGGACGATCGGAATTTCCGACCAGAACTTTTCTTGTCGGAAAATTTGAGAACCAGCTCTCAAATTTTTGTGGTCGGAAATTCCGACAGCAAATGTCCGATGGAGCCTACACACGGTCGGAATTTCCGACCAAAAGCTCACATCAAACATTTCTTGTCGGAATTTCCGATCGTGTGTACGCGGCATTTGGGTTTTCTCTCAGAATGCAATAGCCCAGCAGGTGGATTTGTCCATCCACACTGTATAGAGGGTACACTGTATCTGGAGGAATCGGTTAGATTTGTTTTATTCAGCCCATAGGCTGAATGCAAAAAATCGAAACGTGTACAGCCAGCTTTAGGCTGTAGAGAAGTTAAGAGTGCAGAGATTGGATTTGGAGATTTGGATTGGCCTCACTTCAAGAAATGTACTCTTACCTCTTGCTGTGGTGTCTCCAGAACAGGAAAAAAGGGAAATTTCCTCAACAACACAGACAGCGAAAACAAACCCAAAAAACAAAAAAAAAATACTGTTCACTACAATATCCCCCAAAAAAAAAAAAGTTTTGGCGATACACATTACCACCTGTTCAATATAGATGGCAATACATAGCGTAACAAATGTGTAGGTATGGAAACATTTTCTAATAAATACATACAATGATGACACTTTCATTGGTGGAGGGAGACAAAGGGATAAAAAAGCACCCTTGAGTCAGTGTCTGGGATCTACCACCTATCCATCCTGACATCCTTCTTTTCTTCCTTTATCTATCTGTTTTTCTCTCTCTCGTTATTGAGCTGCACTATTACTAGTATTATCTGGAGAATCATTAGGCCTCACTGTTGCAAACATTTGTTCAGAAAACAACATGGCTGTATTCTCTTAAGTTCCATGTCAAGGGTCAAAAATGAATTGATAGACTACACTTCTTACAACACTTAGAGGGAAAGTGATTGTACATTTGCCAGTGTCAGAGGTCAGTGAGGTAATCTCAGCCTACACCTACTCAATTTTCCAGGCTTGAGACAGATTAAGCACAGCCGTTTATGAAAAACGAAGAGTCAGTGAGGTACAAGGAAGCCTTCATTCCATTTTAGCCCTGGGAGGCTGTGATTACATGAGCGATTGGAATGAACTGTAGAGGTCCACCAGATCAATCACAGCCCGGTCCATTCTGATGGTTACTCTGAGATCATGGAAAGGCTGGAGCATAATAAAACACAAATTTCTGTATTATGTTACTGGGCTGACAGGTTGTCTTATCAGCTCAAACAGCACATGAAAAGTGAATTCCCAAGAAGATGGGGAATGTAAACAATGTTACTGGTGGTGTGGCTACAGCTTCCCAGAATCCTTTGCCTCCAATGTCAATCATCAAAGTTTTATGGCATGTCAAGACCATCAAATTTTAATGGCACTGCTGTAATTCCCAGGTTGCTTTTTTTCTTGCCAATTGCATTCAGCAAGTTTGGGATTTGAAGTAAAAGCAATGTATTATCACAGGTTTGAATATCAGTAAGAAATGGTGGGCTTTATTTTTTTGAGAAAACTCTAGAATTTAACCACTTCCCGCCCAGTCAATAGCAAATTGACGTCCGGGAAGTGGTTCTGTTATCCACACTGGACGTCATATGACGTCCTGCGGGATAACAGCCGCCGCGCGCCCGGGGGGCGCGCATCGCGGCGATCGGTGGAGCGGTGGGTCAGTCTGACCCACCGCTACACTGATCTCGGTAAAAAGCCTCCGTCGGAGGCTTTTTACCATGTGATCAGCCGTGTCGAATCACGGCTGATCAGGAAGTAAACAGGAAGAGCCGTTGATCGTCTCTTCCTCACTCGCGTCTGACAGGCGCGAGTAGAGGAGAGCCGATCGGCGGCTCTCCTGACAGGGGGGGTTCGCGCTGATTGTTTATCAGCGCAGCCCCCCCTCGGATACCCACACTGGACCACCAGGGAAGCCCCCAAGGACCACCAGGGAAGCCCTAAGCATGTGGATGGCCCCCATGGCCATCCACATGTAGTAAAAAAAAAAATATATAAAAAAAACATAAAAAAATATGCCAATCAGTGCCCACAAATGGGCACTGACTGGCACTATCATGCCAAGAAAATAATGTGTGGTGGCTGGCATTGCTAGGCAGCAGTGTCACCAGTGCCACCTACTAGTGTCCATCAGTGCCACCTATCCGTGCCCATCTGTGCCCATAAGTGCCCACCTATTGGTGCCCATCCGTGCCACCTATCAGTGCCACCCATAAGTGCCCATCAGTGCCGCCTAAAAGTGCCCATTAGTGCCGCCTATGAGTGCCCATCAGTGCCGCCTATGAGTGCCAATCAGTGCCGCCTATGAGTGCCAATCAGTGCCACCTATGAGTGCCCATCAGTGCCGCATACCAGTGCCACATATCAGTGCCCATCAGTGCCGCCTATCAGTGCTCATCATCAGTGCCCATCAGTGCCACCTCATTGGTGCCACCTCATCGGTGCCCATCAGTGTCGCCTTATCAGTGCCCTTCAGTGCCGCCTTATCAGTGCCCGTCATTGAAGTAGAAAAGGTACTTATTTACAAAAAAATTAACAGAAACAAAGAAAAACATAGTTTTTTTTTACATTTTCGCTCTTTTTTTATTTGTTGCGCAAAAAATAAAAATCGCAGAGGCGATCAAATACCACCAAAAGAGAGCTCTATTTGTGGGAACAAAATGATAAAAAATTTGTTTGGGTACAGTGTAGCATGACTGCGCAATTGTCATTCAAATTGCGACAGCGCTGAAAGCTCAAAATTGGCTTGGGCAGGAAGCTGTATAAGTGCATGGTATTGAAGTGGTTAAAGAATTGTAATAGAAAAGCAAAGAAATGCATTAAAATGCAGGAAAATGTTGCATCTGCCCAGTTAACACCTGTAGAGCACATACCTCTGTCTTTACCTGCATTTGATTAGGCTCCTCGCAGGCAGAGAGAGGCACACCCACCACAAGCCCGTACCTTCCTGTGTGAGGAGGTTGAGCGGTGTTAGTTTCGGGCCTGCCTGCGGCTGGAGTTGAATCCTCCCGAGGATGATTCTCACCTCTACCTTAGATAGATGCAAGTCTCTATTTTTCCCCAGTAATGTAACTGTCCACACCAACTGAAAGTCCAACTTCTATATTTATTTCACACTGGATAATAAATAGTCTATTTAACAGCAGACAGGTTGGAACAAGACACAGGACACTTAGGTGGGAGGAGGTCCAGGCACAAACGCAAATGATTCCTTCAGACTGTTTAGGTTTCACAGTTATGGCGCACGATCTCTGCCACAGACCGTGAGGTTGGTCTCTGCCACAGACCTGGTGAATAAAAGTCACTGCCACTGACTTGGAGAACGGGTCACGGCCACTGACCTGGTGAATAGGGCCTTGCCCTATGAAGTCACTGCCACTGACTTGAAGAACTACCTTCTTAAAGTATTTGGCCCATGTCAAGGAGAAAACCATCCCTCCAGAGAGTTACCAGAGGCCCTCACCGTCACCATGATTCTGCGCTGGGTCTTCAGAAAGGGTTACCTCCCTGGCCTCCTCATCTCAGATACGGGTCCCCTCGCAAGGCGGCACCCTGGGAGCTCTCAATCCCTAGCGGACTCCAGCCGAAGGTTGCTGGGCCCCGGGCCTTCAAAATAGTACCTCACCCCAGACTGAAGGTGTCTGGGATGGAACAGGAACCAGGCCTCCGAGCCCAGGGTACCCAGAGATGACCCCCTCACGCCCAGGCCCAAGGCGCCTGGGCGCGGACGGACCACACACACCCAGGCTGAAGGTACCTGGGCGTGGTCAAAGACGAACGACCAACCTCAATGGAAGATGGCCGCCCCCTTTTATACCCTCTCCCGACAGGCACAGCAGGTTCCCCGCCCTGCCGCACTACTGCCGAGAAGGGACAAAAAAGGCACAGCCTTGTATCAGTGGTTCAACCCTGGCCTACGGCAACAGAGCCACCTGTAGGCCACAGGGAACTGCACACTAACACCATCTCCCATGAACAGAAATGGTCCATTAACCCTAACAATCAGTGTGTCTGAGCCTAATTACCACTCAGACACTTCCCCTAAATTGAACACCCCGCTACACACCTTTTACCCTTTCCTTGCAACAGAACAATTAAAAACCCTTTCATGACTAAGCCTATTTCTGACATTTGGTGTTTACAAGTTAACCTCCCTGGCGGTATGATTCTGTCAGATTTTAGGTGCTGAAAGCGGTACCTTTATTCTGCATGGAAATTTGGCGTTTTATATTGTAGGCCTGTAATTCTTAGGAATAACTCACTTAAATCTGTCCAAACCAGAGTCTAGTAGACATCCCGGGTATGATAAAGTTCAAAAAACAAAATCATAAATTATAATATAATAAATAACTATAAAATAATTATAACAAATAATAATATAATAATAATAAAAGTGTTTTTCAGTATTTAATGACGAATTTCCCCACAAATCACTATCGCTCAATTCTGCAAGTGATTCTAATTTATTATCGCTGTTTTTTAGCTGGTCTAAAACCACTTTTGATGTAAAGGGACACTTTTTGGTTGCTATGGACAATCTCCAGTTTCCAGGCAGAAAGAACAGTTTTTATTATATAAAAGTGCATGCAGGACACTGGGCAGACCACTAGGGACAAAGGGGGTGTGTAATTATTTGATACAGTACTGTAATCTGTAAGATTACAGTATACTGTATGTGTATTGTGTGTTTCACTTTTTGAATTTGGCGCCAAACTCCGCCCCCGTGCGCCGCAAAGCCGCAGGGAACGGAGCTCGGCGGCACTCGGCAGTGTGGATCGAGCGAGATGGCGGCTCACTCACACAGCGGGGACACATCGCAGGATCCAGGGACAAGGTAAGTAACTTCCCCTGTATCCTACGATGCGATCCAGAGTTTGGCTCAGGGTTACCGCTTTAGGTACTGAAATCTTACCCCGAGCCCAACTCGGGAATACCGCTAGGCGGGTTAAAATGCATATTTTTTGCTAGAAAATTACTTAGAACCCGCAAACATTATATATATATATATATATATATATATATATATATATGTATATATATATTTTTTTTTTAGCAGAGAATCTAGAAATTAAAATGGCGATTGTTGCAATATTTTATGTCACACGGTATTTGTGCAGCGGTATTTTAAACGCAACTTTTTGGGAAAAATGTACTTTCTTGAATTTAAAAATAATGAAAAAGTAAAGTTAGCCCAATTTTTTTCTATAATGTAAAAGATGATGTTATGCCGAGTAAATAGATACCAAACATGTTATGTTTTATAATTGCACGCACTCGTGGAATAGCGACAAACTACGGTACCTAAAAATCTCCATAGGCGATGCTTTAAACTTTTTTTACGGATACCAGGTTAGAGTTACAGAGGAGGACTAGTGCTAGAGTTATTGCTCTCGCTCTGACGATCGCGGCGATACCTCACATGTGTGATTTGAACACCGTTTACATATGCAGGCGACTTCCGTATGCGTTTTCTTTGCTGCACTTTAACCACTTTGCGCCAGGGCCATTCTGAAAAGACGGCCGAGTTGCGGCGCTCAATTGCCAGGAGGGCATCCATGGACATCCTCCTGTTTACTTCCGCAATACGCGCCCCCGGCGGCGCGCATCGCGGAAGAGCTGTGCCCGCCGTGTCACGTGGGTGCCGATGCGCGTGCCTGGCGGCCGCGATGTCCGCCAGGTACCCGCGATCGGCTGTCACAGAGCCAGGGACGTGGATCTCTGTGTGTAAACACAGAGATCCACGTCCCATCAGGGAGAGGAGATGGTTGGTGTGTCCCTTGTACATAGGGACAACCATCGGTCACCTCCCCCAGTCAGTCCCCTCCCCCCACAGTTACAATCACCTAGCAGGGAACATATTAACCCCTTGATCACCCCCTAGTGTTAACCCCTTCCCTGCCAGTCACATTTATACAGTAATCAGTGCATATTTATAGCACTGTTCGCTGTATAAATGTGAATGGTCCCAAAAATGTGTCAAAAGTGTCCGATGTGTCCGCCATAATGTCGCAGTCATGATAAAAATCGCTGATTGCCTCCGGTACTAGTAAAAAATAAAAAAAAATAAAAAATTTCATAATTCTATCCCCTATTTTGTAGGCGCTATAACTTTTGCGCAAACCAATCACTATACGCTTATTGCGATTTTTTTTACCTGAAATATGTAGAAGAATACGTATCGGCCTAAACTGAGAATGTTTTTTTTTTTTTTTTTTTTAAATGGGATATTTATTATAGCAAAAAGTAAAAAATATTATGTTTTTTTCAAAATTTACGCTTTTTTTTGTTTATAGCGTAAAAAATAAAAACCGCAGAAATGATCAAATACCACCAAAAGAAAGCTCTATTTGTGGGGAAAAAAGGACTTCAATTTTGTTTGGGAGCCACGTCGCACGACTACGCAATTGTCATTCAAAGCGTGACAGTGCCAAAAGCTGAAATTTCGCCTGGGCAGAAAGGGGGTTATGTGCCCAGTAAGAAAGTGGTTAATTTTTTTTTTATTTCTTTTATTTTAGTTTTAGAATATTAAATTGTGTTTTAAAAAAAAAAAAAAATTTGATTACTTTTATTGTTGTCACAAGGAATGTAAACATCCCTTGTGACAGTAATAAGTGGTGACAGGTACTCTTTATGGAGGGATCGGGGGTCTAAAAGACCCCCGATCCCTCCTTTGCACTTCAAAGTATTCATATCGCCGAAAACTGCGATTCTGAATACCGTGTATTTTTTTAAATCCAGCGCCATTGGCAGCCGAGTAACCCGGAAAAGACGTCATGACGTCGCTTCTGTGTTTACATTGCGGAGACTGAATCGAAGCCATGTACAGCTTCGTTCCAGTCTGGGGCTAGGCGCTGGAGGCGGCGGATCGCAGATCGGGTCTCCCGGTGGGACGGGAGGCCCGGTCAGAGCGGCGAGAGGCAGCGGGAGGGGGGATGTTCTCTCCCGCTCCTGCAGTATAACAACCGAGCAGCTTTTAGCCGCATCGGTTTATTATGCCTGGATAGCCAATCGCCGGCTCTAAACAACGGTACCGGGATGATGCCTGCAGCTGCAGGCATTATCCCGGTATAACCCCCGAAAGCCGAGGTCGCATATGTGCGTACGCTCGGCGGGAAAGGGTTAAAATACAACTATGGCCAGACTATGTACACTCAAATATTTACCTAATGAGCACTTCAAGCGCAGCAGTTTAAATCAAGCCCTCACTGACTTCTGTAGCTGCAGACACTGTGGAACAATTCATCCTCAAAGTTCACAAAAGAAACACTAAATGTAAATTTTCAGCCCATGCATGCAAAAGTTTAGGAACCCCTGACAATTTCCATCATTGTCATTTATAAATATTTGGGTGTTTGAATCAGAAATTTCATTTTGATCTATCAAATAACTGAAGGACACAGTAATATTTCAGTAGTGAAATGAGGTTTATTGTATTAACAGAAAATGCGCAATATGCATCAAAACGAAATTAGACAGGTGCATAAATTTAGGCACCCTTGTCATTTTGTTGATTTGAATACCTGTAACTACTTAGCACTGATTAATTGGAACACACAATTGGTTTGGTGAGCTCATTAAGCCTTGAACTTCAAAGACAGGTGCATCCAATCATGAGAAAGGGTATTTAAGGTGGCCAATTGCAAGTTGTTGTTCTCTTTGACTCTCCTCTGAAGAGTGGCAACATGGGGGCCTCAAAACAACTCTCAAATGATCTGAAAATAAAGATTGTTCTACATTATGGTTTAGGGGAAGGCTACAAAAAGTTATGGCAGAGATATAAGCTGTCAGTATCCACTGTGAGGAACATAGTGAGGAAATGGAAGGCCACAGGCACAGTTCTTGTTAAGGCCAGAAGTGGCAGGCCACATAAAATATTGGAGAGGCGAAGGCGAAGCCAAATTGTCAGGGTTTCCTAAACCTTTGCATACAACTGTATATATATAAGGTTGGTGGGTGCTGGAGGGGGGCAGGGGTTAGTGCAATAGGAAAACCTTTGGAAAAGTATAGCTATCTTTTAAATGCAATACTCTCCTTTCCTATATTCTCTCATTCATCAACCATTCCAGTGCTTCCACCCTGCCCCATTCACCCATTATAATATAGAGCAATGCTCTCCAAACTCCAGTAAGTGGGCCAGATGTGGTCCATTGCTAGCATTTATCTGGCTCTTGGGGCACTATTCCTCCCACAGATATGAGGCACTATTCCGCCCACTAACATCAATGTGGGGCCCCTATTCCTCCCACTGACAACAACGTTGGGCACCTATTTCTCCCACTGACAACAACGTTGGGGCACTATTCCTCCCACTGACAACAAGTCAACAACAGTGGGACTCTAGTTCTCCTTTGTAGGACCCCCTGTGTGCATTAGGCACATTTAGTTGGGCACATGTTGTAGTCAGAGAAGCCAGGGTTAATTTGTTTACCGTTAGGTTGGCAGAGCTCCAAGGGCTGAGTTTCTGTCACCTCTCCCTGTCTTCTAGAAGCATCTGGAGAGTTCTAGAACTTAGAGGGCAGAGGGGCAGAGATGAAGCCTGAAAATGTATGGAGTCTTCTTTAATCTGTGGGTGAGGATGGCCCAGAAGGTGGAGGGATAGCCTATAAGTATTCTGGAGCCAACCATGTGGGAGCAGAGTCCTGGGTCCAGTCGCCTGGAGGGAACCCCTTGTGCTGGTGGGGGGGGGGGGGTCTGCTCCAGGCAGAAGGAGCCACAGAGGAAGAGAGAGAGCAGCAGAGGAAGCCTCACCTCCTTTCAGCCTCAGCTAAGCTTAGCTGAGTCTCCCTGGAAGCCATTAGGATCTGTCCAGCAGGAGGCCTTTTCAGCAGTCACCACATGAGCTACAGTATCTTTCAAAGGGACTGCATGAGTAGCTTCAGCCACTACACCCCACAGCCTACAGAGGAAAAGCATCCAGGTGAAATACTCAGCTAGAATTCTACAGAGGGACAGCTTAGAGCCATTTAAAGTCAGCATAGCTACCCTACACCTCTTGCTTGGGGATCCTAAAAAATAAGCTAGGTACCTTGGTAGTTTCCACAGGACAGCGCCTGCATTAAATGTTTTGAATCTGTTTCTTTACCAGTCAAGCTGATCCTTACACCCTATGGGAGGACAGCCAAGTTTATCCCACAATAAACTAAAAACAAAACGAAACACTTTGGACTGCTTTTTGACTACTAAGCGAATGCCTGTTGCCTGGCTGTGCAGCAAAGGGGGACCCAAAAATTCAGCAGCTTATACGAGCATAGCGCTACATATTCCTCCCACTTATAACAATAATGAGCCACTATTTCTTCTTCTAATGCCGTGTACACACGATCGATTTTCTCGACGGTGAAAACACCGACAAGAAAATCGACATGAAAAACGAGGACCGGCTTGGTCCCCTCCAAACACGGCCGGTTTTCATAAAAAAATGTCTTTTGGTCGTGAAAAACGACCTTGTGTAGGCTCCCTGTCAGTGTTTTCCTATGGGAAAACTGCAGCGGAAAAAAATGCCGTGAATCACAACGAGAAAAATTAGAGCATGTTCTAATTTTTCTCGTCGTGATTCTTGCCGTTTTTCTCGTCGGGAAAAATGCTGAAAAGCCCACACACGGGCGTTTTTCTCGTCAAAGAGAAAAAACGAAATTTTTCCCGACGAGAAAAATGGTCGTGTGTACGCGGCATAATGAGTAATGACCACAGGCACTTTTTTATTTATATACTCCCAACTGCCCACCAAGCTGGGTGGGATAAAATACATGACACTGCAGCTGTTACACCCATGACTACAACACTAATTTTAACATAAATGTACTACTTTGATGGATCCTTGGACCCTTAATCAAACGTTTGCTTTATAACACTTAAAGTGGTTGTAAACCCTTTAAGCCCTGTACACACGATCGGATTTCCTATGGTTTTTAAACCAATGTATTTTTCCATTAGAAAACCGATGAAGCTGACTTCCATCAGTCTTGCCTACACACTATCAGTCAAAAAACCGACCGTTCCAAACGCTGTGACAAAAAACACTCTGATGAGCCAAGAAAAATTAAGTTCAATGCTTCTGAGCATGCATCGACTTGATTCTGAGCATGCGTGGGTTTTTCATCCGATGGAGTTCCCCACAGACGATAGTAATTTGCTATCGGTTTTTTAATCATCGGATAAATTTAAAACATGTTCTATTTTTAAACACAGATGGAAAAAAGACCGATAGGGCCCATACACGATCGTTTTTTCAGATGAAAAAAGTCCATCGGACTGTTTTCATCGGTAAAACCTATCGTGTGTACAGGGCTTAAGTGTGACTTTTACCTATAGGTAAGCCTAGAATAAGGCTTACCTATAGGTAGTGGAAATTTCTCTTAAACGCGTGCCGTTTAGGAGATATTTCCCTTGTGGTGTGCCGATGATGTCATCGGCGCATGCGCTGTGAAGAAACGGACCTCCGTGCCGTATTCTTCAATCGCAAGTGCCGTGACGTCATGCGGCTTCGGCCAGTCACAGAGCCGGAGTCAAGACAGGGCTCGGCAACCTATGGCCTGCACATCTCAATGTCTGACCCGTCAGTGCTCATGATTAATTCACGGGCACCCAGCCCGCGGCCGGTATCACAGGGCTGGATGTGGGGAGGAACCGCTGGAGTTAACTTCTTACATTAAACAGCAGGTGATTGGTTACTGGGCGATCCTAGCAACCAATCACCAGCCTGTTAATGTGAAAAGTTAACTTCAGCAGTTCCCATGCCCATCCAGCCTGTAATGCCAATCTCTGCTGTGCTGTACACCTGTGTAAGCTAGGAGAGTTCTACCTACGCAGTGTGTTTGTGCGTGTGTGGGGTGGGGTGCAGGGGGGCAGAGGAGACTATGTGGTCAGAGGATTGTTGATGGAGCAGGGGACAGAGGATTGTTGGTGGAGCAGGGGACAGAGGATTGTTAGGGGACAGAGGGTTGTTGGTGAAGCAGGGGACAGTGGACTGTTGGTGGAGCAAGGGACAGAGGATTGTGCGTGGAGCAGGGGACAGAGGATTGTTGGTGGAGCAGGGGTAGGGTGACCACGTGTCCCGGATTGCCCGGGACAGTCACGCATTTTGCAGGTCTGTCCTGGGCACATTCATTCCAGGACAATACAGTGTCCCAGAATGAAACGGACACAGCCAGCCCCCCGGGCCAATCCGATGCCCCCAAAAAAGGCTGCCACATCACCACTTTACTCAGTGACAGTACTTGTCCTGGCCGGGAATACCTGGAGGAGCACAATCCCCGCCCCTGCTTGTGATTGGAGAAATCATAAATCCTGCCTCTTGTGTCCAATCACTGTAGTGTGATTCGTTACAGCACAAGCTGATTTTTGAGAAGGGAGGGTGTCCCTGAATGGTAGTTTGGAAATGTGGTCACCCTAAGCAGGGGACAGTGAACTGTTAGTGAAGCAGGGTACAGAGGATTGATGTGGTCAGGGGACAGTGGATTGTTGGTGGAGCAGGGGACAGTGGACTGTTGGTGAAGCAGGGTACAGTGGATTGTTGGTGGAGCAGGGGACAGAGGATTGTTTGTGGAGCAGGGTACAGTGGATTGTTGGTGGAGCAGAGGACAGTGGATTGTTGGTGGAGCAGGGGACAGTGGACTGTTGGTGAAGCAGGGAACAGTGGACTGTTGGTGGAGCAGGGTACAGAGGATTGTTTGTGGAGCAGAGGACAGAGGATTGTTTGTGGAGCAGGGGACAGTGGATTGTTGGTGGAGCAGGGGACAGTGGATTGTTGGTGGAGCATGGGACAGAGGATTGTTTGTGGAGCAGGGGACAGTGGATTGTTGGTAGAGTAGAGGACAGAGGATTGTTGATGGAGCAAGGGACAGAGGATTGTTGGTGAAGCAGGGGACAGTGGACTGTTGGTGGAGCAGGGGACAGTGGATTGTTGGTGGAGCAGGGGACAGTGGATTGTTGGTAGAGTAGGTGACAGTGGATTGTTTTTTTTATCTCAAAACAAATGTTTTATTGAAGAACAAAGTACTTTACATCCATTATTGGCATCAGAGCATCATAATACATTAGACCTGAACCACTCTTGGTTTCAGATAGTACAGCACATTACTCACAAACGTGTACATTATTTGCATCTTCCCATTCAAGACAATAAACAATACCCCGGGACAATTGTGCATCCAATCAACTGGGTCCCTGCTACCAATGCAAGAGCACTGAGAAACTCACAACAACCTATCCAGTACTAATTCCACCGGAGCCAACCCTGGTACACTCAACCATGGATCCCATAATTTGGAAAACTTTTCTGTACAGCCTCTATGTTGGTAAATAAGTTTTTCTAACTTCAAGGTGTTACCCATTTGTTTTATCCACTCCTTCACAGTGGGGGGTTCCGTTGACTTCCAGTGCCGTAGAATCAGCATTCGGGCCTGAAAGAGGGCCCTAGCAATCGCCTGTCTGGGCATCTCCTCCAACGTGTCACCTTCAATAATACCCAACACGCAGGGTTTGGGCTCTTTAGCAATTTGAACCTGAAAGGTTCGGTTAAGGACCTCCACCACCCCCGTCCAGTAAGCATGAAGTTTGGGGCAACGCCATAGCAGGTGTATTAAGTCCCCGTGATCCTGCATACATCGTGTGCAGGCTGGATCATCACGCACCCCCATTCTAGCCAGTCTGGCGGGCGTATAATGGACTCGGAGAAGTATGTACAACTGCGATAGACGCTGAGCTACATTCAGCGAACACTGAGAGACTGCCAAAAGTGCTTCCTCCCACTGTTCCTCTTCAAAGGGCCCGACATCTCCCTCCCACTGGGCTATCACCTTACGGGTCAGGTCGGGCAGAAACATGTTAAGAAGCATAGAATAGGTACTAGATATGAAGCCTTTATACAATGCCACCTCCGCCATGTAGTTAAAGATAGGAGCTTTAGTCTGGACCCAGACTTCCACTCCCCTCTCGGCCCTCACCGCATGCTGAAGCTGAACATAGTAAAATAGCATGGAACCAGGGAGTCCGAATTCCTCTTGGAGAGCGGCAAAGGGAGGCAGCTCTCCATTTCTGAATATTTGATACAGGTAGTTAACACCGTACTTCTGCCACCGTTTACTGTATTGTAGTTTTCCTATCTCCATGTACCGTTCATTGTGCCATATAGGGCTGAATTTAGTAAACCCTGTGACCTGCTGTAGTGACCTGACTTTATTCCAGATTTTTTGCATTAGGTTATAAGTGGGGTACCGTTTATTAGATTTACCCATCCGCAAAGCCTCCAACCCCTCCGCTACTCCCTGTTTAATCGTAAATTTAATGAGTGAGGTGGTGGAGTCCACCAAGTTCAACTCTGGGTCGGGGCCGGGTTCAATGATCTAGCTATGTGTTGCAATTGGGCAGCCAAGTAGTACAGCCAGGGATTTGGCAGTGCTAGTCCACCTGCCTCTTTAGGACGCTGAAGCTGTTCCAATCTCACCCTAGCTGAAGAAGAATGCCAGATAAGGGAGCGGAACATAGAGTTAATGATTCGGAACTGTTTTAGAGGGATTACAAGAGGCGAGTTGTGCAACACATAAAGAAGTTGTGGCATAAGAATCATTTTTATCAGATTGATCCTACCCACTGGTGACAGTTTTAGCCTGGACCACACCTTGATCCTATCACGACTGCGATTCAGCCAAGGGGTAAGATTCAGCCCAACATACTCCAAGGGATCAGGGGTGACGTGTATTCCTAAGTATTTAATTTTCCTGGACACTGGGATATCAAGAATCGTTGGTAGTCGCTGGTCCGAACCCTCGTCAAGAAACATGAGCGAGGATTTAGTCCAGTTCACCACCAGCCCTGAATAAAATCCGAAGGTCTCAACCACCCTCATAGCTTCACTCAGTGAACCCCCGGTATCTCAACAGTGGATTGTTGGTAGAGTAGGGTACAGTGGATTGTTGGTGGAGCAGGGGACAGTGGACTGTTGGTGAAGCAGGGTACAGAGGATTGTTGGTGGAGCAGGGGACAGAGGATTGTTGGTGGAGCAGGGGACAGTGGATTGTTGGTAGAGTAGGGGACAGAGGATTGTTGGTGGAGCAGGGGACACAGGATTGTTGGTGGAGCAGGGGACAGTGGATTGTTGGTAGAGTAGGGGACAGTGGATTGTTGGTGGAGCAGAGGACAGTGGATTGTTGGTAGAGTAGGGGACAGTGGATTGTTGGTGGAGCAGGGGACAGTGGATTGTTGGTGGAGCAGAGGACAGTGGATTGTTGGTAGAGTAGGGGACAGTGGATTGTTGGTAGAGTAGGGGACAGAGGATTGTTGGTGGAGCAGGGGACAGAGGATTTTTGGTGGAGCAGGGGACAGTAGATTGTTGGTGGAGCAGGGGACAGGGGATTGTTGGTGGAGCAGGGGACAGTGGATTGTTGGTGGAGCAGGGGACAGTGGATTGTTGGTGGTGCAGGGTACAGTGGATTGTTGGTGGAGCAGGGTACAGGGGATTGTTGGTGGAGCAGGGGACAGTGGATTGCTGGTGGAGCAGGGGACAGTGAATTGTTTGTGGAGCAGGGGACAGTGGATTGTTGGTAGAGTAGGGGACAGTGGATTGTTGGTGGAGCAGGGGACAGTGGATTGTTGGTGGAGCAGGGGACAGTGGATTGTTGGTAGAGTAGGGAACAGTGGATTGTTGGTGGAGCAGGGGACAGTGGATTGTTGGTGGAGCAGGGTACAGTGGATTGTTGGTGGAGCAGGGTACAGGGGATTGTTGGTGGAGCAGGGGACAGTGGATTGCTGGTGGAGCAGGGGACAGTGGATTGTTTGTGGAGCAGGGGACAGTGGATTGTTGGTAGAGTAGGGGACAGTGGATTGTTGATGGAGCAGGGGACAGTGGATTGTTGGTAGAGTAGGGAACAGTGGATTGTTGGTGGAGCAGGGGACAGTGGATTGTTGGTGGAGCAGGGTACAGAGGATTGTTGGTGGAGCAGGGGACAGTGGATTGTTGGTGGAGCAGGGGACAGAGGATTGTTTGTGGAGCAGGCGACAGTGGATTGTTGGTAGAGTAGGGGACAGTGGATTGTTGGTGGAGCAGGGGACAGTGGATTGTTGGTGGAGTAGGGGACAGAGGATTGTTGGTGAAGCAGGGGACAGTGGACTGTTGGTGAAGCAGGGGACAGTGGACTGTTGGTGGAGCAGGGGACAGTGGATTGTTGGTGGAGCAGGGGACAGTGGATTGTTGGTAGAGTAGGGAACAGTGGATTGTTGGTAGAGTAGGGGACAGTGGATTGTTGGTGGAGCAGGGGACAGAGGATTGTTGGTAGAGTAGGGAACAGTGGATTGTTGGTAGAGTAGGGAACAGTAGATTGTTGGTAGAGTAGGGAACAGTGGATTGTTGGTGGAGCAGGGGACAGTGGATTGTTGGTAGAGTAGGGGGCAGTGGATTGTTGGTGGAGCAGGGGACAGTGGATTGTTGGTGGAGCAGGGGACAGTGGATTGTTGGTAGAGTAGGGGACAGTGGATTGTTGGTGGAGCAGGGGACAGTGGATTGTTGGTGGAGCAGGGTACAGAGGATTGTTGGTGAAGCAGGGGACAGTGGGCTGTTGGTGGAGCAGGGGACAGTGGACTGTTGGTGGAGCAGGGGACAGTGGATTGTTGGTAGAGTAGGGAACAGTGGATTGTTGGTAGAGTAGGGGACAGTGGATTGTTGGTGGAGCAGGGGACAGTGGATTGTTGGTAGAGTAGGGAACAGTGGATTGTTGGTAGAGTAGGGGACAGTGGATTGTTGGTGGAGCAGGGGACAGTGAATTGTTGGTAGAGTAGGGGACAGTGGATTGTTGGTGGAGCAGGGGACAGTGGATTGTTGGTAGAGTAGGGGACAGTGGATTGTTGGTGGAGCAGGGGACAGAGGATTGTTGGTGGAGCAGGGGACAGAGGATTGTTTGTGTAGCAGGTGACAGTGGGTTGTTGGTAGGGTAGGGGACAGAGGATTGTTGGTGGAGCAGGGAACAGAGGATTGTTGGTGGAGCAGGGGACAGTGGATTGTTGGTGGAGCAGGGGACAGAGGATTGTTGGTGGAGCAAGGGACAGTGGATTGTTGGTGGAGCAGGGGACAGAGGATTGTTCGTGGAGCAGGCTACAGTGGATTGTTGGTGGAGCAGGGGACAGTGAATTGTTGGTGGAGCAGGGGACAGAGGATTGTTGGTGGAGCAGGCTACAGTGGATTGTTGGTGGAGCAGGGTAGAGTGGATTGTTTGTGGAGCAGGGGACAGAGGACACTGCTTTGGAGGGCACAGGAAACTGCTATGGGGGAGGGGGCAGAGGACACTCGATAGGGTGACCGGACATCCCCAGTTCCTGGGGACAGTCCCCAGATTGAGGACACTGTCCCCGGACCAAGTCTGTCCCCAGTTTTGTCCCTGGATTGGATTTGAACAGGGGCTGGGGCAATTTCAAGGACAGTCAGTGCAGAATTAAAAAAAATTTAAATCTGAATTACACCCCCCCGCTCCGCCGCTCCTACTAGCTTATGGGGGTGTATTTTTTCCATTATCTGTGCCTCTTCCTGATGATCATGTGCTGGTCGGAGCGGAGGGAATATTTATTCAGTTTCGGGGGCATGCCCATTCAGCTCCGCTCACATGTTCTTCTACCTTGGCTCAAGTCCCGGCCAGCCGCCTGCCTGCTTATCTCCTTGCCTTCCCTGGTGGAGTGATCTTCCTCCGCTCCCCACCCAGTAGTAGCCGGGGCCAAGAGAGTAAGACTTGACAGGTTGTGAGGTGGGCGGCGGCGGCGATGGACAGAGAGTTGCTGATTGCCGCCATTACTAGTAAAACAAAAAAATGTCCCCGGATTTCATTTAAAAAATCTGGTCACCTTACACTACGAGAGTGATGTGAAGGGGTACAGAGGACACTGCTATAGGGGTACAGAGGACACTGTAATGGGGGGACCCTATTAGGGACCCCATCACCCCTAGGGACAGGGACCCCATCTCCCCTGGGGACAGGGACCCCATCTGCCCTAAGAGCAGGAACCCCATTTTTCCTAGGAACAGGAACCCCATCTCCAGACCATGCTGGCTGGCAGGGCTGGTGTCAGCCACCCTTGGGTGCCAGGATTGGGGAGGGGGCAGTAAAATTGAAATCCCCAACAACATGCTCCCTTTGTATTAGTGAAGCACCTATATATATATAGCAGAATGATTGACGATTAACGGCTCTCCCTGTCAGAGGGGGGGGGGTCTGTGCTGATAATCAGCACATTGATTATCAGCACAGCCCCCATCAAAAGGTGCCAATCAATGCCCATCACATGCCAGCCTGTACCCCTCTATAAAGCTTGTCAGTGCCCATGAAAGTGCAGATCAGTTCCCACAACAGTGCCCAAAAAAGTGCCAATCAGTACCCCATCAGTAATGCCTGTCAGTGCTCCATCAAAGTGGCAATCAGTGCCACTCAGTAAAGCCTTTCAGTAGCTCCTCATCAGTGCTGCCTATCCAGTGCCACCTATCTGTGCCCATCAGTGCCACCTATCAGTGCCCATCAGTGCCGCCTATCAGTGCCCATCAGTGCCACCTATCACTGCTGCCCATCAGGTTTTTTTTCAAAATTGTCACTCTTTTTTCGTTTAAAGCGCAAAAAGTAAAAACCACCAAGGTGATCAAATACCAAAGAGAGCTCTATTTGTGGGAATAAAATGATAAACATTTAGTTTGGGTACAGTGTTGCATGACCGTGCAATTGTCATTCAAAGTGCGACAATTATGAAATTAAAAATTGTCTTGGGCCAGAAGGGGGGAAAGTGCCTGTTATTGAAGTGGTTAAAGTAAAGCAAACCTCTACTGTTATTATTACTGTAGCACTTACCCCCATTTAAGGGACCGGCTGGTTTTGTTTTGGGTCATGCAAACTACCTCCAAGGCTTCCGTTGTCAGGGTATAGAAAGTCTCTAGAAAAAGTCAATGTCCACACAAATGTAAAACCTGAACAGGAAGGCTTTATTTTCCTTTTTGCTGTGGGAACTTGTAGAGAAAGCAGGAAAACGAGAGAAGAACAGGGGAAGGTTCAGGCATGCAACACTAAAGGCACAACGTCGCCACTCAAGCCTGAGTGGGTATTGCTCACCCGGATAGTCCCGTTCACTGGTCCTAGCAGCCAGGATGATGCACAGATCAACTTTATCTGAGAATTTAGGGATGCGATCAGGAATCCTCTGCCACAGGATTATCAAAGTCCCAAACCTCCCAGCCAAGCAATAGAGAGAACCTTTATGCCAGATAGGCGTATTGCAGGGCTTGTAGTAATGGATCCCTCCTTAGGTGAGTCTCCAGGCCTCCTCCCAAGACAGCAGTACCATCGCCAGTCTCCTCTGGGGCAGATCCTCCCCTGGCCTCCTTCCCTAAGAGTTGGCTCCCCGCAGGTGGGCAGCTTGGAATCCTTTCCAAAGGCATAGGCCTGAGCCAGCAGAGCTGGGCCTACCAGGCGGCGATGCAGCCTCGGGCTGAAGGTGCCCAGGGCTGGAACACACACACGCACGCACCCCGTGCCATGCGGGCCACGAGGCGCACACACAGGACCCCAATCAATGGCGTCTGCCCCTTATGTACCCTCTCCCAGCATGCACAGCGGATTAACCACGCCCACTGCAAGGCTGCCGAGAAAGGACACCCAATGTGCTGTGATACCCCTGTATTTCAACCTGGGCCAGTGGTGGCAGTGCCACCTACAGGTGAACAGGGAATATAACTGCCAGGCAGTATCACACCCAGAGCAGAAGCAAATTTCAACACAATTTTCCAGGTCTGAGCCCAACTACTGGCTCAGACTACCCCTAAATTTACACATAGCGTCCCAACCATTTGGGAAGGGTGCTACATTACTATGTTTGGATCATTAGTATGTCTCATTTATTAGCAGGTAAAAGCACATTGAATCTAACCCTTAAGTGGAAAAAGGTTGCTGACCCCTGACTTAAGGGGTGCAATGCTTGCTTCCTTTGCAGTGTTGCAGTTATTTGGATTTTCCACTCCTCTCATATAATTCTGTTTTAAATAAAAATAAAAAAACAACAAACATGCATCCGTTTCAAGTCTTAAACCTTTTTTATATAAATTTTATGTCATAAAAACTTGTCTGGCTTGTTATAACTGTAGCAGACACAAAATCATCGTGAAATTGCCTCTAATTGTCTTAAGCCTTCATAACTTTGATTATGTCTGCTGTGCTTCCTGGTGATAGAATAACTTCAGAGCGGAGTTTTCATAAAAGGGGAGAGCTTCTGTCTTGTAAGAGTGTCATTGGAAGAGGCAAGGATGACTCAAAACTTGAAGAAGACAGGTAAAGTCATTAGTAAGAAAGTAATGAGTGATTTAGAGTTTGGAAATCTATGTCATCTTGGAAATGCCAACGGCAAGTTGTTTTATTGGGACTGAAAAAAGGGAGCAAAAAATAAAAATAACTGAAAAAAAGAGAAAAAGAGTGAACAAAATGAAGCTGAATTCCAGACAGATATAAAAGAATGATCAATGATTGCAGTGATGTATTAATTTAACAAAATTAAATATATTTTTAATGCAACTATTGACGGCATCTAAATTTGTGTTGAAATAAGTTTGCCCACACCCCCTCATAACAGCACTGCAAGAGGGAGGGACTGCACAAGAAGCCAATTAGACTCTGATGCATTCACATGTGCTGAAAAGGATCATGCAGACAGGAGGAGAGAGCAGAGTGAGCCGAACTGATAACTTATCAGTGTATTGTTTCTCTGTCATTGTCTAATCGGCAGGCTGCAGGCAGGAAAGTGAAACAACGGTATCCAATAACTCCAACAAAGAAAGTGGTGTCACCCTCTTGGATGGGCTAACTAGAAGAGGTATATGAATCACAAAAGTGGCAATGCTGCAAACATATGGGCAGACAAGACAGTTTACATGTGTATTTTAACTGTGTAAGCTCTATATATAATATAAACATGTGTACTGGGACTGGAGAGAGAGGGATCCCTTTGATGTGTTTGCCCTTCTCTGCTGGTGCCTGTTTTCCTCTATGTCTTTTAAGGTTACCTTGCAGTAAAAGCAAGGAAGCATAAAAACCTCTGTAGTGTATATTAATTTGCTTTACTAAACGATAATGTTGTACTCACTTGTAGAAAAAACAATTCATAGCATACCAACTATCACAAAATATGCAAACAATATACCGTATATACTCAAGTGTAAGCGGACCCGAGTATAAGCCGACGTACCTAATATTACCCCAATAAACTGGGAAAACGTATTGACTCAAAGATAAGCCTGGGGGGGGGGGATGCAGCAGCTACTGTAAGAGGAAAAGAGGGTCAACAATGCCCATTTGCACGCCTCACTGTGCCCATTTGTACGCCTCACTGTGCCCAACCTCACTGTGCCCATTGCAACCTCACTGTGCCCATTGCCAGCTTACTGTGCCCATTGCCACCTCACTGTGCCCAACCTCACTGTGCCCATTACCACGTCTCTGTGCCCAACCTTACTGTGCCTATTGCCAGCTTACTGTGCCCATTGCCACCTCACTGTGCCCAACCTTACTGTGCCCATTGGCAGCTTACTGTGCCCATTGCCACCTCACTGTGCCCATTGCCAGCTTACTGTGCCCATTGCCACCTCACTGTGCCCAACCTCACTGTGTCCATTGCAGCCTCCCTGTGCCCTAGTCAGTGTACCTGAAATTCTTCTTAGATTGCGAGCATCCATTGTTTAAATATCGCGGTTTCCTCCTGGTCCCGTTCTGTGATTTCCAGCAAACACTGTGTTGAGTGTTCCGCCTATCACGGAGATCCTCTCATTCTCGGACTCCGTTTCCCAGCAGGCACTGTGTTCAGTGTTCCGCCAATCACGGACGTCTTTTCATCCTCGGACAAGAGAAAGTCCATGATAGGCGGAACACTGAACACAGTGTCTGCTGGGAAACGGAGTCCGAGAATGAGAGGACCTCCGTGATAGGCGGAACACTCAACACAAAGTTTGCTGGAAATGCCTATCACGGAACGGGACCAGGAGGAGGCCGCGATATTTAAAAAATGGACGTCGCCCACATTCTAAGAAGATTTTCAGGTACACTGACTCGAGTATAAGCCGAGGGGTGTATTTTCAGCCCTAAAAAAAGGGCTGAAAAACTCGTTGAGTATATACGGTACACATGCACAAGCTATCTATCCTTCACAGCAAATCATCATCTCTCTTTATAAAGGAGTCATCTGCCAGAATCTTCCAGGCTGCCTTTTGCTTCTCAGAGTCCTGCAAAGCTTCTATGAGTTCCTATGTGCCATCAGCACATGGCTAATTCAAGCAACGTGTTCCCTCTCTCTATTTCCTGTAGCATCACTTCATGTACTGAGCTCATGAACCAGTCCAATAAGTTCATTAGCATATGAATCGGGGAAGCCATGCCTCCAAAAACAACGCATGCAACCAAAATGCATAGCTCCTATATCTATGCTATAGAAATCACGAAAAATAGCCATAGCAACCTGAGCAGACAACCGTGAGGCTCAAGCAGTGTGACCTGGGAACAATGGGGGGGGGATTAAAGAAGATGTAAAACCGAACAATAAACTGCTCTTATATGTTCCCCTTCGGTCTTTTTTTTACTATGCCATTGGCACTTTTTTGTTGTATCCCTTCAATAAGTTCACTAAATACCTGGTAGTTCCAGAAATCTTGTGAACAACTTCCTGTGCTTTCTGCCCCAAATAAACCATTATCGGTTACATTGTTTTCAACTATCTCGGAGGACCACAGAGCCCCTCCACACTATTTTATTTAGAAGAGGTGAAGGGGAGATGTTCTTTAGTCCTGTTCTATGATTACAACAATGCTTCTCTATAGATATAGTACAGTGAGTAAGCGTTGTCACCTTAGAATAGGAAGTGTGTTGCTGGCAGGAAAATGGCATCAATAAAGAAAAGTAATGCAACCACAACATCTAGGGACTGGAAAGTGGCAATATATTACATTTTTGTTCTTGAGTTAAGATCCCCTTTAACTTTTTGTAAGCTCCAACTCATAGCCAGGCTAGAATTTACACAAAGATTTTGAAAGGTGGTAGGGGAGTGAATGGAAGGTAAGTGTCAGGGTTGGGCTTTCCAGCAAGCCTGTTACTTTCCAGGGGAACAGGTGCAGATGCTCCCTCCCTCCTCTGAGTCACCCATTGTCCCTGCCCACTATCCACCTCCAATCACTGATCCTTGTCTCTGCCCCTACCCTCTTCCCAAAACCAACTATCATTTTGTAGTGCTAAGTAATTTGTATGGGATTTGTAATGATAAAAAGTAAGGCAGTAAAAAAGATCTACTGCAGCCAGCAACAATAGACCCCCAGCAACAATAAATATTCCTTAGCAACAATAGACCCCTCCCCCAGTAAAAATAGATCACTCACCAGCAACAATAGACCCTGTCAGCAACAATAGATTGCCTTTACAAACAATAAACCCGCCATCAACAAGAGATTACCTGTCAGCAACAATAGATATCCACCAGTAACAATAGATCGTTCCCAGCAACAATAGATCCTCCCCAGCAACATTAGGCCCCCATAGCAACAATAGATCCCCCTAGCAACAATAGACCCCTGCTCTGAATGCTGCTTCGCAAGAATGCAGATACAAGCTCTATACACGATGGTACAGGACTCCGTCTCTCCTTCACAAGTGCTACCCCACTGTCTCTGACCTCTGCTGGAGATGCGAGCAGGAGGAGGGGGTCACTAATCCATATTTGATGGCCATGCTCCAGAGTACTGCCCTTCTGGAAAAAGGTACATGAATTAATTACTGTGGATATGGGGGCAATGTTAGAATTTTCACTGGCACAGTATCTCCTACAACATTCATCTAATCATAAGAACACCTATAATAATACTTTTGAGATGTTCGTGATCATTGCAGCGAGATCCTGCATTCCTTGTCACAGGCGCTCCACCAAAATTCTGACAATGGAGGAGTGGTTCCAGAGAAGAGACAGAATGGAAAAGATTTAGGATCTAATCGCGATCTCCCGAGAACGATTGTCAAACTATACCTCAATTTGGTACCATTGGACTCATTTTAAGACGACCCCCAGATTTCGAGGCATTACCGGGAATCCTCCCCTTTGCCCCTAAATCACACTGGGTCACATAAGCTGCCTTCCTGCAGGGGGTGGGAGATTGATCAAGTCCCAATTCCCCACCCTATACTCTGTGCTCTTTCCTTTTTACTCTACTTTCGTTATTCATGTCTGCCTAGGACACCTATTTATTACAATATCATGTGCTCTGCCTCCAAGCAGTCCTGACAGGATATGTCTACTCTTTTAGGCCCGGTTCACACTAGTGCGCTGTGCGATATCGCATGTGATTCGCACCACACTGCAGTGCAAATCACATGCGATGTCCGTGCAATGCGATTTCAGCCATACATATAGTATGGCTGATATCACACTGCATTCGGATCAAACAAGCACAGGACCCTTTTTTTGGTCCGCACCAGAATCGGATCGCATGGGTGTTCACACCTATGTGATCCGATTCATGTCCGAACTGTCAGTTCGCAGTGCGATATGCGAGCTGAAATGGGGGTGTCGTTAATGTTGTATTACACTCCCCACCCCAGCAGTTCGCATATGGCAGTGTGAACTGCCGTGCGAGTCAGGTGCGATGCGGTAACCCGCAGTGGATTCGCAGGGTTCCCGCATCGCACTAGTGTGAACCCAGCCTTAGTATGTTTGTTCCTTGTAGTGAGTTAACTTTTACTCAATGTTGCTTTGCAAGCCATTTCCTCCTAGCTCCTGCAGGCCTTGTTGGTTCTTCCCTTTCTTTAAAAGTATGGCATACTGAATGCATCTTTATTGTGTCATGTAAATTTTGACTCCTTATGTTAATTGATTTGTATTGTACCTACTTTTTGCTTCAATAAAACTCTTCTGGAAAAAAAAAAACAATAGACCCATGCAAGCAACAATAGATCTCCCAGCAGCCAGCATTAATAGACCCGCCAGCAGCCAGCAACAATAGACCTTCCTAAAACAGTAGATCCTCCAGCAGCATAAAACCCTTCCCAGCATTGATAGCTCCCTCACCAGCAACAATAGACCCCCTAGCAACAACTCCATTCCCCAGCAAAAATAGATCTCCCATCAGCCAGCATCAATAGACCCTCCGGTACGCCCAAGCACCCCTTGCCAGTACATATATTCAGCTCTGGACCTATACCACCATGTTCCTGCTGAACAAGAGCCTTATTTATATTGTGTGGATCTCAACATAAACCCTTTAATTTGATTTCAGTTAGAAGAATGATTGAACCATTTACATCACATCCTTTTACTGGGTCATTTATAACTAGCCAAAATGTTATCTTCTATAAGTTAATTAGCTACTGTACTGTACTCCAATGTTCTGCCAGCTGTATTTGAATATATTTATATATGAATATATATATATATATATATATATATATATATATATATATTACACACATTCATATATATACAGTCAGGTCCATAAATATTGGGACCACAATGGATTTAAATGAAACAAACAAGATGTCCTTTAACTGCAGACTTTCAGCTTTAATTTAAGGGTATTTACATCCAGATCAGGTGAACGGTGTAGGAATTACAACAGTTTGTATATGTGCCTCCCACTTTTTAAGGGACCAAAAGTAATGGGACAATTGGCTGCTCAGCTGTTCCATGGTCAGGTGTGTGTTATTCCCTCATTATTCCATTTACAAGGAGCAGATAAAAGGTCCAAAGTTCATTTCAAGTGTGCGATTTGCATTTGGAATCTGTTGCTGTCAACTCTCAATATGAGATCCAAAGAGCTGTCACTATCAGTGAAGCAAGCCATCATTAGGCTGAAAAAACAAAACAAACCCATCAGAGAGATCGCAAAAACATTAGGTGTGGCCAAATCAACTGTTTGGAACATCCCTAAAAGAAAGAACGCACCGGTGAACTCAGCAACACCAAAAAACCCGGAAGACCATGGAAAACAACTGTGGTGGATGACCGAAGAATTCTTTCCCTGGTGAAGAAAACACCCTTCACAACAGTTGGCCAGAGGAAGAACACTCTCCAGGAGGTAGGTGTATGTGTGTCAAAGTCAACAATCAAGAGAAGACTTCACCAGAGTGAATACAGAGGGTTCACCACAAGATGTAAACCATTGGTGAGCCTCAAAAACAGGAAGGCCAGATTAGAGTTTGCCAAACAACATCTAAAAAAGCCTTCACAGTTCTGGAACAACATCCTATGGACAGATTAGACCAAGATCAACTTGTACCAGAGTGATGGGAAGAGAAGAGTATGGAGAAGGAAAGGCTCATGATCCAAAGCATACCACCTCATTAGTGAAGCATGGTGGTGGTAGTGTCATGGCGTGGGCATGTATGGCTGCCAATGGAACTGGTTCTCTTGTATTTATTGATGATGTGACTGCTGACAAAAGCAGCAGGATGAATTCTGAAGTGTTTCAGGCAATATTATTATCAGCTCATATTCAGCCAAATGCTTCAGAACTCATTGGACGGCGCTTCACAGTGCAGATGGACAATGACCCGAAGCATACTGCGAAAGCAACCAAAGAGTTTTTTAAGGGAAAGAAGAGGAATGTTATGCAATGACCAAGTCAATCACCTGACCTGAATCCAATTGAGCATGCATTTCACTTGCTGAAGAGAAAACTGAAGGGAAAATGCCCCAAGGACAAGCAGGAACTGAAGACAGTTGCAGTAGAGGCCTGGAAGAGCATCACCAGGGATGGAACCCAGCGACTGGTGATGTCTATAGCCCTGTACACACGATCGGATATCCTATGGATTTTCGTCCGATGGATTCTTTTCATCAGACAAACCGATTGTGTATGGGACCCATCGGTCTTTTTTTCCCTCGGTTTTAAAAAATAGAACATGTTTTAAATTTTTCCGTTGGATAAAAAACCGATCGAAAACTCCGATCGTCTATGGGCAAGTCCATCGGATCAAAAACCCACGCATGCTCAGAATCAAGTCGACGCATGCTCAGAAGCATTAAACTTATTTTTTCTCGGCTCATCGGAGTGTTTTACGTCACCGCGTTTGGAACGGTCGGTTTTTTGACTGATGGTGTGTGGGCAAGACTGATGGAAAACAGTTTCATCCGATATCCGATGGACAAATCCATCGGACTAGAATCCGTAGGAAATGTGATCGTGTGTACAGGGCTTATGTGTTCCACACTTCAGGCTGTAATTGACTGCAAAGGATTTGCAACCAAGTACTAAAAAGTGAAAGTTTGATTGATGATTGTTAATCTGTCCCATTACTTTTGGTCCCTTAAAAAGTGGGAGGCACATATACAAACTGTTGTAATTCCTACACCGTTCACCTGATTTGGATGTAAATACCCTCAAATTAAAGTTGAAAGTCTGCAGTTAAAGCACATCTTTATTTTCTATATTTTCATTTCAAATCCATCGTGGTGGTGTATAGAGCCAAAAAGATTAGAATTGTGTCAATATCCCAATATTTATGGACCTGAATGTATATATACATATATATATATATATATATATATATTGTGACAGCAGGAAGGTAAAGTCACCTGGTTGCATCCAGGGGGGTAGATATATTTCGCCCAGATTCAGGCTTTACGCCGACTTATACAACTAGGTGGAGAGTTGTATAAGCCCAGCTAAGGCTAGTGGGCTCATGGATGACTCATACCTCTAGGGAGAGTGTGGGGCGTCGTGCAGACAGGGAGTTGATGAGACCAGCTGAAGCTTGTCAGCTTATTTAGGCCTCTATAAGAACTCCCAGCTTCATTAGATGTTAGCGCATGCCTGGACCCAGACCTGTGTGGACTGTCTAGGGAGAGTGAACCCCTGTGCGGTGAGACAAAGCCTGTGTGGCTATTTGCTTGGACATTTAAAACCAGGGACTTAGGGACTAGGACAGCACTAGGCTGATCCCAGTTGTTAGTTAGGAAACCTGTATGTTTAGTCAGAGGTCAAGTTGACCAGGATTTATTTTGTTTATGTTTCTTTTGCTTTGCTGTGTTTTGTCACTGTAAATAGAAAATAAACCGCACCTTTTTGATTTTGAAAACCACAACCTCCGTTTGCTGGGCCTGTTTTTGTGTGGGGAGCCCATCCCGGGGGTCACACACACCCGCTGCCGAGCTAACCCCCTCACAGTTGGTGGAGAACCAGTGGCAGTTTTTTTTTTAAGCCAGCATGGAGGAGATACTGAAGCAGCTGGCTCTAGCAAATGCCAATCAACAGCAGACAAATGCAGGTTTGAAAAAGAGCCTTGCAGCTCAACAACAGAACTTCGCAGCCCAGCAGCAAGCTCATCAACAGAGCCTTGCAGCCCAGCAGCAGACAAACGCAACTTTGCAACAGAGTCTGGAGGCTCAGCAACAAGCCCAGCAGCAATCTGAGGCCCGCTTCATAGACCTGTTGCAGAAGCAAGAGCAGAGACTACAACAACAGATGGAAGCAGCAATGCAGCAACGTCCGCAGACCAGTGAGGAAAGCCGTCCCACTAATACCGCGTCCTTTGGGGTGAGTCGTTTATTGACAAAAATGACTGGAGAGGATGATCCAGAGGTATTTTTGACCACATTTGAAAGGACCGCTGAAAGAGAAAAGTGGCCTGAGGAGCAGTGGGCTGGACTGGTGGCTCCTCTGTTAACTGGTGAATCGCAGAAAGCTTACTATGACCTAGAGCCTAACCAAGCAAAAGACTATGTGATGCTAAAAGCTGAAATATTGGCAAGGCTGGGTGTCACCCAGGCTGTCCGGGCTCAGCGTGTGCATAACTGGACTTTCCAGCTTGGAAAACCCCCCAGGTCTCAAATGTATGATCTCATTCACCTGAGCAGAAAGTGGCTACAGCCAGAGACTTTGTCCGCACCAAAGATTGTGGAACGTGTTGTAATGGATCGGTTTTTGAGAGCTCTTCCTACTGCCATCCAAAAGTGGGTAAGCCATGGAGACCCAGAGACGGCCGATGGTCTTGTGGATCGTGTGGAGAAATACTTGGCTACAGAGAACCTGACGGCCTCTTCCAGAGACACTCGGACTTTCCACCCTAAGACCAGACCATCCCCAGGGGCGGATAAGAGGATTTCAAGGGGTGAGGGTGGAGAGAGTGAGAGGGTGGGAGCTCTACCCCAAGTTTGGCGAGAACAGCCTGGGAAATCAGCGGCTCAAGAGGCCGCAAGAAGGATCGTTTGCTACCGCTGCCGGCAAGCGGGACATATTGCAGCCAATTGCCCGGTTGTGGAGGAACCCATGCAGTGTGACTTTCTGACGGGCAGACGTCAGTCGCTGTGTGCGACAGTCGCATGCACTGCCATTCGAGGAACTGAGAAACATTTATGCAAAATGTGTGTTAATGGTAGAAATGTTGTGGTATTGCTGGATTCAGGTAGCCTTGTGACCCTGATAAAGGCTGAGTTAGTTAAAACAGAGGTCTCTGGGAATAGCAAGGTAGCTGTTATTTGTGTGCATGGGGACACCCGAGAGTATCCAGTGACTACAGTGTGTTTCGAGACCCCCAAAGGTACCCTCTCTCATCCAGTGGGCTTAGTATCTCAGTTACCGCATGACGCCATTGTGGGAAGGGATTTTCCGAAGTTCTGGGAACTGTGGGATGATCCTGAGCCCCCCACTGGTGCCCCTATGTACCAGGAATGTGATAGCCAGAACTCCCCTGAGAGTGGTGAGGACTCTCCGGAATTTCCCTTATCAGTATTGGCAGGGGAGACTCAAGAAACTGGAGAGGAGCCCACCTCCTCAGACGAAAACCTACCGTCTGTGGAGTTTTCTGATCTGGAGGTTCACAGGGAAAATTTTGCCACAGAACAGTTAAAAGACCCCGCCCTAATAAAGGCACGGGAAAACGTAGTGGAAATAGATGGCGAGTTAGTGAACCCAGATAATACCTGCACTTACCCATACTTCAGCGTAGAGAAGGACCTACTGTATCGGGTGGCAAAAAGGGCAGAAGAAACCGTTGAGCAGCTTGTGGTGCCCAAACCTTACAGGAAGTTGGTGTTGGAGTTGGCCCATGGGCACATTCTTGGAGGTCATCTGGGGACAGAGAAAACCCGAGAGAGGGTATTACAGAGATTCTATTGGCCGGGGGTGATGAAGGACATAGAAAATTATTGTTCCTCCTGCCCTGTGTGTCAGAGGTCGGCCCCGATGCCACATTTCCGTAGCCCGCTGGTCCCTCTACCCATCATTGAGGTCCCGTTTGAGAGGATCGCCATGGATTTGGTAGGTCCTATAATCAAGTCCACTAGGGGGCACCAGTACATATTAGTTATAATGGACTATGCCACCCGTTATCCAGAAGCGATCCCTCTCCGAAATACCTCGGCCAAAACCATAGCCAAAGAGCTATCTCTTGTGTTTAGCCGGGTGGGTATTTGTAAAGAACTGCTTACGGACCAAGGTACACCCTTTATGTCCCGGGTTATGAAGGAGCTGTGTAAATTGTTCAAAGTGACGCAATTACGTACATCTGTGTATCACCCCCAAACCGATGGGCTGGTTGAAAGGTTCAACAAAACCCTAAAACAAATGTTGAAGAAAGTGGTGGATAGAGATGGAAAGGATTGGGACTGTCTACTTCCTTATCTGATGTTTGCTATTAGGGAGGTGCCCCAATCCTCTACGGGATTCTCCCCCTTTGAGTTACTGTATGGGAGACACCCAAGAGGGCTGTTGGATATTGCCAAGGAAACTTGGGAAAGTGAGAGTTCTCCCCACAGGAGTGTGATTGAGCATGTCGCCCTGATGCAAGACCGAATTGCACAGGTAATGCCCATCGTGAAGGAACATTTGGCCCAAGCGCAGTTAGCACAGCAGAGAGTGTACAACCGTGGAGCCAAGACCCGTACCTTTTCCCCGGGGGATAGGATACTGGTACTTGTCCCTACGGTTGAAAGTAAATTCCTTGCCAAATGGCAAGGCCCCTACGAGATAATGGAAAAAGTGAGCGAAGTGAATTACAAGGTCAGACAACCAGGAAGGCGAAAGCCCGAACAGATCTATCACGTTAATCTGTTGAAAGCCTGGAGGGATAGAGAGTCCCTAGTCGCAGACACTTGGTCACCAGCTCAAACTGGTTGCGTGATTCCTGAGGTTGGAATAGCAGCCACCTTGTCACAACCCCAACAACAGGAGGTTAAGGAGTTTGTGCTTCGCAACAAGGAGGTATTCTCTGAGCTGCGGGACAAACATCTGGGGTAGAGCATGACATCATTACCCCGCCCGGTGAAAGGGTGAAGTTAAAACCCTATCGGATCCCAGAGGCCCGACGGGAGGCAATACGGGAGGAAGTACAGAAAATGCTGAACTTAGGGGTGATAGAGGAGTCCCAAAGTGATTGGTCTAGTCCCATTATGTTGGTGCCTAAACCGGATGGGAGCTGGCGATTTTGTAACGATTTTCGTCAGTTGAACAAAGTTACAAAATTTGACACCTACCCCATGCCACGTATAGATGAGTTGATCGACCGGCTGGGAACAGCCCGATACATGACGACTCTTGACCTCACAAAAGGGTATTGGCAAATCCCCCTGGCCAAGTCGGCCAAAGAGAAAACCGCATTTGTAACCCCAGACGGGGCGTTCCAATACAAAAGAATGCCGTTCGGGTTACAGAATGCGCCGGCCACATTCCAGCGGAAAATGGACCAGATGCTGAGGCCCCATCGGAAGTATGCTGCGGCTTATCTGGATGACATAATTGTCCATAGCACAGATTGGGCCTCACATCTGCCAAAAGTGCAAGCAGTCCTGGACTCTGTTCGGGAAGCGGGGTTTACGGCTAACCCCAAGAAGTGTACCATTGGGCAGGAGGAGGCCAAATATCTTGGGTACACCATTGGGAGGGGAGTAATAAAACCCCAACTCAACAAAGTCGAGGCCATCCAGAGTTGGCCACGTCCCAACAGCAAGAAGCAGGTACGAGCCTTTCTGGGAATCGCTGGGTATTATCGGCGATTCATTCCCCACTTTGCTTCTAAGGCTGTGCCCCTAACCAACCTGACGAAGGGGAAAGGGTCGGTCATGATTAAATGGACCCCCGAGGCTGAGGCAGCATTCCAATTCTTGAAACAAGCCTTATGTAGCCAGCCAGTGTTGTACTCACCCGACTTCTCTAAAGACTTTGTCGTACAAAGTGATGCGTCAGATGTGGGGTTAGGAGCAGTATTGTCCCAGGTCTGGAACGGGGAAGAGCACCCAGTCATTTACCTCAGCAGGAAGTTGAAGTCCCATGAGGTAAATTACGCCACGGTTGAAAAGGAGTGTTTAGCGGTGAAGTGGGCTCTAGATTCCCTTCGGTACTACCTGCTAGGTAGGCACTTTGACATGGTTACGGATCACGCTCCGTTAAAGTGGATGGCTCAAAACAAAGAAACAAATAGAAGAGTGAATAGGTGGTTCCTGGCCCTCCAGGAATTCAACTTCACAGTAAAGCATCGCCCTGGCGTTCAAATGGGGAATGTGGATGCTTTGTCTCGAGTACATGAATGCCTGATTGCTGGTGTTCCAACCCCGAGGTTAAAACAAGAGGGGGGGGTATGTGACAGCAGGAAGGTAAAGTCACCTGGTTGCATCCAGGGGGGTAGATATATTTCGCCCAGATTCAGGCTTTACGCCGACTTATACAACTAGGTGGAGAGTTGTATAAGCCCAGCTGAGGCTAGTAGGCTCATGGATGACTCATACCTCTAGGGAGAGTGTGGGGCGTCGTGCAGACAGGGAGTTGATGAGACCATCTGAAGCTTGTCAGCTCATTTAGGCCTCTATAAGAACTCCCAGCTTCATTAGATGTTAGCGCATGCCTGGACCCAGACCTGTGTGGACTGTCTAGGGAGAGTGAACCCCTGTTGTGCGGTGAGACAAAGCCTGTGTGGCTATTTGCTTGGACATTTAAAACCAGGGACTTAGGGACTAGGACAGCACTAGGCTGATCCCAGTTGTTAGTTAGGAAACCTGTATGTTTAGTCAGAGGTCAAGTTGACCAGGATTTATTTTGTTTATGTTTCTTTTGCTTTGCTGTGTTTTGTCACTGTAAATAGAAAATAAACCGCACCTTTTTGATTTTGAAAACCACAACCTCCGTTTGCTGGGCCTGTTTTTGTGTGGGGAGCCCATCCCGGGGGTCACACACACCCGCTGCCGAGCTAACCCCCTCACAATATATATATATATATATATATACTGTATAAATACTGAAATACTGCACATATATGTTTCCCAGATGTTTCCATATTTCTTGTGCCTAATGACTTGTGAACCCTTTCAAGGTAAATTCATTGCTCTCCCTCCCCCTGAGGATGTGATCCAAGCTCCATTTTCACTATTCCATAAGATGTAATATTGCAGTGGATTCGGCCATTTGAAAAATGAATCATTTCCATTTATGAGTCTCGTTTGCCTCCTTAAAACAAAAGCCGTTCTTCCAACTTAAACACAGGAATAATGATTCATTCCGCAAGCATCTCTGAATATGCAGCCCTGTGAAGAGGAGTTAACGTGGCCATGGGGGGAACAGGGAGGATTGGCAAGATCTGCTATAGGTAAAAAAAAAAAAAAGCGCAGAAGACTTAACCTAATCCAAATACAATTCTCCTTTATATCAAGGATATTGCTGGAAAGTAACTCCTCGCTATTTTCTGTGCTGCGGTCGATGTGGCAGTAAGGCTCTTATGAACTGGCACACTTCATCATGTTGAAGTATTAGAAATTGACTTATGTTGGAGGTTTAGGAGAAGGAGTAAACACAGCCTTTCAAATGAACCTGTTTTTAGAACCAGTGTTAATTTTGGCGTCAAATTTCGATTTAGTTTTAATCATAGTTTTTTTACTAAAATTACATTCTTGTTTTAGGCGTATTTTAGTCATCTGAATTGTTTTAGTTTTAGTTTTAGTTGTATTTAGACTAAAATCTGCAGTACATTTTAGTTGACTAAAATCTAATGGGTTTAGTTAAATTGTAATGCAGTATTTAAGCATTTCTCTAGAATTGCCATACTCATATTATACTCCTGGAGTAAAAAAAATGTAATATGTTATTATTTATGGTATAAAGATTTGAACAAACTATACACTCTGGATCGTGGTCTGAGGAGGCCTGCAATCCACGGTGCTCTGGATGGTGGTCTGAGGAGACCTGCAATCCACGGTGCTCTTGAATGTGGTCTGAGGAGGCCTGTAATGCACACTGCACTCTGGATGGATGGTCTTAGGAGGCCTGTAATGCATTGCACAGTGCTCTGGATAGTGGTCTGAGGAGGCATGTAATGCATTGCACAGTGCTCTGGATGGTGGTCTGAGGAGGCATGTAATGCAGTGCTCTTTACGGTGATCAGAGGGTAAGATCACCTGGGACTGTAACTCAAGATCTAGTGACCAATGAAACAACTAAACAGGTGTACCAGGGTCCTCACAGTGTGCGGGAGCAGTGTGACCGCACGCAAACAAACGTGTTCCAGAGCTGCAGGGTCTAAGGAGCCACCCGATCTTCACCAGAGGGGGTCCACTGACAGAAACCAAAGGGAAAATACTGCACAGCCAGGGAGAAACACTGAGAACAAACACCAGAAGAACTGGAGGGTCTGGCTTCAGCGTGGAAACACATTGCTCGAAATCTAAGCCATAGGTGCAAAGGCTTAATAACACCTAGGTTTAGGGCGGATTGGTAGGAACTCGTGCAGCTTGAACAGGAGGTAAAACCTGGCGCTGGATCAATGTACACGGAACCATAACGCTGAGGAGGCCTGTAATGCACACTGTGCTCTGGACGGTGGTCGGAAGAGGCCTGTAATGCACACAGTGCTCTAGATCAGGGGTCTCCAAACTTTCTAAACAAAGGGTCAGTTTACTGTCCTTTAGGCATTAGGAGGGTCGGACTGTGGCCAGTAGGAGTAGAAATTGCCAGTGTCAGTGGGAGTAAACAATGCCCCATCATTCTTTTTAGTAAGAGGAATAGTGCCTCATTGTTGGTATGAGTGGGAGGAATAATAACCCATCATTGGTGTCAGTTGAAGGAAAAGTGTTCCAAGGGCCGAATAAAAGCAAGCAAAGGGGCGCATCTGGCTTCCGAGCCAAAGTTTGGTGTCACGTACCTGGTAGGAGTCTGGAATGACGAGGTCGGCCTCCCTTGTATCTCCGACCCAACCCCCACTGATGATGGGACAGATGGCGGCTAGGGTAAGGAGGAACACGAGTGCCTGTAGTTGCGTGCAGAACTTGTCAGCTAAGTTGCAGACGTGGAGATGCCGGCAGAGCATCTGGTAAGGAACTGGACTCAGGAAAGCTGGTAGGATGGACAGCCAGCACAGGCACTGGAGACAGCGTTTAAGCCAAGCAGGAGGCTGGTGCAGAATCACAAGGATGGCCAGGTTCGGTAGCAGACGGGCAGCGAGGTACAAGGCATAGGCAGGAGGGAGGTCAGATGGGAAGCCGGGATCAGGAACCAGTAATCAAGTATTCAAGTCCGGAAGCAAGGTCAAAGGGAAGCCAAGGTTCAGCAACAGGGATCAAGCCAGGTTTAAACAGAGTTCAGGTATCAGGGTACTTGCTGAAGACCAGTCAGCACTTGTCAGAAGTCAGAGCATCCTTTAAATAGGCAGGCTGGCGCCAAAGGGAATTAGGAGCGCGCTCCTGCGTGCGCACGTTGCCCGCGCGCATGCGCGAATTGCGCACGCGCATGCGCAATGATACTCCGGAAAGGCCGCTGCGGCCCGGGGATGCGCGCACGTGCGCCAGCATTCCGAGACTGTTGACTAGACTTGTGCACAACGGAAAAATTCGTTCCGTTTCGGTTCGTTTCTTTCCGGTCCTGTTGATTCGTAATCATTCGTAATTTTGCTAGACGGGATTTTTCGTGTTCGGACTCATTCGTATTTTTGCAAGCGACATTTTTCGTTGAATTTTTTGTTGCTTTATAATTCGTACTTTCGGTAGAGTACGTTGTTTTTCGTTGATTCTGGACACAACTCCTACTTTCGTAACTTTTTTTGGGTTCGTTGATTCGTAATTTTCCGTGTCTCTCTCACAACGACGCTGCCTATTATGCCTAATGTGCTTCGAATGGATTTGTACTTTTCTAAATACATAGCGGTTATTTGTAACGTATCGAAATCTCGTATTTTACTTTCGTTTTTTACATGCGGCTATAGGCTCCGCCCCTGTACACCATTTTGAGAGGGTTCAGCACGGTGAGGGAGAAGCAGAGAGCAGAGCAGAGTGAGTGTTATTGTGCTTCGAATGGATTTGAAATCTCGTATTTTACTTTCGTTTTTTCATGCGGCTATAGCCTCCGCCCCTGTACACCATTTTGAGAGGGAGTTCAGCATGGTGAGGGAGAAGCAGAGAGCAGAGTGAGTGTTATTGTGCTTCGAATGGATTCGTACATTCGTAACTTTTTTCATAACGAATTATGCCGAAGACCTTCGGGCATTCGCTATTTTGCGGTATAATTTATTTCGGATTCGGTTTTATTCGTAATTGCTCTGTTCGGAAATTCGAATGCTTCCGAATGTCCGAAAGTTGCTAAATTCGGACGAATTTTGATTCGTTACGAAACGAATTGCACAAGCCTACTGTTGACGAATGCACGCGTGCGCAGACGGATTCCCAGCAGCTTCCTTACATTTGGAGACTACTGCTCTGGACAATCAGGAAGTCTGTTAATGCTGCACAGTGCTCTGGACAGTGGTTTTAGGAGGCCTGTAATGCACACAGTGCTCTGGGCAGGCATCTGAGGAGGCCTCAGCGCTGTATTTTGGCCTAGGCCGACAAGGCCCAGGCCTAGGGCGGCACTTTGCAGGGGTGGCAAAAAAGCTGCCCCCGCACGAAAAAAGCCTCCCGAGCCCTTACTGCGCTGCTGAACTATAGAACAGCACAGCGCGAGCGTCATCGCGGCAGGCAGAAGCAGCCGCTCCACCAGTGAGCCGGGTCCTGCACCAATCCAGAGGTGGCATAAAGTCACATGCAGTGGCGGAGGAGGGGTCTGCATGAGCTGGAAGTCCGGGAAGGTGAGGATGCTGTGCGAGTCGGCAGGCAGCGGGAGGCAGAGTTTCTGGCTGTCTGTGCAGGGGCCGGGGAAGATGAGATCTACTGGAGGAGAGGAAGATGCTCAGAGGAGTGGTCGGGAAGATGTCAGCACCAACACAGATGGCACCAGGTGAGGCTGACAAGACTGCACAGTACAGAGAGGTGACAGGCAGGGACAGCTTGCTCTGTATCATGTTACATGCAGGCTACCACCATTGCTTGATCATGAATAGATGTCTCTGGGTCTAAGAGGTAAGATACTGGTGCTCAGGTGTTGCTGGCATCATAGCGGTGCCCTGGTGTTGCTGGCAGCGTGGCGGTGCCCGGTTGTTGCTGGCGGCGTGGCGGTGCCCGGGTGTTGCTGGCGGCATGGCGGTGCCCGGTTGTTGCTGGCGGCGTGGCGGTGCCCGGTTGTTGCTGGCGACGTGGCAGTGCCCGGTTGTTGCTGGCGGCGTGGCGATTCCTGGTTGTTGCTGGCGACGTGGCGGTGCCCGGTTGTTGCTGGCAACTTGCCATTGCCAGTTGTTGCTGGTGGCGTGGCGGGGCCCAGGCTTGCATGAGAGTGGTGAAGGTCACAGGAAAGCTTTGTGTTTGCCTACTGACAAGGCCAGATTTATACTTTTGCCCCACTTTCTAAGTCAACCATCTTCTGGTTAAAAAACCCACGCATGCTCAGAATCAAGTCGACGCATGCTCAGAAGCATTGAACTTCATTTTTCTCGGCTCATCGTAGTGTTTTACGTCACCTTGTTTGGAACGGTCGGTTTTTTGACTGATGGTGTGTAGGCAAGACTGATAAAAGTCAGATTCATCGGTTTTCCGATGGAAAAATCCATTGGTTAAAAAACCATAGAAAATCCGATCGTGTGTACAGGGCTTAAGGCCTCATGTACACTGCTGCTGGTAAACAGAAGTTAAGGAGCAGTTGGACATTTTTTCAGCTGCCCCTGAACTCTCCTCTATGTTATCTTATCAGTACATGTACACTGGGTCGTTTATAGTCGTTTATAGCCAGTTGAGTTTAGAAACATTTTTTGGAAAGCAAAATAATGCGTTCAGGACGGATGTTCAGAGGCATTTTAAACGGCAAACGCCTGTAACAGCTTTTAAACGTGTGTAAACGCGGTAACTCGTGTTTAGCCGCGTTTTGTGAGTGAAAAGGAATAAATGCGCTACCAAAAAAAAGAAAACAAAAGAAAACCCAAACAAGGGAAAAGAAGCAGCTGCACAGGAATGTGACAAAATTCAAAAAGAGTGGAGATAAGCGTGTAGCGCTACGTATTAAACCGAGTGACATTCGGCAATGTGTAGCCAGCAAAATGTAACCAAAGGGTGTGACATAAGAAAATGGGGGGCTAAGCAAGATACTCAGCAAGTGTGAACAAAAAAGTGAAGTCAGTCCACAAAAAGACCAAAATATACAACGTTCAATGTCATATATTGTCCATGATGTGTAAACATAAACGTGATGAAGATGTCATGGGATTGCAAAGAACATCCCAACGTAAATCTTCAGGTGAGTGATGTAATTCAAATGCGCTTACCGGAATCGTTGGACCCGACTGTCATACGACAACGGATCAATCGAGCGTAAGGTATCCCAAACGGCTGTTCCACTGGGGGTATCAATGAGAATCCAAAGGAAGATGGAGTCCACCACGTTGGCATCCAGGTGATATCAACCCGAGGCATGGCGGATGGATCCCATGTTCCTCAGCCGCAGGTTATTCTGGTATAGGTGACCAAACTGTATTGTAGGTAAGAAAATCATGGGGGTCTACCAGACATCCAAGCACAACCCAGTGCGGGTAAGCAGCAACCCTGACTAGGGTAATAAAAACCAACTGGAGGGAACTCAAAAACTCTGTGTGGCTTCCTGCTTGAAGAGTAGTAGAGAAAAGCGAGGGAACAGGCTCAGTCCTAGTACTACTGTAAATTTTGACTATTTGGAAAAAACGCTTCTAAACGCAAACGTGGCTAAACGCGGCATGTAAATGCGGCAAAATGGACGTTTATAAACGTATCTGTCAAGTTATTTAGTTTAGGAGAGGTTGTAAAACGTCCCGTGTACATTAAGCCTAAAGCCCTGTACACACTATCGGATTTCCTATGGATTTTAAATCGATGGATTTTTCCATCGGAAATCCGATGAAG